>JAZGLO010000167.1:0-672500 GCA_036873155.1 Biomphalaria sudanica
GCTCATCGAGGATATTTTCTGTAATATCCTCTGAGCATCTTTTTTTGGAATTCTTCCCAATCGGCCTTATTCAGTTTCCACCGCTGAGGTCGTCCCAATGAGGGGAGATTGTTAGCAATGATGATTGGGAAGTGGTCACTTCCCCGTAGATCATTGCTAACTGACCATTTAAAGTCGTCCAGAAGTCCAGGGACACATACGGTGAGGTCAATGCATGTGAGAGATCCAGTTCCTGGGTGCAAGTAGGTCGGTGATGCATCATTAAGTATGCATAAATCATGTTGGAGGAAGATATCCTCCAGCATACGGCCTCTTGTGTCGGTATTGTTGGAGCCCCACATGGTGTTTATGGGCATTGAAATCCCCAAGGATTATGTAAGGCCGGGGGAGTTGTTTCAATAGGTCCTCCATGTCTGTTTGGTTTAATGGAGCGCCTGGTGGTAAATACAGGCTGCAGCAAGTGATAACCTTGTGAAGGGTTATCCTAGCTGCTACGGCCTGTAGTATGGTCTGTAGTTCAACCCTCTCATGGGGGATGCTATCCTTCACAAGGATACAGACTCCACCTGATGGCTCTCTCTGCATCCTCAACATTCTTGCTGTAAGCACTGTAGCTTCGGAAGCTGATGCTATCTTTCAGAAATGTTTCCTGTAGACAGACAGCTACAGGAGTCTCAGAGTCCATCAGTAGCTGCATCTCCTCATAATTGGCCTTGAGGCCTCTGCAATTCCACTGTACAATTCTGGAATCCATGGCTTATTCTAGATGACCTACTTGGAGCTATTTGGCTTTGGGAGGCCCCCGGAGGGGTTTCCCTTAATTCCAGTGACCTTGGTATTTTTATTCTTGGGTTTGGATGGAGAGGAGGACAACCCCCTTTTGGGGGAAGTCTTTCTCTCTGGAGAGGGGAGATCCCTCTGGTTAGAGCGGAGGTTATTTCCTCCTCGCTCACCTCGGGCATCCTCTCCGCTTTGATTTCTCCCCTTAGGGATTGGTCAACCTCTAGTTCGGTAGAGGTTGGGGTGTCTGACTGGTTTCTCTGAGGAGAACCTGTGTCAGACATGATGTCTCCGGGTTCTCCGGAGTATTGGTTTTGACTAGCTGCTCAGTCTCCATGCTCTCATCAGCGAGCACAGAGAACCTGTTCTTTAGCATGACAACAGGGCTTTCTTGTTTCTTCAGAGTTGTGTTCTTTGGCGGTGTTTTCTTCTGAGTTGGAGGAGGAGGAGGGGCGGTGGTGGGGGTCAATGTGTCCGTCTGTGTGGCTATGGATCTTCCTATCTTAGCAACAGCCTGGGCATAGGTTTTTGTCAAGCCGAATTGGCCTTTGGCTAGGGCCAATACAGCCGATTTCGCCTGGCTGAAGGTACATCCATTTCTTGCCTTGTACTCCTGCACGGCAACCTCCTGTTTCCACACAGGGCAGTCCTTGGAGTAGGCTGAGTGGCCAGCGTGACAGTTTGGGCATTTGAACTGGGCTGTGCAGCCCTTGTCCTCATGACCTTCTCCAGCACATCTGGCACACATAGTGTTCCTCTTGCAGACTGCCGCGCCGTGTCCATAACCCTGGCACTTGAAGCACCTCATGGGGTTAGGTATGTAGGGCCTCACTGGAACTCGTAGGTATCCTGCCTTCACATACTCTGGCGGTGTCCTAGTTCCAAATGTGAGGATAATAGTGGCGGTTTTGACCTCCTCACCATCCCTGCGCCTGGTAATGCGCCGGGCATGGGTGACTCCTTCAATGCCCTCCACTATTTCCTTCTCGGAACATTCCAGTAGGTCCCTAGAGCTGATTACACCTCTGCTGGTGTTCAGACTCTTGTGTGGCATGACTTCCACTTGGAGATCACAGAGTCTTCTGCATCTTAAAAGCCCATCGGAGTGTATCTTGCTATCAACTTCTACTAGAAGTTCCAAAGACTTGTGTAGCTTAGACACACTCTTGGGCTCTCCCACTACTGACTTAAGTCCCTTGTAGATGGCAAAAGGGCTCATCTTTGTCAGACCTTTCCCCTCCTCTGTGCACCTAACCACCAGAAATGATGGCCAGGTAGCACAGCTTTTTGTGGCCTCCTCCTTTCTGTCTTCCATGCGGCGTCTCTCTGCCCAGACATAGGTCTGGGGCAAGTAGTTTTTTGAAGTTTTTTTTTCCATGGGTGTTATATATTAGTTCGGCACCTGTGCTCCCCACCCGCCATCGAGTCCAACAAGGGGACGGGCCATTCGGAAGTCCAGAATGAGCCCGCCAGGGCTACACAGGTGCTATACTCAGTCAGCTACATGTGCCCGATACAGCAGCTCCCTGATTGACCCTCTAGCCACCGCCCTATGCTGGTAGCTCGGCATGACCAGCCGGTTGACCCAGAGCGGGCCATCTGGGCCTCAGGTCTAGGGGAACTTGGAGCCAAAGTATTGTGTTGTGGTGGCTTATCCTCAGATAGCCATCACTCAAACACCAGGATCTCTTTATCCCCCCTTACCCGTCGCAGTCCACGGCAAACGGACTGGTCTAGGACGTAGTGAGATATTTAGAGATAAGGAGACAGAGTGATGATCAATGAAGGCAGATTGAGGAAAGGAGGAGGCAGACACAATGATAGAAAAGAAGTAGAGCACTTTTGAGCTCCAAAAGTGCTAAGGAAAGAGGAGCGCAGTTTAACGTCTTGTCTCGAAGAACAAATGCCAACCGAGCAAAGTTTAAAGAACAAATGCCAACCGAGCAAAGTTTAAAAAACAAATGCCAACCGAGCAAAGTTTAAAGAACAAATGCCAACCGAGCAATGTTTAAAGAACAAATGCCAACCGAGCAATGTTTAAAGAACAAATGCCAACCGAGCAAAGTTTAAAAAACAAATGCCAACCGAGCAATGTTTAAAGAACAAATGCCAACCGAGCAATGTTTAAAGAACAAATGCCAACCGAGCAATGTTTAAAGAACAAATGCCAACCGAGCAAAGTTTAAAAAACAAATGTCAAACATATAAAAATGTATAAGAGAAAAAAAATTGCTTGTTAAAAGAAAGAAGAAGAGAAGGAAAGAGAAAGACTGAATAGAGCGACAAAGCGAGACATATAGAGAGAAACAGGGAGGCAAAATACGGAAGAGATAGAGAGACAAAGAGAAAGACGGGGACCGAAGAGAAAGACAAAGAGAGAAACAGAGAAAAAGATGATAAGAGAAAGTGAGGAAGTTTAAACGAACGAGAAATGCAGAAAATTATCTTCACGATAAGTTCAAATCGGAAACAAAACAAAAAAGTGAAATTTAAAAAAAATTTTGACTTGAAGATAAACCAACATGAAAATCTTAATGACCACAAGGTCTCAAAGGGAAATTTTTTTTTTCATTACAACACGACAAAAATAAAATCTATTTATGTAAATAGCATTGTTTTTTTTTTATGACTGAGAAACACTGAATTTACTCAGGGGTTGGTCCTTACTACTGAAAACAAAGAAACAATCACATGTGTCATTATATTATTTTTTTTCTGTTTTTGTGTGTGTATGTGTGCTAAGTTTGCCTTTATACCGCGAATTGAAAATTAACAAAATTCCAACAATGCTCGCTCTACATTAAAACAAATTTACGTCAAAGTGGTGTTTTTTTTATGTCACATGCATATGTGTTTATATTTAAAGAGTTTGGGCGGTATGCATCATGTACGCTTTCCAGTAACGGTTTTTGGCAGCATTAAGTTTATTTTTAGATTTCTGCAATCGTCTGCACAGCAAGGTCATGGTTAATTGTCGACGGACTCTTGAAACAAGCATGCTTTCCTGGAACAGAGGCGGGCAAAGTAAATTCCATGACCGTAAAAGGAGCGAGGTTGTTCTAAATATAGTATCAGGGAGATGTTCAAACGATTTTGTAAGGACGCGGGAAAGTCAGTTGTAGTTATGAGCTGGAACGAAGAGAGTTAACTTGTTGAATTGTATTGTGCAGTGTGCATATTTGATTAAATTGAGTTCTAGTTTCAGAATTAAAAGCTTTGTATTCATAGTAAAAGTAACTTCAGTTTTTTTTAATTGTAAGTTTACATTTGATTGAATCGCCGGCGTAACGATATAATTTGAGTGATCAGTAATTGTTTAAAATAGAAATCTAAAATAAATTATAACATCAGAAACGCATTATCTGATCAACACAATCTTATCGTAACATCAAGATATCTTCACATCTAGCACTCAAATAGAAACGATCGTTACAGGATGTATGTATGCTGCTGCTTATTGGCAGACAACCACGTGTGGATTTCAAACACTACGAATCTTACTGTTCATTTATTAGGTGATAAAAGCAGCTTCTGTATACGAGCAGACTAAATGTTCCAGGTGAAACCACATCAATGAATTATTCTTCTTAGAATTCAGTTGTCATTCTTAATTATGTTATTTTCAGATTAAGTCCACGAATTAATGTATGGGAACATCGGCAAAATGTTTAGGCTACCTCAAAATATGAATTTTACCATATTAAAAAGTGAAATTTTAAAGTTTTATAAACGGTCAACAAACTTGTGCATAACACGTGGCCTTGAAATGGTGTGTTTGTATCACAGTGTGAGTGTATTTATGTGTTTTTTTTTTGTAAGTTCTATATATACATAATTTCATTGGCATACACCCGGTGCTATTTGAATAGCTTTTTGATGCTACAAAAGAGTAGCAGAATACAAACACCAATGCAATGACTACTTTTTAAAATCCTCACTTCAGTAACGCTAACTAGCATGATGTACATTTGATACATTTAAACTACTAGCTAATCATTTTATTCGTTTTTTTCTGTTAAGGGATTTTGCTAGCCTCTACTATGTATAATCCCGGGAGAACAACGCGACCTTTCTAGCGATGGCTGCGACGCCACTGAAGAAATGAGATCAGTGTTATCAGTGCTTTCAAATCTGCCCCATTCCCCATTCACTATCATACGTACTCAAAAACCCAATGATGTAACCTTGACCCTGGAGAACTAGAAATGTATTAAACAAGAACATTGTAGTCCTTAAGAATAAGGTGTAGGGATGACTGATATTGATGTTAGGAAAGGACGCCTATACAGTCCGTAGAAATCTGCGCCCCCCGCCCCAATTCTCTATCAGTGTCCAGTCATTTCGATTTGCTAGTTAAAGAAGGCAGTGAATACACAAAGGAAGTCATTACTTGAGTCTTTCACTCACAAGGAATATCTGGCACAAGTTGTCACTGCTCATCTAGACCAGTGTTTCCCAAAGTGGGATAAGCGTACCCCTAGGGGTACGGGAAGAGTTGGAAAGGGGTACGCTTTGCTCATAGTTAACAATTAATTATTTTTTTAAAATACAGATTCAGGTAAAAAATTAAAATAAAATATTGTAAGTTTTAAATCCTTTTTTATGATTTAAGTTTTTACAAACTCAAATACGGCGCTGTATTTACATTTGAAACTAATTTCTAAAAAGATTAGGAACTGGATAGGGATGTTACAACTTGTTGCGATAGAGTAATTATTATTTTGTGTATGTAGGCCTACACAAAATTGATTGTTATAAAAAATAAATGTTTGGGGGGGGGGAAGGGGGAGGGTGGCAAGGGGTACTCAGCGTTACGGAAATTCTAGAAGAGGTACGTTTCTCTTATTCCAATTCTAAAGATGTGGTCACAGCCCGAAACCCAAAGCCTAAGTGTTCTTCTCGGATTGCCAGGGCCATAGTCGTCCTTATTCTCTATCAACCCCCCCCCCCTCTCTCTCTTTTAAAATTTCTCTTTTTGTCTCTCTCTCTGATTGATCCTCCTATTCTACAGCATTTGGTTTTGGGGGGATACTCTCTTTCTTTCTGTCACTTCTATTTCTTTCTCTTTTCTTTACGAGTCGCGGGGGCAATATGTAAATATGGACCATCTGTTTGTTAGTGGCGTGTGGGAACTGTGCGTGCGTGCGTGCATCTGTGTGTGCATAGTGTGTGCGTGTGTGAATAGACACACCAGACTCGTATTGTCAACAAACTCTCAGAATGAGCTCTGCTAATGGGGGCAAATCATGTGGAGCCCGTGAATTGTCTAGCGCCAACAAAATGTTCTATCTACACTTACCAAATGTTCTATCTAGCACTTACCAAATATTCTATGTAGCACTTACCAAGGAGCTCTATCTAGCACTTTCAAAATGTTCTATCTAGTACTTCCAAAATGTTCTATCTATCACTTCCAAAATGTTCTATCTAGCACTTTCAAAATGTTCTTCTATCTAGCACTTACAAAATGTTCTCTACAATTAAAAACAAGACAAGGTTTTGAAGACAGATCGAGACAGAGACTTGTTCTACGAGTGACAGGGCTCTACTAGGAAGAAATATATATTGATCTACGCCCAGTTTTCATTAAAATATAGTAATCTCAAAACGTTTGTTATTTGTTGTTCTAATAACTAAGAAAATCATTAATCACATGGGTTGCATAAGAATTCTCCGACCCTGAATGAACAAAACTTAAATATGTGTGCCAATTTTATGTTCTCCTATTTGAAGGCACAGTGTATGATATTATTACTTTCTTAGATTTTTTTTTTTTTTATTTAGAATGAAAGCTTAGAAAAGATATTAGACTTTTACTTGGTGATATAGTTTGTGAATAAATACACAGGTGATGAAAAAGTTTACTATAATAATGTGAGACCAAACTACTAACATTATTTCTTTGGAAAATGGAACACAAAAGAGGTTCCACTTTTTTTCCGTTCGATTGGGAATAGCACTGATGCTGTCCATGGTGAAAACTTCACCATCTTTATCCATAAGAAAGTATATGCAAGCCTACATGTGGCAATGCAGATTAACAGGTGTCTGGTCCATTAGCTCTAAGCTGTACCCAGACCACACCACACACATTGTTAAACAACAAACTTAGAAACTTGAACGCGATGTATATATTGGGTTTCCGAAAATGTTAAAACCGTCTTTCTATCCAGCCGGTCTCTATAACACTCCATCCGACATCCCGTGAATTTTTAAGCTCTCAATAACCGAGGAAGCGGACGAGAGTTCGTTTAAACAAAAGTCGGTTCTGGGGAGTGTGATCTGCTGACGAAGTATTATCAAACTGTCATGTCACTTTCATCATTATTTTGTAAACATTTTGATAATCAAATTGTTACAATGTGCTGATCTTGATTGCGTTGCTAAGTCAAGCACAGCCCTTGCGATCTATGATGTAAAGGTCATCAGTTTCTGTGGTCCACGGTTAATGAGGGTGTCATGTGGCCAGCACAAAGACCACATTTACTTTTAGCCCCAAAAATGTCAGGTACCGGTACCCAATTATTGTTTTGTTGACTCCCTTCAAAATCCAGTCTTCCAGGATTCGAAACCAAGACCCTTCGGTTCGGAAGCCAAGCGCTTAACCACTCGGCCACTACGCTTTAACACTCGGTCACCAAGCTTCCGTATGGGAAGGTTTAACACAAAACGAAAAAAAACAACAACAAACAACAAACTGAATCAATTAATCGAATGTCCTAGATATATTTTCATAAACGGATATGACGTAGCAAACTATTTTTTATTCTACAGTTAGCACTGCTACATGTACTAGTCATCTAAGTTGGCAGTTGTTTTTTTTTATATATAGTAAACAAGGATGAAGGTTAGAACATCAGGCAGTGCCTACTAGTGAATGTGACACAAGTGATGAGTTGGTGAAAGAAAGGGAATATAATCAAAATATATCACAATCACTTCTCAATAACCATTACAATCTTGGCTACCACGAACAAAGATAGGCCCTACCGGCCACGAGTTATGACAATGACTTTGCTTAGGAATGGCTTCACGATAATCCAGAGATTGAACCTTGCCTGATGTCATGACCTGACGCCCAGCATGAGGTAAAGGCTAGGTCATGTAATAATTTTTATCTCTGGAGGAAAGTCCTAGACATATAACAGTCCATGAACATATGCATTAAAGTTCTTCTCAATGTACGGCTCACACAGCACACTGTCAGACAATGTCATTTCTATCAGAAATGAAAAAAAAAATTTTTTTTCAAAGCGCGCCAAAATCTGTCTCATATTATTACCGGAAACAAGATTCAAACACAAGCCATGGGAAAATAAAAAAGGTGATGGCATCTCTTGTTTTTTTAAACCATCCTTTACTTACGCACAAAGAAAACGAAACAAATATAAAAAGAAAAAAGTGACTGAAAAATGACGATGTTGTTATAACGCGTGTCTCCTGTTTATAAAAGTAGCCCAGCGGAATGTTAACTTTACGGACCGTTAACTCTTCCATGTTGTGGCATCTCGGAACAAACAACTGCTCTTGTTTTTACATCTCCGCAGTGAGAAAAGAAAGTGCGTTTTTTTTTTACGCGACTACTCTTGAAATAAGACGGGCATTACGCATCGACTTTACAATCTTTAACAAAACTTGAAATTAATAATAAGACAAGAAGCGGGTGTAAATTAAGCTCGGTTAATAAAAGAAACAGAGAGCGCGTGACGTTCTCCGGCTAACATCCGGTGGGTTTTAGCGCGAGAATATTTATAATTTTAAACAGAGAATAAAAGGGAGATAACTACTTCCAGTTGATGACTTAGCAATAGGAAACAAAAAAATAATGTTTCAAACAGAGGGGAGAGGGGGAGAGTGCAGAGGTGAAAGGGGTGGGTAACTATTTTGAGCATGGGGCGGGCATGATGGAAGAAAGTAGCTGTAATGGAAGAAAGGGGTCTAGCATCTGTTAAGTAAGAATCGAGCTGATGGGGGTCTGGTAGCCAAAGTTTATTAGTTTTGGAAAAGTGTGGGAAAGCACGTTATTGCTCTTGGAAAGCTCCCATTGCCTGTTAGTGCGCAACGGCCATCGAGTCCTTAATGGTCATCTTATCGCATTACCCCCCCCCCCTTCTTCCTCCTCCTAACAACCAATGGCTTAAACCCACATGCACAACAAAGTTATATCACACACATTGTTAAGTGAGTCCCGTTTAAAGTTATACTTGTACATTCTCAAATCAAAACTTGTTGGGGTGTTGTAGACAGTCGTTGACGTATAGCCACCATACTGCTGGTAGACACAACTAACACCCCGCTGTAGGGCTATGGATATAGATTTCCACTTTCAAACTTTGAAATAACGTAAACAAAGTCTCTGGTGAGATAGTCGAAATGAATAAATGTAGTTCACTTTAGTCATAACATAAAATGGTATTTTTAACAATTTCTACTAAACTACGAAAACACGTCTTTTCACTCTGGCATTCTGGACTCGTCTGGTGTACCCAATACAGCTTACGATGTGACGCTTATCTCGCATCATTCACTCTGCATAGGCACCAACCAATAACTAACTTCTTCTCACCGTCATCACAGAAACACACACACACACACTCCATAAAATGGAGACATGATAAAAAAAAAACGTTTCCGATGCCACCTGTCTGTGTATTTCAGAGGGTAACTGTCTACAGAGAATGAAACTGTCTACAGAGAATAAAACTGTCTACAGAGAATGAAACTGTCTACAAAGAATGAAACTGTCTACAGAGAATGAAACTGTCTACAGAGAATGAAACTGCCTACAGAGAATGAAACTGTCTACAGAGAATGAAACTGTCTACAGAAAATGAAACTGTCTACAGAGAATGAAACTGTCTACAGAGAATGAAACTGTCTACAGAGAATGAAACTGTCTACAGAGAATGAAACTGTCTACAGAGAATGAAACTGTCTACAGAGAATGAAACTGTCTACAGAGAATGAAACTGTCTACAGAGAATGAAACTGTCTACAGAGAATGAAACTGTCTACAGAGAATGAAACTATCTACAAAGAATGAAACTGTCTACAAAGAATGAACGATCACATCTAGTTTATTTCTGCTTTTACGTTTCTCGATCATTTCATCACACAGTTTGCGTGTCAAAACATTTTGTTTCAAAGAAAAAGAAAACAAATGCAACAACAGTTGTACAATTTTATTTGTTAGGCTATATCTTAGATTACTTGTTAGGTTATTTGTAAGGTTATTTGTTAGGTTACTTGTTAGGTTACATGCTAGGTTATTTGTAAGGTTATTTGTTAGGTTACTTGTTAGGTTACATGCTAGGTTATTTGTAAGGTTACTTGTTTGGTTATTTGTAAGGTTACTTGTTAGGCGAACTACTGGATTGGTCTGTGGTCTCAGACATTCTGTTGTTGCAAGTCAGACACACTTCATAGGAGAGCGAGGGTAAGAGTAGATGAAACGTTTGGAAGTGAGATGAGTGGTTCAGCAGCACTAACCGCTTGGCTACCTATCAAGAGGGCTCGAGTTCGAATTCCGACTCGACTTTACTTTTGTTCCATGTGAAGGCATAGGGAGCACAGAAACTTTCTCCCACATTGCCGCTATTGAAAGTGTCCACTAGAATAGATCTATGCCAGCGGTTCTCAACCTTTTATGCTCGGTGAATCCTTTTTACAATCCCCCACTCTGCCGCGTTCCCCCCCCCCCACACACACACACATGCAGCAATAGAAGAATAGACAATATCAATCCATATTTTCGATGGTCTTAGGCGACGCCCAAGTGGATCGCGATTCTTATGACTGTAGCCCTAATCTATGCTATAAGAATTAAAGTAAATGTTTATTTGTAATTAGACATATAAGAGGTATTGAATAAATCCATAAAATATCAACCTTTTTGTTAACCTTTTTCAATTTAAACTTTCCTGCACTAAGATTTTCCGATTTGCCACATGACACCGAATGTCTTCCCTTTCTCGTTAGTAAAAAACTACAAGGAGTTATCTTTCCTATTTTAATACTTATGAAAAATAACGAGATTAAATTTGGATTTCAAAGTGTCAAAAAAAAAAAAAAGTTTTTGTGAGAAATTTTAATTGTATCCATTTTTATTGGCGTTTTGTGTGTGTGTGTGTATGGGTGCGTGCGTATGTCTGTGTGTGTGAGTGTGTGTGTGTGTATTGGTGCGTGCGTATGTCTGTGTGTGTGTGTGTGAGTGTGTGTAAAAATTAAAATACAAATAATCTGTGATTGTGAGTAAAATTTCTTAAAGGAAAAAAAAACAACGTTTTACGTGGTCAGGGATTAACAAAACTGATTGTACAAAAAAAGAAAGTGATATTCTAAACTTAAAAGTTCATGATTGCTCATCCATCGCTTCCATACGAATTTTTTAAAGAAATTACGTACGAAGTGTAGGGCAGATGTCAAAGAGACTATCGCGTCTATAATGTGAGCCTGTGTTCTCCGTGACCTCAAACACAAAATAAAAATGTGTTCAGGTTAAATTGCATTTCCAGATACAAATACAGAAACTAAAACTTTATTCAAATGTAAATAGCTGAGGTGAGTCGGATGTTACAGCAAAAAAAGCAAAAACTTGTCAGACTTCTAAAATTAATTGCACTGTATATGCATATATCAGCGGCGCGGTGGCTGAGTGGTAAAGCGCTTGACTTCCGAACTGGAGGTCCCGGGTTAAACCCTGTAAGTAAAGGCGGTTGGTCGTTATGATAGCCACATAACACCCTCGTTAGCCGTGGGCCACAGAAAAAGATGACCTTTACATCATCTGCCCTATAGATTGCATGGCCTGAAAGGGGAACTTTACTTTATATGTATATATATGCTTTTAATCATTTTTAATAATCAGTACGCGAAAAGGCATTTTAAACTAAAGATACATTCTAACTGTAAATTTTTTGAAAAAAATTATTTATTTTGTACTGCTTAAGTTATCCTTAACATTATGTAGTATAGAAAACCAAAGGCAATTATTTTAAAATGAATTTCATTTATGAAAAGCTTTATGGGACCAACACATCCGAATTCATCTGATTATTTGGATGTATTTATTGCAACCAATTCTGATCTCATTGCCTACCTTATTGTATTTTCAGTTATACTTCATGGTAATGGATATTATAATTAAATACTATCAGCTTGCTAGATAATGAATAAGACATCGCATTAGTAAAGCGTTCTTAACCTACGTATTAAAAGAAGCATAAAACATATCTCAATTCGAAAATACAAATTTCAAGTCTCAACAGTGATGTTTACTTGTACTTCTAAAAAAAATTACGAATAATTCACGTCATACAAATAATAGTACAATGGCTCATACAGTCAACATTTTGTGTAGAATCAATTTGTTATCACTTGTGATTATTGTCAAAAGTTGATTTATTTCCTTAATACGTAAGTGTGTGTGTGTGTGTGTGTCTAAATTTTGACTCACAATTTCCGCTTGAATCTAAAACTTGTTTGCATTTTTTTTTTAAATTGATCCTCAAAGGTCAAAGACTTCCCATGTGGGATTGTTTCGAAATGTTGAGTGTTTGCATGCATGGGTTGGAGTCAAGCTTGAGCTTTGTGGTTGGCTGTGATAAAAGTAAATGAGCCGAATGTTATTGTAGTTTTATATAAACTGTTTGGAATCATTGGTGACTAGCTGCTGAGAGAGAGAGAGAGAGAGAGAGAGAGAGAGGGAGAGAGAGGACATGGAGGAGAGAGTAGAAGAGATCAAGGAGAGAGAGAGGAAAGAGATTGAGAGACAAGAGACAGAGAAAGGAGAGAAAGTGGAGAGAGAGAGAGAGAGATACGGAATAGAAGAGATAGAGGAAGAAGAGAGAGATCGGGAGAAAGACAAGAGATAGAGAAAGGAGAGAAAGAGGAGAGAAGGAGGCGGGAGAGAGAGAGAGAGAGAGAGAGAGAGAGACAGTGAACGTCAGCGATCCTAGTTTGTACAATCTGAGCACTAAGATAACTACTCCAGATTCCTCAAGGCCTTGAAAATTCATTCTAAACCAAGGCCAGCCTATTGCGTAATGTTAGAGTGACAACAATGGCAATCTGCCATGACATTTCACAGCAGAAATCAATCTTAACTCAGGAGGACTTAGGCCCAGGTCTCTTAGTCTAGTAGTCGAGTCTTCACTCTCGACAACCGGTATGGTCATCGTTATATCGTCTGTTGTCTTTTTATATTTGTCTTTTAGTCTTTTCCCATCACTTTTACTAATGTTAGCCTATGTGTGAGAGTACGCAACGTGTTTCTAATTCAATCGGGGGCGCCTCTAGTTACAACATTATTTGTTGAAGGTAAAAAAAAAAATGCGGTTTGTCGCAGCGTTGGCCACATGACACCCTCGGCCTTAGAAACAGATGACCTTTACCTCATCTGTACCACTGGGTTATCAACAAAAACTGCTAATCCACTTTTCGGGTGCTACTATCATAGTCCGTGAGGACGATCGATAACGTTCTACCCAGTGACCTTATTCTCGTTTGCTCTCCTAACATTTTCAGTGCGCAACACCTCTCACTTCCCTCCTTCTCTTATCCCACCAGCATCCCCATCCTTCGACACCATCGTCATAAAGGGCCTGAACACTGACCTTCAACGTCGAAACCCGTGGCCAGAGAAGGCCAATAGCTCGTTGCCACGTCACATGTATGTATGTTTGTGCTTGGTTTGGCATATTCTCCATTTCCCACATGTTGTGACGTTCATAAAATTATTACTTATAAGATTATGGTTAGCTTTATTTGCATAATATATTTCATCAATAATCTTTATTTTAAAGAACGTATTAATCTGCGAAGTATTAATTTTTATTTTTATTTCTTTTTTTTAAATTAATAAAACGTAACTTTGCCAAGTCACGTGTCTGTATGACGTGGCCACGAGCTATTGGTCTCCATTGCCCACAGGTTGCGACCTCGCAGAACAGTGTTGAGGCCTACTATAACGATGGGTCTCGCATCACTACCACCAGCATCAACCAACATTTCCTTATTTCATTCTAGAAAAAAACAGCAACAAAACATCACCATACTCTAGGTGTCGCTCCTCGTCGCACATCAAGAAAATGAACATCAGAGATTCAAGTGTAGGTTTAGAGTACTTCTCGTTTGATGACCTTAAGTTGAAGTACAAACTAAAGCGCGAAGCAAAATAATGTTGTTCAAGCGCTTTTACACACAGGCTCCATAAGGTTGTCACTGGTTATGGAATTAGCAGTCCACTACCTATAAAATGCGTCCAATGGTATGCGTTTAAGCGCTTTTACACATGAAGCTCCGTAAGGCTATCACTCCCAGAAGTGGTAATGGAAATAAGCAGTCCACTACCTATAAAGTGAGTCGAATGGTATGCCTTTCAATAAAGCCTGTGACAGCAAGTCCAGCTCCTGGCCTTCACGTTTGGCTCAAATTTTGGCACGGTGGAGCTGTTTATTACTAACAGAAGAAAGGGCAAAAGGTGATTAAATAGTGCCTAAGCCAGTAGGTTTCGGGTACTAGAGGGTCGTTAGCCTTAACTGGTTAACCATCTAGGAGAAGGAAAACTCTGAATTTAAGCATCGGCTGCCTTGCGAAAGTACCCAAACATGGAAAAGCTTCGGGAGGAGTCAACCCTAGAGAAAAATCAGGAGCTGCACATAGTGCCACAACCCTGACAGAGGCTCACAGAGCCTGCTATGCCGCTGATCACAAACTGTCTTGGCACTTGCCGTTCCTTTGGGTAGATCAGCTTCGAGGAGAGGGGAAATGTAAGAGCAACCTTGTTCCGACCACCGCTAATGCCCAATCATTCACCTCATTTCCGTGAGAGGTTCCATAGTCGTTTCGCGCCTGAAGGAGGCCATAGTATGTCTTGCATAAGAATCGGAACCCCACTTGAGCTTGATCATTAGCATAGGAATGCACATGATGAATAATATTCTGAAAGATTAATTATTAAGATTTAAACATAAGTTAAAATAACATAAACCAAATCGTCAATAACAGTCGATTGCAAAATCACATACGATTTTTTTATATCCTTGAACCAAATCTCGAAATTTATAAAAGATAATAATAAGGCCTGTCTTCGAGCCCGAAGATTGTAAGAAAGAGTATTCCGTATGCCGCCTGATAAAAAATGCCACGTGTAAAGTTTATAAACTCAGAAAAATAATATTACAAATGGTTTGGCAAAAATGAATGGAGAAAAAAAAATTACTAATTTAACATATTTTTTGCCATCATTTAATTTTGAGTAGGATTGTTGCATATAAGTGGTTCAATGGGGTGAACAAACAAATACATCAGATTGGATACAGAAACGAAGTTAGAGTAATGTATGTTAGTGTATATCTTTTTACAGTGAGCTGAAATACATTACTGCAATAGGGCCATCCCATAATTGAATTAGTGTTGTTTGTGTTTATATATTGAAATTAAAAGTTGTAAATATTTGCGAAAAAAAAAAAGTTTATATTTAAAAAAAAAAAAATACGACAACTGAGTCACAACTCACAACCTCCTTACTCGTTGAGTTTATGAAAAAAAAAAAACTAAGCTAAAAATCATAGATTTGAACTAATCCTATTGGAAGTTTTTACATTTTTCGGTTCTACCATCTATCGATTTTTCTCTCCAATGTTGAGGTGTCGCCCCCCTCCCCCCTCTCGTATTGACATGTTGCGGGGCGGAAATTAAGGATCGGCTTTCGCCATAAACAACAATCCGAACAATGCCAGATCGATTCATGGATCAGTATCGATGGAACTGATAATGTAATTTCACACCTTATCACACAGTTTATAGGACGCGCAGGTGACGACGCGCCCAAGTACGCTGTTCTGCCTCATCGTGGCACCTGGGTGGAAACGGCTACTTGAGGGGGTAGCTAGGCTAAATGAATGGCGAAACATAACTCCCACGGGTAGACGAGAGTCCACCCCTTACACGGGCGGGGTTGTAAAAAAGTACCCACGAACACGTCCCACATCCATGCGCCGTTCCTCAAAGGACCGTTACATAAATGGCGAGTCCCCCACGGTTAGCTTGGTATAACGAAGGAAATTGACGGAGGCTCCAGGTGTCCTCGGCCTTCGGACATGAGCGGCAAATCATGCGTCGGGGGCCAAAGGCACTGGAAATAGCAATGTTTTACATAGGCATTGACTTGGGTCGCTCTCAAACAGAACTGTACCTTCACACAGGTTTTTTTTTTTTTTTTTACTGTTTCGGCTGGACGACCAAAAAGCTTTTTTTTCAAACTTAGAGCTCGAAGAGCCTTCGGCTCAGCTCTTTCGGACATCAACAAGGTGAGGACGTGCGAAATCACTGAACAAGGGGCGGCGAAATTTTCTTACGACCCGATGGCCAAATATAATTTCCGGCCCTAGCATCACATAAAATAAGAAAAACATTAACAAATACTTTTAAAAAATGAAAACAAAATTTTAAATGCAAGCGTACTTTTGGGTCAGCCACGTAGTTAAACTTGCCAAAGACCTAACCAAACAATAATAAAACTGCGCCATTGCAAATATTTTTACCAATTGTTCTTGTCTAGCGCTATTTCATGACTTTCACTTTCTCCATGTGTTATGATCCTATCACTTGTTTAAACCAATTGGAAATGGAGTGGGGGGGGGGGGTGTGGAGAAAGAAGGGGTATCTCAGTATCTGGGTGGTCGCTTTTTAAAATGCATTTTATAAAAACAAAAGTTGAACGACCTGAATTCGAACTATAGGGCTAAAGCCTCCTCAGACTCCTCGAGCTAACATACTAATCACTCTGCCAGCGAATCGCTTAAGAAAACTGAAGGTTTTATAGTTATCTGTTGTTAGTTTGAAACATTCAAATATAAAGGGGGCTAATTCAACGTATACCATCACATCAGTCTAGTACAATTTGTTTCCCTTATTCGAGATACCAAACAAAAAAAATAATTTTCAATAGTTAATTAACTAATTGGTTAACTGTATTTATTCATTCTTGAATATGAATGTAAAAGAAATTTCAGATTGATCGGCGATTGGGTGTGGCGTGATTCTTGTGTTGTCAGGTAAAAGAAATAATTGTGAATTTTTTCAGCTTGTTCCGAGTTTGGGTGTCGGAGAAACAACGTGAACGAAATTCTTACTAGACAGACAGACAGACAGACAGAGTGAGTTTATATTAGCTTTTTAAAACTGGAATCATTGTGGCTTCATTGTTCAGAATTTTCAAAGGGTCGGATCCACACTGTTATAGGTCAGATATGGCCCGAAGACCGAAATTCAGTCATCCCTATTCTCAACCGGCTGCATGTTCGTGTTATACGCGCTCTGGACTGTCTTTTCTTAATTCGAACCCTGCCAGCTGTCACCCACCGTCGTCCTGCCAACATAGTTTTAGATTCTAGATAGAGCCAACATAGTTTTAGATTCTAGATAGAGCCAACATAGTTTTAGATTCTAGATAGAGCCAACATAGTTTTAGATTCTAGATAGAACCAACATAGTTTTAGATTCTAGATAGAACGAATAGAGTTTTAGATTCTAGATAGAGCCAACATAGTTTTAGATTCTGGATAGAAGGAATAGAGTTTAAACTTCTAGATAGAGCCAACATAGTTTTAGATTCAAGATAGAGCCAACATAGTTTAAGATTCTAGATAGAACCATTAGAGTTTTAGATTCTAGATAGAGCCAACATAGTTTTAGATTCTAGATAGAACCAATAGAGTTTTAGATTCTAGATAGAACCAATAGAGTTTTAGATTCTAGATAGAACCAATAGAGTTTTAGATTCTAGATAGAGCCAACATAGTTTTAGATTCTAGATAGAACCAATAGTTTTAGATTCTAGATAGAACGAATAGAGTTTTAGCTTCTAGATAGAGCCAACATAGTTTTAGATTCTAGATAGAGCCAACATAGTTTTAGATTCTAGATAGAGCCAACATAGTTTTAGATTCTAGATAGAACCAATAGAGTTTTAGATTCTAGATAGAACCAATAGAGTTTTAGATTCTAGAAAGGGCCAACATAGTTTTAGATTCTAGATAGAGCCAACATAGTTTTAGATTCTAGATAGAGCCAACATAGTTTTAGATTCTAGATAGAGCCAACATAGTTTTAGATTCTAGAAAGAGCCAACATAGTTTTAGATTCTAGATAGAGCCAACATAGTTTTAGATTCTAGATAGAGCCAACATAGTTTTAGATTCTAGAAAGAGCCAACATAGTTTTAGATTCTAGATAGAGAAAACATAGTTTTAGATTCTAGATAGAGCCAACATAGTTTTAGATTCTAGATAGAGCCAACATAGTTTTAGATTCTAGATAGAGCCAACATAGTTTTAGATTCTAGAAAGAGCCAACATAGTTTTAGAATCTAGATAGAACGAATAGAGTTTCAGATTCTAGATAGAGCCAACATAGTTTTAGATTCTAGATAGAGCCAACATAGTTTTAGATTCTAGATAGAGCCAACATAGTTTTAGATTCTAGAAAGAGCCAACATAGTTTTAGATTCTAGATAGAACGAATAGAGTTTTAGATTCTAGATAAAGCCAACATAGTTTTAGATTCTAGATAGAGCCAACATAGTTTAAGATTCTAGATAGAACCATTAGAGTTTTAGATTCTAGATAGAGCCAACATAGTTTTAGATTCTAGATAGAACCAATAGAGTTTTAGATTCTAGATAGAACGAATAGAGTTTTAGATTCTAGATAGAGCCAACATAGTTTTAGATTCTGGATAGAAGGAATAGAGTTTAAACTTCTAGATAGAGCCAACATAGTTTTAGATTCAAGATAGAGCCAACATAGTTTAAGATTCTAGATAGAACCATTAGAGTTTTAGATTCTAGATAGAGCCAACATAGTTTTAGATTCTAGATAGAGCCAACATAGTTTTAGATTCTAGATAGAGCCAACATAGTTTTAGATTCTAGAAAGAGCCAACATAGTTTTAGAATCTAGATAGAACGAATAGAGTTTCAGATTCTAGATAGAGCCAACATAGTTTTAGATTCTAGATAGAGCCAACATAGTTTTAGATTCTAGATAGAGCCAACATAGTTTTAGATTCTAGAAAGAGCCAACATAGTTTTAGATTCTAGATAGAACGAATAGAGTTTTAGATTCTAGATAAAGCCAACATAGTTTTAGATTCTAGATAGAGCCAACATAGTTTAAGATTCTAGATAGAACCATTAGAGTTTTAGATTCTAGATAGAGCCAACATAGTTTTAGATTCTAGATAGAACCAATAGAGTTTTAGATTCTAGATAGAACGAATAGAGTTTTAGATTCTAGATAGAGCCAACATAGTTTTAGATTCTGGATAGAAGGAATAGAGTTTAAACTTCTAGATAGAGCCAACATAGTTTTAGATTCAAGATAGAGCCAACATAGTTTAAGATTCTAGATAGAACCATTAGAGTTTTAGATTCTAGATAGAGCCAACATAGTTTTAGATTCTAGATAGAACCAATAGAGTTTTAGATTCTAGATAGAACCAATAGAGTTTTAGATTCTAGATAGAACCAATAGAGTTTTAGATTCTAGATAGAACCAATAGAGTTTTAGATTATAGATAGAGCCAACATAGTTTTAGATTCTAGATAGAACCAATAGTTTTAGATTCTAGATAGAACGAATAGAGTTTTAGCTTCTAGATAGAGCCAACATAGTTTTAGATTCTAGATAGAGCCAACATAGTTTTAGATTCTAGATAGAGCCAACATAGTTTTAGATTCTAGATAGAACCAATAGAGTTTTAGATTCTAGATAGAACCAATAGAGTTTTAGATTCTAGAAAGAGCCAACATAGTTTTAGATTCTAGATAGAGCCAACATAGTTTTAGATTCTAGATAGAGCCAACATAGTTTTAGATTCTAGATAGAGCCAACATAGTTTTAGATTCTAGAAAGAGCCAACATAGTTTTAGATTCTAGATAGAGCCAACATAGTTTTAGATTCTAGATAGAGCCAACATAGTTTTAGATTCTAGAAAGAGCCAACATAGTTTTAGATTCTAGATAGAGAAAACATAGTTTTAGATTCTAGATAGAGCCAACATAGTTTTAGATTCTAGATAGAGCCAACATAGTTTTAGATTCTAGATAGAGCCAACATAGTTTTAGATTCTAGAAAGAGCCAACATAGTTTTAGAATCTAGATAGAACGAATAGAGTTTCAGATTCTAGATAGAGCCAACATAGTTTTAGATTCTAGATAGAGCCAACATAGTTTTAGATTCTAGATAGAGCCAACATAGTTTTAGATTCTAGAAAGAGCCAACATAGTTTTAGATTCTAGATAGAACGAATAGAGTTTTAGATTCTAGATAAAGCCAACATAGTTTTAGATTCTAGATAGAACCAATAGAGTTTTAGATTCTAGATAGAACCAATAGAGTTTTAGATTCTAGATAGAACCAATAGAGTTTTAGATTCTAGATAGAGCCAACATAGTTTTAGATTCTAGATAGAACCAATAGTTTTAGATTCTAGATAGAACGAATAGAGTTTTAGCTTCTAGATAGAGCCAACAAAGTTTTAGATTCTAGATAGAGCCAACATAGTTTTAGATTCTAGATAGAGCCAACATAGTTTTAGATTCTAGATAGAACCAATAGAGTTTTAGATTCTAGATAGAACCAATAGAGTTTTAGATTCTAGATAGAGCCAACATAGTTTTAGATTCTGGATAGAAGGAATAGAGTTTAAACTTCTAGATAGAGCCAACATAGTTTTAGATTCTAGATAGAGCCAACATAGTTTAAGATTCTAGATAGAACCATTAGAGTTTTAGATTCTAGATAGAGCCAACATAGTTTTAGATTCTAGATAGAACCAATAGAGTTTTAGATTCTAGATAGAACCAATAGAGTTTTAGATTCTAGATAGAACCAATAGAGTTTTAGATTCTAGATAGAGCCAACATAGTTTTAGATTCTAGATAGAGCCAACATAGTTTTAGATTCTAGATAGAGCCAACATAGTTTTAGATTCTAGATAGAACGAATAGAGTTTTAGATTCTAGATAGAACCAATAGAGTTTTAGATTCTAGAAAGAGCCAACATAGTTTTAGATTCTAGATAGAGCCAACATAGTTTTAGATTCTAGATAGAGCCAACATAGTTTTAGATTCTAGATAGAGCCAACATAGTTTTAGATTCTAGAAAGAGCCAACATAGTTTTAGATTCTAGATAGAGCCAACATAGTTTTAGATTCTAGATAGAGCCAACATAGTTTTAGATTCTAGATAGAGCCAACATAGTTTTAGATTCTAGAAAGAGCCAACATAGTTTTAGATTCTAGATAGAGCCAACATAGTTTTAGATTCTAGATAGAGCCAACATAGTTTTAGATTCTAGATAGAGCCAACATAGTTTTAGATTCTAGATAGAGCCAACATAGTTTTAGATTCTAGAAAGAGCCAACATAGTTTTAGATTCTAGATAGAACGAATAGAGTTTTAGATTCTAGATAGAGCCAACATAGTTTTAGATTCTAGATAGAGCCAACAAAGTTTTAGATTCTAGAAAGAGCCAACATAGTTTTAGATTCTAGATAGAACGAATAGAGTTTTAGATTCTAGATAAAGCCAACATAGTTTTAGATTCTAGATAGAGCCAACATAGTTTAAGATTCTAGATAGAACCAATAGAGTTTTAGATTCTAGATAGAACCAATAGAGTTTTAGATTCTAGATAGAACCAATAGAGTTTTAGATTCTAGATAGAGCCAACATAGTTTTAGATTCTAGATAGAACCAATAGTTTTAGATTCTAGATAGAACGAATAGAGTTTTAGCTTCTAGATAGAGCCAACATAGTTTTAGATTCTAGATAGAGCCAACATAGTTTTAGATTCTAGATAGAGCCAACATAGTTTTAGATTCTAGATAGAGCCAACATAGTTTTAGATTCTAGATAGAACCAATAGAGTTTTAGATTCTAGATAGAACCAATAGAGTTTTAGATTCTAGAAAGGGCCAACATAGTTTTAGATTCTAGATAGAGCCAACATAGTTTTAGATTCTAGATAGAGCCAACATAGTTTTAGATTCTAGATAGAGCCAACATAGTTTTAGATTCTAGAAAGAGCCAACATAGTTTTAGATTCTAGATAGAGCCAACATAGTTTTAGATTCTAGATAGAGCCAACATAGTTTTAGATTCTAGAAAGAGCCAACATAGTTTTAGATTCTAGATAGAGAAAACATAGTTTTAGATTCTAGATAGAGCCAACATAGTTTTAGATTCTAGATAGAGCCAACATAGTTTTAGATTCTAGATAGAGCCAACATAGTTTTAGATTCTAGAAAGAGCCAACATAGTTTTAGAATCTAGATAGAACGAATAGAGTTTCAGATTCTAGATAGAGCCAACATAGTTTTAGATTCTAGATAGAGCCAACATAGTTTTAGATTCTAGATAGAGCCAACATAGTTTTAGATTCTAGAAAGAGCCAACATAGTTTTAGATTCTAGATAGAACGAATAGAGTTTTAGATTCTAGATAAAGCCAACATAGTTTTAGATTCTAGAAAGGGCCAATATAGTTTAAGATTCTAGATAGAACCATTAGAGTTTTAGATTCTAGATAGAGCCAACATAGTTTTAGATTCTAGATAGAACCAATAGAGTTTTAGATTCTAGATAGAACGAATAGAGTTTTAGATTCTAGATAGAGCCAACATAGTTTTAGATTCTGGATAGAAGGAATAGAGTTTAAACTTCTAGATAGAGCCAACATAGTTTTAGATTCAAGATAGAGCCAACATAGTTTAAGATTCTAGATAGAACCATTAGAGTTTTAGATTCTAGATAGAGCCAACATAGTTTTAGATTCTAGATAGAACCAATAGAGTTTTAGATTCTAGATAGAACCAATAGAGTTTTAGATTCTAGATAGAACCAATAGAGTTTTAGATTCTAGATAGAACCAATAGAGTTTTAGATTATAGATAGAGCCAACATAGTTTTAGATTCTAGATAGAACCAATAGTTTTAGATTCTAGATAGAACGAATAGAGTTTTAGCTTTTAGATAGAGCCAACATAGTTTTAGATTCTAGATAGAGCCAACATAGTTTTGGATTCTAGATAGAGCCAACATAGTTTTAGATTCTAGATAGAACCAATAGAGTTTTAGATTCTAGATAGAACCAATAGAGTTTTAGATTCTAGAAAGAGCCAACATAGTTTTAGATTCTAGATAGAGCCAACATAGTTTTAGATTCTAGATAGAGCCAACATAGTTTTAGATTCTAGATAGAGCCAACATAGTTTTAGATTCTAGAAAGAGCCAACATAGTTTTAGATTCTAGATAGAGCCAACATAGTTTTAGATTCTAGATAGAGCCAACATAGTTTTAGATTCTAGAAAGAGCCAACATAGTTTTAGATTCTAGATAGAGAAAACATAGTTTTAGATTCTAGATAGAGCCAACATAGTTTTAGATTCTAGATAGAGCCAACATAGTTTTAGATTCTAGATAGAGCCAATATAGTTTTAGATTCTAGAAAGAGCCAACATAGTTTTAGAATCTAGATAGAACGAATAGAGTTTCAGATTCTAGATAGAGCCAACATAGTTTTAGATTCTAGATAGAGCCAACATAGTTTTAGATTCTAGATAGAGCCAACATAGTTTTAGATTCTAGAAAGAGCCAACATAGTTTTAGATTCTAGATAGAACGAATAGAGTTTTAGATTCTAGATAAAGCCAACATAGTTTTAGATTCTAGATAGAACCAATAGAGTTTTAGATTCTAGATAGAACCAATAGAGTTTTAGATTCTAGATAGAACCAATAGAGTTTTAGATTCTAGATAGAGCCAACATAGTTTTAGATTCTAGATAGAACCAATAGTTTTAGATTCTAGATAGAACGAATAGAGTTTTAGCTTCTAGATAGAGCCAACAAAGTTTTAGATTCTAGATAGAGCCAACATAGTTTTAGATTCTAGATAGAGCCAACATAGTTTTAGATTCTAGATAGAACCAATAGAGTTTTAGATTCTAGATAGAACCAATAGAGTTTTAGATTCTAGATAGAGCCAACATAGTTTTAGATTCTGGATAGAAGGAATAGAGTTTAAACTTCTAGATAGAGCCAACATAGTTTTAGATTCTAGATAGAGCCAACATAGTTTAAGATTCTAGATAGAACCATTAGAGTTTTAGATTCTAGATAGAGCCAACATAGTTTTAGATTCTAGATAGAACCAATAGAGTTTTAGATTCTAGATAGAACCAATAGAGTTTTAGATTCTAGATAGAACCAATAGAGTTTTAGATTCTAGATAGAGCCAACATAGTTTTAGATTCTAGATAGAGCCAACATAGTTTTAGATTCTAGATAGAGCCAACATAGTTTTAGATTCTAGATAGAACGAATAGAGTTTTAGATTCTAGATAGAACCAATAGAGTTTTAGATTCTAGAAAGAGCCAACATAGTTTTAGATTCTAGATAGAGCCAACATAGTTTTAGATTCTAGATAGAGCCAACATAGTTTTAGATTCTAGATAGAACCAATAGTTTTAGATTCTAGATAGAACGAATAGAGTTTTAGCTTCTAGATAGAGCCAACATAGTTTTAGATTCTAGATAGAGCCAACATAGTTTTAGATTCTAGATAGAGCCAACATAGTTTTAGATTCTAGAAAGAGCCAACATAGTTTTAGATTCTAGATAGAGCCAACATAGTTTTAGATTCTAGATAGAGCCAACATAGTTTTAGATTCTAGATAGAGCCAACATAGTTTTAGATTCTAGATAGAGCCAACATAGTTTTAGATTCTAGAAAGCGCCAACATAGTTTTAGATTCTAGATAGAACGAATAGAGTTTTAGATTCTAGATAGAGCCAACATAGTTTTAGATTCTAGATAGAGCCAACATAGTTTTAGATTCTAGAAAGAGCCAACATAGTTTTAGATTCTAGATAGAACGAATAGAGTTTTAGATTCTAGATAAAGCCAACATAGTTTTAGATTCTAGATAGAGCCAACATAGTTTAAGATTCTAGATAGAACCATTAGAGTTTTAGATTCTAGATAGAGCCAACATAGTTTTAGATTCTAGATAGAACCAATAGAGTTTTAGATTCTAGATAGAACCAATAGAGTTTTAGATTCTAGATAGAACCAATAGAGTTTTAGATTCTAGATAGAGCCAACATAGTTTTAGATTCTAGATAGAACCAATAGTTTTAGATTCTAGATAGAACGAATAGAGTTTTAGCTTCTAGATAGAGCCAACATAGTTTTAGATTCTAGAAAGAGCCAACATAGTTTTAGATTCTAGATAGAGCCAACATAGTTTTAGATTCTAGATAGAGCCAACATAGTTTTAGATTCTAGAAAGAGCCAACATAGTTTTAGATTCTAGATAGAGAAAACATAGTTTTAGATTCTAGATAGAGCCAACATAGTTTTAGATTCTAGATAGAGCCAACATAGTTTTAGATTCTAGATAGAGCCAACATAGTTTTAGATTCTAGAAAGAGCCAACATAGTTTTAGAATCTAGATAGAACGAATAGAGTTTCAGATTCTAGATAGAGCCAACATAGTTTTAGATTCTAGATAGAGCCAACATAGTTTTAGATTCTAGATAGAGCCAACATAGTTTTAGATTCTAGAAAGAGCCAACATAGTTTTAGATTCTAGATAGAACGAATAGAGTTTTAGATTCTAGATAAAGCCAACATAGTTTTAGATTCTAGATAGAGCCAACATAGTTTAAGATTCTAGATAGAACCATTAGAGTTTTAGATTCTAGATAGAGCCAACATAGTTTTAGATTCTAGATAGAACCAATAGAGTTTTAGATTCTAGATAGAACGAATAGAGTTTTAGATTCTAGATAGAGCCAACATAGTTTTAGATTCTAGATAGAGCCAACATAGTTTTAGATTCTAGAAAGAGCCAACATAGTTTTAGATTCTAGATAGAACGAATAGAGTTTTAGATTCTAGATAAAGCCAACATAGTTTTAGATTCTAGATAGAGCCAACATAGTTTAAGATTCTAGATAGAACCATTAGAGTTTTAGATTCTAGATAGAGCCAACATAGTTTTAGATTCTAGATAGAACCAATAGAGTTTTAGATTCTAGATAGAACCAATAGAGTTTTAGATTCTAGATAGAACCAATAGAGTTTTAGATTCTAGATAGAGCCAACATAGTTTTAGATTCTAGATAGAACCAATAGTTTTAGATTCTAGATAGAACGAATAGAGTTTTAGCTTCTAGATAGAGCCAACATAGTTTTAGATTCTAGAAAGAGCCAACATAGTTTTAGATTCTAGATAGAGCCAACATAGTTTTAGATTCTAGATAGAGCCAACATAGTTTTAGATTCTAGAAAGAGCCAACATAGTTTTAGATTCTAGATAGAGAAAACATAGTTTTAGATTCTAGATAGAGCCAACATAGTTTTAGATTCTAGATAGAGCCAACATAGTTTTAGATTCTAGATAGAGCCAACATAGTTTTAGATTCTAGAAAGAGCCAACATAGTTTTAGAATCTAGATAGAACGAATAGAGTTTCAGATTCTAGATAGAGCCAACATAGTTTTAGATTCTAGATAGAGCCAACATAGTTTTAGATTCTAGATAGAGCCAACATAGTTTTAGATTCTAGAAAGAGCCAACATAGTTTTAGATTCTAGATAGAACGAATAGAGTTTTAGATTCTAGATAAAGCCAACATAGTTTTAGATTCTAGATAGAGCCAACATAGTTTAAGATTCTAGATAGAACCATTAGAGTTTTAGATTCTAGATAGAGCCAACATAGTTTTAGATTCTAGATAGAACCAATAGAGTTTTAGATTCTAGATAGAACCAATAGAGTTTTAGATTCTAGATAGAACCAATAGAGTTTTAGATTCTAGATAGAGCCAACATAGTTTTAGATTCTAGATAGAACCAATAGTTTTAGATTCTAGATAGAACGAATAGAGTTTTAGCTTCTAGATAGAGCCAACAAAGTTTTAGATTCTAGATAGAGCCAACATAGTTTTAGATTCTAGATAGAGCCAACATAGTTTTAGATTCTAGATAGAACCAATAGAGTTTTAGATTCTAGATAGAACCAATAGAGTTTTAGATTCTAGATAGAGCCAACATAGTTTTAGATTCTGGATAGAAGGAATAGAGTTTAAACTTCTAGATAGAGCCAACATAGTTTTAGATTCTAGATAGAGCCAACATAGTTTAAGATTCTAGATAGAACCATTAGAGTTTTAGATTCTAGATAGAGCCAACATAGTTTTAGATTCTAGATAGAACCAATAGAGTTTTAGATTCTAGATAGAACCAATAGAGTTTTAGATTCTAGATAGAACCAATATAGTTTTAGATTCTAGATAGAGCCAACATAGTTTTAGATTCTAGATAGAGCCAACATAGTTTTAGATTCTAGATAGAGCCAACATAGTTTTAGATTCTAGATAGAACCAATAGAGTTTTAGATTCTAGATAGAACCAATAGAGTTTTAGATTCTAGAAAGAGCCAACATAGTTTTAGATTCTAGATAGAGCCAACATAGTTTTAGATTCTAGATAGAGCCAACATAGTTTTAGATTCTAGATAGAGCCAACATAGTTTTAGATTCTAGAAAGAGCCAACATAGTTTTAGATTCTAGATAGAGCCAACAAAGTTTTAGATTCTAGATAGAGCCAACATAGTTTTAGATTCTAGATAGAGCCAACATAGTTTTAGATTCTAGAAAGAGCCAACATAGTTTTAGATTCTAGATAGAGCCAACATAGTTTTAGATTCTAGATAGAGCCAACATAGTTTTAGATTCTAGATAGAGCCAACATAGTTTTAGATTCTAGATAGAGCCAACATAGTTTTAGATTCTAGAAAGAGCCAACATAGTTTTAGATTCTAGATAGAACGAATAGAGTTTTAGATTCTAGATAGAGCCAACATAGTTTTAGATTCTAGATAGAGCCAACATAGTTTTAGATTCTAGAAAGAGCCAACATAGTTTTAGATTCTAGATAGAACGAATAGAGTTTTAGATTCTAGATAAAGCCAACATAGTTTTAGATTCTAGATAGAGCCAACATAGTTTAAGATTCTAGATAGAACCATTAGAGTTTTAGATTCTAGATAGAGCCAACATAGTTTTAGATTCTAGATAGAACCAATAGAGTTTTAGATTCTAGATAGAACCAATAGAGTTTTAGATTCTAGATAGAACCAATAGAGTTTTAGATTCTAGATAGAGCCAACATAGTTTTAGATTCTAGATAGAACCAATAGTTTTAGATTCTAGATAGAACGAATAGAGTTTTAGCTTCTAGATAGAGCCAACATAGTTTTAGATTCTAGATAGAGCCAACATAGTTTTATATTCTAGATAGAGCCAACATAGTTTTAGATTCTAGATAGAACCAATAGAGTTTTAGATTCTAGATAGAACCAATAGAGTTTTAGATTCTAGATAGAGCCAATAGAGTTTTAGATTCTAGATAGAACGAATAGAGTTTTAGATTCTAGATAGAGCCAATAGAGTTTTAGATTCTAGATAGAGCCAATAGAGTTTTAGATTCTAGATAGAACCAATAGAGTTTTAGATTCTAAATAGAACCAACAGAGTTTTAGATTCTAGATAGAACCAATAGATAAATAAAATAAATGAACAAAATACATAATTCCGAGATTTAAACCAAAAGCCTAGACAGCTTTCCATCCAGCACTATTTTTACCGGTGCATACACATATTTTCTTTTAATACACTAAAGTAACAAAATAGTAATAAATTAAAACAAATAAAAAGCGATCCATATGAATAGACACCTCCAGAGAAGGGTTATTTCAGACAGATGTAAAAATATCAGAAGATTATCTTACACTCTGTCTTTAGCACACCCAACGACCAAGACCAAAAAAAGTTCATAAAAATATTACATATCTACAAGCATAATCACTTCCGCATTATAGGGTTAATTGGGATATCATCTCTTCATATTTATACCGTATTGCTCTCTCATACCTCTTTCTCTCTCTTTACATATGTATATACACACATATCAACACTCACACTCTATTTTTCAAACGCCCACCCTTCTCAAAAAATCTTTATGTAACTCCAAACGCCCTCGTTCGCTTTCAGAATATCTATTACTGTAGGTAAGGACAAGATGCAAGAGTAGGGAAGAGCAGGGTGTCTGGGGGGGGGGGGGTATCGAGGGCGCCACGGTGTGGCTTGAGGTGCGCGCAATGTAGCATCCAATCTGATAGGCAGGACTGCACGCGACCTGAGACTAAGGCGAGGGTTAAAAAATACAAGCTCCCGAAATAAAAACAGTGGTATCAAAAGACCTCAGAGAGTGGGTAGACCCGATGGCTCTCAAAAAGTGGCATGTGACACTGAGTACAAAGCCCGATATAGACCATGAACACTTATTTGCGATTTGACTCGAGATGAGTTGTGTTTGCTGAGCGCCAAAGGGCAGCAAGGAAGCCTTCTCCCAAATACCAAGATGTGAACAAAATATATAAGAACAGAGCGTCATAAACATGTTATAGAATGTAAGATACACTAGACAACAGCAACTGTTGTTGTTTTTTTTTTAAAGCTTCCTAATGTCTGAATCTCCGTTGAAGGAACCGGTCAGCGTCACAGGCCGAATATGGTCAGCGGGCCGTAGGCTAAGCATCACTGGCATGGGTGCACATCATTAACTAACCGCACACGTTTTATTATTATTATTCTACATTATTATCCTTTGATATTAAAGTTCTCTTAGTACACCTTGAGATCCATGGATGTTAGACAAAGAAAGGTAAGGAAAGGAAGAAGAAAAAAAAACGTTTCTCATCGTAGTGAGTTCACTAGAATCTCAACAGATGGAAGTGACTCAATGGGGAAGGGACAGAACAAGGTAAAGAGTGGGGGGGGGGGCAGAGTGGATGAAGGAGGAAGGGGGAATGTTAACAAGATGTAGTTCAAAGGTCATAACCTTACGTTACGCAAGGGGGGTTAATTATATCTCTCGGGGACAGCATTAAGATTTATGTTGACGTCTTTTAAATTTTAATAAAATATTTTATAAACCGTCGTTTTACGGTATACAAAAAAAACAACAACAAATAAATAAATGATCATGTGATAGTAAAAGATAAAACTTGGTTGAGCACAGAATATTAAAGCTTAAATAAGTTTTAAAAACAGTTTATTGGCACATCTAGGCACTACGCCACTTACAAATGTGCAATACACTAGCAATACAAATCTTCTCCCAATGAATACATTCTAGATATGGCGAATGTGTAGCATAGTACTAAAACTGTAACAGCAAAAATTAAATATTTGTAAATTGATAACTTTTAACATACTATTGTGTAGTAATACTAATGAAATATTTAAACATTAATTCAAGCCGCCATCTTAAATAGAGACTCATGGTAAAGAAACTTGCAATAATGACAAAGAAATAGATTCTATATGTAACGTACGTAGTCTCTTGAACATTATACAAAATTATAAATAGATAGCCCGACCAGTTACGTAAGATTACAAGTGTATCTGAAACCTAAGATCTGAGACTGAACAGGTTTTTTAAATATTTTTTTTTATGTTCATCCTTTCCTAAGATCTTGAAATCGTCTGTCAGATTTCCTAGTCGTGGTAAAACACTTATTTTCAGAAATAATAAAAACCCAGATCCCATGAAATAGTACAACACAAGGTGAGTTTGTCAAAAAAAAAAAAAAACGAAATGATCTTCAAAAATAACTCAACATGTTGAGTTGAATAAAAAAAAAATCGGTATCGGATAAAGCGTTGAATGAATGTCAAAATATGAAACTTGAACCGAGGGCTGTGTGTTAGTTTTTAATTTTGCTTTCTTTCTCCAACTTGTATCTTTTTTTTTTCTTTTTTGCTTAAAGTCTGGGTCAGAAATAGACGCGATGGCAATAAACTGAAGCCAAAGGGTTTAAAACGTGTTAGTGGTAGATCACAATGTAATCATTTTGTCCAGTAGCGTAACAAGGTACGTGTAGGCCCGGGTTCAAAAAATGATGGTGCCCTCTCTCTCTCAGTAAGTTGAGCGTGACAAAGTCCAAATCAAGTCATCTTGTATATATCAGTACATTTTCACAAGGGCATTCCATTCAGACAACTATCTGGTGCAAATAAGTGTTCTTTACAGTAGATTCAGTAATGAATTTATATAAATTTAATATATTGAAATTCTTAGCAAAATCTATTTTTACTTTCTTTCAAATCTCCTGTGAGCTCTTTTATGGTCATGGCTCTGTGCGCTATGAACCCCCCCCCCTTCGCTTCTATGCCACTGCTTTTGACAGTTTCTTTCGATTTATATAAAATAATACATCAACAAACGGGGTTTGATGAAATATAACGTAGTATGAATTATTGTTTTGGGATTGTTATTGTTGGCTTGAATTATAGCGAGTTATTACCCACTGACTATGACCGCAGCTAGGATCCCGATTTCACTAATGTAGACCTACCCTAGTTCCAAATTCCAAGATGGCCACGTCTCGACGGATTCGAACCTAAATGCATCCGTTAGACTTGGTGCCTGAATTTCTAACTATTACATACCAATTTTTACTCCCACGTGGCTCACGTGACCAATATGGTATACTCTGTGTACGACCTTCAGATAGCTTTTGACTTCCATGAGGTGCTTACTGACTGGTAAGTCTTTAGAAGCAACGGAACAGAAAAATCTCTTCTTTTTTTTTTCAAATCTATAAATTATTTTCGATGAACCTTTCAAGCAAGCATCTAATGGCTTGCACAGAGAACAAAAAAAAAAGGGGGGGGGGCGGGCAATAAAAAAAATCCACATAATTTTCTTATAGGGCGAATTTTATTTATTAAATCTTCTGCTACAGATAACCGGACGAGAATCTCTTGAGAGTTATCTATCTTTGCAGGTGCGTCGAACGGCGGCGCCTGTGTGAGTAGGGATGGAGTGTGTTCAAGATGGCTTCTTGCAATGAAATAACGTTTTTGAATGAATCAAGGAGTTGGATATTTTTAGCTTCACTATCTTATCACCCACTTCGACATCAATAAGTCTATTTCACTACAAAAAAAACAACACATTTATACATTTAAACGGATGGAGTATTGTTGTTTCTTCATTGCTTTAGCTCTACATAGAATTAATGTGTTCCATTAGACTGTAGCCTAATATAAATGGGAATAATTCAGCTTCTACCACAACTTCAGTCAAGTATTATTTCATTCCCTTGTTTGAGATACCAAACAAAGTAATTAATTAACTATTTGGTTAACTGTTTTATTTGATTCTTATGTTATCAGATAAAAGAAATAATTGTTCGAAATTTCAGCTTGATCTGTGATTGGGTGTCGGAGAAATAACGTGTACAAACTTTTGGCCAGACAAGAACACACACACAGACGGACAGAGCTTTGTACTTTAAAGAAAATAATGGCAAAATTTACTTAACTGCAAAATATTGCCAGACTTAATAAGGAATTTTAATTAGCAAAGAAACAGTAAAAGGTTAGCTAGATTGAAAAGCTTGCATAAAACTGAAGCAGACTCGCCATCTGATCATTACCTGCCCCTGTCTATCTTTTCACGTCTTCGGATGACAGCGGAATATTGTTTATTTCTTTACCAAAAGGCCACGAGAGTTAGAGAGTACGGATCAGATATTGCGAACAACGATGACGTCATAGAGAAAAAAAAAAGAGTTACTTTTTTTTCTTCCATTTTCTGATTTGGTCCTGGCATTATTGCATTGGGTTTGACTCTCTTCAAGACATTTCCACCAAAGTATACTGCCTTGATTTTCTAGTACAGTTTTTAGCCATTTAAAGTGTACAATGTTAGATCCAACTCTAGTTAGAAACAATTTTGTTACAAAGCTTATATCAAGTCACTCTGTCTGTCTGTCTGTCTGGTGAAAGGTTTGTACACGTCATTTCTCCCACATCCAATCTCGGATTAAGCTGAAAGTTTGCACAATTATTTCTTTGACTTGACAACACAAGAATCAATTTTAAAAAACTGTTTTTTAAAATCATTTTCTTTGGTATTTTGACAGATGTGGTGGTATGCGTTTAATTAGTCCCCTTTATGGGTCGTCGTCTTAGTCTTAGTGAAATCAGAAATGAAATAGTAACAATATATAACTATACAATCTTCCATATTCATAAGCTCTTCCCTAGCAGAGTGGTTACCGTGTTGGCTTGTAAAGGGTTCAATTTACATACTGGCCATTTTTTTCTCTTTTTTTTTTAACATGCCAAATAAAGTATCAATGTTTATTATAGTATATTATTTGAACATTTAGAAGATTTGATTAAAATTGTATCAGGACAAACGATATAATGTCTAGCTCTGCTTATATCGTTTCGAGAGTATGATACTGAAATTGTTGAAAAATGTGTAAACCTGGCTGAGAAAGAAATTATTTAAATTCTATTGAGCGTTGTAAGTCATCAAGAAGAAGCAATCATTCGCACACACAGTCTCTCACATACACAGAAACACACACACAACGATTGGATTCCACATGTCTTCAAAAATTAGGCAACTGGGATTTATTATGGCTACCAGTAGCCTGCGTTAAGATTGAAACAAAAAAACAAAAAAAGTAAGCGAAAGATGTAAATGGACACTAATGAAGGTGTTGGCTGAACTGCCATACAGTAATTAAAGATTGGGCCGAACGATTGAATCAAGGGGCATAACGACGCGCGAATGTGCCAAACGTTCTTTGCAAGAGAGTGAGTGACTGACAGAGGAAGAGAGAGAGAGAGAGAGGGAGGGAGGGAGAGAGAGAGAGAGAGAGAGAGAGAGAGAGAGAGGATGAGAAATGCCTGAAAGTGAGATAGAGAGAGAGAGAGAAAAAAATAGAGAGATGCTTAGGAGAGAGAAAGAAGGTGTGGATAAAGTTTTGAGAGTGAGAAAAAATATATTTGAGAGAGACGCTTGAAAGAGAAAGAGAGAGAAAGAGAAAGAGAGAGAGAGAGAGGAGGGGAAATATTTGACAGTAAGAGTGTGTGTGTGAGAAAGAGAGAGAGAGAGAGAAAAAAAAATGTTTGAGAAAAGAGAGAGAAAAAACAACAAAGATTGAAAGAGAGAGATAGAGAGAAAGAGAGAAATGCTTGAAAAAGAAAGAGAGAGATAGAGAGAAAGAGAGAAATGCTTGAAAAAGAAAGAGAGAGAGAGAGAAAGAGAGAAATGCTTGAAAAAGAAAGAGAGAGAGAGAGAGAATTCTTTTGAAAGCAGTTTCACATAAATGACCAAGCGTGCTCTGTGTTTAATATGTCGTAAACTCATTTATCTTCATTATTAACAAATCTGCTAATTAAAAAAAAAAAAGTTCTAACCTAAAGTAGGAAAAAAAAACAAGTCTGAAAATGTAATAACACAAAGTTGTATTGTTGACCTTGACCTCCTATCAACGAATGTGAGTAAACAAACAGTCTTAAATATATGTCCGAAAATCCCATAGTTTAAATTGAGGTATGAGTCCAGGGCTCTTCAAATAACAATCTTGGCCCTTGCGCCATGGGTAGAACACATTTGACTAGCCAAAACAACAGTTTGATCCCCAGAGACTGAAACTATATAGAATCTATCCCCTAAAACTATTGTTTTTCAGATTAATCTCCAGAATTTAAAAATGTCTAGAATCTATTCCCTAAAGTTATACATTTCTAGAATATATCCCTTAAAGTTATAAATTTCTAGAATCTATCCCCTAAAGTTATATATTTCTAGAATCTATCCCCTAAAGTTAAACATTTCTATAGAATCTATACCTTAAAGTTAAACATTTCTATAGAATCTATACCTTAAAGTTAAACATTTCTATAGAATCTATACCTTAAAGTTTAACATTTCTATAGAATCTATACCCTAAAGTTAAGCATTTCTATAGAATCTATACCTTACAGTTAAACATTTCTATTGAATCTATACCTTAAAGTTAAACATTTCAACATTTCTAGAATCCCTAACGTTCAAACTTACTAGAATCTCTCGCTAAAAAATTAGAAAATATCAATTAAAATTGAAATCATTTAAAGTTTATCCTGTATAATCAAAACTAATAAGAATCTATTCCTTTCAACTGAAACTTATTAGAATCTATTGCCTACAATTAAAACTATAAAGAATATATTCAATTCAATTAAGAATATATGCACAACAACTGAAACCATTTAGAATGTAGGATTGAAAGTTAGGATTCATATAAATTAGGTCAAGGTCAAAACTGAACATTCATTCTTGTTCCATCTAGATTTGTCAATGACCATACAATAGATGACTTACTTCTTTGGTTAAAGACCAAAAGATCAGCGTCCAGACCAAATGCCCTTTACTGACCCCTTAGTTCAACCCTAAATTAACCCCTCGATAACGAGAAGTGAAGGGCAGATAATGTATAGGGCCGAGTCCCAAGTGTTAACCGCTAGACGGTGAATTAAAGAGGGTTAATAGCTAGACTTAGAGAACCCGTTTTTGTTTTTTTTTGCCTTTCCATTCCTTTCATGGAGCTATTCCATCAGTTGACTTATTCATAGTTTGCATAAGAATAAAGAAAGGAGAAAATATTTAAAAAAAAACTAAAAAAAAGGTTAGATTAAGTGTACTTGTATTAATTTTGAAATGAAATGAAAGTTATAATAAATCTACACTAACAATAAAAAAAGCATTTATAAAAATAAAAAAAAGGGGGCGGGGGGGGGGGGAATGACCTGAATTCCAACTCATGACTCAAGTCTTCTCAGGCTTCTCAAGCCAACACAGTAGCCACTCTTGCTAGTGGAGAGCTTATGAACATCTAAGATTGTATAGCTGTCGATTGTTTCTATAGTCTCGACCTATTTTTCAGGTTTGTATTCACTAAGACTCAGACGACGACCTAAAAAGGGGACTAATTCAGCTTATACCACCACGTCAGTCAATTACAATTTCTTTCCTATGTTAAAGATACCATACAACATTAATTTATTACCAATAGTTAATGGACTATTGAGTTAATTGTTGTCTAATATGATTCTTGTGTTGTCAAGTAAAAGAAAACAATCCCAGATTGGGTGTGTGAAAAATCACGTGTTCAAACATTTTACCCGACAGAGAAGCTTTGTAAAAAAAAAAAAAGTTTTGCTTTGGGAAGTTATTATTATTATTATCATCATTATTATTAATTTATATTTGCTAAAAATGTTAGCACTTCGTTTTTCTGAAAAGAACATTATTTTCTAAATAATTTACATTCGATAGTGCTGAAACCTGTTTACCCCCTTCCTATGAGACTGTTTGCTGATCGCCAAATAGGTCTATGTATTTCTCATATGTGAACTCTGTAGCTGGTAGGCACGAAACTATTGGCTAACTAAAGGGGGCCTGAGTTCCTATCCCGAATGTTGACTAAGATTCAAATAAAATTGTTATGCCTAGATAAAATACGAAAAACTTATTTCATGATCTCATCCCACTACATGTCCATTTTTTTTTTCATTGCAAAAAAAAAATAAAAATGTATAGTATTACAACAACAAATGTAAAAACTTTGTTCAGAAATTGTTCATAGTTCTTGCGTTCATTTGCTTGTCCTATTTTCCCGGCCTGGGCACGTGAAAGTCCGCATACAACTCACATGGGCTTACATCTCTCACACGAAATGCATGATCTTCGGAGTTTTGTGGTCAATGTCTTTACTATTAAAGTCCAACATTTATGGGACACATACAGACGTTTTTATGGATGGTGTGTGGCCAGTACTCAGTCATTCTGAAACTTTGGGGGAGGCTTGTGTATACATGCTCTGGTATGTTGTAGTCGCAGATATAGGAGCATTAGCGAGTGGTGAAAAATATATCAGTTTTTCATGTTCATTACAACGTTGAAGATCCAAAATTATTCCTAGTTAATGATTTTGTTGGATCGTTTACCAGCTGACAGATCAGCCTGAAGTCCTATTGATCTGATGTTTGTATGTCCAACACCCAAAGATGGGCTAATCAACAATGTTCCTGGACATCACGTTGTGGAACTCCACAATTGGACAGACCGGTACGATTACCTGACGTTAGCTTATCGTCAACCCAAGACTGAGGCCAAGCAACATTGCAGTGAGCTCAAAGGGAGTGTATAGGACTATATATAATCTAAGATTAATTATTAATACAAAGTGTCTAGTCTGGCGATAATTTTTCTCCCAATGAAGTTCCTTGGAAAAAAGTACACATTAAAAATCGTGCTGTTTGAATCCTATAATAATACTTATAAAAAGGTGTAAAACAGGTTAGACATACACAGAATAAAATGAGGTTATAATTCTGGCGTAATAACAGTATATGTGCTTAAAAAAGTAGCAGACCTTTAGATCAATAGGGTGGAAGATGTAAAGGTCATCTGTTTCAGATACGAGCTTAAACGTGTACAATAATTACCGTACAATGACACACAGAGTGACCTAATTAATAAACTTTGTATCTTTAACTGTGTTTGACAAAAGAAAATATATGGGAAATCCAACAGTCTGTCTAGAGAGATCGCCAAGTGAGATACTTCCTGAGTGAAATTTCTCTGCACAACGCCAAGTGTGAGCCAATAGAATTTCGCGGCTCATTACCCACGTGACGAAAAATTCAATGACGTCAACAAAACAGGAAGCGAAAGGGAAAAAAAAAGAGGAGAGGATTTGTAAAGACTCTGACAGAAAGGGACGCGGTTGTATCTAGATTGTAGATCTACACTCAAAAATGTGTCATGTGATGAAAGAAAGTGTAGATCTACTTTAAAATGGTACTTTTAGAAAAGCAAAGCAAGAAAGGGAAACGAAGAGCAAGACCTGTGTCTTAAATAGTATTTACCTACTCTTGACAGAAATAATAGATCAAAACAAAGTGTATGTGGATATGAGAGAGTTTTTCATTTTTTAGCGGTCCCCGAAAGGGGAAAAGACGCTATTAGTTATGTGTGGATTGTCTGTCCGCCTGTCCGTCATGTTTAGATCTCGTAAACTAGAAAAGATACTGAAAATCTGACACCATATTTTAGACCATTCAAAGTTCTGATTCAAAGTCTACTTTTTTTTTTCTGAAAGCGAAAAATCTTAATTTTTAAAATCACTTGTGCAAGCAGTTTTTTCATAAAAATACACCACTTTTACTATTCACTATTATTAGTAACAAACACGGGAGGCTCTTAGAAGGGGATGTATATTTACACTCAAAATCGGCCCCCGAAGTGGTCCACCCAGGCAGGTTTCAATATTTTCAGAAAGTACATCAGAATGAGTCTATTAAAGACAAATGACAGAGAAGAATGGAGAAAGAAGGTTGACAGATCTTGTGTGGTGCCCCAGCGGTCCAGCAGACCAAAAGATAGATGAAAGAAAAAAAACATTTCCGTAAAAAAAATAGTTTTTGTGTTTCCACACAAACTGTCTTTGTAGCCTTGTTTAATCCCGTTTTGTTACTTGTATGACCTTGTCAAGTTGTTTGGAAGGGTCGTGGTGGCTGAGTGTTAAAACCTTGGCTTCTCGAGTTCGAATTCCGGTGAAGCGTGAGATTTTTTACTTGGGGATTTTTAAGGCTCCCCCACACAAATGGGTACGTTGCGTTTTGATCGTTGTCCTGACCCCATGACAACCTCGTTAACTGTCAGTTATAAAAAACAGATGAGCATCCCCTAGATCGCAACGTCAGAAAGGGGTTCTTTACCCATAACTTTATGTTGTTTGGAAATTGTCGATTATACGGCATGTTGGACAACCTAGAGCTAGGCTTATTGTTAAAAACTATTATTTCTCAAGACTAACATAAGTCTGGGCTGGGTATATCTAGAGAGATTTCCGTGCCACATCTTTTATCCGCTCGTGTTTTATGCACGAGCTTTGTGTTTGTATTTGGATATCTCTTGATGTGGCTTTTTCTAATCCTTTGATGTCTTAAGGTTTGGTGGATTAGGGTAATTTTTTGTTTTATTACCATTCTTCTTAAATTTACATTTAGATTTGTCAGACGATGACGACTCTGCAAAAAGCTCCTTGCATTACCTGTTCCATTTCGCCCTAAGATTGTTATTACGTTCAAATGTTCAAAGGTTGCAATATTGTAAGATTATTGTTTTTATAAGAATACTTATGTCAGATGCAAATCTCTTCTAGCTGTTGGCGTCTAAGATTATTTCTCCATAAAGTTATTACTGCTAAGATTATGGTTAGCTTTATTTGCATATTACTTCAGCCATTATTAGAGATTCTATGATTAATTTGTTTTAACAAACGTACTAATGTTGGGACCTATTAATCTTTATTTATTTTTTTTTAATTAATTTAAAAAATAAAAGTTTACTTAGATAACTTAGTCGTACTTGTCTAGCAAAGAAATAACATATGAAACAGATCCATGCCATGAGTTAGTACGGTTAAGTGGTTGAGATGCATAAACAGTTTAGCTACCTATCAAAGAGGTCAAGAATTCCAAACCCGACTTGAACAGAGTTGTAATTGCTGAGCGCTTAACGGCAGCACGGAAACCTTCTTCCAGATACCGCCTCCTCCATTGGTCTACAATAAAGATTGGACCAGAGCGCATTGAGCATGCTATATCACGAGTGATGCGTTATATAAAAAAAAAGCAATTTAAAACAATAAATAAACGGAATAAATGCTCTGATTGAAGGGTGGACATCTCTCTAGTTTAAACTACTTTATTCTATATTAAATCATCGCTATAAGTAGAGTTTTCTTGTCTTAAATAAATAGTATACACTTATGGGGGAATAATTTTTTTTTATTCAAATAAAGCGTGGGAAGCGTGTTCGAGAGGCTAAGTGCGCTTGAACTTGGCTTGGCTTGACTACCTAGAAGGGGGCTCGAGGTTCGACACCCGACTCGGGCAGAGTTGTGTTTACTGAGCGCCTAAAGGCAGCACGGAAGACCAACTCATAGATACCCCCTCCCCCCCCACTGGTCCACAAATGAGATTGGACCAAAGCGCTCATGCTATACGCATGAAAGTAGCGCTATATAAAAAGCTATAAATATATAAATAAAGAGTTGATTATTTTTAATTTTGTCTACCATAGTTTTCAGTATTATAGTTTTAACACACGTAGCTGAAAGGTCATTTTAATTGGATATAGGCCTTTTTTTATAAAATGAGTTTTGCGTGTGTGTGTATTTTGTCATTTCATATCACATTTTTGATAAATCACTTGAAGACGGACAAGGGGGTGGGGGTGGTGGGGAGATCACAAGCTTGGGAATTAAGTAAATAGAGCTGAGTGTCGAGGGGAGGGGGGAGAATGTAGAACTAGAGAAGGAATTGCTTCGTTCGCGCTTCTCCCCAGATACTATTATAAGTACTGTGACGTGTGTGTATGTGTAGGAGTAACGGCACGCGCATGGCTCGCGCATATCACAGAGCTGAATGCAAGTCAAACTACTTCAGTTTTTGATGTGCCACTTGGTGATCAAAGTAAAGAAAGATAAGCCATAAGGAGAAAGGTGTATCTGCGAGAGTACATGCGTGAGTGTGTTTTGGGGGTGGAGGGTTAAAAAGGGAGCTGATATCAAACTGGCGAAGTGCTGAGCACGTGATTACATCCTAGCTTGGTCACACCTGAAATCAGAACTGATCACTGGGTGAGTGTCTAGAGTGCTCACTCTAAGAGACCCAAAGAAAATGTGATATTATGTAAGAAAGAAAACGAGGAGAATAGACTCCTTTGAGCTCCCAAACCGATCCATTATTTATACTTTGGAAATAACAGCAGCTCGAGCTCTTGAAACATGATACTTTTGGGTAGTTAGGAAGAATAAGAGAGATAGGACACATTTTTCGACCTGGAAGATGTTTGATGGGTAGTGTAGGATGGCGGGGGGGGGGGGGGGGGAACGTGTGGTTTAGTAGAAACAGATTTTTTAAAAAGGCTAAATGAAAAGTTTTTTCAAGGCACATTGAAAAAGTTCACGAGTTTGACATGGTTGTGTCGATAATGTGTGTCAGTTTTGGTGTTTTGGACCCTGGAGAATTTTGGTCCAAAAAAAATGTTACCTGAAGGGAAAAGCCTGGAGCTGCCAGACAGGTGGAAACAGGAATTAGATAAAAACATTATAGGCAATGCCTGTTGAGATGGTGAGGACTATCTGACTTCTCTTTTTTTTTTTTCACCCCCCAAAAGTCAGGGTCAGATAGCTTTTTAAAAAAACAACAACTTCGGCGCTAAATTTGAAAGTACGGTACGTGGGAAGATCTAAGGGAGGCAACTCAAAGAAAACTTCTCTTCGCTAATAAATACTCCGTTATTCCCCTTGATTCCTGATTATTCTTTTTTTGCTAGATGTGATCGAAAATAAAAAGGCTATTAAATATACGTATACAGATTTACAATGATGAAATATTTTTATATAATAACGTGACCTTTGCAGAGGTATAAAAAGATATATTCAATTATCAACGAATGTTCCATTGCAAAGAATGTAACTATTTAAAATTAAATTCTTGAACAAACTCAGATCACAAATTGTGTTAAGTCTGTGTTCGTGCGAGACCGGAAGACCTGAACACTGACTTTCAACGTCACAACCTGTGGGCAATTTAGACCAATAGCTCCTTGCTGCGTCACAGGGGTGTTCAGGCCTTCTATAATGAAAGGTCTCAGTTCGTGTAAGGAGTTTTTTAATAAGAATATAATAACAAAAATATTAAGAATTTTAAATTAAAAAATACAAACAAGATAATATAATTAAAATACTTACAATTCTGGTCACATTATAATTATATAACTTTTAACTTAATCCAGTTTTAGTTTTTATCCCGTTTTACTTAATTATGCTTCAGCTTGTTTCAGTTAATTTGTTAAATATAGTAATAATGGTTAGTTTTTATAATGTCCATTTCAACAATGAAGTTTGCTATGTGTTCATTCCTCAGCTTTGTATCAAGGAACAGAGTGTGTGGTGGTGGTCGTGTTTGTTCCCCCCCTTGTTGCTTATGCGTCTACTTTTCATTATCCACGACGAATACGTAAGACTTTCATTGAACGGCCATTTTTATTTCGCCTTGTTGACGTTATCAAACAAAATTAGTTATTTTAAACCAAGCGTAGATTTAAAAACAACATTTCTTTGGTGCTAGTTGAGGGCAGATCAACACGTTGAAACCACATGCGTTAAAAAGTTTGAAAAGAACCATATAAGAGCGTACAGTCCTGGAATCTCAAGCATATGTGTAACTAGATTAAAGTGAGTTAGATCAAACTCTTGCTTTAAATAAATCAAATTCATGTATAGCTAAAAAGTATGTCAGACATAATTTTACGAATGAAATATATATATATGACAGTCAGAAATCATGTTCTAAGCTGGCCCACACAGTGCCTGTGTTTTACATGCAGCTATTAAAAATCAGAAACGCAATTGCAAATCAAATTGTACTCTACTTTACATTGTGCTTATAACAGTTATAAAAGGTACTTTTAGTCGTCTATAAGAGATCCAATTACATAATGAGCACAAAAACTGTATAAATATATCTCGTGGTCACTGTCTTTGAATAAAAAAAAAAGAAGTAATCAAACCGGTTTGTGACACATGTATTTAATTTTTATTATTTCAATACAGGGCCGGATTTACCCATAGACAAAACAAGCTATAGCTTAGGGCCCCCAAGAAATATTTAGCACCGTCATACATCTACATGCTAACATTTTTTTAAAAGCAATATTTAATAGATAGTTCACTCTACCGACTGGAGTGATAGTATGTCTGTGAAGTGGTCGGAGGGGGGGGGGGGTAGAACCCACAGGGTCACATACAATTTCGCCTGCAACACAAACTCCTTTAATTTTCGAGTTTTTTTTTTTAGTGTGACGCAATCCTACAGGGACTATATATTAAAACGCAAGTTAAAAACAGTCTGTGTTTAAGAACATTTAAGTAGAATTCACACATAGGTTGTCTCATCGGTTTTCTCAGTCAGTGTAGTCATTTATTTGATAAAACAAGTAGCGTAAGAACTCAGTAAAGTAGCCATATTGCATGACTGAAACGATGATAGAGTAAGTATAATGATTCCTCCAAAGATATGGGATATCATGGGCGTAGCCATGAGGGATTCTTGGGATTCACCCCCCCCCCCATCCCGAAATGAAATCGGATCGGTATTTAGTGATTGATTTTTTACTTTGATTTTGTTTATTTTAGGTGAGATTTTAATACTAAACTATCACTTGCCCCAGCAAAGCAAAGGAGGTTTTGAGTTTAAAACCCCCTACCACGGGTTTTTGAGTTTAAAACCCCTGCCAAGGGGGTTTTGAGTTTAAAACCCCATACCAGGAGGGTTCGAGTATAAAACCCCCTACCAGTGGGGTTCGAGTTTAAAACCCCCCTACCAGGGGTTTTCGCATTTAAATTCCCCTCTTCTATAAAGCAAAACAAAAAAAATGCAAACGACAATACCCCACCAAATTTTACGAGCAAAGTTAAGGAAGATTTTGATTTTTAAACTCCCTCCAAAATTTATGATAAACCCCCTCTTCAATATAAAAAAAAAAAGAAAATTACTCTCAAAATGCTATGAGCGTAACCTAAGGGGTTTTGAGTTAACCCCACCCCCTCTTCAGTAGGGTTTGAAGTTAAAAATACCTCTTCAATATTCGGTATAAAAAAACGCAAATTACGCACTCAAAATGTTATGAGCGTAGCTAAATGGGTTTTGACTCAGTTTTGAATTTAAACCCCCCTTCAGCGGGGTTTGAAGGTCAAAATACCTCTTTAATATTAAAAACAAAGCAAATTATACAACCAACATGTTATGAGTATATTCAAAGGTGTTTTGAGTTTGAATTCCCCTCCAGTGGAGTTAAAGTGGAGGGAAGCTAAAAATTACATCTTCAATATATAAAAAAAGAAAATACACACTCAGGATCTATGAGCGTTGCCAAAAGGAGTTTTGAGTTTAAACCCCCCTACAGAGTGGTTTGATGCTAAAAAAATACCTCTTAAATATAAAAAAAAAGCAAATTACACACTAAAATTATTTGAGCGTAGCCAAGACAATTGAGGGTTTGTGTTTAAATCCCTCTCCTACGGATGGCTTTTTTTAAAGTTTAAAACCCCTCCAGATGGTATTGAGTTTAAAATCCCCCTACAGCGCATTTTGAGGTGGAAAACCTCTATCTTCAATATTATTCTAAAGCAAACTACAGTTACTAAATTCTATGACCGAAGCAAAATGGGGTTTTGAATTTAAAAAACAACATAACTCCAGAGATTTTTTAGTTTAAAACCTCCAACAGATGATTTACGATAAAACTTCCCTTTCGATATAAAATATAAAGCAAACTATAATCACTTAATTCCAAGAGCATAATCAAGAGAGGTTACATATTTCTTCCAGTGGCGGGGCTCAATTAATAAAGTGCAGTAAATAGTCATCTGCCGAAATTTAAAAACACTAAATGTGGCTCAACAAAGATGGTTAAGACAGATTTTAGGAGTCAGTTATAGGGATCGGGTCTAAATCAAAGAAATCCTATGCCGAACTGGGAGTCAACACGTTAGTAAGATTGTGACAGAGCATCGTATGAGGTTTGCGGGACATGTTCTCCGACAAAATGAATTACGCATAAGAAGAGTTGCGATGACATCCTAGTACAACTTGGCGCCACACATTCATGGAGGTCCTGAGAGCAGGTGGAAAGAGGCTTCAGACATTACCAGTGACAGATTTTTGTGGAAACAGCTTGACGGCAAATGCGCCGAACGGCGCGGGAGGGTCAAAGTCAGTAAGAATAGCACATTAGGTTTTTGAAATAAAACTTTTTAATAGCAGTAAAATGCACTGTAGATACCTCAGAATATGCATTTTGTTGGCTTTCACTACCAGGATAGTGCATGGCGGCGGAGCTCCTAGCGCTCTCCCAGACCCCATTGCTGGCAATGGTGGGAAGTCTACAATTTTCTCACTAACTCCAGGAAGAACCTATTCTAGGGCACAATAAGCGTCTTCCGAAAGAATGATGGGTCAGAATGTAATAAAGATTATATACACACACACATACATACTTATAAATATATTTTTTTCGCGGGGGGGGGGGAGAAAAAAATCCCCCCCCAAACCCCCCCTCCCGAAAAAATTCCTGGCTACGCCCATGTGGGATATATATATCTATTTATAGAATTTCCAAAATGAAGCAATGAATAAGTCTTCTTGTGCCTCATGCATCAATCGCCCTGGATCTAATATCAGCGAATCGTAAAGCCGCTTATTGTTTTAAACCAGACACATTAATCGGAACCAACAACCTATCAAATAGCTGCTTATTGTCTTAGATCTTAGAGTTTCTTTGAAACCCATGGCAACAGCCTATTAAAAAAAAGCTGATTATTGTTCTGAGCCTCGACACTTTGTACACACACAAAAAAAGTCCGTCTGTCTCCGCGTTAGTCAAAACATTTTTTTAACCCCTGGTCGAAATTCAAACAGCGAGACCTGGTTAAAAGGTAGGTAGCATGACACTTCAAACATTCATGGTGAGACTTTATGGAACCTTCCAGACTTCTTGTTAAGACAATCAATGTAGACATTCTAGGTAAAAGTAGTCCCGACTTAAGTCACTTTCATGGGCGTAGCTGCTGACGCCTTTTTCTTTTGTTCAAACAGGGGAATTTCTTTTAGAATAATTTTTTTCTTCGGTGCCTAAGCCCCCACCCCTTTTCCACCATCTATACACACACACACACACCTTCAGAATAAGAGATGTGTGTATTTTTTAAAAAAAGATCAAAGGATATAGCAGGATGGAAGGGGTGGGGCATGAGTGAGGAGTGTGGTCAGCCAACGGCTTCTGTTCTTCTACATTAGATATATAGACTTGATGTACTTAAGGGTTGAGGTCTTACACAAGATTATAACCATTCATGGGACAATAAGGAGATAAGCCCATCCCAACCCTGGGGCAAGTTAAGTTAGCACCCCTACCCTTCCCCACCTAACTTTATGAAACTTTGTTGGGCCCAGTAATACTGTTTTGGTATCGAAACTCAAATATTGTAATGAAGATATTTTAAAGATACATTTCGATATTTTCTGGAGAATCTTTCGTGATATTAATTCAGACATTTAAATCAGATTCCTAGATTTTTTTCTTTTATGATACTTCTGTATGTTTAAGTTTGATGATATTTAGAAAATACTGATTATGATTTACCTATTTGGGCTCAAAACTGACTGGATAATCTGAATCAGAATGACAGAATGGAATGCCACAAGAAATACATTAGATGTAAGTGTATAACAATTAACTAAATGCTTCACATAAAACTGCTAAATATTAAAATAACAGCAAGAGTTCTGTCACAAACATACCTGCTGCTTATATGCTGGGGTGGTATAGTTTGGGTACCACTGGGACCGGTTGTCTCTCCTGATCTGGTACATTGACCAACGGTCCATTCTGTCCAGCACACTATATTCACACGGTCATAAAGTTGACAATAACTATATCACACTGACCAGACTCTCGGAAATTCTGTAAGGCATTCTGTCTAATGAGAGCTGTTGTCTGATATAATCACTATTATTTTTTTATGCTCTGAATAATATTTCCAAGTCAAATTATTAAGTTGCTTTTTTTTTTATTAAATTAAAGAGTTTCATTTTAATAAAATCATAAAAAAACTTTTTTTTCCCAAACGGCTTCAATTTGAAGAAACATTTTTTTTACAAATCTAACAAATAAGCCGAACTCAATTAGTGTACAATAGTGGAGAGTTATCTCGCCTGGTTCATAAAATGTTTATTTTCGGATATATCTTTAGAATAAGAGAATGTTAGGCATAGAGAACTACAACACTTATCAAAAGAGAAAATAGATGATCAATATATTGTGTTGTTATCATGTTGAGCAATATTCTGAAGTCAATAATCATTCATGTCTGTTCTTTTTAAAGTAGGTGATCACCTCTTGACTGGGTGCACTGATAAACAGTCCGTATAAATAAAAACAATGTTTCTATGTTGAACACAAATTGTCCGCTGCACACAAACGGAGAACTAAACAGATTAACTAAAACTGTAGATTCACTCCAGGTAGGAGATTCACTCCAGGTAGGAGATTCACACTTTAGATGTTATAGCGAACTAATATAGCTTATTGTCTAGTATTGTTTTATTGTTATTATTTTTTTTAATAGCTTTTAAATAGTAACTTCTATTTTATTCATTAAAATTGATTACATTAAAATGTTATATATAACCCAAAGAACAGCATCAAGAACATGTGTTTCGAATTACTTCCGATAGTAAAGTCACCCTGCTGACTAAATGTCTCTACGATGTGCAACTCACCGGAGACAAAAGTGTTTGTATTTAACTTATTGAATTAAACTATGTGCAAGCCTCTATAGTCTTTGGTTTCATTTCTGTTCACATGACTTATTTGAATTTTTATTTCTTTTTATTCTTTTTGTCGATTGCCTCCCCTCTTTGAAGCCCGTCAGTTCTCTGCTTGAACTCATTGACATCACGTGCCGCCAATAGGTCAAGCGAAGGTTCAAATAAATAATTTCTTTCACTTTTTGGAACTACAATTTAAACTGTCCGAATTCGTCAATAAAGAAAAGAACGGTTATCCAGGGGTCACAAAAAAGGACGAAGTTATCTCCCCTTCAATCCATACAGTGGAATTACTAGCCTGTTGCCTTCGGAGCCAAAAGAAGCTCATATGGTATCATGAACATATGCAAACTTCGAACATCGAATACTTTTGATACCTACTGAATACCACCATAACAGTTCGTTAATTCATAGAGCACTTCACAATCTGAATAAATTAATCCACTCCACAACAACTAATCACACTTGATCCAGTTGAAGTTATTTGAATAACCACATGGCGTGTTCCGAGTGGATGTATCCACTTTGACACAAGAATGCTCAACAAAATATTTTCAGCAGGAGAACGGAAACGGTTCGCTCACACACAGGGTCACACCCCCTTCCCCCTTAGGAAAAAAAAATACCACCTTGCTGCTAAGTGGATCTTGCAGCGGCTTATAGGTACATTGGCGCCAGGTAGGTAGAAACAGGTGACTATGCGATTCACAAATACTACGGCTTTCATTCTAAAAAAAAATATTATTTTTTTTTATTAATTTCGTTGATTTTTTTATTGACCTAACTAAGAAAATACGCCATTTAGTACCTTCGTTATTAGAAGTTTCACCAAGTAGAAAAAAATTCAAAGAGAACAAATAAAGTTTCCCTTTCAGACCTTGCGATCTATGTGACAAATAATGCAAAGGTCATCTATTTCTGTAGCCCACGGTTAACGATGGTGTCGCGTGGCCAGCACAATGACCAACCGCATTTACTTTTTCCCAACTAATGTCAGGTACCATTAGAACTGAGTGAACTCACGGGCGCTCTAGAGATCACCAAATTAACAAATTAGAGTTTTCATACAAAGATTAGAACCCGGGATCTCTCGGCTCAGAAGCCAAGCAATTTGACACTTAGCCACCGCGCTACCTAGAGCTCCAAATACCGACAAATATATTTTATTTTATTCTGAAGATGTTTATTTATTATTATTATTTATTGTAGTATATTTTAGACCGAAATAAAAAAAAAAAGGCTTTTTATTATTGGGATTAGGATTAGAAAAAAAACTTTTGACAGCGATTATTTTAATTCGCAAGTGGGATATGTTGCTGAATGGCCTAATCACAAGAGGGGTTGAGTTCTAATTGATCTAGGTGCTCTGAGAAATTAAAGGAAGCACGGAAACCCTCCCACTCCACCATCTCGAACCCCATTGGAGATTGGATCAAAGCGCACTGACCTCGTGATCCATGGGATCATCTGTTTCTACGGCCGGCGTTTAACGAGGGCATCACGTGGCCAGCACAACGACCAACTGCCTTTCTTTCCCAACGTATGTCATGTGCCCGCCCATCAGTGTTGGTTGAACAAAGAGGTGTCCTAAAATTACAGAAGTTCAAATCCCAGTCTTCACAAGGATTCGAACTGGAAACCCCATCGGTACGGAAGCCAAGCGCCTAACCACTCAGCCACCACACTAAATTGAAAATACTATTAATAACAAAGCGAGTTTTTGTGTGTTATATCTTTTTTACAGAATTCGGCTTTCTTTTGTTTTTAAATATATTTCGAAATATTAAAAATATTTAATAAAAATGTAATATCCGCCTACTTCTTATCAAATATTCACCTACACTGAATTGACCTTTGACAATTAACATAATTTTTATGAAGCTTTATTAGTGAGGGAGGGAATGGAGAATTGAGCAATCCCTCAGGCTTCCACTTGTGAAAGGGGGGGGGGCAAATTAGTGTTGATGTTTTTTTACATTGAATATTAAATATTACGCAAAATGCAGGGGCCCCCCATAGAGTTCAAGCCCCCCGGGCCCCACAATAATGGAAAATTCCTAGCTACGCCACTGTATGTTACAGTAAGGCCTAAATAGAAAGGGATTAACGTTTTCTCTAAAAAAAAAACTATTTCTGATCCAGTATTGGGCACAATTAATCGATAAATACTTCTTTCATTAGTACTTAGTAGCCTAGATCTACTCAAATTAAAAACAACACTGCATCATTACACATGAACACATATACGTAATCCACGCGAAAAAGCAGAAAACACACACACACACGCACACCCCTAGATCTAGCATGAGAATAAAAAACCACTGTGTAATTACATATTTCAAACAAGGCTCAAGCTGTTTATATAAACCAATAAAGACGGAGTCTGGCGGCCTAATAAATAAAGTGTCTACAGCATTTACATAAACAAGGCGGTGATAAACCGGGCCCACGAGGCACACAAGAGGCTTTATAATTAACTCCGTAAACTCAACAAACACGTTCACGCGAAACCGCTAAAAACAAAAAGAGAAAGAAAGAAAGAAACATCTCAGGAATCTAAGAGTTAAATTTAACAAGATGACTAAAAAAAATTGAAAATTGGGCTGAGGGATGGGGGGAAGGGGGGCGTAATAAAAACGTGTATATATATACACACACACACACACACACAGGCGCAAGCGCGTGCGTCAAGTTGATGTTTGTTAAACAATAGTTTGAACGCGCGGTTCTTGTTTATCCACCGAGGCGAACTCCGAGATCAAAATAAGCTTATGAGGTTGGGTAATTTTTCTTTTAAGAGGAATTTTGGGGAAAGGGGGGGGGATAAAACTAAGGAGGTGGTGGCGCACATACTAAATAACGCCCCCCCCCCACCCTTCACATACTAAAAAAATGCCTCCCACCCAGCACACAGAAACACACATTCTCCCAGTTCTAACGTCCGAGTTGTCGGCTGGAAATCGGTAGTAAGCAGAAACAAAAAAAAATGTGTGAGGTCGCGTGCGCTTTGTATGCGTGTGTGTGTCTGTGTGTGTGGTGTTAAGGTGAGTTGCAACCAAGATAAAGCACGCCCATATCTCTGTAACTGTGAGTAGAGTGTTTTTCTTTTACTCGTTACCAAAGTAATAGCCTCTCTACCATATTCAATACAGACACTAAGTTTTGAATTCGATTTTAAAGCCATTCCTGTTTTAATTCCGTCACTAAATTTAAATTAAAATTATGCACGAAAAAAATGGAAACAGACGGACCTAGAATGTTACTAGCTGTTTCGTTGCTATTGGCCTTATGAACAATACTTTTGGAATTTGTATCATATGCAGCACAGATGAGATACAGGAAAAGTTCAGGATGTTTTGTTTATTGATGATGTCACATTTTCTATGTTTTATTGGCACTTTTCATAAATTCGAAATAAACCGCATGTGAAAGAATATTTCAATTTCAATTTTAGACAATATACATCAACATGACCGACTGACACTGGCAACGAACAAAATAACTGGATTAGAGCCTTGTCTAAACAACATTCAACTCATTGATTGTCAATTATTACTTAGCTGTAACTGAAATTCGAAATTACAATGGTCATCGTGATACTAAAATCTTGGTAATTAATGTGTCTGTATGCCTTACCCATTGCGTATACGTCATCCCCACCCCCCACCCCACAACGTCGATCCCCCCCCCCCAGGCCCAATCCTATTTCCTGGACTCGGGGACAAATTTTTTTTATCTCAAATTTATTTTTACTTTCTTGTATTTCTTCCGAGTTAAAATAAAAAAAAAATCGAGATGAGGGAGGTGAAGCCAAGAGCAGATAACTACGCGATGAAGTGATCTGAACAGGAGTTCTCGTACTTTTCAAAGTCAAAGCATATAAATACTCCTTCTCTCCACACCCCCCCCCCCCCCAAAAAAAAAGATCACATATAGAATGTAAAGGTAATTTTGTGTGTGTGTGTGTGGGGGGGAATGATGAGTGAAAAAAAAGAGGAGGTGGGGGGGGGGGCATGAAAAGGTACAAAATGGACAGAACTATCAGAGACAGAGGGGAGGGTAAAGGTGAGTCTGCTGCTGCTAAGCGAGACCAAAACAGTGACAATTCTAGACAAGCGTCAATGTCAAAAGACAGTCAATGTCAGTCGTGTGTGTATCACTCTGAAGTTCCTGTCCAAGTCAGATACCTAAGTCAAGTAAGTAGACATTTTCTTTCAGACTAAAAATTAACCTTAACAAAACAAATCTGAAATCAAAATTCGATTAAAAAAAAAACACAGAAATCAAATGGGGGGGGGGGTGTAGGGAATTGCCAAAATGACTGTAGTTTAGCCACAATTCAATAAGTTGAATTCCTCTTGTCTTAAAATATGTGTATAATATGCACTATGCATGTCTTCACTATTTTGATTTGGCATTGGTTAACTCCTTTATTAACTACTTCTGTACTTTAAAATAGTTTACATGTAGGTGCATACTACAGCAGACCAACAAGTTACGTTGCAAATCTGACACACTTTGAAGCAAAAGGTACTCGGTGAACTGTCTGGGTGAAAATGCAAGAAAGCCACAATTTAGAAAGACATTGCCATTGACGAATTCCTTCAAAAGAAATAGCTTAACGACGTTGTGAATCGACGTTGAAAATAAAATGGCTTTATTTTGAAAGTATGTGGATTTCTACCAATTTCCAAAAATCACTCGCAGTCAATCGATGAAATAGACCAGAACTGAATTTTTTTCCAGCAATAAATTCATGGGTTATACATAGGATAGCGAAAGATAAAACGGAACCTTGCGGGAGATTACACTAGTCGTAAAGTAGGCGTGACCGAAAATCATGTTAGATGGAGTTGAGCCTTTGCCGAGGGCAGGAGATGCCAAAAGTTGTTATTAATGAGTGTGATTCGTTGGCACATTCAGCCATCGTTAGCAGTAGCGTGAATGTTGAAAAAAAAAGGGGGGGGGGGCGGGCGGATCCAGCATCGTTTGTTGTAGCTTAGAAGAAGCGTTGGTTTTGAGAAGACAGGAGAGGGTAGTTGCCGCTAGCAATATGAAAGATTTCAATGCCTCCTTCCAATTCCAGGCCCAAAGTATAACTGTATACGTGTCCTCATGGTGGCCGAGTGGTAATACGCTTGGCTTAAGAACCGAGGGGTCTCGGATTCGAATCCTAGCTCTTATGAGTACCTGACATTAGTTGGTTTGTTGGGGAAAGGGGGGGAAAAGCAGTTGGTCGCTGTGATGGTCACATGACACCCTCGTTAACTGCGGGCCATTGAAACAGATAAGCTTTACATCATCTGCCGTATAGGTCGCAAGGTCTGAGAGTGGTAATTACTTACTGTAATGCTAAAGCCATAAGTATATTTTAGTCTATTTATAAAAGAACGGACAATTATAATCAGGCGTTCGCTATTTGTGAGTTAGTACAATACGTTCGCTATTTGTGAGCTGGTACTATACGTTCGCTATTTGTGAGCTGGTACTATACGTTCGCTATTTGTGAGCTGGTACTATACGTTCGCTATTTGTGAGCTGGTACTATACGTTCGCTATTTGTGAGCTGGTACTATACGTTCGCTATTTGTGAGCTGGTACTATACGTTCGCTATTTGTGAGCTGGTACTATACGTTCGCTATTTGTGAGCTGGTATTATACGTTCGCTATTTGTGAGCTGGTACTATACGTTCGCTATTTGTGAGCTGGTACTATACGTTCGCTATTTGTGAGCTGGTACTATACGTTCGCTATTTGTGAGCTGGTACTATACGTTCGCTATTTGTGAGCTGGTACTATACGTTCGCTATTTGTGAGCTGGTACTATACGTTCGCTATTTGTGAGCTGGTACTATACGTTCGCTATTTGTGAGCTGGTACTATACGTTCGCTATTTGTGAGCTGGTACTATACGTTCGCTATTTGTGAGCTGGTATTATACGTTCGCTATTTGTGAGCTGGTACTATACGTTCGCTATTTGTGAGCTGGTACTATACGTTCGCTATTTGTGAGCTGGTACTATGCGTTCGCTATTTGTGAGCTTGTACTATACGTTCGCTATTTGTGAGCTGGTACTATACGTTCGCTATTTGTGAGCTGGTACTATACGTTCGCTATTTGTGAGCTGGTACTATACGTTCGCTATTTGTGAGCTGGTACTATACGTTCGCTATTTGTGAGCTGGTACTATACGTTCGCTATTTGTGAGCTGGTACTATACGTTCGCTATTAGTATTTTACTTCATAAAGATGTACACTTCTTTTCCCGATTCCTTTTAAAAACATAGTGTGTCCATATTTACTGATACAGTTTTTTTTTCTTGTACCAACAGCCACAGCGGCACAGCAAAAGCAGCAAATATAAAATCTCATTTCGTGTGTATTTCACGTCTGCTGATTTGCACGTGATCTCGTAGAACGAGACTTTGAGCCAGTTGCAATAACACGAGTTATATGAAAAGCAATATGTGCTAGGGGGATATATAATTAAAATATTGAAACCTCCCGATGTGGGGCGATCTGATGCTTCAAGATATTTTTTTTTCTTCTTTTTGGGAGGAACAGAAATTTCTTTTTTTTTTAAAAATAGTTTTTATCTGTGGGTAAAGCTAAAACGAGATCACGAAATCGTCTTTCTGGCAAGTTCTTGAACTTTAAAGATATGAGGCGAACCTGTATTCCAAATATGACAAGTAAATATATATAGAGAGAGAGGAAGGGTAGATAGTTGGAAGGAGAGACAGGCAGGCTGACAGCAGACAGAAATACAGAAACACACAGACAGACATCACAGACATACAGACAGATAGATAGATAGACCGTAAGAAAAAGAAACAAAAAAGGCGGGAATTTTAAAAGTGACTAAAATATTCCTAAAACAATGAACAAATGAAGAATCTAGAGATAAAGAAGATAAAAATAAAAGATTAAAAAAAAAAAATATTAGAAAAAGAAAAAAAAAGGAAAAGAATGATCGTCTGCTACGAAGCGGCACCAGATCACACATGTGTACGTTTGATAACATCCTTTTCCCCGCTATTATTTCCCTAAGGACCAACATTAACTAGCTCCAGCCTCCCCTTGAGATGGGACAAGGCAGAAAACAGGTGTCGAGATTACACGCGCTCGCGTTTACAGGGTCCATCAATCGATTCCGATACTTAGATCTACCCTGTTGAAACATCGAATCAGGAAAACGATTTTCTTTTGATTTTGAATATCGTATTCGAATACTAGTGCCTTGTAGTTTGAAGATTATACGAATCTCAAAGGCGTTTCTTACTGCGTGTGTATCGTTCTTTTTTTTTATGTGTCGAATACTGCTCGCAAAGCTGTGTGTGCGTGTGTGTGTGTGAGTGACACAGTGTGTTGAAATTACCAAATGTTCACAGACAAACAAAAGGTACAAGGTCTGTATAAAAGAGCGAAACCAGCGAAATTTTAAAAAATATATTTAAAACTAGAGCTTATCTAACGGGAACTCCTCGTTTATAGACGTATCAATATTGTAACATGTATTTCCTTTTTTTTGTGCTAATTACTAACCACTATTAATTACTAACTATTCAACTAAGAAATTGGTACATTTGTTTTAGTCTTGTTTGGTTAAGAAGTGCAAAGTTTCCACTTGATCCGAGAATGTGAAGTGGGGAAAATGATTTTTGGTCTTTACTTAGGCCCTTGAACAAGACTGTAACCTGGGCCATCATCAGAAAAGAAAAAAGGGGTGCAAACAAGACTGAAGTCCAGGGCCACATCAAAATAAAAGGAGGGGGAAACACGAATGTAGTCCGGGGCCCCATCTTGTGTACGTATTTGATAACTTTTTGGGGGCATTTGACGAGGAAGGCAAAGGGTCCCACCTATACCTAATTCTGGGGCCCAAATATTTCTGGCGTGCGTTGAATCTCGGCCGTCTAACAAAAAATCTTCACTGGGACTAAAACTAGCCATTTCTCGTTTAGGAACCCAAGCACTTCACCACTCAGCCATCACTTTAGAACGGGGGGATAGATGAGAACTATTTCTATCAAAACATGGACCTCTTCTGTCTGGTGCTGCACTCGAGACTCAAAGGCTAGACTCTCTGAAATGCTTTGCTCTTAACGCCTGCTCCTAAAGTGTGGTATCGATACCTTGTCTGTCATTTATGGCGGGAAGATAAAGTTTTGCAGAAGGAAGCGATGATATGGAAGACTTAATATTTGTATTTAAAAAATATTTTTAAAATCACTCTCGTGTTTAAGACACGTCATATATAATCAATTTATTATCTGGGTGTAATCTCAACGAGTCACTCAGCTGATACAAATCATTCTACTATGATTGTATTTATCATTTTAGATTAGAAAAAAAAAATGTTCGTAAAGGATGAAAGAAAGAAGAGTGACAGACAGAGGTATGAAAGAGGAGTAAAAGAAAGGTGAAAGATAAAAAATGGGAGAGCTAGTGTTTGGGAGGGGGGGGGGAAGAAAGTGAGGTGAGAGAAGCATAGTGAGGGGGGGGAGGACAATAGAGTGAGGAGTGAAAGAGGCTTAGACAAAGTTGAAATAAGAGAAAAGAACGAGAAAGAATAGACGGGAGATGACGGGACGAAAGAGAAGAAAACAAGGAGTCTGCAACCTGTTTTAAATCTTGAACAAATAATATTAAAGCAAGTCTATTCTTACGAAACTATTGCAAATGATATGAACACTGCATGATTTAAAGTTCACGTCATGTTAAGAGTTTAAAAGACACGTGGAATAAACTTTATATTTGTCTGCTGAAACGGACTTAGGTCAGTTTATAGTATTTGTCCTGTCACGTGTCAAGAGTACTTCAGGAAGCAAGAACCCAGCATTACACGACATTCGCATTCTGCAACGTTACACCATTCAACATTCATTTACAGAAACACACTCTACACACTCTGTTACACAATCTCCTATGATGAAGATTGGGGGAGGGAGTATCTAGGAGGTGTATATGCTCACCAGTTAACACAGCTCGAGTTATAATCCTATAAGTCAAAAAAATGTCACCAGTAAGCGACTTCAAACTCCAAACGGTGAGGTAGGCAAACGGCCTCTGCTTCACAGTCACACATCCTAAACATCATCATTTTGATTGAATTTCTTCAAAGAAGGAACAAATAACGTCCCCTGCGGTACCACATTCTGTGCGGTGGGTTTCATGATTTTTATATCCGGCTCATTAGTGGTCAGCTTACGTGTTCAGAAAAAAAAAATAGTTTGGAGCCTGTCAGAAGCTATGCGGGACGATGATGGAGCGAGATAGGCCACGCTTTACAGGTGTTTGCTAAGACGCACCTGGACATCACCCCAAGAAGATTGTCGCAAAAAGGCACGCAAGTGTGGGTGCCTCTACATCCCCGTACAGTTCCACATCCCTATGAGGGGGAGGGAGAGGGCAGCTTGGTCGTGATAGATGTGTTTTCAAATATAAATATAGAAACTATTTCCGTCCCCGGATAGCGCGATGCTATATAAATAGTAATTTTGAAATATGTAATTGCACTTTAGAGAGGAACTATGTAAGCAAATGAATCCAGGACCAAAAAAAACAACAACACATACATGTCCACAGAATTAAGAAAAAAAAGAATCATAAAGTGTTGAAAGAAAGAGAGGGCGAATAGAGAGAGGGGGGGGGAGAGAAAGAGAGAGAGAAGGAGGGAGGAGGAGAAATAGAAGGAGAAACAAACGATTTGAGAGAAGTGAGGAGAAACAGGAGAAAGGGAGAGAAATCATGGCGTAAAAGAAACCTTGTATCAAGAGAATTACAAATACATATATCACAGACAATGTCTGCCTGAGAGAGAGAGAGAAAGAGAGAGAGAGAGAACGAGGAAGAAAGAGAGGTTTTACAAAATAGGGAAATAAGAAAATAATTAAATTATATCTTTTATCTAGCGCTACTTTCAGCATACTCAGAGCGCTTTGGTCCAATCTCAGTTGTGGATGTGCCCTTAGCGTTCAGTAAACACAACTCTGCTCGAGTCGGGTGTCAAACCTCGAGCCCCTTTCATAGGTAGCCAAGCCTTGGCCTCTCGACCGCGCTTTCCACTGAGAGAGAACAGAAAGACGAGAAGAAATAAGAAGGAAAGAAAAGAATTATTTGAAAAGAAGATAAAAAGAAACAAATGACTGAAAGAATTAGATGAGGAAATGGTGGATACAAAGACAATGTATGAAGCATTTATTTTTTTTTTTGTAGGGAAAAGAACTTAAGACTCAAAACAACGAAACAGTAGATAGTTTCCCCTTGACTGTGTTGTCATAGTTACAGTAAACATATCCCAGCAAACCATAAAGTGTGAAGATATTCGTTATACACAAACAAACATACACAAACATGCCAAGCCAACAAGCTAGTTCTCGGATCTGCAAGGGGCAACAGCAGACGGTGACTTGACGAGGGATATGTTTAAAAACAAAACAAAAAAAAACAAAATAGATAACCTTCCGGGACCTGATGCAGCACGGGTAATAAGAATTCAGCTTCCTGTTATGAGCACAGCAGGGCGTGATATGGATAACACACTACATTCTACAGGGGTAGTTTGGGGGTCGATACGAAGTATAACAACCGTATGAGAATCATGGACATTACAAAGTAGAGTAATTCCCGATATAATCTCAATCAAAAATTAATTTCCATTTCTGAATTATTATTTTTTTTTGTTGATCTTTTTTGTTAAGGTTATGCATATTGTTAACAAATACATCGTTGCTTATTGTATTTCAAAATAAATTTGTATTATTGAAACTACTTCAGTTGTTATTTGGTATTAGGACTAACCTCTGTAGCTCTATTTGCTATATTATATGTAATGAAATCGATCTCTGTTCACTTTCATAAGTAAAGTATATGAAATTAGCATATATTTTATTCATACATTTTAATATCAGTGTTAATAAAACAAATATTAAAGGACAAAACGACACCTTATAGTTTAAGAAAAGAAAACCAAATAAAACATAAATAATATTATATAATATTGTTACATATATTTATGCATACACTTTTTTTATAAATTTTATTATCCGTTATCTATATTATGAGTTACCCCCCTTGACGACGTCAATGGCACTGAGGTTATCTATCTCCCGAATGATAAACTATTTTTTTTCCCTTGGCAACAGTTTAAGCCTTAAGCCTTGGTAGAGATTCTATACAGTACAGGTACATTTTTATTTATTTTATTTCCATTTTAAAAAATATTTGTTATTTCGAAACGGGCCAATAATTTAATTTAGTAATGGAGGCGAAATTAAGTCTCTCTGGTAATCTCCCTTCTAATGCAAAGATATAAATTTCATTTAGCAAAATGCATTTGATGCCAATGCATTTCGTTGAAACTGGATTTTAAAATTCGAAAGAAATATGGATAAAAAATATCAATCTTCTTATTATCAAGACTAACATATCTATTCTATATTTTTAATTTTTTTGTACTATACCAAATATTGGCAATGTAAGTGCAACAGAAAGAGAGACTTACATTGTTCTCTTTAGGTAAAGTTCACTTCTAATAGTTTACAGCAGTTTAGTTGTAAGTAAAGTAACGTTTCTCCATTCAGACTCTGCAATCTATGGGGGCAGATGATGTAAAGGTCATTTGTTTATGTGGCCAGCACAACGACCAACCGCATTTACTTTTCCCCAACTAAAGTCAGGTACCCATTAGAGCTGGGTGGAGGCGCAAAAAATTAAAAATCCCAGTCTTCACCAGGATTGGAACCCGAGACCTCGGTTCGGAAGCCATGCGCTTTACCGCCCAGAACACCGCATATAGTTGTACTATTTTATTATCATTTATGATGAAATGCTTCATATCTCAAAACTTGAGCTCCTTACTCCCCTCCAACAAACAAACCACGTTTTTCTTCTGTACAATTAATGTAAAAAAAAAAATTAAAAAAATGACTAATTATGATTCTACTAGGCCCTATCTCTCCCGAGTCTAAGGAGTTCTGGTGACTCAAAGCCCAGCTTGTGATATAGATATATTCTAATTGATTTTTTTTTTAAATCTCAGCATTAGGACCATGGCTTAAGTCGACAGAACGTCAGTTGTAAATCACCAAAAAGGGACTCCTATTGCTAGCATGATGCACCAATGATGCGCCTGGTCATCCGCTTACATAGTTGCGCCACTATGAGTAAAAACAAAAAAATATTTTGGTTATAGATATCTAGTAACGCACCTACGCGGGCGTAATAAAAACAGCTACGGCCGTCAGATCAGATAAAAATAGATTTAGACGCCTTGAGCACGGCTCGTGAGATTAGATAGTAACTCTATAAACCTTTATCAAGTAAGGTCTAGGGTAAAGAGGAGTTCGCGAACAGAGAGGATTGGGGGGGGGGGAGGTGAACAGGAAAGATAGGGAGCAGGAAAGGGCGCCTGGCGAGATCGTTCGGAAATCTCTGACGTAAAGATTAGGACAGGTACATGAGATAAAAGTTTTATAGAACAGGGGAGGAGGGCTGGGCTAGAGGGCCAAGGATGGAGTTACGTCAGCGATTCTCACACCGATTGCATGTACCCCCTTTCCATCACCCCGACACGTCTTAAAAAGTCCCCACTATACACAGATACCGTGTTACTTTTGTTTTCTTCATGACATTAGTAAAATGTGTGTCTCCATGGTAACAAGGAAAGGGGAGAGTTTTGGTGGTGTAGGATGATGAAACGACGAGCTGGTCTGTCATAATGAATGCTAATGTAAGTCACGTGGGTGATTGTTAAGAGGGGATTTTTTGAATGAGAGACGCGAGACAGAAAGGACGTTTTTTTATTTATTTATGTAGTGAGTTATACCCCTTGTTTCACTTCTCATTTCACTTGTTTCCGCTTATATCTCATTTCATATTGAATCTACAAATATTGTTATAACCCTGACATGCACACCGCCACCCAAGTAGTGCAATAGCAGCGCACTGTTAGAGAATCGACAGAGAAGGAGTGTTGACACTGGAGAAGATAACGAAGTCCCGCCCATGTCTAGAGCTGATGAAGAAGCTATGCTCAAAGCAGATATTGTTATTGTGTGTTTGTGGTGTCCTGTGAATAAACACCTGTATTCGATGGGTCGCCTTCCAGTCAATTTATGACGATATTAATACATAAAAGTTTTATTCAGATTTCATTAAAATAAAATCTGTTCAAGTTAATTTCAATTTTTATTTTATAAAGCTTATTTTATAAAGAATAAAGTTTAGTGTACTAGATGTTTGGAGAGACAAACCAACGAACGAGCAAAAATATATACTGTCTTCCTTAACAAAATCTCAGTTTACTCATTAACCACGAGAGTGTACCCCTAGCCACGGGTTGAGATGCGCTGAGCTCAAAGTAGCCAAAGATAGATTCTGTTTGAGCTTGAGATGATACATTATATATTTAGGAGTATTTAGAACCGTGAGACGAAGTTTGTCATAATGTTCCAATTCAATCGGGTCTGTGTAAGGCTAAAACTAGCAAGTGATAGAAAGTTACAAAATGTATTCACAATAATGAACAGACATCAGGCATTGAGTTCTAGCCTGCTGGTAGTATGAAGATTTCAGTGAAAGTTTTGACAAAGACTTATATAAAAGAAAGTTATTTTAAAGGCTGAGAAAGTCCTTCTATACATTGCCCAGACGTATAAGCTCTTTCAAAAATTTCCCAAAACTCCGTCAAGACCCTGTATCTTACCCAATGTCAACCAAGTCTTTCTTATTCATTGAATCTAGACCCACCCAAATCTATATTTCATTACTGTTGTAGATGGTTGTTGACTTGTAACACCAAACTGCTGGTAGACAACTAAAACGCTGAAGGAGTGTTATATTTTAACGTGTAAAACTTGAAATAACTTGAGTAACTTCTTTGTGAATAAAGATTTTATAAAGTTTTTTTGCAATATAGAAAAATTCAACTTGAGATGAAATACAATAAACAGAATAGACTTAAGTCATAATATAAAATGGCTTTTGAACAAAATCAAACGCATTACGAAAAAACACGTCTTTTCACTCTGGCAATCTGAAGTCGTCTGTCGTACCAAAGACCGCTGACTGACAATGCCACTTCTCTTGCATCATTTACACTGTATAGTTAACCTCGTCCCATCGACACCATAGAAACACACACAAACACACACTCATAACGCTTGCTCCCCGTCTGTGCGACATGGCAGCGAGCTAATCGTCTAAACTGCCCACAGGTTGTGACGTTGCAGGTGAGTGTTGAGGCCTTCTCTAACGCATGGTCTCGATGGAATGACGTACTTTTGAATAGCTTCTGATCTAGACTCAGTGTGTGAGTGTGTTGTCACAATGAAGTTTTAAACATTTATTGACTGCATTCGTTATTCGTGTTCGATGTATCCAATGTTGTACTAGTGTTTTCCTGCTGTTAGTCGAGCTCATTTGTTAATATCAGCTAAGTGAAAAGAACGCAAATACTCATACATTTTGTGTGTAAGTGTGTTTGACAGTCACAACGTGTATGTGCTTGTGTGTGTGTGTGTGTGTGTGTGTGTGAAAGTGACAACATGTATGTGTGTGTGTGTGCGTGAAAGTGACAACATGTATGTGTGTGTGTGCGCGCTGGAACGTGACAACTTGTAAGTGTGTATATATGAAAGTGACAACGTGTATGAGTGTGTGAAAGTGACAACGTGTATGTGTGTGTGAAAGTGACAACGTGTATATATATATATGTGTGTGTGAAAGTGACAACGTGTATATATGTGTGTGTGCGAAAGTGACAACTTGTATGTGTGAAAGTGATTACGTGTATGATTGTGAAAGTGACAACATGTATATGTGTGTGCGTGCGTGAAAGTGACAACGTGTATGTATGTGTGTGTAAGTGACAACGTGTGTGTGTGTGTGTGTGAAAGTGACAACGTGTTTGTGGGAGTGTGTGCGAAAGTGACAACGTGTATGTGTGTATATGTGAAAGTGACAACGTGTATGTGTGTATATGTGAAAGTGACAACCTGTATGAGTGTATATGTGAAAGTGACAACGTTTATGTGTGTATATGTGAAAGTGACAACGTGTATGTGTGTATGTGAAAGTGACAACGTGCATGTGTGTATATAAGAAAGTGACAACGTGTATGTGTGTATATGTGAAAGTGACAACGTGCTTGTGTGTATATAAGAAAGTGACAACGTGTATGTGTGTATATGTGAAAGTGACAACGTGTATGTGTGTGTTTATGTGATTAATGACAACGTGCGGTGAATAATAATGTGTGTATGCGGGTATACATCAAAGTGTGTGTGTGTGTGTGTGTGCATGAGACTGGCACTGTGTTTACGTGTTCTAGTATGTGCACTAAAATAAATTTCAAGAAGTTCAAACAAATGCAAACGTTAAGGCCCTATATGATCGTCTGGATGGCAAGGAAAAACTCTGGAAGCACGAAGAGATTGGAAGTATTGTTATAGTGTCACGTTTTGAAAGGGAGACTAAAACAGTGGTCTAATGGGCTCTACGACATATTCACGTCTGCACATCTACACATTGCTGACATGGGCTGATATCCATTAGATAGTTGAATTAAAATTTGCCACATCTAGACACAGAATGAATCGTTACATCACGCGCAGGTGTCCAGATGTGAGACCTAAATTACGGCGGTATATCTTAGAGCTCATTATCTCACTATTGAAACAGTCAGTATGTGCACTCTACGTGCATGAAGTTGTGTGTCTGCGTGTTGGGTTTACGAATGTACTTACATTAGTGCACAGCTGATTGGTCAGTGTCTGGACCTTCTCCTGGGCAATGAGCAGATCTCTCTTTAATTTCCTCACCTACATTAGAACAGATTTGAAAGTAAAGAAGTGGACAGTGGTGAACCTTGACGTAATAAAAATCTTTTAATAACTATTTTAAAAATATCTTCTTTTAATAAGATTGACTTGGGCCTACTTTGTGATGGTCAGAGAATACAAATCAATATTTATCGAATGCTTTGCTCTGTATTTTAAAAGTATGTTAAAACTTTAGCTGTTTTTCATAACGAAATTCTTATTGTATTCCTAGACTGGACACGTAGCTAACCAAAGTGAATCTTTGGAAACAGCTCGATCTAACTTTCGTTAATAATAAACCACAGGTCTCTAAAACAACTAAATATAGATCTGAATCTTTGGAAACAGCTCGATCTAACTTTCGTTAATAATAAACCACAGGTCTCTAAAACAAATAAATATAGATCTGAATATTTGGAAACAGCTCGATCTAACTTTCGTTAATAATAAACCACAGGTCTCTAAAACAACTAAATATAGATCTGAATCTTTGGAAACAGCTCGATCTAACTTTCGTTAACAATAAACCACAGGTCTCTAAAACAACTAAATATAGATCTGAATCTTTGGAAACAGCTCGATCCAGCTTCATTCTTAAGACCACAAGTCTATAAAACTTGTATGTGCCTGTATTCCTCGATGTATTCTTGACAGATTCTTGATTCGATTGATTCCATTTTTCCTTTCAAACTTAGCCAAAATTGTTAGTAATCTGAAGGTTTTTGCCATTTTTAGATGAGTAGTTGAAACTTTGAAAGAGACTTGTCTACTTTAATTTGTTCAACACTATATAACATGACTACACTTTGTCATAACCAAACGGCACGACCCTAGCTTGTTTGGAGGGGGGCGCAAAAGAAATATTTCTCCTTGGGTAGGGTGAGAGAGGGCGCCACTGGTTAAAGTTAGAGAAACACTGATCTAGACACTGGTGTACTTAATTATGCAAAACAAAATAAGTTGGACATACCTCATGGGCGTGTTTTTCTTCAGCCTAAAGAAAAAAAAAACAAAAAAACATTACTTTCAAGGTTATTTAAAAAAATATATAAAAGGCCGAACTGGATTTTCAAGAGCCAACATTAAATTGTTTGAGACTCATTATTATCATTGTAGTTATAAGCTCATGATATATATATATATATAATCAACTTAATACATTTATAAAGATACAATCAAACCATCAAAATAAATACATAATTAATTTTAAAAAAAATTACAAAATAACCAATTCTATATTGACGATTTGAGCTCCATTGCCGCCCTACAGAACCATAATTGACTGAGTTGATGTCCTTCTCACTAATGTTTCTAAAGTTGACTCCCCCACGTAGTTGAACATTGTTGTGACACGAGGATGGGCCGAGAGTTTGCCCAAACAGAGGACAGACAAATATGGTGGATAGGAATGGGTAAGAAGAACATGTGCCGATGTTTTTGTCCTGATATGGGAAGGAGAGGAATTAGTAAAGCCTTTCTTGTACTTTGGACCATCTTAAACCCAGTAAAAACTTCAAGGAGATAATCTCTAACTAATGTTGTAGATCCTATTAACAACTTCAAGGAGATAATATCTAACTAATGTTGTTAATCTCAGTAGCAACTTCAAGGAGATAATCTCTAATGTTGTTAATCCCAGTAACAACTTCAAGGAGATAATCTCTAACTAATGTTGTTAATCTCAGTAACAACTTCAAGGAGATAATGTCTAACTATGTTTTTATTCTCTGTAAACACTTCAAATAGATAACTCTTCAACGTTCTTATGTAGACCAAAGGATCTATAAAATTGCCTGTATGCCTATAAGGAAACAATACAGAAGAGTTTGTAGAGAACCATAATGTCCTATATTTTCAATGGTCACAGCTTTAGTTTCCACAAAGTCAAACTAGAAATGGAAGTAAATAAAAGAGTATTATGCCAAAATTCGACTCGTTTCACTTTGACTTGATTAACTCTTTCTCTCCGTAATTATTTACCACATTCTGGTGGAATCAACGTTGGTATCGTCAGTTAGGAGAGAAAGAGTTAAAGAATGACGGCGTTTTAGTACTGACATATACCCATGGGGTTTAGATTTCATCGCGTGTGTTAACTCAAGAATTATATTGTAGGTGTCTTACGAGCCAGTGGATAAGTGAGGAATGCGGAATTTCCGTAGCTGCGCAGCCCCAGTTGTGACCTACATATTTTGCCACATCCAGAGCAAGCATAACCATTGTCCGCAGGTGGTCGATTTAAATTTTCTTTTCGCAGTCTGCATCTGTCCTCGGCAGCGGATTTTCTTTTAGTCTCAAATGTGAATCCCTGGTCTTTATGAGTGACCTGCAGCAGTCTCGTTCTGAGGTCGCATGCACACCAGGTGCTCTCTTCTATGTCAGACAGTTGGGTAATCACCGTACAATTTCACGCTTAGGGCTTGCATATAATCAGAGCAGACATGATATGTGTGAGATCTGTTGTCACTACGCCCCCTTTCCCATCTCGGGACTTATCGTATTTGGAACTGGCAGGATCGACGTTTTGTCCGCATAAACAACACGAGGTTTTGTCCTTCTAAACAGCACAAAGTTTTGTCCGCCTACTCAAAATGACGCTTTTTCCGCCTAAAGAATACGTTTTTTATTGGGTTTTTTTTTTTTTTGCCACCTAAACAGCGAATATAAAATGTCTGCAAACATCATCTAGATTCAAATTATCGAAATGGAGCTGTTGAGGTTACTACCCCCCACACAAACACACACTATATTTCTATTGGTTACTTACTGAAGAATACAAGGACGATGAGCTGGACACCAGGGACAAGTTGGACCCGTGCACTGTGGTGGAAGAGAACAAATACAATGACGTCAGGATAACGTTTCATCAGATCTATGACAAGTACCATTGAACATGCAAAGCACACTGAACATAAAGGCACGCCATTTCCCTATTTAGAGAGTCCATGCAAAATAAAGGCGTCTATATAACAGCATATAAAAATAATTGTATATAATCATAAGTCTTTTTTTTTTATACTAAATCTTACATCACAGGCCTTTGTAATATGAAAGTAGCGGTAACACATTTAATTTTAATAAGTAATCCTGAAACCACATGCCAATTACTTTGGGGGTACTTCGCTCGTCATTATTTGAAAACAATAACAACCTGCTTGGATTTATGGAGATTTATTACAGAGATAGAGGGTATATAAAAATGAAGGTATAGTTATACAAATATAGATAGGTTTACTTCATAGTGTCTATAAAATAACTGTAGTGTTATTAATCTTTGATATATAATAATCGAAACTGTCGTGGCTTTGGTAAGACACTTAGAAAGGGGAGGTAAATGAAATAATATACAAAAACGCAACTTACGTTACTTAATCACGAGATCATTTTTTAAATTGGATTTCGTATTTAATTTTCTTCCAGAATTTGTTTTTTACATTTCATGTCAATAAAATAGAAATAAGTATAGTTTATGTATATTTAGATTCATTGTTATTTACTGTGTGTGTTTAGTTCCGAAATGATCATATTGTTATTAACTGATTGGGCGTAGCCAGGGGAGGGGAGGTTCTTGGGGTTCAACCCCCCCCCCCCCGAAATGAAATCCCCCCCGCTTGGGGGATCGGTATTTATCGACTGATTTTTTGCTTTGATTTTGTTTATTTTAGGTGAGATTTTAATACTCAACTATCACTTGCCCCAGCACAGCAAAGGAGGTTTTGAGTTTAAAACCCCCTACCAGTGGTGTTCGAGTTTAAAACCCCCTACCAGTGGGGTTCGAGTTTAAAACCCCCTACCAGGGGGGTTTGAGTTTAAAACCCCCCTACCAGGGGTTTTCGCATTTAAATTCCCCTCTTCCATAAACCAAAACAAAAAAAAATGCAAACGACAATCCCCCAAATTTCAAGAGCACAGTTAAGGAAGATTTTGATTTTTAAACTCCCTCCAAAATTTAAAAAGAAAATTACTCACTCAAAATTCTATGAGCGTAGCCTAAGGGGTTTTGAGTTAACCCCCACCCCCTCTTCAGTAGGGTTTGAAGCTAAAAAATATCTCTTCAATACCTGGTATAAAAAAACGCAAATTACGCACTCAAAATGTTATGAGCGTAGCTAAATGGGTTTTGACTCAGTTTTGAATTTAAACCCCCTCTTTAATATTAGAAACAAAGCAAATTATACACTCAACATGTTACGAGTATATTCAAAGGTGTTTTGAGTTTAAATTCCCCTCCAGTGGAGTTAAAGTGGAGGGAAGCTAAAAATTACATCTTCAATATATAAAAAAAAAAAGAAAATACACACTCAGAAATCTATGAGCGTTGCCAAAAGGAGTTTTGAGTTTGGTTCAGTGTGGTTTGATGCTAAAAAATACCTCTTCAATATAAAAAAAGCAAATTACACACTAAAATTATTTGAGCGTAGCCAAGACAATTGGGGGTTTTGAGTTTAGATCCCTCTCCTACAGATGGCTTTTTTTAAAAGTTTAAAACCCCTTCAAATGGTTTTGTGTTTAAAATCCCCCTACAGCGCGTTTTGAGGTGGAAAACCTCTATCTTTAATATTATTCTCAAGCAAACTACAGTTACTAAATTCTATGACCGCAGCTAAATGGGGTTTTGAATTAAAAAAAAAAAATCCAGAGATTTTTTAGTTTAAAACCTCCAACAAATGATTTTGACGATAAAACTTCCCTTTCGATATAAAATCTAAAGCAAACTATAATCAAGAGCGTATTTAAGAGAGGTTACATATTTCTACTAGTTGCGGGGCTCAATTAATAAAGTGCAGTGAATAGTCATCTGCCGAAATTGAAAAACACTAAATGTGGCTCAACAAAGATGGCTAAGACAGATTTTAGGAGTCAGTTATAGAGATCGAATCTAAATTAAAGAAATCCTATGCCGAACTGGGAGTCGACCCGTTAGTAAGATTGTGACAGAGCGTCGCATGGGGTTTGCGGGACATGTTCTCCGACAAAATGAATTATACATAAGAAGAGTTGCGATGACATCCTAGTACAACTTGGCGCCACACATTCATGTGGGTCCTCAGAGCAGGTGGGAAGAGGCTTCAGACATTACCAGTGACAGATTTTTGTGGAAACAGCTTGACGGCAAGTGCGCCGAACGGTGCAGGAGGGTCTAAGTCAGTAAGAATAGCACATTACGTTTTTGAAATAAAACTTTTTAATAGCATTAAAATGCACTGTAGATACCTCAGAATATGCATTTTGTTGGCTTTCAATATCAGAAATAGTGCTTCTAGCGCTCCCCCAGACCTCATTGCTGGCAATGGCGAGAAGTGAACAATTTTCCTTCCAGGAATAACCTATTCTAGGGCACAATAAGAGTCTTCCGAAAGAATGATGGGTCAGAATGTAATAAAGATTATATACACACACACATACATACTTATAAATATGTTTTTTTCGCGTGGCTGGCGGGGGGGATGGGAGAAAAAATCCCCCAACCCCCCCCCCGAAAAAAAATCCTGGCTACGCCCATGATTAACTGTAACATAAATAAGTCAGAGCCGGCCTTAGATAATTGGAGTTCCTAAAGAAAATGTAATTGGTGGCCCCAAATGAAATAAATACATAATGAACAGTGTAACCTAGTGTAGTCCAACTATAACAATAGGTAAAAGTCTCGCTAAGTCTTCACTAAAAAATGTACAAGTCCCAAGCAAGGCCCCACCAATCGGAGGCCTTAGGGGGCTACTTAGTTTACCTATGCCTAAGGCCGGCCCTTCGTAAGTAGAAACTAATGTTATACACCTGTCCAGAACTCTATAAATGTAATCCTATTTATAATATTTATAGGCTACACCGTCAAAATATAGCTGCTTGTCACTATGATTCATAATTAACAACAACTACACATTAATGAATTAGATTTATGTGAACTAAAATTGTAAAGTACCACAGTGTAACATATAAAAATTCTATTATTTGTTGTCTATTTACTAAACTTAAAATTATATTTAAAGAAGTTACAACAAGCATGCAAACTAATGCAGCTAGCACACATAAGTACAATGCTTTCAAACATGTGTGTCTTGGAGTGTTTAAACTAACAAAGGTGTGTCTTGGAGTGTTTAAACTAACCAAAGTGTGTCTTGGAGTGTTTAAACTAACAAGGTGTGTGTATGTGTGTTTCAACTAAGAGAGTTATGTCTTGGAGTGTTTCAACAAAGTTGTGTCAACAAAGTTGTGTCTTGGAGTGTTTCAACTAAAAAAGTTGCCTGTCTTAAGTGCTAATCATTTAAACAGTGGCCCCATACCCCAAACATTTTGTGATATCCAGGGCTAGGGTATTGTGAACACATTTCCAGAACCTTGTATTTTAAAGAAAATTTTTAAACTAATACATAAATAGTGATATCTTATTGTAAGTTCTAAAACGAGCTGTGTATAAGAAACTTTGAATGATTTAAGTATAAAATTCAGATCTAGATAAAGGGCTTTGATCTATTCCATAGACACACACATTGATAAACCATTTCACTAATTACTTTAATAATATAATGAAATTTGTTTCTCTTTAATGAAACTTGACCCTGGCAGTGCCAGAGAATTAATACTCGTTTGTTTCTAACATAATAATAAAAATAGTAATAAATTTTATTACATTGTAAAAAATGTAGAGGGGCATGGTGGCCAAGTAGTGAAGCAAATGGCTTCAAAACCAAAGGGTCATGAGTTCAAATCCTGATGAAGACAGGGATTTGATTCTAGGTCACCCCTGAGTCTAAACAACTCTAATAGATACCTGACTTATGTTATTGAAATTAAACGCATTGGGTCATTGTGGTGACCACATGACACCCTAAATAACAGCCATAGAAATGAAAAAGCTGTAAATCCTCAGCCCCCCCCCCCCCCCCCCCAGTATCACAAAGTCTGAAAGTGTTGGCTTTACTTTTCTTACATTGTAAAAAAAAGTTTTTAGAAATTTTATATTATTAAGAAATCAATTTGAAAGATCTGTGATATTAATTAAAGTGTGCTCTTCGGACAAAACATTCCTGTTAATATCATGACATTCAGACATATGTACCAAAAAAATAACGGAAACTGAAAAGATAAAGAGACTGTTTGATGAAAAGGTGACAGTAGATGTCTATAGAGGTGACAAAGAGGTGACAGAATTGTGAAGTACAAGTTGTGGTCAGGCCTGCCAGGTAGAGTTAACTTACCAGAGGACAGAAAGGAACTGTTACTAAAGAATGAGTAGCCCAAGGCAGAGGTGGAGGCTCTACGAACACCTGAGTGACAAAAACATGCAAAGTAAACAGCCATTAAATTAAAAAAAAAAACAACAACAACGATCATATCTTGATGCACAATCACAATCATAGCTAATTCACAATTAAATCAATGCAAACAAAAATTACAAGATAAAAAATCTCAAACTAAAAATAACATTTAATTAAGCACATTTAATTCCATGCTTCTTTAGTATAATGGTGCATTCCTTCCACTGGTTAAACTAGGACAAATGAGAAAGCAGTATTTGTGTTATGTCAGCCTTCAACCATGAATTTGAAAGATTTAGTTTATTTGTTTAATGTCAATTACCAGCAATGCAAGGATTTAGAAATTTCATAAAAACAAAATAATGAAAAAAATGCACCTTTGAAACATAATTAAAAAAAAAATGTAAATGACATTTGACATTGGCATTCAATGAGATGACATGGCAAGAACTGACTACTGGTACGTGTGGCAGTGGATGGTATGTAAGGGGAAGGGGTGGACATCATGTATTTCATGATTCGGGGTTGGGGGGTTCCAATCAGCAAAAGTAAATACCTCCTTGTGGTGACCACAAGGAGGTATGTATGTATGTATGTATATATCTATGTATGTTCAAAAAAAAAAAATGCTTAACTTTATTAACTTTAAAATATTTTTTTTTCTCTATTTTTTTTTCAGATTTTTTAAAACTATAATTTTTAGTTTTGAGAATTATAAAACAAGCAAAATGCTAATTTTGTTTTTTAAATAATGAAGAATATGGTTAAGAATTTTCTTTAATTAAAAAGTAAATCTTCATAAAGATGTAAATAATATATAAGAAAACTAAATGGTGATTTTTATAAATATTTAAATATATTTCTTTTGTGTTTGTGTTAAAGATTGTATGGAGTATTCTTCAGCACAATATTATATTCTAATTTGTAATTTGACAATGCTATCTTTTATGTGCACATATAGGTTTTTCTGTATTAGTGCACACATTCTATACACTGTATCTTATAAATCGACATAAGAAATATATGCCTATAGTATTTTTTACTCTAAAATACATATATTTATTGTAAATTAAGGAAAATAACTATTCTCAGAATGTGACAAGTCCTAACTTTCAGGATTGCCTCCCTTAGCTCAAGCTTTATAAACTAGGAATACATCTTTATAAGGTAAGGGTTGAAAAAAACAGCATACAGTATTTTCTTCAATTTTGTTATGAAACTTTTTTTTTTGGGTGGGGGGGATACTTTAGGTAATAAACAATGGATTGGCGGTGGACTGAACGTGACCTACGACTATTGGTAAGAACTGCATGCAAGAAAAAATTTCACTACCTAGGGGTCTGAATCTAAATCTTTACTCATTTTTTTGCTCCTAAAAAAAACTTCTTTCCGTTTCAAAACAGGGGAGATTACTCTTATTATTATAGAATATGGTAAAAAAGAATGTTAGTCTGCCCTTGTTGTTTTTCAAAAACCTGAAGAAAACTTTCCTAACGTAATTTCTTCTTCATGTATTCTGTTGCGCTGTCTTAATGTAACATTTTAAACTAGTTTTAACTTCATTTACTAGTGATTCCTCTTTGACACTTCTGATCAACTGAAAAAAAACAACTAATTCACATTTTCTACATAGTTTTGTTATCAATGAAATCCAATACTATTACATTAAAATGTACATGTAAACTCTACCACTATGTAAAATAATATTATGCTTTATATTGTTACATTCGTTAACTAGGGAGTTCACTCCATTTTTTAACAATCAATCTAAGTGCCATAGTGTTTCATTAACTGATATTTGTATGTGCAGTGCTTTAGTATAATGAACTGTCTCACCACTGCTACAACGAAAATCATGGGACATTAAGATTTGAAGAGAATGAAGCTTTAAACCATTATGATGACATCCCAGTAGGTGTAATGATCCTTTAGGATGGAATAACTATTCATAATTGCCCTAATCTTAATACATACGTCAGTATATAATTGTGTCTGGGTGATCATATAAGTATATAGTATTGCGTCACTTTATCTCAGAGTGCTTAGATGTTACTTTAGGGTACGAATAGATGACATCCCTATTAGTGAGTGTTGGAAAAATGTTAATGAGATGAATTATCCACACAGACATATAGTAATTAAAGAAAGAGCTATCGAACCGATTGAAAATTAAAAAGGGGAGACCAGCAAGCATTAAAACCAACAAGGTAAATGATCAAGCAGTTAAAACAAGGGCACACGAAGAAAGTGATCAAACTGAAGAGATGCCAAAGATGGAAAGGGGAAGTAAGTGCTTCCGGTCACACTTACAGCTATCACCTTCGTCTCGACTGGCCCGCTTGCCCAGTCCACCGCCCTGGGAGAAGGGCATGCTACTCTGAGTGTTGGAGCGAACCATGTTTGGGCCACAGACGGGGCCGATGGAGCCCGGGCTGTACGTCATGGGGTAGGTAAAGCGGTAGGACTGGCTGAGGGTGGGCGAGGCTGGGACAGTGTGGCACTGGGGGCTGGCCAACTGCGTGAAGGAGCCGGTCCTAGGGAGGAGGTCCTCGCTGAAAGAGGAATGCTTAGTGCTGCAGTAGGCACTGTCGGACTTGATACTGTTGGATCGGTGGAGGCAGTGAGATGAGGAAGAAGAGGAAGAAGACAGGGGCGGCCCCGCGGTGTCCGCGTGGTGGGCCAGCATTCTAGCATTGGTCAGGGCTCGGGCTTGCTGGATTTGCGCCTGGACGTGAGGGCTGGCCAGGGACTCGAATGTTTCAGAGTCCGACATGGCGTGAGAGTGGAAAGGGTGGGGGACGTGGGGAGGCAGGGGCGGAGGAAGACCAACACCTGACATTGTCGATTTCAACCACATACTTGCTGGGCCCACAGAGGGGCTTCCGAGGCTTGAGTTTCTGGGACTGGAGGCGAACTCTAGAGGAACGTAGTTGGATCCTGGTATCCGAGAGTGAAGCTCCTGTAAATTCACATAGTGGCTAGTGTGAAGCTCGCGCCCGTAAGTGGCATGCGGATTGGAGATTATTGTTCCTCCCACCATCAGCTGACCAGGGCTGGACTGGTCCCCGTTGGGGGATTTGCTTAAACTATTTTTGCTGCCAAAAAGGCGACGACGTCCGAGGGAATTGGACTGAAAGTCGCGATCTGTTTGAGTACATCCGGTAGATTTGCTCGGGGATATACCACCATTTTTCTTCTTCCGGTCAAGGGTGGAGGAGCTGAACCCTTCCATCATAGCTACGTCGGGGTTCATGGGCTTCCCCGAGGCACTGGCCGGTCTGGGCAGCATGAGATCCTGCATGGAGAGCTGCCCCGTGTCGACGCCATGTTTCGCCAAGCGGCATCCCACAGTGGTTGAGCCTTGACCCTTGGTCGCCGATCCCTTGCTGCTTCCGTTAGAAGAATTGCTGGCGTTGCTGAGAGGACGCCTATACCCAAACTGGGTACCGGCACCATTGCTGCTAGGGACGTTATTTGAACTGCCGCCGCCTCGGCCCGCCTGAAGGCGCCTCATACTAGCCTCCATTAGGTGCGACTGGTCTGTGTTTGTCTCAGTGTCTTTCTTTACACCCGGGCCAGGGGAGTACGGCCGGTGCGGGGACTCGTAGTCACCCTCGGAGTGATAAGCATAGTCCGGGTTGCTGCCGCTGGACATCTTCCTGAGGGAGCTGTATCCGCCATCGCTTCTGGACGACGGCCAGCCATAGCCGTAGCCGTAGCCATAGTCGCTGGGGTCGCTACTCAGAAGCTTGTTAGGATCATTGCTAAGGTACTTCCCTGGCTGAGTCAAAGAGTAGGCGCGACCCCAGGGCCCAGGCGGCTCTCCATTGTAATCTGTACCCATGAAAGCGCTGGTGCCCAAATTGGGCACCCTCTTGCCCACCAATCCTGACTGAGAGAACGGCAGCCCACACGGGCCCACTCCGCCATTGTTAAATCCACTGAGTATGTCTTTAGGGGCCCGTTTGAGGCTGTTGTAAGGGTTGTCAGAGAGGTGGCCCTGGGATGAGCCCGTCAGGTTCTCGTCAGTGCTAATCTCAGCAATGGTGTCACTTATTTCCCCGCTGCTGATGGAACTGCTGTCGTCAAAACTGAAAATAAACAAGAAAAAAAAAGCTGTTTAGAATGACTGTAAACACAATGTGCTGTCTCAATAACTACAATATATACTGAACTAAACATAGTCACGTACATTATAAGGGCTATATCCAGGGCCGGCCTTAGGCCATTGCAACGTATGCGGCAGCAATGGGCCCTGCACTTTCATAGGCCCCGCGCTAATTCTAGGTGTAAATTATTAAATTAAACCATTATAACTTATATTTAATAACAATGTTTCCGCGGTCTCCTGATTTTCCAGGACCTGGAAATCTCATGAAATTGCAAAATAAACGAAAAAGTCATGGAAATCTGAAATTATTGAAATCTCCTGAAAACTAATAAAATCTCCTGAAAAATAGATAGAGTTGTCATTTTGGGGTGTCAATCCTACGTGTGAAAAAAAAAAAGGCATTGTCAGCTTTCATTTAATAAAAATGTATTGAAAAGATTAATGTATTTTCTTATACAAAATCTTAATCTTAACATTATGCTTTTCCCTACCCAGACTGGGCCCCGCGCAGTCAGTTTCGCATAGTGTCCCGCAATTGTTAGGGCCGGCCCGGCTATATCTATACTCTCTGGGTCTATAAATGATTAATTAAATTCTTAAGACTCCATTCATCTCTTATCTCTGTAACACTGTCACCTTCCCGTTTGTATTCAGCATAAAGTATCTAAAATAGAAAGTTTCAAATTGTGTCCTGACCAAGTTGTAGACAGAAACATGATAAATAAAAGAACATAGCATTACAGTTATATATATATATATATATAAGTGGTACACTAGGATTAAAGTACCTGTAAGTTCTCTTAGGTGATGGCTAGTTGCAATACTAAATGTATATGATACTTCTTTTTTATCTGTTAGAACCTATATATCGATCTATATATTGATTAAAAACAAGTGACATTGTCTAATGTCCATAGAAATGGTTCACTTCGTGATGCATGCACTACGAATTAGAAATCTACAGGAATGAAATAAAGTGAAGGCCCTCCACCTGATGTTAGAATTATATGCCAGATAGTTTATAAGAGTGAAGAGGTAATCCAAACACAGTAACGCGTGTTACTGCCAAGGAGTTTTCATAAAATATGTTCTTGTCTCCCTTTAGTATTTCAAAGTTATCGTGTGATGAACTAGCTCTTTAAAATTGATGTCAAAAATTTCATAAAATCTCTTTGTAATATAAAAAGCGAAAAATAAAAAGAGAGAGAGAGAGAGAGAGAGAGTGCGAGAGATATATTAGCGAGAGCAATGACAACACTAATTTTCTAGTATATTTATTATCTTCTGTTTCATCTAGAAGCGGTTTTTTTTATATCCAATAACTTAGTTTATCGTCTATTATATAAATGTGAACTGTGTGTCCTCTTTCTGAATGTAGATAAGTGATAGGGTCAAAGCAAAGAAAAGAAAGAAGATCTTGGTCATTCTTGGTTTATATCAATGAAAAGTACAAAGTATAAAGTCACGAGAAAGTCTGTACGAACGTTTATTTTAATGGACACAAGTGTCGACACTGAAGACTGTCAGTAAACAGGGCCGGATTTAGACCTGATAAGGCCCTTAGCTATTAGATATATTGGGCCTTTTGAAAAGTATCTTTTTCCTTTGTTATTTCTTCAGAATGATTGAAAATATCCCCGAGCAAGCTTTAGCGTATGTTGCCCTAGAGGTAAATCCAGCGCAGTGGAGGGGGAGGAAGTAAGTCTCGATAATAGAGTTGGTGATGTCACGTGACCTTCAACTTCTTGTTCAAAACAAGAGGAACGAGGAATTATGAGGCACGCACACAAACACTCGCACAAACACATACAAAAGCAGCCTTGAATTCGCCCACCTTCACACGCACACAAACTCAGAGATACGCCTTTAAGGTACTTTTTTTTAAGCTATAACAAACCAACAAAATAATAATAATAATAAAATAGAAAATAAAATTAAGATTTTAATTTCAGTTTGTTCTGGAGTAGAGAAGTTGAAGTCTTTGTAACTGGTAAAGGGGGGTGGGGGTGGCTCAGTGGTTAGTTGTTCAGAAGTCGATCCAAAGTATTTGTGTGGAGATAATGAGATACTGCAGAATGTTGATTGAAGCGGGACAAATGTTACGGTCAGTTGGCCTTGACCGATGTCCCTGAGATTAGCCATCATTATAAAAAAGCTGAGCGGGAGGGAGAGACACGGTTTGTCGCCACAAATAGTTAGGACCCGTACAGTTGCTCAACCTATTGTCCCTTAGGTTTCTGGACTTTTTCTTGTAATGTTTAGTTTAGAAATGTCTTAAGTTATTTATGGGTAACTTTTTACAAAAACTATGCTAGCTAGAGCTTTGAAATTTGGAAGTTTTGTTCTATGTCCATATTGAATCAAAACATGCTACCAGAATTACAATTTATGAAGTAGTTTCTAAGTTATGGCCTCAATACTTACCCCTACCCCAACCAGTTTTGACAGTTTTATGGTTCCCACCTAAAAAATTCATTTTAAAAAAAGTTTTCTCTCTGATTGTAATAATTGTAGCATAATGTGATTCCTTTAAGTATGTAAAGTAACATTAAGTACCAGACGTCACTGTGTGTGTGTGTGTGTGTGTGTTTTGAAGACGACTTACAGTGGCTGAAATTTGTGTGTGTGTCCGTGTGAGTGTGCTGTGTGATAGTTTAGTTGAAAAAGCCTAAGCGTCTTAACGTTAAGATTGTCTTAGTTCAATACCAAGAGGGGCTTCTTTAACAACAAAGCCCAAGAAGCACGTCGGTTGTGACATAACACATAATTAATTTAACAGGCAATGTCTTCGGTTCCGAGAATTAAGAATGAGTGCAGTATTTCACATGGCCATGCAACCCCTGTTGCGACCTGCACATTTTGCCACATCTAATGCAGACAAAGCCTTCGTCTGCTGGAGGTCGACTGAAGTTCTCTTTTAGTCGTCTGCGCGTGTCTTCGAATGGCTCTTCTATGAGTAATTGCTTTAGTAAGCCAATAAACTATTTTTGTTTACAAGCAAGCTATATTTATACACAAAGACTGCTTATCAACGCATAGACTATGTATCACTAGTTCAGACCTACTTTAAAAAAAATGTTTGTATTTGAATGTAGTCAATATAATATTTCACGCTATTCACATTTAAAGTTATTGCATGAGCTTGTAACAATGAAGAAAAGCTTATAGCCAATTGTCTATAAATTACGGCATGCGTCTCTACTAAAAATTAACTACAAGATTAAATCAAAATAATTGATGCCTTTCACTCAAATAAGCTTTGCTTTTCACAAACGTTTTTGTTTTAGATCTTACTTCTTAAAAAACAAAACAAAACCTATTTTGCGTCTCAGCACGTCGCGTCACTCGAGGTTGAACCTTGACTAAAAAACTTTTTAACAATACACAAAGTATAGGGAAGTAACATTTTTTTACAATCTGCTAACACGATAACTTGTAGATATAGATCTAGTTCTAGGAATCAAAATCAAATATTGTCTCTTCAATTATTATTTAATATTTCTATGCACTCTTCACCGAATAATAGAACCGGATTTGTAAATAGGTTTTAGACTGAAAAAAAACGACTACTAAAACTAAAACTAAAACTAAAAACTAAAACTAAAACTACAATATTTGAAGAGCAGCTCGAGAACCGAAGAAATTAATTATATTGCAATAATTATAATTCATCTTCATCAACATCTGTCGATCTGCTCCTTGACTTTAGTCGCAGGGGTGCATGGCAGAGCGCGTAACCAAATCCCTCCACATTTTCAGGGTCAGCAGCTTTTCATAGCAGGAGATCAAGAGAGAGGCAGATCCATTCTTGTACGTTGTCCAGCCATCTTTTCTTGGGACGACCCTTTCTTCGTGTTCCCTTTTGACACCTAAGTTTAGTAACTGGCCTGCTCATGTTTATTCGACTCCATGCCTGGAGAAATAGTGCTCTAAATGAAAAAGAAAAAACACCACTAAAATGTACCAGGTTCTTGTGAAAGCGAAACGTGATGAGCATCTTCGAGTATCAAAATCTTTGGGAATGGAATTGTTGAATTGTCCCTTTCTTCAGTTTCTATCCTAAATAGTTCAGGTCTGCTTTGTCTCCCTTTTCTCTTTCTCTCCAGAATGTGGTCTCCCCCCTCCCTTATTTACACCTCTTGCTATTGTTTTAGCCACCACGTACCCTTATACTCACTGGCACACGCCACAGTGAGTAGAAATCTGTTAGTTCTAAATGGCACTCGGCTAGTTGGCCTCGTTCGGTGAATGCCATTAACAGATGATTCCAGGTCATGAATGCCGGTTCCGTTATATCCGGGAGAGTTTTAAAAAAAAGAGGGTTTTAATGTTTTCAGGTCTTTCGTTCCCCCTTTTCCTTTTCGCTCTATCTTCACAACCCTTCACACCTTCGTCCTGCCCCACCTTCCATCACTCTCCCCCCCCCCCCTGATCCACAGCCACATACCTAGTAGTGTAGGTACATATTACTTTATTATTTTAACCAACCCCCTCTCATCATATCCATTGGTCTTACTGTTAGAGAATTGGGGAGGCGGGGGGGGGGGGGTGAAGTCGAAAAGTCACGCGGTCCAATCACTATGTGTCGGGATTTCCTCTCAAAGTTTACACCACCGGTATTAGGTTATTTTTTTTTGTAGGCGGTACAATTATAAATATTGCTAGTTGTAAAACAACAACAAATAACACTATCATCATATAATCCATATTGATCTGTTTCCTTTAGTGTCGCAATCCAGTCAAGTCGACTAAGTTTCAAAGTTCACATTTCTTTAGTCATAGAAAATATTTTTTGTATACAATGCATTAAAAATTTGAATTCAATTATTTATTTTTTTTGGACATGGGAAGAAAACACAGTTTATACTTTTTAAAAACAAATATTTTATTTCGGTAACTTATGTATTAAATTGTTTTAGTCCATTCTCGTATTTGGTTCTACAATTTACGTCGTCCGTCAATAGTTAAATATCATAGTTACTTACTATTGATTTTATTTTTAGCAAACGAATAATCTCATTGGACTATGGCAGCATGACTAGATCACTAAATTTGGAAACACTTCACGACAGGTATTCTTACTTACAGTAGTACATAATGATTAACTCTTTCTCTCCTAACTGACGATACCAACGTTGATTCCACCAGAATGTGGTGAATAATTACGGAGAGAAATAGTTAAAACACTACCTCACGACTTACAAATACGAGGATCAACCTAATAAAATGCTCAAAGATAAATTTCTAATTCCATATACCAGGAAAAGTTTGCACAAGTTCTTCCCAACTGCCATTACAGCGTAATCCCAGGAAAACCGATAAAGAAATAGTGTCTCTAATTATAGCCTAGACGACAACTTAACATATGAAGAGTCGTAGGAACTCTTTTCTCATTGTGAATCAACTTCAGTCATTTATAAGATAAGATAAGAAAAGGGTACCAAAATACAAGATCCACAACTGAGATTGGACCAAAAGCGCTCTGAGCATGATATTAGCATGAAAGTAGCGCTATATAAAAGCTGTAATAATTTTAAAAAAAGATCTAACGTAGATCTTAGCACGCAAAACAAATTTCATTAGTATTTTAATTAACGGAAGAAAAATTTAACATTGTTTAGATTTCACACGTCCAAAGATCCTACTACAGAAACTTGTTTTGTTTTCCTATGGAAGAGAATCATGACTACAATACTGGCGTACACTAACAGCGTTTTCAACATTGGTAAACATGTATTAATAGGAGCAAAAGAGGACAGGTAATCAAGGGAAAGTAATCAAGGGAGAATGTGGACAAAAAAAGAGGTGGAGGGGATGTTGATTAAAAAATAAAAATAAATGCGGCATGCTAATTGTCTCCTTCTGCTCAATGGTTTTATCGATGTGTGGACGTGTTAAATAAAACTCGATAGAAAGAGAGAAAGAAGGGCAGAGAGAGAGAGAGAGAGAGAGAGAGAAAAAGAGAGAGAAAGAGATAGAGGGAGTAAGAGAGAAATAGAGATGGAGATGGTGAAATTGAACTGGGGAATCGGAGGGAATGAGACATAAACGAAAGATGGACATAGAAAATACAGAGTTCTGGAAATGGAACTGGGGCATCAAAGAGAAAGAAGGAACGAAAGATGGACAGAGAGAAAGAGAGAAGGCTATTGCGTGTTTCTTGCATACAACAGAAACTAAGGGTTGGAGAGATCTTAATGGAAGACAGTAAAAAGAATTCCGTCACAACAAACAAGAAAGATGGCAATTTTTGCATTTTAATTTTTTACACGTTTCACGTGCACAGAAAGAAATAATGCACTGGGATTCCAAGATGGCATCGCACACAAGGACACACACACACACACACATCTAGACTTTCCATTTGTCTTCCTTCTATCAATCCGTTAGATCTCAACTTTATTATTATTATTATTATTATACTCAGAATGACCCATTCATTGTTTAAAGCGGAAAGAGCGACGATGCTACACTATGTTTAAAACTGGAGAAATGAAACATGAACTCGAAGATTTGTTTATTTCATGTGACCCGTAGTTCAATAGCTCTTATTGCACACATGTAATGGTTACATGCAAGCCAAGACAACTAACAATCGCGTGCCGACGTCACCCAGGCAAGTAACACTCACATTGACATGCCTCAGTCCTTGTACCACACAATCCAGAACTGAAGTCAAAGTCAACTGAACTTCTTCCTCGTTCTCATTTTCAGATGACTTGACCAATATATGAGATGAACTGCGCAGTGGTATCCAAATCAAGGAGTTCTCCATATAGTTTGGGGGAGGCTACCACCTTCTACCAAGCGCGTCCCAGTCGGCGAATAGGGGAAGGAATACCAAATAAACATCCGCGGACCAACTGGTTTGCAGTCCTGGAGGATGAGGTGAAGTATTCCAGTGGTTAGAATATTTACTAAAAACATCTCAGAAATCCAGGGAAATGATTGCAAAAAGCGAGTATAGGGCGCTCTAACCCTTAACCCGGGTAGATGAAACTCGTTAGCTAGGGATAGCAGTTCATCTAGGAAAGAAAACTCCAAAAATAAACACCTGCTGCCTTGCAGATGATCTTGGATGATCAAAGGCTTTGGGAGCACACCCAAAAAGAAAAGCAGGCTGAAGTCGGAGTCAATGTGCCTCCTGGCGCAATATACATTGACACGCAACCTCATCTATGATGGAGTTCAACTGAATTAATCGAGCTAAACTCGTTGGGGATCTCTTAAAGCAGCAAACTCCCTTAGAAGAACACTGAAAATGGCGGGAGATTGTTTGAATCCAATCATTATACTGAAACTTCACCATACTTATTATTATAATGGGGGAAAAGAAATTTAACAAGATTATTAGGATTAGAAATATATTTAACAAGTGTATTGGCGGACCACAGTTTTATCTGCGACAAATGTGTCAAACTATATAAAGTCACAGATAAATATTTATTGTAACATAAAGAATGGCTTTATTCCTTAATCTTTAGATTCGGTACACTAATAATGAAATCAAAATACGAATAGCATGACATATTAATCTACTCCTAGAAACGTGCTCCTAGATAGTTTCTCACCATTAATTAAGAGTCCTTGGTCTTGTACGTTTTTACTATGTGCAGATCTATATTTAAATGTCATTGAACTTCCAAGTCCTGCAAGAATATAACTATACCCCTCCAAACCATTGTTACAGAACTCTTTTTCATTCAATTTTAAAAAACCAAGATAATTGTAACGACAAGTTGTTAATAAATGACTGACATGGAAAAATTATATATCACATGCAAAAATGAGAACAGAAAATTTTCCACTCACAAAGAAATACCCATTTAAGTGTCGAAGTGAGGGTTATTATTATTTCAACAATTAGAGACATTGACGCATTTAACATAAAACTTACATTAACAGGTCGAGTTTATTGATTTGAAAGTACAACTTAGTCCACAATATAAAGCGGAAAAAAAAATTGAAACAAAACAATTAAGCGTACAAGAAAACATTAATTAGTGTCATTTAAAATGAAAAAGACTAAAGAAAACATGTTTTATTTGTAGACGTAACAAGATAGTGGCTCAAGTGTAGACATTTTTTTTTGGGGGGGGGGGGGGGGTTGAAAGGCTAATTATAGAACGTGTATGCATGCCATTGGGGTTGTCATTAAAGATGGTGGTAAAATAGTTCTCATATATTTAGAAATGAAGTTGACTAAGACCGAAAATAGATTTTTTTTTTACCTGGCGCTACTGAATCAAATGAAGATCAAGGTTTTGCTGAAACCAGACTTAATACAGTTCGACACCTGATCTAACATTGCCAATGTCAGAATAAGCTAGCTCATTTCATCAGTGTGTCCTACTTTTATTGAAGTCCTGACACTTTATCGCTTTTCATAAACATAAGTAAAGAAAACAACACAGAACTAGAAGCAAAGATTAAGTTTGGATCAGACCAATTCTTACAGAATTCCTAAACACTGACCTGTGACGTCGCAATCTGTGGGCAGTGGAGACCAGACCTGTAATGTAGCAACAAGCTATTGATCTAAACTGCCCACAGGTTGCGACGTCACAGGTCAGTGTTCAGGACTTCTATGACGAATTGGTCTCTGTGTTTTGGTCGTTGTGCATGCGTAAACTACCATCAACACAACAAAAATTTAAAGTCTGCCATTCGTTGTCACGCGATATTAATAATAAGGCTTCGAGTCCGAAGATTAACGAGGAATGCTAAATTCCCCGTGGCTACGCAGCCCCAGTTGTGACCTACATATTTTGCCACATCCAGGGCATGCATAACCATTGTCCTCCTGTGGTCGATTTAGATTTTTTTTCCGCCGTCTGCGACTGTCCTCGGCAGCGTATTTTCTTTTGCTCTTAATTACAAAAAAATATTACTTATATATATAATATTACTTATGCCTCTTTATTTTCCCGACTTTTATGATCAGGTGTCAGGCTAACAGAAAAGAACAAGCTTTGTTTTCAAAAATGATTTTGTTTCAGTTCAATTTTTCAAAACTGTCTCTAAAAAGAATTAAGAATAGACTTTTTATAAACATAATACACACACACAATTTTTTGTTCTGTTTTGTAATAATTTTTTAAAGTAAAAAAACGAAAAAGAAAAAAGGTTGACTTGTAACATTTGAATGATCTACAGCAGTTGTTCCCAAACCTTTCTCTAACGATAACTTCGTACATTTTGAGAATCAAGCGGAACATTTTACTTGTTTTTTTTTTAGACAGATTAATTCACGTGCTGACTTTCTAGTTACTTATTATAATAATACGAGGAACACCTATTCAGGCCTTGCATAACACTAGGTTTCCGCGGAACACAGTTTAGGAAACACTGATCTACACTATCTAAGCTGAACTTACAACTTACAGATTTTTTAACATTGGCAAACTATTTCTATAGCAATTCTTAAGTAGTGTGTACACGATGACCACTAACTTTACGTCGTATTCCATCCTCGTTCAAAGTGACACTCTGTGTATGCTGATCTACAATATCAATGTCGGCTTCCTGATGGGCGTCATTTCCATGTTCGGCCTCCTCTCCAACATCATCAACATTTGCGTGTTCGTCCAGCAAGGATTTCGTGACAAGTTCAACATCAGCCTCTTCGCCCTGGCCGTCTCGGACATCGGGACGGTCCTGTCCTCGCTGATCTATAGCGTGTGCAGCAGCTCGTTGCTCGGCAGCGCCAGCCTTCCCGTGGACCTCTTCGAAGTGCAAAACTGGATAGGCGGTTTCCCACGGAGCACCTTCAGCCGGATCACCAACTGCGTGATCACCTACATCACCTTCGAGCGCTGCATCTGTGTGGTTTTCCCGATCAAGGTCAAGGGGCTCATCACAGCCAGGGTCACGGTCGTTACCCTCGTTTTCATTTACCTCGTCATGGCTTCGATTATCATCCCGCCTTACTTAGGGCTCGTTGTGACCTGGAGATTCGACTCATTCTCCAATCGAACCATTCTGAGCATGCCTTTAGAAACGAACGATGGCTACGCGTATATTATAGCTATTGCGAACGTTCACTCTTTCATCCAGCTTGTTACTTTCGCTCTAATCATTGCTTGCACGATAGTTCTGGCGGAAGAGCTCCGGAAACAGTCGAAGTGGCGCCAAAAGGCAGCGCAGGCAAACGACATCTCTTCCAAAGTGGCCAGGAAGAAGGTGAACAAAACGATACGGCTGATTGCATCCATGGCCGTTATTTACATCGTCTGCTACAGCACGTCAGTGTTTCAACTCGTCTTCTGCGCTGTTGTACCAGATTACCCATGGACCATGTACGACATGTACTGGATAGTTTTTTCGTTCGCTATCTTAATGGAGAGTGTGAATTCGTCGGTGGGGATATTTCTGTATTACACAATGAGCGCGAAATTCAGAATAACTTTCATTCGCACGTTTCTCGCGTACTCTCAAAGCATGAAATCCGCTATATCGAACTAAACTGAATCTCTCATATACAAGTTTTCAAAGCTGTATGTACAAGGCAAAGTTAAGTATAGAATTGTATTGCTGTTTTTTGGCTGCCAAAATATCAGGCTCTCGAGTTTTAAATCCTATAGTAAATGTTTTCATTCGGGACCTGATTTGAAGTTCTTTCGTGTTTATTGAAGAGCTATCTAAAAAGAAAGTTCCATACCCTATCCACCAAGAGCTCCTCTCTCTAACCTGACCATAAATGTCCTATAGTAGGTCTTGAACTTCCGAATGTCTCTGAATGCAAGGTGGTATTGAGCGCGCTAATTGAATTAAACATGTAGATTATTTACAAGGGAGCATTTTAATATTATTTCTACAATTAGTACAGAATTAGAATCGAGATTGTGTTATTTTTCCTAACAAAACATGAAACAATTTTTTAAAAATTACCAATTAGTTAGTCAAGTAGTTGTGGTCAATTAATTTTTGTTTATATAAAAGGTTTAAATCTTGCAGTATTGAGAGATATGACAATGATTTTGCGATTCTTTTTATATATATATATTTTTTTTAAATATTTTATTTGTTTCACTCCATTGAATACAATGACATGTAAATGAAAAAAAAATCATAAAACTCTTGACATGCTTTCATGATGTTTTTTGTGCTTATGGCGTACAAACTATTTGCATTGCATTTGAGGAAAACCCTGAAAAGATGATCTTCAAGGAATCATTTCAACCTCGTTAAAAGTTAAATTCTTCTGGTACCATGTAATTGAATTAAGATGATGTAATCTCGATGAAAACATGCAAAAGGAAAATAAAAATAAAAACTATAAAATACTGAGATATTACACAAGGCTAGAGAACGGAGACAAGGAACTAATCTTGATTTTTTGTTTATCTATTTCAACATAAAGTAAATTTAATTAGTTGACATCAGGTCAGGACCAATTACACAAATTGTGTAGATCTAATTACTCAGCTACTAATCGGAATAACACTTAATGTTGAACACATATTGGAGTCTGGTGTCGTACCAATCTCTCTTAGAGACTAAGAATACTTAATAAATATCAAACAGAGATGGGGTGGGGAGAATGGAGAATCAATTATGAGTGAGCCAGTGAGCTAGGGCTTTGTCTATATATATATATATATTAGCTAAAATAAGTAACAATGTTACGTAAAGAAGATAATCATTCTTCAAAAGCACTGGCGAATTTTCTAAAGACATCGATAGAGCAATGAGACTTTAAAGAGAGAGAAAGAGGCGGCGGTGGGTGGAGGCAGGAGGTGAGTAAAATGTGTGTGCCAAGCCAATGCTCGCTCCCTTTCCTAAATGGTTTGGGTGCTAAGCGGGTGTATTGGTGTGCTAGAGGAGATGGTGAGACAGTAACTGGAGAAGCGAAGAGCAAGAGGGGTGGACGAAAGATGGACAGCGAGAGTGTCAAGGACGTCAAAACGCAATATTTCCATGTTTCAATAGACCGGGGAAAACTCGTTCCACGCACTTGGTGATACGATATGATACACACACACACACACGCACATACAGCAACACAATGGCCAGACTTTCTGAAGCCCAATTTCCTTCTGTTAACCCATTGTATTTGTAAAATTAAAAACTTAACCTTGAAAGGGACAGAGTGACAGCACAAGCAGTGGAATGACTACCTCTAGTGTCACTCGATCAAACGTGCCAGTGGTTGTTGGCAAGAATAGGTGTAATTTTCTGTTTACTTTTTTTCAGACACTGTTATCCCAGAAAACGCTGAAATCGTGTCCTGGAGCTATAAATAACACATAGGAACCCAAGGGAGATAAAAATATTATTACATTGTAGCCTTCGCTTTCCGCAGGACGTGGGGGGAAGTCGACAGGTAGGCATTGAACCCGGGAACATCAAAACGAAAGTCCAGAGCGCAAACCGCATGACCATACAGCCATGCTGTCAGAGTCACTCATACTTATCACAGCATTAATTATTATTTATCATTATTTATTTATTTTTTTATTATTTCTCCGCTCTATCCCCAATTTCTCCACCCGCCCTACCTTTTCCTCTTCAGGCTAGACTTGGTCCACCACCTTGGCGTCCTTTCATTTATCTGCCCTTGATAGGGGAAAGATGAACACGCAATCTCTTTGGTCTTACCGGCCGGATGTCTGACAATCGCTGTTGACACCACCTTGGGTGGAATGCAAACCAATCTCTCCCGCCCTCTCCCACGACTCTCTTTGATCAAAGAGATTACTCGAGTCAACACACCTCGTGACGCTCCAAGGTGCGACTCTTGTCGGACTTCACCCACGTGTGAGATAATTCTTAGCCTAGGACATTATCGTGTGTATTTTATTACTTCATTTATATTTAATTAGTGCATTGTGTATTTCTCACTGTCGTAAGTAGAAAACATAAACATGGCATATGTATATATTTATGTATTGCATAAATCTATTAATGCTACGTTGCTCAATTGATCGTTGATGCAACCATGTATATATTTGTACATCTTATTTTATTTCCTTTATCTCGGCTGACCGCCTTGATAACTTTACTAGCGCACTGATACTGCGTTTAGAATATATGAATTATCTCCCCTTTAGTGATTCTACTTGGACGAGAGTTGCGCCCCTTGAACGGTCGCTCTGCCCATTCAAGCTCGCTCCATTGTTCTCGGTCGACAGTCGTATGTAAACAACCCGTCATGGTCGCTGACCGCCACCCATTTCTCCCCCCCCCCCTCTTTTCACTTCCAACTGGTGCTGTTTATTTGAGATGATTATTTCCCCTTTTATGTACATTTTATATTGCTACTATCAGCCGTCTGTTTTCCAAATCCCATTTGTCATCATCTCCTCATTGTGCTCAAAAGCAATTTTACCAATCTGACGAATGCACCTCAGTCGAGGGCATCGATAAGATGCATGAGAGACATGTCCTAACTTGTCTTTATTTATCCGCAGCCTCCCTCAGGTGTCTGCCTATTTACCTGCCTATTTATTTGGCATTGTCTGCCTAGTCAATTGCCTATTTGATATTGAGTATCATCTCCTGCCTACGTGGATCTACTCAACTCTACTACTTGGCGTTATCGGATCTACTTGCCCGCCTATTCGACAGCCCACCTGTCAACTTATTAGGTGCGACGTCCCTATAGACCCAGATCTGTGCGAGACGTCATAGCTACGCCAACCCTCTGCAACTCACTGGACTTATCTTGTTACCTACGCTGCCCCCGGCAGATCAGCTCTGCCCGCAGTACCCATGTGCCCACGGTAGCTGGCCACCCGCCCTACTGTGCCCACTACTGTTATCAGAACTTTGGATTGAGACTCCACAAGAACTGAATCACCAGTGTCCCTCTATCCGCTAGAGCGCCACCTCCAGCTGCAGAACCTCAAGCCAGGATCACAGCCAGCTAAGACATCAACAGGACAACCAGCTAAGTTCAGAAGACAAAGGGACATACTCTCTTATTAAGTGCAAGAGTGATGATTAAATATAGTGTCAATTAGAGATAGATGCAAACCCTCCCCCCCCCCTTTTACTCTTTTATGTAAATATTTTTGTGAATAAATATTTAACTTTTCTATCTCTCTTTCATTGCTGGTCTCGTTGCGTGCCTGCTCCCGATTTATATGCTGACGGGTTGGTATGTGATCATATAAAAAATAATCATCCCCTAGACCTTACAAGAAAACTTACGAAAATTGTGCATCAGTTGAGATAAACTCGAACTTACACTAATTCTTGTTCTTAACAATGTTGAACTTCATACAATAGACGTATATAGTTGAAATAAAATAGAAATGCAGACTTTCGACAAGACCATGTACCCTAATATACAGCTCTCGTACCTACAAACATATTGTAAGTGTATTTCAAACCTTTTTTTGCTAATGTCCATGTTCCCAATTCACTCTAATCACTATAAAGTAATGTAATTACAGTAGCCGCTAAGACCAAATTTTATTGCAATCTGTACGTTTGTCTACGGAACATAAAGTAGCCAAGAGAGTAGGCCCATATCACAAGATCCACATGGCTCGTAAGGACCGTTCTGCAGGGAACAGTTCCAGGAAAAAGAAGAGGAGGCAGACAAAAGAAGCGATACGAAGATGGCACAGGCCTGTTCATGAAGGAGACTATACTCCTGGCAAAAGGCAGGGAGAAATGGAGAGAGATGGTCAGCAGATCATGCGTAGTGCCCCTACGATCCGAAATTCTTAATACTAAGATTGTATATACATATTGTTTAATTACACATTTAATGCAGTTCATACAAATAAATTTATAAAACAATTACAATGTGGATCGAAGAATTGGAATGCGCTTTAAACACTTAGGCTAATGATAATTAAAAAACATATTTCTATCGAGTGTTAAAATCGTTAAGTTTTGTATGTATAAATTGTATTGTTCACTGTGATAGGCGTACAGTTCAATGCAGATTTCTTAAACAACAAGATACACAATAAAAACCCAATTCTTGGTGACAATTTTAATGAGCAGGACAAAGAACACGTTGGTGAGGAAGAAGATACATGGAAGTAAGGTCATGATGAAGGCGTCTCTGGAGGGTATTTTTATGAAAAACGTGTAATGCGATGTCTCAAATTTTGATGTTACACGCCTCTGGTGTGCGCCCAGACAACTAAACTGCTGCACTGTGGGAGAAGTTTCAAGTCTTGATGTCTCTAAAACTGGAGTCCAAAGAAATGAACAATCACTACTGAAGATACGTAGAGAATATCAATTCCTGGTAGCACATGATCCATAGCATAGAGTCAAGAACTCTCAGACTAAACTCTTTAGTGAGCAAAATTGTCCAGCCGAATCTACAACAGAAAATGTCAAGTAGTAAGTAGAATGAATATATTAATTAGGCTTAGTTGTCTTTTTAATAAGTGAAAGATAATTTTAAATCCATTCCCAGACGTTTTCATAGGCAGCGGTTGTGCCAGACTCTGATGGTCACAGAGGGTACCTCTTTTGTCACATATAATTCTTCCCTTATCCGTAATCTTCGTAGTCGGCAAAGAAATAAAAAAGAGCCACGAATCAAATTCAAATATTGATGTAGATATATTTTTAAAATCTTTTATTTGAAGTATCAATTCTCATTTAGTGCTTTTTCACTAATAACCTGGTTCCTTAATTTTAAATATATACATATTTGATTGCACAGAACATACAAGTATCAAAGACACGATTGAAATCATCCCAAATCATCGTCATAATGATAATGACCATTGTTACAGAAATGATTTCCATTAAACCAAAACCATTTCTGGCTAAAGTGGCTAGTAATCGCGGTACAAAAAGAGTTCAATCGTTTCCAAACACAGAAACGCGTGTCAGTATAGTTTTTAAATGAATACTTAAAGAGTCTCGCAGTACCTGATGAGTCGAAGATTGGTGTCATTATGCTCCAATCAGCGACTGCGCAATCTTTACATTTGCCACATTTTTAATACGCCTCTTATAGTATTGAATTTCAAGTATTAGTTAATCTTACCATAGAATTGAATTTTTTTTTTCAATCTTAAAAGGAAAGTGTCTAATAAATAATATTGCTTTGTTTGTCTTTTAAATTGTACAAAAGTTTAGAAGGCGATGAGTTGAATGGAAGATTGAAGTAGAGACTGTAGATGTGAGTTAAAATAAAAAAAAGAGGGGATGGGGTAATTAAAAACCCGACACTTATCTTGAGCGTGCATTTGTGGATACGTTGACAAAACATAGAAATTCTACGAAATACAATACTTGTCATATATATGATAACATTTGCATTACTATTGAGCGTGTAGGTGATTGTTTTATCTTATATGATTTAACGAGACGCAACCAAGGTTTCTAAGTCAGACACATGAAGTTCGAAGAGCTGATATAACAAAAATTCTCTTCGGAATAACTGGTTATAGTCTTATTAAAAGAAACACTATTGTACGATCAGAGAAACTTGATTTCTTTACACTAGTGGAATAGTATATGTAACATAAAAGAAAAAAGGAAATCCTCTCCTGAACTAAATTCAAAACAAAGAAAAGATAAGGCCACAAGGCCTTCGCCATTTTCAAACAAACTGTAAAGCAAACGACAAACAGAAACTCAGTGAACAGTCAACCGTTAATACCCACTACGTCTTGAGTTTAAAACAAAACTTTGCGTAAATACGAAACAGTTTCCCTCTAAAGATTTTGATGATAAACTGAACAATTTCAAGGACACTAAATTGAAAAGTTGCCAACTCAACAAAAACTACAAGCGGAAGTGTTTTGAAACTTTGACTCAGCAGTGCTACAAAGTATATTTATTAATTATATATATATACATCTTCTCAAGACTTCCTGTATTCTGTACACCGAAAACAGACTGCTATTTATGGAAATACCTCCTAGTTAAAAAATCTACAATTAATGAAAATTTGTTAATGTTTACATTTTGCGTAGTTCTATTTTTAGAAATGTATACAGTAATGAATGAGGGAGGTTATGTGTAACTATATTAGTGTACACCATATTTACATAACTTTTTGTGAATATTTCTATTGTTATATTTATTATGATTCTTAAATAATGAAAGGAATTTTTTTATCATTAGTTGTTTGTCGTTTTAAATCAACCGACTGATCTTCAGTACAGCCATTGTTTACATTTAAATTGAAAATAGAATGTAATCAAAGTTTAACATTCATTTTTATATACAATGAAACCAATGGAAATATAAAACGAAAAACCGTATCCTGCTAATTATAACTTTAAAGATACAAAGTTTAAAATTAATAACTTAAGAAAATAACAAAATTAATTTGAACATTAATCTTAATGACAGATTTCTATAGAAGTATCCATATATTTTGGTGAAAGGGTACCATGACAAGTAACCTTACGTCAGTATATCTGACCAGTGGCCAGAACGATATGGTGTTGTTTCAGATTTGCAGCATCAATAACGTGTATCTATTAGCCATCGTTTCACTGTTCGGTCTTCTGTTCAACGCTATCAACATCTGCGTGTTCGTGAAGCAAGGATTTCGTGACAAGGTCAACATCAGCCTCTTCGCCCTGGCCATCTCGGACATCGGGACGCTCCTGTCATCATTGATCTACAGTGTAAGCATTAACCCGCTGCTGATCAGTGCCGGTCTACCTGTGTCCCTCTACGAGCTGCAAGGTGTCGTAGCGGCTTTCCCGCGGGCCACCTTTAGCCGGATCACCAACTGCGTGACCACCTACATCACGTTCGAGCGCTGCATGTGCGTGGTATTCCCGATAAAGGTCAAGGGGATCATCACCGCTCGGGTCACGGCCGTCACCCTCGTTTTCATCTACCTCGCCGTGGCCTCGACCTTGATCCCGCTTTACCTCGGGTTGGTTGTACGCTGGAGATTTGATCCTTTTTACAATCGGACCATTTTGGGCATGACGTTTGAATTCAACAGTGGCCCCGCAGATATCAACGCGGTTTTGAACTTACACTCTTCCATCCAGCTCGCTTCTTTCATTCTTATCTCTCTGTTCACAAGTGTTCTGGCGGGAGAGCTCCAGAAGCAATCAAAGTGGCGCCAACAGGCAGCTCAAACTAATGACATCTCTTCCAGGGTGGCCAGGAAGAGAGTGAGCAGAACGATACGCATGATTGCAGTCATGGCCGCCATCTACATAGTCTGCTACAGCCTGACCGTGTTCCACCTCATCTACAACGCAGTGGAGCCGGCCTACCGCTCGACCTTGTTCGCCATGTATAGTTCAGTTTTGTCGTTTGCTATCTTGATGGAGAGCGTGAACTCATCTATAGGAATTTTCCTGTATTATACCATGAGCGCCAAATACAGAATTACTTTTATTCGTATGTTTCTTCCTTACTCTCAATCCATGAAATCGGCTGTTTCCTACTCAGCCACATCCGAAATAGATTAGTCTTCAATGTTTTCTACGCAAGTCGCGGCCATGTATATACACAGATATTTTGCATACTCCGCCCCAGAATGGCTGCACAAAAGTTTAAGTAGGAATAAGCAATCCAATATGTAACAGGTTTAAACATCATTTCCGAAATACTGCACTGCAATGAGTCATAAACTACATAAGCAAACTAAGAGCGAAAATTAAATTCCTTTCACTTACGCTTAGGAGACGAGGTGGCTGAGCGGTAAAGCGCTTGGCTTCCGAACTGGAGGTCTCGGATTCGAATCCTGGTGTTTTTAATTTCAGGATCTTTGGACGACTCTGAGTTCACCCAGCTCTAATGGGTACCTGACATTAGTTGTGGAAAACTAAAGGCTGTAGGTTGCTGTGTTGGCCTCATGACACCCTCGTTAACCGTGGGCCGCAGAAACATGACCTTTACACCATTTGACCCCATAGATCGCAAGGCCGGAAAGGACAACTTTCCATTTTTTTTACCCCGTCTCAGACAGATCTTGAAATTGAAATGCTTATGCCAGCAAAAGGTGTGCAACTCTGAGATACTCGCTGGAACGGGTCTGTCCAGCGTCTTAACCACATCCCATCCTCAGACGACGTCACCTGCGCTGTCCGCCATTTGGTCGCATAAACGTTTCCCCAAAAGCATTCTCAATGGGCAGTGTCCAATGGGAACAATAAAAAAATACTGGTGCCTAACCTCCGATATGCGGATGCACGGGATCTCAAATCGATGGAGTTCGATGTTGTCTCCTTGGAAGACATAGCCTTAGCCATAAGTTGATAGAGAAGGTGACAAGACAAAGCTTTGGACAATGAAACAAAACAATGAGACAAGCTCTGGAAGTAAGGAAAGTCTACCTAAAAAAAAGGACTGACTCTCTACCAGCACGAGGACCTGGATATCTTTTCAGAATTAAGCTCTACAGTCAAATAGAACAAGATCTAGGAGATGGCTCATACGTCGTTCTATGACTGAAGAAGTCCAACAAACATAGCACATACATTGACAATGTCGACTATATATTTCTAGAGTTGACTTTACACAAATAACTTAAGGTGTGTGGACTAACAATCAGTTTCAATGATGTATCTTCTTAAAGAGATAAGGGGCTCTTATTCATCGCCAATCAACTATGTTACATTTTGGCCATTTGTGAACTCATTCTTCATTCATTTTTTCATTCTTTTGTTTATACTTTTAGGTCTCCAAGTTTTAACTATACTATGACTAATGTAACACTCATTGTACCTGTTGTAACAATTGGTCTCTCGATTGTTACTTGTGTAGCAATGTAACTATTAACAGTAACTACTGTGGCAATCAAACTACATATTGTAAATAATATAGCTATTTCACTTTCGATGTCTTGAGCAGTGTACATTTTTTATTAGCGTCAAAGCAACAGAGTTTTTTTTTAAATGTAGTTTCTATAGCAATAACCATTAATTATAATTATTATTTAAAGATGGATTAAACTTTAAACCAACTAAAACTCGATTTGTATTCTGGCATTAACTGCCTCTGGGATAAATAATTCCACTATACCGTTCGAGCCATCATCAATGCCATTCAGCATGAGGTTTGGACTACGACGTTATTTCTTATTTAAAGAAACGACCCCAGCAAAAAAAAAAAAAAAAAAAATTACAGGTAAAGTGTTAGGAATAAACTTCTTTAACCACAGATACTAAAGCCTAAAAAAACAAACAACCTTTTGACAAGATCTTCCATTTCATTTTTTTTTTAGTCACTGGCTGAGAAGAAAAGTGCTTGCCCATAACGAGTGCTTTCGCGTTCGAATCCTGGTTAAGACTAAGATTGTGAACTTCGAGAAGTTTAGGAAGCCCCTAAATCCAATCAACGTTGTGGATATTTGGGGAAGGGGGGGGGTTCGGCACAATTAGGTAGTTTCGTGATCCCAACGTTGTGGCTATTTGGGGAAAGGGGGGGGGGGGTTCGGCACAATTAGGTCATGTCGTGATCCCAACGTTGGGGAGGGGGGTTCGGCAAAATTAGGTCATGTCGTGATCCCAACGTTTTGGAGGGGGGGGGTTCGGCAGAATTAGGTCATGTCGTGATCCCAACGTTGGAGAGGGGGGTTCGGCACAATTAGGTCATGTCGGGATCCCAACGTTGTGGAAGTAAAGGCGGTTGATCCTTGTTAACTGTCAGCCAGAGAAACAGGCGAGCTTTACATCATCAGCCTCATAGATCGAAAGGTCTGAAATGGTCATCTCTTACCTTAATAAGACTCAAAGTTATTAGAAATAGTCTACCATGAAATAAAAACTTGCAGACTTGTACACTTAATGGTACCGTTTCAAAAGAACACAAATCTCAGAATGTCCAATAACTGAAACGCTCCTGATGTTTGTTCAAGCACCTTAATTTAGTATGTCTTCCTCGTCTCTATTCTTCAACTCACACTATATGTACACACTAAATGTACACACTAAATGTACACACTAAATGTACACACTAAATGTACACACTAAATGTACACACTAAATGTACACATATTTAAGCGCTAATGAAAACATACCTTTCGGTCCCATATAGTACTTTCAGGCGCGATAACCTGACCTCCATAACCCACAGGTGTAATTCACAACTCACGAGCAAGTAGCTCGCGCACCGTGGTGTTAGTAAACGTCTTACCCTAATACCACACAGGCCGGATACTGTGAGTCAGGAGTAGTAGAATAGTGTCTGGAACTTAGTCATAAAACTACGGCTGTGGGACTAAGAAAGTGACTAGCTCTGACAAAAGTACGCTACCCTTTGACCCTTGAGGTTACGGGGTCAAATATTTTTAAACGGACAGAACTACGTCAAGTCTAGTGGTTATTTCTTGTTATGATTTTAATCATCTATATTTTAAAGACACAAGTAGATAGTATGTAAGGAAATTTGTAAAACCCCGCTAACTACCAAAATATTACATTTATATTTATTGTCCACATTTCTCTATATGTACTATGGATAATTATTATAAAGTGAAGATAAGGTTGAGAGAAGAAATGCTCCGAACACTCACGCACAGTCAGTTAACATCCAAGTGATCATAGAGACTCCAATGCTAAAAAAAATAAGGCAAAAAAAATTCTTTATAATGTCTCACACCTAACAACAGATCTTCTGCAGCATCTTACCGCGACACCTTCAAGCGGAACGCTAATGGAGAGAGTAAAATAAATAAAAACGTCAGTTGATTTTTTTTTTTTTTTTACTTCGCTTTTTTTTTTTTTACTAGTTATATATTTGTTCACACCAGTGTTTCCCAAACTGTTTTCCGCGGAACCCTAGTGTTCCTCGAGGCCTAAACAGGTGTTAGAAGAACTACTGGAATAATCAATGAGTAGTCTTTCACATGAACTAATCTCAAAAAAGCAAAGTGTTCCACTAACTATTCGAAGTGTTCCGTTAAGGAAAAAGTTTGTCAAACACTAGTTTCCACCAATCGCCCCTCCTCTCTCTTAACTACTGTTGCAATCCCCCTCCACCTCTCATATTTTTTTCTACGCTTCTTACACGCACGCACTGCTTTTTAACATGTTCCCGTAGAGTGTATTCGAAATTATTTCATTATTAGAGAACTCTATTTTAGATTCCTTTGACAAACCAAACGCGAAGAAATCTGGCTATGCGTCACCAGTAACCGAATTCTTTTAACAAACAAATCGTGTCTTATTTCTTAAGAAAATGACAAGACCTATGTGAAATTGAAGGTCAGACTGAATTAATGTAAAGCTGGCGATGCAACAATTCACACGAAACAAGGCTGTTACGAATTAATGTCGCATCTAATGACCCCAAGTGGATCCTGCCTGCGAGGAGGGGGGAGAGAGTCGAGTGACCAATCGATCTGACGTCCATACAGAGTAGATTTGGAAATTCTCGAAATGTGAGTTCAGCCCCCCGATGGGTGTGTGCGCGCGCACTTGTTGGTGGGGGACTGGTGTTGCTGGACATAGATAGATAGATAATGTGGTTAGGAAATCGGTGACTCATCCCTGACCGGCAGCGACATTTTGGCTACAGCGAATGTCCTTGACCCTCCTAAAGTTTCCAATGCTTAGCAGAATGGCACTCCATCATCGATCAACTTGAGAGATGAGTCTAGATCACTTGAATTTGGCATTGGTATCTACATGGACACGCTCGTATCTAGGTTAGTGGTTTAGAAAACTATCAGCCAACACATGCATAATAAAGTCAACCGAAGTAAGTCTAATTTCTCTAATATAGATCTTTCGACTAAAAGTAACTGTAAAGGGAAAATATACTGGTCTAGGTAGGAAAGAGTTTAACTAGATTGTCGAATTTTTTTTTATCCATGATTAAGTTGTGGAATCTTTAAGATAACAATTACAAGGCGGCCCCTGCGGCACATTAGTACGACATTCAAAAGCTAGAGCTGTATTGAGCAACAACATTTTCATGAGCAGATTTTGGGGTCAGAGGTGAGTTCTTGTGTCCACTTATTTTGTAATGGTTTTTGAGTTCCATTAGGCTATCTCCTGGTCATTCCAAGCAACGGGTGTGGGTTTGTAGTTACATATTACACATACCCGTATCATATAGTGTATTAAAGCTTTAAACATGTAAATTGTGTTCATTACTTTGTGAAATTAACTGACTGCTTGGAATTCCGTTAATGAAAAACTTTTATTTTCTTGTTCGACAACAGCAACTACACCTCACGTGATAACGGAAATTTGAAATACGCATGCGCGGAGATTATACCCCTTCTAACTCCCCGCCCTTTATGTACAGAAAATGATTTTCAGAAAACTAACTTCGATGGAAATTATCACAATGACAATACTATTATTTGTAATAATAACAGCAGTATTATACTCAAAAATAATTTACTAAAAAACTTTCAAAACATTTTATAAATAAAATTACTAACAATGTTCTTTGCAGAAATGTATTAATTAAGTAATGCAAAAAAATGTTAATGCCAAAGGTCTATATATCTTCAGTTGCCGCCCCTTTCTTTATTGTAATCAATCTTATATTGTTTGAATTTCGTGTTAAACAAATTTCGCGCGCAGATTCAGAAAATTACGACCGAGAGCAGACGTATTCATTGCTGTGATAAAAGTGCGATTAGTGAGAAAGTTGCAGATCTCGTTTTCAAATGGCGAGATGATGGCGAGATCATGGCATTTTAAAAGACAATGTCCAGGACGGCATTGTAAACAAAAAAAGGAAGCTGGGTCATGTGACCTAAATCTTGGTATATTTTGGTCTCGTATGCGTCACAAATGTTAAACATTCTTTAGCACATGTAAGAACACTTCCTGACAGCGTTCAGTTATTTTTAAGACTCGTTTGCACACTATGGCTATATCACTAGATCTTCGGGGCTCACAAAGACCTTCCTACAGGGAACAGTTCCAGGCAAAATAAGAAGAGACAGGCAGAGCAAGCGATGGGGTGCAAAATAAAAGAATGGACGGGCCTGCCATTGAAACAGGTTCTAACTAAGGCAAAAGACAGAGAGAAATGGAGAAAGACGGTCGACGAGTCTGGCATGGTGCCCTAAAGGTCCAATAGACTAAGGGATAGGTAAAGGTAAGTTGTATACTAAGTGTACAGAACTCAGATATACCATACTTCTACATATAACAAGCGCGTCGAGTTCCTCATTACCCGAGAAATAGCCCTCTCGTACCCGTAGAGCCACATTGAACAGGCACGAATCAATAGAATGTCTGTTTGAAGTGAACTACTTTTGAAAGTATTAAAAGTAATTATACAGTTGAGTTTAATGTAAGAATATTGAAATAAAACACGATATCGCTTGAAAAGAAGGCGCCATTTAAGCTGTTATCTCAAATAAACTGATCAATCTTTATAATGACACACAGATTCATCAAGATAGCCTGATAGAAGAGCAACAGTATTGCTCACATTCAAACGGGATAGAGCACAGTACCATCGTAGTTTTAATTATCAAAAGCCAATAGACTAAACAAAGAAGTTTATCAATGCATTGGCATGTCCCAGTAACCTGCAGACAGCTCTGTCATTGCCTATCTCAATATATTGACAAGTCTTTAAATGTTAAAAGTATTTGTAATGTGCAATGGCTTGTCTCTAGGAAACTCTTTCATTTCCACGTCATTAAAATACGCCTGCATTGATTTCATGCAGTAATTGATAAATTACAACCAATTAATATTAGATACTCGTGATTGGTGAAGTCCTGCTTGCATGAGGTCTCACTATGAATGTTTTAATTACATACAGCCAAGTTTGTACTCCCTAATTTAATTATTGTTTTCGATTCACAAAGAAGACTATAAACTATAAAGACAGAGACGGGAAAAAATTATGAAAGTGCGTTGAGGACAACCGCAGTCTTACATTTCAGTACATGTTTTGTTTTTTTTCTAGAAGTTTAATATTACAGAGAATGAAAACAAAAAGAAAAACAACTTGTAAGTTTAGAGTTTGACAAATTCTAAACGAAGAGCTGACTAAGAAATTTAAACAAATTAAGAGGGTTGACGAAAAAAAAATTAACAAATAAACAAATAGCTGTTCTAGACAAAAATCAAAATTAAACACAAAAAAGTTGGCATATTAGCAAAGAAATGTCAAAGTGTCAAGGAACTGATGAAATGAAGCATGTAATTATTGATAGATAAACAAAGAACAGTTCTGAAATGAGGAGATCACTTTGTAAAGTAGTAAACAAAGAACTTGAACAGAATAAAAACGTAACATAAAAAAAAGAGCTTCATTACTACCCCTGCTGACAAATTATGAAAGACACGTTTAACAAAAAAAGGAACATAACTGTTGAACAATGAATTGTTGTCAAAGTGACAAAAGAACTGATGAAAGCAACAATTAACTATTAATAAATAAAATAGTACTGTTGATAATCAGTTAAGAACTGTTGACGAATAATCAAAGAACCGTTGACTAATTTAAGAAAAAAAAAAGAGCTTTTGACAATAAAAAGAAATGGATGACCACGACGATGACGCCAGCGATGACGTCAGGCGACTGTTTGTGACGCTGAACATTGTTTACCTCAACACAATTTTCGCCTTGTTTGGAATTTTCGCAAACGTCATCAACATGCGGGTCTTCGTCAAGCAGGGATTCTCCGAAAACATCAACATCAGCCTCTTCGTCTTGGCCGTGGCCGACCTGGGCGAGCTGCTCACCGTGATGGTCTTCAGCGTGTGCAACAATTCGGCTTTCGCAGGCGCCGGCCTGCCGCTCAGCCCGAGCGACTTTGTCAACGTGGTGGCCGCGTTTCCGCGTGGGGTGCTGAGCCACATTAAAAGCTGCGTCACGGCGTTCATCACCTTCGAGCGCTGCATGTGCGTGGTCCTGCCCTTGAAGGTCAAGGCCATCGTCACGACACGGGTGACGGTCTTCTTCCTTGGCGTTATAATCGTGGGCATGGCCGTGACCTTGATACCGTTTTACCAAAGCGTCCGAATAGGCTGGCGATATGACATAACCTTAAACAGGACTATTTTAAGTGCGATTTTTTCGGAAGGCGGTGGATCAGCAGATATGAACGCGATACTGTCGACATACACGGGAGTCCAGGTCGGAACCTTCCTTGCCGTCTCCCTCTTTAGCTTTATTTTAGCCTTCAAGCTCTGGCTGCAGTCGAAATTTCGAAGCCAGCAAGCACACAGCAGCGAAAACGCCAAGCGCCAAAACAGCAAAAAGTCGGCGACAACGATCGCGCTGGTGATCACAATGGCTGCAACTTACGTCACGTGCTACAGCCCGGGGATCCTGATCCTCTTGGTGGGGTTTGTGGAGCCCAGGTTCTCAGTCTTCGGCTCACTGGTCAACTACTTTATGGTGTGTGTCTCCTATAACATTCTATTTGAAAGCATTAACTCCTCAGTGACTATATTTCTGTACTTCGCTATGAGTACAAACTATAGGAAAACATTGTTCACTCTGTTTCGTTAGTTTTGTTTTTAAATATGATTTTCAGTTTTAAATAAATAAATTACACACATGAAATTGTTCAACCTGATAGTATTGAGTATCGTTAGAACACTTTTTTGTATTGTAACATAAGGAATGTTAATAAAATGTATACATGTATATATGTGTATGTTGAAACAATAAGCCATGAGGTAGATGGTGCAAAGTGTATTTCTGTGATCATCAAAACTGGTTTAGCTAATTTGTTTACAAGTCGCTAGAGCATAGAAGACGTTGATTTGAGTGTTTAGTTTTCAGTGGATGTTTCCGAAAACTAACTATATCATTCTAGTAATGATTACAGTAGAACATTCAGTAACATGAACATTGGTAAGATATATACTAGGGACGACAAATCTAGTCAGTTAATGTGGTATTTTTATCTCTGTTAATATTGTCATAAAATAATACAAAATGTTCAATTTAATCTGTACAGTTTCCAAGGTTACCATTGTGTGTTGCGTCTATTGAAGCTTTGTTTTGATTCCTTCAAAAAGAAATTTCACAAAGAGATCAGGTTTGTGCCATTTCAATTCCTGGTGATCTACATTCAAGCTAAGCACCGCATAAACAACGTGGATAACATCCCCTACCCCCTCTCAATAGAAAGGTCCTATACAATATACTTCAGCTGAACATAGAAAGGTAATCTTACTTGTCCTTTACTATATACTTCAGCTGAACATAGAAAGGTAATCTTACTTGTCCTATACAATATACTTCAGCTGAACATAGAAAGGTAATCTTACTTGTCCTATACAATATACTTCAGCTGAACATAGAAAGGTAATCTTTAATACTTGTAGGACTTGCAAGAGCATTTTACATTAACAACAAAAAATATTATTTATCAGCATTTGAAAAAAAAGCGTTATTTTATTTTAATTTTCTCACCAAATTTTAGTAGCTAATAAAAAGTTTTAAAACAGAAAAAATATGTAGCCCAAATGTCCTGTTTACCTTGTAGAATGACATGTCAACATGACAAATGTCATCAGAAACCTGTCACGGAGAATATTTGAAAGGCTGTCAGGTTTGTACTGTCATTCTAAATCCATGCACGCACTGGCTTCTCTCATTAATGGCGAATTTGTATCATAGCCTAGGCCACAGTAATAATGTCCCTGCCATGGAGAGTGAATGTATTATATCCTCAGGAAAACACAGATATTAAATCACGTTTTGTATATGTATATATATAATCGATACAATGAACTTTTGAACAACGAACCACACTGTGGGTTATGTCCAGTGATATGTCCGGTATGCTCCAGGCTGTAGAAACACATCTACACAAACATAAAGAGAGAGTAAGAGAGTGAAATAGAGATAGAGCGGGGATCAGAAAATGACAGAGAGAGAGAGGGAGAGAGAAAGAGAAAGAGAGAGAGAGATGGAGCTAGTGGCCTTGTTGTGGATGTACGTCTGTAGCCTTCACATTGAACAATCAGCCTCATCTCGCCCCACGCTCGTTTCTTTTTGTTCCTTTCACGAAGATCCTTTATACCACATTGTAATAATAATTAAAATTTGAATCTCTATCGCCAGAGTCGGACTTGAACTCTGACCCTTTTCAGTTGTCTTACCCCGACCTAACACAGATTGAGCATACAGTAAACAGTCACGCACACACGGACAGTCCTTCCCCTCCCCTAAAAAAAAATTTTGTTTAGCTTCTAAAAAAAGAAATGAGGACTGTCGTGGAGGGAGGGGGGGGATTCGGGGGGTCAACTTCGCGTAATATTGTCATGGGAGTTAAGAGTGAGAGTGATCAGCATAAAGTGAGTCAGAGCGCTGAGTAAACACGGGTCTCCCTAGCCAGCCTTTCCCCCATGTTCGTTCAATGTTTTGGTGTGAGGTCGCAGAAGCATAAGTTCTATGCACGTGGCTAGTGCCCAGAGTATTGTGTTGGACATGAGGGGAGGGTGAGGGCCAACATGATAATGAGAGACTGCTAGCTCTCTGGGAGTTAGTGGAGCTGTGCATTATTCAATTTCATACTGACCAGAAACTAGACGTGAACACAAATCTATAAAATTGTCTTTTATTTGTCCGTTCATACTGCCACAATCGAATAGGGTTCAGCTACCTATTGTGCAATGTGTGCGTTGCACGCAGGCGGCCAAATCATTATTCCAAGGTTACTTTTCTTTTTTTAATTGAGTAAAATAAAAAAAAATTACTTAAATATTTTAACTCTTTCACTCCTAATAGGCAATACAATCGTCGATTTGCATCATTAGATTAAATAAATGTTTGATTTTATTAACTTTACTTTGTGTTGTATAAAAAAAAAGCATGCATTCCCTTTAACCCTATACCGAATAAAACATTTTCTGATAAGAAACGAAAACGTTATTGAAGCAAAAATGAAGAATTCCGTCGGAACGTGGAAAATAATACGGAGAGAAAGAGTTAAACAAATTCGAATTAATCCATTATCCTTTGAAAATATAAACGATATTCATACATAAGAAGTTATTTTGGAAACTTTAGAATAAAAAAATAAAGCGGCGTGCGAGGGATTCCCACAGTTTTTCCATAAGCACCTAATCATTTCTGGCCTTGAATTTTCGCGGGTTGTTAGTAATATTTGTTTTCTGTCGAATACCCCGCCCTGTAAGTATAGATATACATCTAAATTATGTTCCTGTTCTAGTTTAAAATATATTTTAGTTAAAGTTCTTTTTCGTAGTAAAACATAATCAAATCAGTTTATAAACAGAATCTACTTTTTAAATAGTTAATATTAGGTCTTCTTAATAGGTAAATAAATGTAACGGTATTTTAGTATTTTATTTTTAAAACTCGTGTAAGTATTCCGAATTGGATTATTATTAGTAGTAATTATTACTATTATGTTTTGAACTATTGATAATCTATATCTTTACTGATCGTTTCTAAAACATTGGGTTCCCCTTAGAGAGAGGCGAGTTCCTCTCATGTGGACGGGAAAGGGGGGGGGGGGGGCGCGACGTCCCGACAAAAAAAGGTTGTTATGGAGAGTGTGTGTGTGTGTCTCCTGGGCAGCGGTGAGAAGAGGTTAAGCGATTGATTGGCAGTGACGATGATCAAATGAGCGTGCCCAGTGCAAATATGAGACCCGTTTTAAGACATGAAAGAGTATGACGTGTTTTTTTTTTTTTTTTTTAATTTCAGTTTATTCAATTACTGCTAAATCTCATCTCAAGTTAAATCTCAAGCTCAAGTTAACAGTCATATTGAGTTTTTGTTCACGAATATAATGTGCTCAAGTTATTTCAAGTTTATTTATTAAAAAATATTAAACGCCTACATCGGTTCAGTTGTACTAGCTTATTGAGGCTACAAGCCAACAACTAACCAACAACAAGGAAGGGGGGCGGCCCACAAAGCCTTTCATGTTTAAATCATAGCCTTCCCCCCTAACTTTTTTTAACAAAAATAAATCCGATTTCCATCCCAAAAAAATTAGCATAGTCGTCTTGAAAGGTTATTAAATGTCAAAAGGAAAATTAAAACAGAATTAGAAATGTTTTAATACAACGCAAATGAAACACTTTGAATTGTATATAGATATAATAAGTTCTATTTCGCGAATTCAGAACAACAACAGATGTATGTCTTGGTAAAGTGTACTATTGCAACTTAATTGGTAGCTAGCTAGGACACCAGTGTGTAAAGCTGCTTGATTCGATTTCGAGATACAGTCAACGATCGTAATATAAGCTAGACATATGGATTAAATACTATCAATGTTGAAACGAATACGATATATCTATTAAGTCTACATGCGAGATGTTACTAAGGGATGTAATCCCATACATTTTCTTAATAAAACGATTACATTTGAATTCCCTCCCCTACTCTATGTTATCTCTCACAATATAGAATATATTTTGAAGAGTTAAAGCAAATTAGTATGAACAGTTTTTGATAATTAAATCTTTATAGGCTACGGGCAAACACGATTAGATCTAGAATTCATACTTCACTCAGATAATGTCGATTTTTTTCGTTACGTTTATGTGAGTAACTTATCTTATCTTATAAAATTCAGACTTTACTTCTCACAAGAAGATGAGTTTATGTGCCAAAGTCATAATTGTTGCGTTTTTTTCTGTAAGTTACCCGAACTGACAGCACTTCCCACAATGTGTAATTCCTTATTTTCAGAATTCTTTTTCCTAGTCTCAAGCACGATCGCCAAAGCCTAAGGGCCGTATTCGGCCCGTGAACCGCCTATCCCTCTAAAACTCAGTCCCTGTTGTATAATTAAGTCACAGTCGATTTCGCGGGATGATGTGGCCCTCTGCTCGTGCCAAATGAATATGCTCCCCCCGCACATCAGAACGAAAATGGGTAGGCAAGTAGACACAAGTTAAATGTCCGTATCGACCTAAACAACCGGTGTTTCTATCCAAATATTTCCAGCAATAAAGAAAACTAATTTAATGATAAATCATTCTAGGCAAAACACAAACACATTAAATCAGTAAAGTCATAAGGATAGCAGATTCTATTAAATGTTTAGTTTTTTAATGAAAATAAATGTATAGTTCAGCTAAAATGTAAAAGTAGTCAATGACAAGTAAAACGCCAGTAAATAATGCAATGAAAAGTAAATATCCAGAACATTAAATAAAACGCCACTAAAGATTGCAATGTAAAGAGACTAAATAAATTGCAGTGTGCCTCAAAAGTGAAATAAAATCATGTTTGATTCCTGTGTTTAATACAAATTTTACCCGAGCAAAAAAAAAAACCCCCACTAAAATCGTAGCAACAAAGTCTCGTGACCTACTGTAGATAATAGTAATTAAACTTAAAGCCAAAGGGAAAAAAATTGAGAAACACAGTAATAATTTTTATCAAAGGCACTAGTAAGAAAAATCTTCAAATTTTATCAAATTTATGTCCTATATTTCTTTTTTTTTTTTAAGTTAGACATTCACATTACTGTAATTAAATGCCTATATGAAATATTTGATATAAATTATAAAATATATATAAATATATATAAATTAGATTACCCGTACAAGATTATTAGCAATTAAACTTTTTACTTTAAAACGACGGTAACTACCTAAGTTGGCTAAAGCTAAATATGTACGCTGCAATCTTTGAAAATCATATTTTAATTTAGCTACATATAAGAAATACATTCACTAGCATTACGATATGTGTAGATTATAATGTCTGAACAAGTTCATTAAACGTTTAATAGAATAGTCTGAATAGGGTTAGAAAACAATTAAATTGTATACTTTTTATATATTTTTTTGTTAGTAATTTGAGCTAAAAGCTGAGTGCATTTGTTTTTAGTGCGATAATGCTAAAAGAAAAATGCTCCTAAGAATCCACCACAAATAGGTCAATGAAATCGAAACAAAGAGCAAATAACCCAATACATTTGAAACTTCAGCATAAGATTTCATGAGTTATTCTTCTTCACCCAGAATCTAGTATACCGGTACCAGTTAGGAAAAAAAAGGAAATATGAACAAAATCCTACCGAACTGTTTTTCGCCTGAAAAGTATGAAAATAATTTATATGGTATCATGCATTTCGTATTCATATTCTAGAAGTCATAAAAAAGATAAATAAAATAATAATAAATAATAAGAAATATGAACTCTCTATTGATTTAATAGATATCAATAATTAAAATTAAAAAAAAAAACAACATTCATTTCAAGAGATAAAATCACGGATTGACAACATCCATATTACTACATTGCAATCATCGAGGTTACAAAATATTTATTCGAAGGGAACATTCGATTGTTGCTCAATTGTTTTTTAAATCTGTAAAGACAAAAGAAAGAAAACTTGTCCAACAAAAAATGGTTAAAGCAAACAATGTGACCTGATCAAATTGATTACTCTTTTATTTGGATAGGAAAGATAAATCAACAAAATTGATTTCTATTTTTAGACATATCAACAATATGATTTACAGGAGTTCGTCCGGGGGGGGGGGGCGGATTATCATGACAAATGAAGCAACGCCAAGGAAGCTCAATTGAAGTTCAATTTTGACATATAAATAAATAAAAATTGAGCCGAATACACTGAGATTATAACAACTTTTTAAAAACAAAGCTTATCCAGACTTCCTTTTCTCTATACACCGGATCCACCAACAACAAAAAAGTATCCCCTCAGTCGATACAACAGCAGAATATATGTATATGATTATCTTAGACTAATTCCATAACCGCTGAATCTGTAAGTACAAATTCCCAATATTTTCTTTGTTTTGAGCATCCTTCATGATATTAATAATAACTGTGTAACTAACCATAGTAGTAGGACAGTTAAGCAGATGTTTCATCAGAGAACAATTTCCGAAGGAAAGACATCAAATTACATCTGAAGAGGGGGAGGGGGAATGAATAGTTCAGTTCTTAGTCAAATGCATGTCTACTGCGAGGAAGTATTGGACCTTGGTTCAAGATTAGCACGGTGCCTCATTAACAGTGCCGTTAATGAATGAAGTCCTTCCTCCACCCGCTTTGACTAGAAGTGATTGGGGCAGGAGTAGAGCACCACGTGTAAACCTTTGTCAATCGAATCCTTTCCCCAGAAGATAATCCTGCTGGATTATGTAGGCGGACTCTGGATCACCAACTAACCAACACTCCACAGTTTCAAAACCTGGTGAATGCCCCTGTGGGTATCTTTACATTTTCATACGGTTGCTACGCCGCCGTCAACAGTTTCTACTACAGCCGGCATATTGTTTTTTTTTCTCACTTAATGATATGCCTGAAAAAGAGCCCTATTCCCCACCCACAGCAACCACTTTAGTTATACTGAACTACTCCTCAGCAAAGGAGGTGTGGTGGCTGAATGATAAAGCGTTTGCCTTCTGAACTAGGGGTCCACCATTCGAATCCTAGTGAAGACTGGAATTTTTAATTTCAGAATCTTTGGGTGCCTCTGAGATCACCCAGCTCTTATGGGCACCTGACATTAGTTGGGGAAAAGTAAAGTTTGGTCGTTGTGCTGGCCACATGACACCCTCGTTAACAGTAGGCAACACTAAACAGATGACCTTTATATCGTCTGCCCCATAGATCACAACATCTAAATGGGGAAATTGTTACTCCTCAGATAAAATGTTGCAAACAAAAAAATGTAGAATGTTTAAGAAAGAAGGGAGGCTGCCTCACCTGTCATCGTCCATGATGCCGCTACTCTTCTGCATGCACTCCCTGACCGCCTGCATGCCCTCGCGGAACCTCTGCTGTAGCCGGCGGGCGTAGAGGGAGGCGCCGCCCTCGCTCAGATAGCCGCTGGTCCACTCGTCGCCGCTGCTGCAGCCGTTGTTCCGGTTGTTCTTGAGGATGTCCCCGTCCGACATGTAGCCGGAGACATAGTCGTAGGTGTCCGACTCAGACGCGTAGTCAGCATCGCTGTAACAAGTAGACACATTATCATTTGTTGTTTTCTGCCTGACTATAAATGCGATTCTATGCTTAATGGATTTCTGGTAAAATTATTGCAAGGCCTAAAATGATTATGAACAAGTGCCTTCTCTTAAAATGATATCAAACTTATGGGTTTACTGGTAATTATCTCTTAACGCAATGGTATTTTAGTATTAAAAAAAAAGTCTTAACTTAAGGGTCTTCTAGAAATATGCCTTCTGGTAAAATGATTATAAAATGAGATTCTAGTAAGATAGTTCATGACTGAAATGGATGGCGGGGGGGGGGGGGGGGGGGGGGCTGTAAAAAGACAGTAGTGTCTGTACATATCCGAGTTTTGTGACTATTCAAAGAACATGGTGATATACATATTTTGTTTTCATATTTATTACGGTATTTCTAGTACTACATACGTCAGAGGATAGTGATATCCCACATACCTTGGGAAGGCACGGGCCTTCGAGGGAGTCCTCTAGGAAGTCCGCTTGTGAGTCTACAGAACTAATGTTACCGCGTTACTTACCTGGAGGCGGACGTTGGACCGTTGGTGGACCCCGTCCTCTTAATCTGCCCAGAGTAGAACTTGGTCTGACCTGGCTCCACCAAGGGGCGCGGCATTCCCAGGCCATGGGCGCTAGCCGTCCTCGTGGCGTACATCGCCGTTGTTGGAACTGAGATACCTGAACAGAGGGAAAGAAATGTAGTACTTGGGTTCAAACATTTCTAGTCGTCCAGACAAAGGGCAAAAGATTCTAGACGTAAACTCTATATTAGTCTCTCCACAAACATCTGACTTCTAGAATTATGCATATTGCAAATACATTTTACAATATTTTTTCTTTAAATATACTTTGCACATTTGTTGTAAAAGTGTCACATGCACTCCAAAGTTTTTACTATTTATCTTTATTATTACCTTTATTTTTTTTCACATTTTTTTTCAGTTATTGAAGAAGCAAGATATTTAAAAAATCCTTTCATTTATAAACAAGACAATGCTTATCTAAGGTTAAGAACTCCGCACTTACAACAATATTTTTCTCTAATGTAGAAGTTATTTCCCTTGTTCGATATCAAACAAAATAATTTAATTACCAACAATTAATTGACTGATTGGTTAATTTTTTTTTAGTTCAATCATGTTTTGTTAGGTGCAATAAATAATTGTTTAAATGTTTCAACTTGATCTGAGAATGGGTGTGAGAGACATGTGACGTGTACATTACCTAAGAGGACAAAACCCAAACAAATTTAACGATATCTGTGAATGCTGAAGATTTAATTTCTCTTGCCAATATCAAATAAAATACTTAACAACCAGTATTTAATTGGCTGTTTTTTTATTAATCCATGTACTGTCTTAGCCAATAAATAATTGTGCTAAAGTTTCAACTTAATCCGAGAATGGGTGTACAAAATGTATACCAGACAGACAGAATAAGTTGATTTATGGTTTGTAAAATACAAACTCGGAAGGCCATTCCTATCGGTAAGTGGTAATTGCAATTGACTGGGTTGGAATTATATGAGGATCTTTTGGGGTCTATTGATTTTTTTTTTGTAACAGAGACTATATTTGACATTGCTTACTTGAGATCGGGAACAAGTTTATTTGCACCATCAGCCCCATGAACAGACTTTTTTCCCCTTCTTTTAAAATAGTTTGTAAGTATGTGCACACAAAATGTATTCTTAATTTTAAAAGCAAATAAAGCATGCTGCTATAACAGTGGTTTTCGAGCTGTGCTCCGCGGACCCCCGGGGGTAATGAGACGACAGCAGAAATATTAAAATTGTATAAATTTGAAATAACTTCTTCGGTAAAATCTGATCTGATCCTATAATTTTGATAATCATCAACTCGACCCTCACTGATGTTTTAGACGTCCATTACGTACTATTCTTTGACGACCCAATTTATATACTATGCATTTATGTAATTTTTTCACTTAGGGGTCCGTGAGCAAGTTTTGACTATTTAAAGGGGTCTCTGGTTAAAAAGGTGTGAGGACCTCTGTGGTAGAAAGCCATATGTGACTGTTGCACCTATGAACATATCTTTTATATGATGGAGCCGTGGAGCTGACAGTGTGATTTAACTTTCGGTGGTATGGTAAGTCTGTTTCTAGCATAAATATATCTTACAAAATTACCCTCGATTTGCCTTTAAATGTATATTTGTTTTCAAATATATTTTTTTCTAGTAAAAGAGATGTAAGGGAGAGAATTCAAATAAAATCATTTCACTCATATAATACTGGATTACCTCCCTTACTTTCTACAAATCTATTGAAATCAGGAAAATTCCGAATCGTGTAGCTCTAAGAGTTTAGATGTACAATGTAATAGTGAAACTTGAGTTTCCTTAAATGAGTTTATTTCAGCATTTATATTATTTATTTTTTGTAAACACGATGATGACATCAGTGTCACTTTTTTAGCAATTTAATTGATTTATTGGCCCCCTTCAACCAGACAGTATTCAGAAAAGTGGGTGTGATATTTTTACAACGGCAGACAATATAGTATATGTATATATCCATTTGGATATACATAAGTATATTGTATAAAGGTGAGTATGAAATGATCTATCTACCTATCTATCTATCTATCTATCTATCTATCTATCTATCTATCTATCTATCTATCTATCTATCTTTCTATCTATCTATATCTATCTATCTATCTATCTAACTTTAATTTAGAAATGAGAATACTGTAAACATAATTAGTAAAACAAACAACAAAAAAAAAGCTCTGATATAAACATCTCCCTGATAATTAATATTAGATAGATATAAAAGCAAATGTAATTTTATTGGCTTATGTATTTATTTTGATTTTAGAACATAGAAAAATAGCCGTTCAACCAAAACTTTGCAAGCTCTAAAATGTCATGAAATCGCATTTTCAATCTCGTTTCTAGTTTTTTTGACAGACAGACAGATAGAGCACACAACAGTAATAGCACTAATAGCGGATTTTCCCCCTTCAGGGGTCAGCTAAAAATAAAAAAATTATTTCTTTTAACCGTATAAAAAAAACCAAACTAGAAAAATCAGTGGCAAGGAAAACGAATAGGATTAATTGTCAACGTAAAAACACTTCAACCCTATTTCTTATGATGTTCTTGCTATTGTCTCTAATGGTTATGCATTTTACTTACAAGGAAATATCAACAGGTCAAATTAATAATATAAAATTGGTTGTTCTGTTGGAGAATTAAACTAGTATTGATCCTGAAAAAAATTAAATACTCACAAAACAAAAAATGTGTGCATGTCCCACTCCAAACATTTTTTTTTTCATTTTATTTTCTATTTGCATGAAACAGAATCGCTTTACAGAAGTTTTTTTTTTCTATCTAGAAGAAGCGCGGGTACCAACAAATATATAAGCATTACTATCATCTTCAAAAAAACTGTATATCAAGTTTGTCTGCTTAAGCCCTTTTCTAAGTCTTGATTTTAGCTCTGTACTGTTTACAAGATGCAATGTAGTAAAACTAAACGAGATCCAGCAGGCCTACGATGAGGATCATAAATGATGACTATATATTGCGTGGAAGCATAAAGGAACCAGTGGGCTAAAGTCTATCATATTAAAATGAGTAAGTATTTTAACTGTTTTTTTTCTTACCTGGAATATGGAAATTTCGGTTGTTAAATCCACCATATCCAGTGTATCCACGGAAATATCCATAAGGCAAAGCTCTCATAATGGGAGGCATAGGTTTAATATCCATAGCTTCCCCGGAATCATCCACAAACAATGTCTTCTCGTCCTTATCGGGAGTTAGGAAAGTCGTTTCTTTAGCGGACAGAGTTTTTTCAGTGTCGGAGTTCAGCTTGTGAATTGTTTCCGTGCGGACCTCGGCGTCAAAAGTCGTCTCCATCTTTTCCCCTGGGCGCGGCTGAACGACAGCGACATTACTGGCGTTCTTGGTGATGTGCGAGCCCAACATCTTGACGCCAAGCTTCGGGGAGCTTGTGCTTGAAGTGGTCAGTGGCTTTTCCAGTGCAGCGCTGGAAGTATCCTTCATGCTTGGCTTGGCCATCCCTGACATGGGAGGCGCGTCAGACTCTGATTTAGCGCTGAGAAGGTTCTCCCTGCTGGAAGTGACCTTGTTCGACTTTTCGAGGTCGTTGTCTGGGGTGGAACATTTGGGACTTGAGTTTATCGTTGGGCTATCTTGAGATCTTTCTAGTTTATCGGTGGCAGATTTATTAAGTTTGTGGGACATGGAAGGAGAAGAAGGGGCGGAAGTAAGCCTTGTGGATGAGATCGGAGAGAATTCAGCTAAGTTAATTCTGCTGCTGGAATCTGGTGTTAAAGATTGTTTAGGAGTGGCTGACCTGTGGAGCACGGACAAGTTCGTTTGCGTGTTACTGTCGGATTTGTTCGACTTTTGCACTGAGGTAGTGGGCGTAGATGTAGACATTGTTGGTTTTACTACATTGACCGATGGATTGTGTCTGCTCAAATTAGGACTCATCATCGGGCTTTGGGGAAGAGTCTGTTTCATCGATCTTCCAGAGGATGAAGCATTTGCTGGATGCGTATCCATGTTGACGGCAGGGATGGTGACTGGCACGTAATGGGATGCTTGGTTCATTCCTCTAGATTGGGACGGTATAAAGGCACTGGTCTGCTCAACAGATTGGTTTTGCTGCTGCTGTTGTTGTTGCTGCTGGAGGCGCTCTACGTTCTGGATGTTCACCCTTGGGTGGACGTTTTGTACCAGAGGACTAGTTGGAACACGAGTTGGTGTGGCATAGCCAGGATTGTGCGCGTAAGGTGGAGTGTATCCATGAGACAAACTGTAAGGGCTTTCAGATATGGATGACCCCTGGCTCATGCCTGGATAATGCTGTTGGTATCCCTGATATTGCTGCTGCTGTTGCTGCATGGCATATGCAGCCTGTTGGGAATAATGCTGTTGCCGCATGTGATAGGCCTGCTGCTGTTGATACGCCTGCTGCTGCTGCTGAGATTGCTGATATGCTTGTTGTTGAAGTTGCTGTTGTGGTATTTGCTGTTGTTGTTGCTGTTGAAGTTGTTGCATTTGGGAGGATGAAAGCGATGATGATTTGGAGCTGGAGCTAGAGCCGAATGTCTTTGGCACATTTACTCCAGGTAAATCTTTGTAAAGAGTTTTGTTATATTCTTTGCTTGCAGCTGCAGCTCGAGCTTTGTCCTCTTTCGAGAGCTTTCCTGACGACTTACTGGGCTTAGGGATCCCAGAAGATGCCGGAATTGATGATAACGATGTAGAAGATGGAATCGCAACTGTGGCAGATGGTGATGAGCCTTTGGAGGATTTACTAGATGATGTTGATGACTGAGTTTTGGGAATACCCGTAAGACTCCCTAGTTTAGAAGCTTTCTTCGATGGCGTAGGACTGGCGGTCGCTAGCCTAGGATCAGGCTGAGGCTGACGAGACTCTGATCTTTCTGATTTTGATCCAGACTTCCTACTTTGACCAGGAGACACGTTCTTCTGTGACCCATTACTTGCCTGTGGCTGTTGAGGATAAGGACCACCTGTTGGAGGTCCTAACCCTACAGCACTAGGTATAGGAGGAGGAACTGTGTCTGGTGCCTCTTTTTTAGAACTGAAAGCTTTCACCAAGGACTTTTTTCCCGACTTGCTCGAGCTTTTAGAAGGCGTGCCTGGATTGCTGGCGGGTGAAGCACAGGCGGCACCAAGCAAGTTGGGTACACCCTGATCCCCAGAGCTGGAACTCTGGCTACTGGTAAAAGACGAGGACTTTGAGGGATCGCTGCTCGTTCTGGAGTCACTGTCACTTCTGGAGCTACTGCTGGTGGTGCTGGTGCTGGTGCTGCTGTTCTTGGACGTGCTCTTCACCACCCCTTTGTTTTTGTCTTTCTCCTTGTCCTTGTCTTTGTCCTTGAAGAACTTGAACTTGTCCAACATTGAATTTTTGTTGCTGGACGGCGGCTTGGAAGAGTTGTTGCTCTTGGACGAGGAGGTCGAAGTGGTGGAGCCCGCGCTGGTCCGGTTCGACTGCTTGTCCGCGAGGGTCTGGCTCCGAGATGTGGGGATGCCCCGGGCGATCGGCGTGGGGATGCCTGAGGGTTGGGCAGCAGGTGATGTGGCACGAACAGACCCGCCAGTGTTGGAATTACCAGACCGTAACGGGATCAAAGACGAGGACCCTGGAATCAAATAAGTTAAAGAATGAAGACATTTGAAATGTTTGACTTAGCGTTTGGTGTATTATTTAACTTATAATACGATATGACGTTTTGTTAAACATTTTATACAATAATTTTATAATATTTCTTCAATAATAAACTTTAGTCAATATAGGGCGGAATTTTGTCTTTTCAAAATGGGCAAAGTTAAAAATAGGAATATGTTAGGAAATGTTCAAGTAAGACACCATTTTCTCACTCACACACACACACACGAGAGAGAGAGAGAGAGAATGCAATAGTAGAACTGAACTTTAAGGCATTGTCTCCGTAGTGTAGAGTGCATGTAAATTTTATTAAGCTTTTAAAATAAAAGCGAACAAAATGAAATATAGTCTCCAGGAGAGGTCAAAGTTAGAAATAAATAATTTATTCTGTTCAACATGTCATACATACATCTTTCATATTTTTTCTTATTTTTAATCAATGTTCTTACAGAATATTTCTTATGAAAGTATATAAGTATATATGAAATAATATGTAAGAAATGTTATCTTGACCAAAAAAAAAAAAAAAACACTTCGTAACAATAAAAATTATAAAGAAAGGGAGGTAATGATAATTGAACTAGAGATGGTAGACTACTGTTACAATTTGATGCAGACTTTTTTTTGTTATTGCAAATAGATGGTAAAAAGTTGTGTGTTTCTATTTTCTTCTATATGTCAGAATTCACTGGTGATTCCTAGGTGACTCATTCTGACTTAATGATGTTACATGTAGGACTCTTTTGAGTTTCGGAATATTTAATTTTTTACTTCAAACAAATATCAGTTTTGTTTTTGGTTAGCATCACTTGAAGCTATAAGTTCTTGAACGTAGGGGCCACTTCCGTTGGTACATAACTTCAACTCAGGACAAGCCACTTCCGTTGGTACATGACTTCAACTCAGGACAAGCCACTTCCGTTGGTACATGACTTCAACTCAGGACAAGCCACTTCCGTTGGTACATGACTTCAACTCAGGACAAGCCACTTCCGTTGGTACAAGACTTCAACTCAGGACGAGCCACTTCCGTTGGTACATGACTTCAACTCAGGACGAGCCACTTCCGTTGGTACATGACTTCAACTCAGGACAAGCCACTTCCGTTGGTACATGACTTCAACTCAGGACAAGCCACTTCCGTTGGTACATGACTTCAACTCAGGACAATTTGTCACAAGCTTTAGAACGAAGACGGGTTGTAACATGAGAACAAAGAACAGAATGAAAGAGTTAACAAAAATAAAACAAATAGAGGAGAAAGAGAGATACAATTTAGTATGGAGAGAGGGAGAGAGAGAGAGAGAGAGAGACAAAGAGAGAGAGAGACAAAGAGAGAGAGAGACAAAGAGAGAAAGAGAGAGAGAGAGACAAAGAGCGCGAGAGAGAGAAATAGACAAAGAGAGAGAGAGAGGCAGTGAGAGAGACAGAGAAAGGAAAGTAAGTGAGAAAGATAATTGTGTGACAACGAGGGCATATAAAAAGAATTATGGAATAGAATAGAATAAAATAGAATAGATCATCTGTACCATTACAATCGGAGACATCCACTTCCTCGCTAGAATCCATGCACGACGCTGAACTTTAGTCCTATATCCACAATAGGTCTATTCCAACAGGTCTATTTGGTCGTAACATTCTGTTTAGGTCTACTGGACTCTAATGTTAGACAACTCTAGCTAGATCTAGATCATGTATCTCTTACGAAAGTTATTCTATACTCGATAAGATTTTTACTTAAACCTTTCAGTGATATGCAAGCACCTCGCTTCGCTGCACAAGCTAGACATGACGATAAAATGTAGATATATTCATTAGGTAGATTGTAGATCTATGACTAATTAGTTGTGGAAAAAAACAACAACATTGTATTCTAGAAAAATGGAACATATATTTTGAACTTTAAAAAATTCTCGTTGATATAAGTACGAGAATGGAACGGGTTGCCTGAATCAGCCAGAACAGCTTGTGATTTATCAGAACTTACGTCTCTGATCAAGTCACATAAAAAAAGTACTTCACCATAGGTGGCCGAATGGTTAAGCGCTTGGCTTCCGAACCTGGAGTTTTGGGTTCGAATCTTGGTAAAGACTGGCATTTCGCCTTTCGAGATTTTTAGGACGCCCCTGAGTTCACCCAATTCGAATGGGTACATGACTTTAGGCGGTTGGTCGTTGTGCTGGCCACATGACACCCTGCTCGTTAACCGTTAGCCAAAAAAACAGATCGCAAGGTCTGAAAGGGGGTACTTTTACTTTTTTACTTTTACTTTTACTTTTACTTTTACTTTTACTTTTACTTTTACTTTTACTTTTACTTTTACTTTTACTTTTACTTTTACTTTTACTTTTACTTTTACTTTTACTTTTACTTTTACTTTTACTTTTACTTTTACTTTACTTTACTTTACTTTACTTTACTTTACTTTACTTTACTTTACTTTACTTTACTTTACTCTAATCTCTGATTAACATGCACGACTAGTTGGTCACTTGAATACTCGTATCTGCGTTGATATTTTTTTTACAAATTTTGATACCTATATTCCATACGTTCTTTCAGAAATGAAGATTATAACATTCGAATCCAAACTACCTGCAAGACGGTTAGGGGATGGTGACAAACATGCCTCGAACCCGGTCCATCAGGAAGACAATCCAGAGCGCATAACACACTACCAAGCAGCCATGTTCGTAAGCACTGATTTCAACGTGTGGTTTTTAACATAATTATATGCTTTTTTTTTCATACATTACAAAGCCTACCTTAAAGAACAATGAAGTATCGCTCACAATTAATTAAGATCGGTGTATATTTGTAAAAATCATAACAAAGATCTAAAATCGTAGACCTACATTACAACAGTTGTAAATAAGTTTACAATTTTAAAAGGATATTTATATAGGTCTGATACATAAAAAAGACACGAATGAATCAACTGTGAGGTATTATCAATATAGATCTTGATCTAATACACACAGGGTTAAAGTTTTAAAAATTGAGTAGATAAAAAATATTAATACGATAACAGTTTACAAGCTTGTTAACCCTTAAAGTGCTGAACTGTTTTAGAAGAGTGCATACAAAATCGAATTTCAATTCTGATGTTTAGAGGCTAAACTACCACATGCCTTTTAAAGGTTAAGCCACCGTGTGTCAACTAAATAAAAAGATTTACAAATACTATTCTCAAATGAGTATTCCATGTTTTCTTGGAGAAAAAAAAATTAAAAATCTTCACTACTTGTCTTAGAATGTATCCGAAACAAAAACGAAAAGAAACGAAAGAACGACAACTCGTATAGCAACAAATGAAGTTATATAGTAAAACAGCAATGCACAACACAGACATTAACAGCTGGCTCATTTGCATATCACAGACAATGACACACACACACACACCTTGATCGTCGTGTGAGTAAGATGTGCTGATGTCAACTCATCTGTGACACAAAAACTATAGTACAGTGTAATTATGATGAGGACCGCGGCTGCAGACACCAGTGTCATTAGACTCGTATCTCTAAGTGGCATGGCATGTTTAACCATGGGATTAAGTAACTGATAATTACAATTGTTCTGTAAGCTGTAGCCCATTACCTAACCCTGACCTCTCACCTGTTGTAAGTGATTAGAGCCTGTAAGCATATTCTCCAATTGATTATATTTTAATTTACATCATTCACATTAGTGTGACTTACTTCTTTCGGAATCTAAGTATTTACCCCATAAGTCTCCTATCAGATTTAGTATAACCAAAAGCTATATTAACATATCAATAATAATTGTCAAGTAATGCACGCGAAAAGGTCTCACGGTTTTAATAAATAAGTCATGAACTCGACAAGAATTTAAAACTGTTGTTTTACAAAAAATTATCTTCGAGTGCATACGGTGTACTTGTTTAAGACAGAAAAGTCTAGAGTACTAAAAATAGATTTCCAGTTATTTCTGAGCAGATATAAACACGGAATGGCAACTATCGGGGTCGCTGTGTTTTCTGTATACGTTTAATGTGTCTACTTGTGGGACTGTACTAGTGACACGATATTGTATTTTGTTTTGGTAAAGTATGTGCTCAATATTTTTGTGATACCAAGTTGAGGAATAAAAGCATTTTATTTCGTTAAAAAGGATTTCTGTTCTGCTTCTTCATTTAAATAAGTATAAGGTGGAGTTTGAATCATCAGACATAGTTCCAGAAGGATAATCATCAGATTAGAAACTATATTAATAGAATTAATAATTTGAAATTAATTTACCAAATATCGGAGTACTTCCATATATGCAAAAGAGAATAGATAGATGTATAATAGTGAACAAATAGATGCTATCTTACTAGATTTTTCCAAGGCTTTTGACAAAGTTCACCACCATAGTTTGCTTAAAAAATTAAAATATTTCGGCATTAACGGTCCACTGCATCAGTGGATTAAAGATTTTCTGATAGGGAGAGAACAAACTGTAATAATAAATGGCTCTAAATCAACTCCTATAACAGTAAACTCAGGTCTACCTTAAGGAACAGTCTTGGGTCCACTACTATTTTTAATTTACATAAATGATTTACCAAATTGCATTAGTTCAGGAACAAAAGTCAGACTATTTGCAGACGATTGCATAATATATAGAACAATAAAAACAAAACAAGACAGATATTTTACAAAGAGAATTAGATGAATTACAGAAATGGGAATCAAATTGGAGCATGTCTTTCCACCCAGAAAAATGTCAGTTGTTAAGAGTAACAAAAAAACTAAAACAAATTAATTCCACTTATCTTATTCATGGCAAACCAGTAACACAGACTAAAAACGCAAAATACCTAGGTGTTATAATAAATGAAAAACTGTCATGGAATCCACATATTGATGAAACTATAAAAAAAAATCCAACAAAGCATTAGGGTTTATTAAAAGAAATTTCTATAAATCAAATAAGAACATAAAACTAAAATGTTATTTAACCTTGGTTAGGCCAATAATAGAATATGCATCCACCGTGTGGGACCCCTCAACTCAAGAAAACATTAAGAAACTGGAACAAACACAAAATAGAGCAGTGAGATTCATAACAAACGAATATTCACATTTGACTAGAGTAACACCATTAGTAAAATCACTAAATTTAGAAAGCCTTCAGGACAGAAGACTCAAAAGTAAAGTAGCAATTATACATAAAACACTGAACCATAATCTTCCAATACAAAAACAAATTTTAATAAAATACTCTGAAAGACACAAAAATAAAGGCACATTCCTCGTCCCATATGCTAGGACAAATTTGTACAAATACTCCTTCTTCCCTAGTGCTATTAGAGCATTGAATGGGTTGCCTGAGCTAGCCAGAAAAACCAGTGACTTGGCAGAATTTAAGTCATTGGTTAATATGCATGACTAAATGCATGACGCGTAGGACGTAATCATCTTCTTTTTTGAAGTAACGTCTGTATTATATAAGATAAGATAAGATATGTAGATGGCAAGACAATTTCAGAAGTTTAAAATATTCGTTAAAGGATGAAGCTTTCGTATTCCGTAAAAAAAAAGTAATGTTTTTACTTATACGTAATTATTAATTTATTTATAAACAATTATGTCTTTAAGCAAGAAAAAACGCAACAGGTTTATCTGTTATTAATCATTGTTAAATAAGAAAAAGTATCTGAAAGAATTTGATTATCAGTTAGGGAATATTACAGACCCTAGACTACATGTGATGTGTATTGCGCAATATTACTATAGAAATGATGAGAAACTGCGCGCTTTGTATGGGCGTAAGAAACCATACAGCTTGACGCCTTTAAACTTAGACCAGCTACGTTCCAAACAACCATGTTTCTTTATACATATCAAAACACTCTGATAGAAATATGTATTTACAAACCAATTTTAGTTACAAAATCAAAATGACTGAATAGGAAAAAAAAAACGTATTTAATTGGTATTCTAGCAATGAATGAAAGAAATACAAAAAAAACTATTGAAGTTCAATGCCATTGAAAGTCTAGAGTCAGAGCATAACAAAGTCTAGAGTCAGAGCATAACAAAGTCTAGAGTCAGAGCATAACAAAGTCTAGAGTCAGAGCATAACAAAGCCTAGAGTCAGAGCATAACAAAGTCTAGAGTCAGAGCATAACAAAATCTAGAGTCAGAGCATAACAAAGTCTAGAGTCAGAGCATAACAAAGTCTAGAGTCAGAGCATAACAAAGTCTAGAGTCAGAGCATAACAAAGTCTAGAGTCAGAGCATAACAAAGTCTAGAGTCTAAGGTTTCTGAATCTATTGACAAATTCTGGAAAGATGATTTGAGGGAACAGGTTCTGACGTTATGCAAGAGAGCTTCATGAAAGGGGGAGAGAGAAGAGTACCGAGTAGGCTGTCCTTCGGATGCACTGGGGGGGGGGGGGGGGAGTCAGAATTTTAAAATTAAGAAAAAAAAGCAATGTTGTTGTTGGAGTTGTTGTTTTGTATTGTTCTTGTCAATCGCTTCTGGTGATGCCTAGTTGTAATAACAAAAAAAACTATTTGCATATTCAAAACTCACTAGTCTGTGGCAAGCAAAGTGTTACTTACACATAAACATCATTAGGTCAGTAGACAGTGTAGGTAGGAACATAGAGTAGTTCCGAACATATACACTGCTCTTGTTATCTTATTTTTTTTTAATTTTTTTTTTTATTTTTTTTTGTGATTTTGGGCACATCGGCACAATTTAGGCCATGTCGTGCCTGCAGTCCCTCAAGGGCCACTCTCCCTCCACACAACAAAGGTCAAATTCTATACCGTCAAATAATTAAAATCAAGGTCTATTTACAATTAAAATAGTAGAGGTAGTAAAAATTTAATAATTTGGTAAAAATATAATGTAAAAAGTACAGAGTTTAGAAATCAGATCTTCGTAGACAATCCCACTTCCCGGATAAAGCCCAGTACCTTCCCAGGGTCGACATTATTGAATAGTGTTTTTAAATTAGTGGCTCTAAAATATTTTTCCCTGACATCCTGGTATCTGGGGCAGTCAATGAGGATATGTTCCACGGTGAGGCGAGAGTCACAATACTCACAAAGTGGGGGCTCTTCTTTCTTCAGCACAAAAGAGTGCGTGATGTAGGTGTGGCCAATCCTAAGTCTGAACATGGTCGTGCTACCACGCCTTGTCAGACCCTTAGATGTGGACCGCCACCTGACATCCGCCACAATCTGCCTGAGTTTATTGTGAGTCTCAGCCTCCCATCGATCCTGCCACTCTTGGTAGATGGCAGTGGCAATACTTTGTCTCAGGTCTGAGCAGGGAATTTGAGTTCCTGATACCGCATGATTTAGGGCTCTCTTTGCTTCTCTGTCTGCGGCTTCGTTTCCCTCAATGTCCACATGGGAGGGGACCCAGATGAAGGTGACATCCGTATGGTCGGCTGTTACTTGGTCCAACAGCTTCAGGCTCTTATGTACCAGTGGAATGTCAGTCTTCATCCGCCCCAAAGCTTCTTATATAATACAGACGTTACTTCAAACAAGAAGATTATGTTCTACGAGGCATTCATCTACTCATGCATTATAACCAATGACTTAAATTCTGCCAAGTCACTGATTTTCCTGGCTGGCTCAGGCAATCCATTCCATGCTCTAATAGCACTAGGGAAGAAGGAGCATTTGTACGAATTTGTCCTAGCATATGGGACGAGGAATGTGCCTTTATCTTGTTCATTAGTAATACCCACATATTTCATAAGTAACGATGTCCCTGTACCTGCAGATTTCATCCACTATAGCAGCATATTATATCAACTATACCTGCACATTTCATCCACTATAGCAGCATATTATATCAACTATACCTGCACAGTTCATCCACTATAGCAGCATATTATATCAACTATACCTGCACATTTCATCCACTATAGCAGCATATTATATCAACTATACCTGCACAGTTCATCCACTATAGCAGCATATTATATCAACTATACCTGCACATTTCATCCACTATAGCAGCATATTATATCAACTATACCTGCACAGTTCATCCACTATAGCAGCATATTATATCAACTATACCTGCACATTTCGTAAATTTCATGTTCAATACATTGAGTTGTTGTTTTTTTCACGAATATGATCAAAAGGTTTCCTTTCACTGGTCTGCTATTTATTTGACTTTCTAAAGGGGCACAACCAGCCCTAGCAAAGGTACAAATAAATGACTGCCTCGTGAAGACATTCAAATGAGAGGGAGACCTTTAAATCCAGACACTAGTTACGATGGAACAGCCTCCAACCTTTCACCTCTCCCTCCCCCTCCAACTCATTTACTTGCAATTTATTTTCTGTCAATGTAAGAGAGAGAGAGAGAGAGAGAGAGAGAGATTGGGAAAGGGGTTAGCGAACAAGATGGATTGAAAGAGAGACCCTTGTTCTTCCAAAAACCTATTATGCATACATATATATGAATTTAGAAAATTTAGGCACCGGATATTTAGGCACCGCATATTTACGGATATTTAGGCACCGGAAATTTAGGCACCCGGATATTTAAGCACCTGGATAATTAGGCACCCGGAAATTTAGGCACCGGATAATTAGGCACTTTTTGACAAGGCGGAAAATTAGGCACCGGATAATTAGGCACTCTTTAATTAGCGACCTTAATTTTGAAAATATTTTAAAATGTTAAGGTATATTTTATCCTTAGGCTATGGGCTATCGGAGGTCGAGATGATTCTCCGCTCATTGCTTTCGTCCATCACCAACCCCTAAGGTTGACTGGTGAGTTTTTTTAAATTGATGATTATGCAATTTGTGTAAATATTTAGTTACTAATGTAAATACTTTAGATTAAAAAGTATTATAAAATATTTTATTATGTCGGGGAGTGTTGGCGATAAATATAATCGCAATCGCCCTCTGCTAGTGGGAAAGGGAGGGGTCGTACTTTTAAAATGGGATAGGCTGGGTTGGGGGGGGGGGACACACTCCCACTTAAGGGAGAGGATTTCTCGCAGATACATGTAAATTTGGTCGTAAAAGTTACCTAGTGAATCTTAAGGCTACTCACTGGGGGTCAAGGGTATGGAACAGCATAGGTGCTAAATTGGAAGTCTGGAGAAACTTGTCTCCTTAAAAAGGGTATGGGAATGAGGAGGAGGCTTTGATTGCGTTACTTATGGGGATTAGATATGTTAGTATTCATTTTTTTTATATCGGCATTAATCTCTATTATATATATATATATATATATATATATATATATATATATATATATATATATATATATATATATATATATATATTATATATATATATAGGTGTGTTACCTCCTTCAAATGTTTTTTGTGGTAATTAATTTTTACCTATATTCAATATATTCAATATATGCAAATTTATTATCTATAATATTTATATAAAATATATATGGTTGGACATTGCAAAATGGCTAGAAATCGCGATAAAAGATTTTTTGAAATTAAAAAAAAATAAAGAGTTTATGGAAAAGGCAGATGAGTTGAAAATTTCTATATTAATTTTTAAAATATTGGTCTCTTTTCATCTGTTATAAAAAGAATACTCATTCTGCTTATAACAGATGAAAATCTTTAAAGTTCTTAATATGATTATTATGTTGACAGTTTATGATAAAACAATAAATCAGGCTCCTTTACACGGGCGGGTATCTTAGAAGAAATTGGGTCCAAATGTTGATCCTATAAGGCTACTGGGTTCAAAATGTATCAAGTCTTTTCCGCGACATGCAAAATATCATGCCGATGCTATAAAACTTTTTTATCCAGCTACATCAAAGTCGATTTGTGGTCCAGTGTCAGTGGTCTTTTTCAGCAGGCCACTGTCTAAAAGCTGCTTCTGTGACTACTAAGTCTCAATGTTCGAAAGCTTTTGATACAGACTACTACTGTTCGTTAATTTGTTAAAGTTCTTTTTGCAACCAAGTGGCGCTCACAGATTGCATAATCAAAATTTAAAAAAAAATCTCCAGTCAATATTTTAGGGGCTGGTGATGGACTGAAGCAATGAGCCGAGAATCATCTCTACCTCCCCTCCCCTGAATCCTGTGATGTCTATAGTATATAATGACTCAGGAGTCTTTTTTTCCACACATTCTCATGATTGTCATTTTTTTCCCTATTTTGTCAGCTTTTCTTTAGCTAGAATCGTTATAGTTGCTATTTATTATAACGTCGCCGATAGCCCATAGCCTAAGGATAAAATATACCTTAACATTTTAAAATATTTTCAAAATTAAGGTCGCTAATGCAAGAGTGCCTAATTATCCGGTGCCTAATTTTCCGCCTTGTCAAAAGTGCCTAATCATCCGGTGCCTAAATTTCCGGGTGAGTTATTATTCGGGTGCCTAAATATCCGTGTGCCTAAATATCCGGTGCCTAAATTTCCAGATATCCATATATATATATATATATATATATATATATATATATATATATATATATATATATATATATATATATATGTATCGCCTTGAGTTTCGGTGCATGTTAAGAGTCCAGTGTACATAACTCCATGAGACAATCTAACGAAACCCAGAGGGACAAGTGGGTCATAGGTAGGGGGGGGGGAGGGGTGCGAGGGGAGCTAATCGTGTCATCAACTTTGGTCAGACGGTCTGAATGCGAGGACATACAGGAAACATTTTCTTTGACTCGTTATCTTATGTGTGTAGACGTCGCACTGACGTTTCAGGTCAACCCTACGAGAGGTCATCTCGACTAGTGGACACACCAAAGAAACAACACACGCTCGAGGTGGAATGAACAACACGCCTTGGTAGCTAACAACCCGAGATACAGTCTCGTCATAGGTCACGTGATTTATAGCCGTCCAGCAGTTGCGTTTGCACTATGAATAGCTTAATGGTAAGGCACTGTCTTCTATCATGTAAACGGTTTAAGAGAGGTGAGGATGTCACTGGGGCACCGATGTCGACTCTTTCAGAACTTAGTTACATGCAATATTTATCTCTATGAAATGACAACACAACAGAAAACCCTGCATATAAATATGAGATAAATCAATGATATATGTCATTGTCTACTTATAGCGCAGCTTTCTAAAGCTTTGCAATGTATAATCACTGCTTGGTCACGTGATATGCAGTCTCCATGGTTCCTAATTCGAATCTAGCACGCTTCCATCCTGCGCCACCCTGCAGAAGGTTTGAACTAGGACTTTCTTTCTAAAACAATGTTTCAAACATATAAAACTCTACTAGACACAAATATCCGACTTCCTAAAATGTGAGGCTTTGTGACGTCATCGTATTTTGTTTCAGTTCAAACACTTTGTTTTGAGAACACTAAAGAGGGAAGAGTGAAAAAATGGCAACGAGCCATTGGGTCTAAAAATACCCACAGGTCAGGTCTGCTACAACGAGTGGTCTTGCTGCAAAGTATGTTGACTTCCTGTTGACGTCACTATATCCTGTCTCACATACCATTGGAACTCTTCATCATCTGCCTTTTGGGAACAAATAAAATCGTTCACCGACAAATCGTTTACGACAATTCTTTCACCGACAAATCATTTACGACAATTTGTTCACCAACAAATCGCTTACGACAATTAGTTCACCAACAAATCGTTGACGACAATTTGTTCACCAACAAATCGTTTACGACAATTAGTTCACCAACAAATCGTTTACGACAATTAGTTCACCGACAAATCATTTACGACAATTAGTTCACCGACAAATCGCTTAAGACAATTAGTTCACCAACAAATCATTTACGACAATTACTTCATCGACAAATCATTTACGACAATTCGTTCACCGACAAATCGTAAACGATAATTCGTTCACCGACAAATCGTTAACGACAATTCGTTCACCGACAAATCATTAACGACAATTCGTTCACCGACAAATCGTAAACGACTATTCGTTCACCGACAAATCGTTAACGACTATTCGTTCACCGACAAATCATTAACGATAATTCGTTCACCAGACAACTGGTTCACACGACAAATGGCTCGCCGACAACTAGTTCCCAGGATAGTAACATATTGTCAAATATTCTTGTCGTGTGTTGAATGTGCTGACATTGAAAGCATATGCACGTGATTGAGACATTCGAATTTTGTGTTTCCAATAGTTCCCAAACTTTTTATTCCTAGCTCGACACAAAAACAAAAAAAATGTTTGTACTTTGTGGAGTCTTGAAAATGTTGATGAATTCACGGAGTGTTGTGTAATTTGTAATCGGCGTGTCACCAGATGTCTTGTAAGACAGGACGTAGACTATTGCTTCACCAGATGTCTTGTAAGACAGGACGTAGACTATTGCTCTTCCTTAGTGTTTTACGTCATCCGTGGCTAGAAGCTCTTACATCCTGGCAGATACCTCCTACAGGAAGGCGGGGAGACCAAACGACAGTCCAGAGCGCATACGACACGACAAGACAGCTATCCTTTCTTATTTAAAACAAAAAAAAGCACAATTCTGACAGAAGCCTTAAACTTTAACAATGACAGAGAGTCTCTCATCCAGATCTTTATCTTTTCTTTCTTTTCGACGTTTAATGTTTCTTCTATTCATCGACAGGGCCAGTGGATTCAAAAAATAAACATTCGAATTCTTTCTGATGTAATTTCCTTACATCTGTATTATGAATGTGTTATTGTATTTCTCTTGTATTGAAAATTCACTGTCTTTCTTGTACCTTTGAGCTTAATTTCAAATAATTAAAAAAATTGGGGGGGGGGGGGGATACCTACATCAAAAACAAACATATAATAAAATACTAGACGAGAAAATAGTGTAGCATGTTACATAAAAACTAGATGAAAATAAAAGGGGGAAAAAAACGTACGTACTGCTTAACCTCATCCTTGACCTTTAAACTCTTCAGGTAATCCGTGGGTATGAATATTAGAAAGTCTTCCAGTGTATACAAACATAAAGTGTATCCCTCTACTAGATCTCCATTGGCGCGTGTCTGTGTTACATCACAGAGTCACCAAGTTCCCTACCTAATCACTACATCACAGAGTCACCAAGTTCCCTACCTATTCACTATCTCGCGGTCAGTTTGATTCAGTTTTAGGGGAGATGTAGACAAATCCACTCTGTATTTACCGGCATCAAGGGCTTCATTCTTACAAGCAAGCTACTGAAGTATGGTGTCTTGTTTTTGAAAGGTCCCTTGAGTTATGCACGCTCGTGTGTCATGTGTAGTCGGCACACTATAGCAAGACATGTATACTAAACACGCGGAAGCAATGCGAGATTATTCTCCCTTTAATTTTTTTTTAACCTCTAACCAGAACGTTTTTCACTAGTATTAATGACCACCATGCCTTCACTTGATAAGACGGTGCGTGCCTGCGTGTCAGTGCTGTGGGGCGCTGGATACTTTTCATAGGTGTGTGTGGCCCGCGTGGAGGTGGGAAGTGGGGGAACTAGGGAGCCTGTGATTGTTTTGTTTCTAAGGCACCCGGTCCTTGCTATCGGTAAGGTTATCTTAAGAAAAGGGGAGGTAATGCCGTAGGTGCAGGCTTTCTTGAAAAACTCATTCTTATTTGTCAACGCTTGAGTTGCCTACTGAAAGAAATGTGCGCTCTTTGAAAACCAGAAAACACTGCGCAGTTTTTCAAAAATTATTAAAGAAAGAAAAAAAAGAGCTCACCATCCTTTATCGTAACTGTAAACTAGCGTTCGCCTTCCAAATTTGTATTCAAATAATTATTACCTAGTCAAAGCTCATTATGATTTACATAAGTTGCATTAAACCAACTCTCTTTTGGTACTACAGTATTCAAAACAAAAGTATTTGTTTGAAAAGTAGGAGTTTGACCCATTGGAGGTGTTACATTGTAAAGAAGGTGGGAGAGGCTCGTGGAGCTTTATTTGCACTGGGGACTGATTTAAAAAAAAAGATACTAAATACAACTTGCTCATATATACTATTTTTTATCATTTCAGTCTGTGGTGATTCTAACAAAACTCCAGGACCTCTCGGTGTCAACTGGTGAGGATTAGTTGTTCCGGGACTTCATTGGGGGAAAAATTATCTCCAGACCAGACACTTTATAAAGAATAACCAATGGTAGATTATATATAGTCCTCTAAACTCCTTATGAGCTCATTGTAGTGCTGCTTGGCCTCAGTCTTGGGTTGACGACAAGTTCACATCAGTAAATTGTACCGGGTCTGCCCTATTGTGGAGTTCCGCCACGTGTTGTCCAGGAACATTGTTGATTAGCCCAGCTTGAAGTGTGGACATAAAAACATCAGATCAATGGGGCTTCAGGCTGATCTGTCAGCTGGTGAACGATCCGAGGAAATCATTGACTATTGATAGTTTTGGATATTCGACCTTGTAATGAACATGAAAGACTGATATATTTTTTTGGCCACTCACTGGTGCTCCTATATATATCTGCGACTACTTCTGTGTGTGTATGTGTCCTAGAACTGTTGGACTTTACTAGTAAATAAAGACACTGACCTTCAAAACTCCGAAGATCATGCATTTCGTTTGAGATGAAAGCCCATAATGCTAGGGCTGGAAAAGGGACAAGCAAAGGAAACAGAGAACTATGAACAATTCTGAACAAAGTTCTTACAATTGTTGTTGTGATACCATAAAATTAATGTGTTTTTTTATGCAATGTATCTTTTGGAGAGTGAATAAAAAATAAAAAAGCAATACTGTTTGTCCTCAATCTTAGGTTGATGACAAGTTAACATGTGGAAACGGGTACCGTTGTCAACTTGTGGGGGTTTCTCTACTAGTGTTTAAGGAAAGCGGTCATAGTAAGTGTATACTTTGGCGTGGGTGTTATGACTGAGTGATGAACACGAACAATTTTTGTGTTGATTAGTCCGCTTTGTGGTACATAGCAACAGTTTCAGGAATTCAATTGCACCAACAAAAACATTTATATTTCTTGGAACCTCTGGGCTTCCATAGGAAATAAGGACAGATCATTCCGAAAGAATCCCAATAACTTCGTCCGTCTACAACACAGGACAATGGACAATTTTAACATAAACTGTTGTGTAAACCGTAAACTCATGTTAGTGTCTTATATGTTGTTGGCAATGTCATCTCTTCAGTACTGAAAAAAAAAAAAGTCTGGCCCCTAGAAACGCTACGAATGTCTCGCAGTGGCTAAAGAAGATCATCCTCCCCTCGTGGTTACAATGGCCAAACGAATGGAGTGCGAAATGTCCAGGACGCCCAGTCCAGTGTATGGGAACCTGTGCATTACTATGGACAGAGTTCGCCGGTACGAAAGGCGCGCTCAGTAAGCGCTGTGGGATTTCGAAAGTTTGTTTCCGGAGACAACGGCATTGCATTAAGCCGCCACACCGACGGCGGGATTTCGGGCGCTGAGAATAACGGTCCCTGACAACCTCTCCAAATACCTTCCAGGTATGCGCAGCAGTGCGACGAGGGCATAAGTTAGCCAAGAGCAAGAGCTCTAGGTAGGTAGCAAAGTCTCAACTGGTGAGACCCCCAAGTCCAACATGCAACCAAGTCCTTCCCTCCGTTGGGAAAATATCAAAATCATGACTAGTAAAAAATTATCCTTGAAACGTGAGTCTAAGCATGACTCGACGAAGAGGTCCCGGCCATGTGACGTAGTTGCTGGGTCCATGGCTGCTACCAACGACGAAAGCATCAAGCATCCACTAAGCTTACCGGTAGTGACACACCAAGAACTCGATCAGGGCGTCTGGCGGGCGGTCAGCGTCCCCCCTGGAGACGACCCAAGAGCACATGCTCAAACACAGACGAGGGAGTTATTACCCTCCCCCCACCAAATATGACAGCACCACGGGACAAGGACTATGGAATTGGTGCAACCCAACAGCTTAAGGTATTACAACTGAACGCGAACAGGCAACTCCGATGCAAGAGACCAGAGATTGAAAAGCTATGTGCTAAGTACGAGGTCGATGTGGTGATGATTCAGGAAGCTGGCACGTCCAAAAGCTGTGTCTCCTTGCTTTCGGGGTTTACGGCCTTCCGATGTTATTGCGAGAAATGTCAGGTGTTAGTCACATTTGTCAGGAATTCTCCACTTGCTCGTGTAGTGAAATCCACCCCAAAAGGACTTAGGAGGACCGACACGCTAACGATTAGGTGTACAAAAGGGGTTTGAAATTCACATGCGTGAACGTCAATAACCCTCAGAGGACGGAACTTCTGCTCGACATAGAAGGCCACACCTACGTCAGAACCCTGTGGCTGGAGATTTCAATGCCAAGTCACAAGCTTGGGGTTGTTCAGCGAACGATCCTTCCGGGCGCAAATTGCTTGAACTGTGCGACGGGTCAGACATCATTCTACTTCAGCATTGCGATTCCCCAATAACATTCGTACACACCGGTCACGGAGGGGAGTCAAAGTCAAAACCTGATATGAGTCTTATGTCCACTAAACAAATGTCAGGTACTCATTGATCCAATCAAATGGAACTTCAGTTTGACTACAATTGACAACCTTGGCATAACTCCTGTACATAACAATATAGATGCAAATACGAACAAGATTTACACACGAAACACATGCACACTCACAACCAGCGCTTTAAAATTTGACTCCTATGTACTTCTCTGACCGAAAGTAGTATAAAGGGGTTTTAAAATCTTTCTGTTTTAGTCCTAATGGAAAGGAGACGACCACTTCGTTCAGATCTGATGTAACAGTGGTTTAATGGGCGCAGGTTGTCTTTAAGAATCGTGAGTGTTTTGGAAAGGCATCTGTCATGAAAAAGCTCTTCAAGAGATGGTAGCTGTGTTCGAGTGATATACGATGCTTTTTTTAGTCTATTTAGTCTAAGTCTTTGTGCCAGTGAAGTATTACCATACCAGCGGGTGAAGGCAAAGTTAATTACACTGCTGATGGTTGCTGTACAGAAAAGTTAAATTATTGTTTTGTCGATGTTAAATTTTCTTAGCTTTCTAATATGGAGAGTCGGTGGTAGATTTTGGTGTAAAGGTTTTGACAGGTTCACTCCATTTCAGTTATTGTCTTTTTTTTTTAAAGTATTTTTAATGTTTTTCTTGTTTCTGTCTCTTTTTTTTGTGTGTTAAGCCTAGCAGTCTTCTTTTATCTTTAGACTCTTACACAATTTGTTTAAGTATTTTATCACTATCGTAAGATAAGATAGAATAGGATAAGATAAATGAAAAGTAATGATTTCCTTGATTATCACAACGTCCCCAGGACTCGCAAAGATCTTCCTCCAGGGAACAGTACCAGGAAAAAGAAGAAGAGACAGACAGGGAAAGCGACGGGAAGGCAAAATAGAAGAATGGACGGGGGTGTCATTGAAAGAAATTTTATCCAAGGCAAAAGACAGAGAGAAATGAAGAAAGAGATCGTGTGTGGTGCCCCTCAAGGGATAGGTGAAGCTTACACATTAACTACGTCTATAACGAACGCAATACGTTACTCATAGTCTGTTTCCTGTGAGACTCTATCACCAAGACGAAACAGAGGTCGCTATTGTTTAACTGATAGTTGTCGTCAAGTCAAGCACACCCCCCCCCACAGACACACACACTCCTTCCACCACAAACACAACCAAAACCTCTCCTGTAGACTTTGACCTAGTGTATCAATCTTCACCTCCCTTGTAGTCCCGACAACTGTGTCTTAGAGAGGGGAGACAAGCGACAAGGCGAGGGTTGACATCGCAATGTTAGCGAGATGTAGATCTAAACTACATGCAAAGTCAGAGATTCTAGCACCTTATCTTATCTTATCCTATCTTATTTGTTTTAACGTGTTTCTGTGTGCTTTCAATCCTATTTATATCTGTACATAATGAAAGTTAGTAAGACTTTATGTCTTTTTCTCTAGCAGACAGCCATTCAGTCTGTTACATCATTTCATTACCGACATTTAGTCTGAACGTAATCCATTACAAGCGCACAAACAGAATTTTAAAAAATAATTTCGTTAGTTCTTTAACTAACTTGACACCCCCCCCCGCCTCTCCCATCCCAGAATTGCAGTACTATTCTCCCCCCCCCCCCGCCTCTCCCATCCCAGAAATGCAGTACTATTCTCCCACCCCTCCTCTCACGTCCTTGTGAGACGTCCCTCCAGGCACTAAGGTTCAGAGTACCGGTATTTAAAACGTTTTGATCGGGGCGCGACAGTCGACACAAAAATAGCTGGGTGTTGGGGGGGGGGGGGGGGGTTCAAGTAAAGAGAGGTTTGAAAGTCTGAAAAAAAAAGTTATATTTTTTCTTAGGCGCAGCTAAAAATAGCCTACTTAGAGGTCAACTTATTACGCAATCAAATAAAGTGCAAGCACCAGCAGACGATATTTTGGCGGCCTTAGCAAGATACAGGGGAGCAGAAGTCAGCGAGCTTTCGTTCTTGTTTAGACTGTAGCCTACGCCGATGTCTCCGTCTTTAGCAGATCTAGGCAACTCAACCTTTAGCTGAGGACCTCCAGTTCTTTAGGAGGGATCTAAAAGGGTTATTTTGGGTCACTTTTAAGAAAGAGCAAATAAACAATAGCCTAATGTCGATTACATCAAATAGCTCAGGGCTTCATCAAGTCTAAAACCGGCCCGGGTCTTCAACGCATGAAAGTGTTGCCCTAACGTTTTGGCACACATTTTCCTACACAGTAGTGCCAGATTTGCATATAGGCAATAAAAGGTATAGCTTAGGGGCCTCAATAAATATTTAGCATTAACAAATAATATCTGGACTTAGAACGGGCCCACTATCTCAGTTTAGGGCTTTTTTTAAATTCTTAATCCGGCACTGCACACACAGCCAGCATCACTTTTTAAAAAGTATTCGAATCCAAAGGAAACGAGTCTATGTATTTTAATTATGATTGTTATGATCATCAATAGTGCTAGATGTTACAATCAAACTTGATGTCAAGATGTCACGTTGAATCACAATCAATGATCGTAATTGCCGAGGATCTTGAAATCGTGTTTAATAAGATGATCGTATAGAAGTAGCTAGATCTAGTTGATAATACGATCATTCAGAATGTTGTCAGTTGATAAGAGGAACATCCAGAAGTTGCCAATCGCTAAGTCGATCTAAGTATGTTACTATATTCAATGAAGAAACTTATCTTCGTCTAAAACAAATGCTTTAATTCAAAACTTAGAAAAAGCTCTTCACAAATAATTACAATGGTTAAATGTACTTGAATAGAACAAAATCAATATAATTCTGCTAAATAAATTATCTACACAATAATGTAAAATATACGTCTGAATCCTAACACGCTCCGTACGACACTAACTAAAAACTAGAATATTTTCCCGGGTATAGCGTTGTCACGTGTCTAACATCCCCTCGTGGCAATGCCAACCAATAAATGCAGCTCAATGTACAATAATTAGTATTTCAAAACCAATCACATTTATTTCCAAACATGATCCGAGCTAATAAGTTCTGTCTGGTAACATTGGGCGGCTAAATATAGATACAGTGTACGTGACAATGACCTGTGGACAGAAGGCTCGGATAGCTCTGCGTCAATGACCAGATATAGCTAGCGGGCCATAGTTCGTACTTCACTAGCATCTGCAGGTATAGAACTACTCGAAATATTTTAATTTTTTTATTACAAAAAGAAAAAAAAACATCTAAATTGTTTTTTAAATAGCCGGAGCGTGGCTCATAGAAGGAGTAAACTTCTTCACTTTCATGCCAGAAGGAACTACCCAAATAGGATACCGAGGGTGCCAGATGTCCAAGGCAACAAGGGCTGTCGGCGCCCTCTTCCTTCTCCCAATAGACTTTGTAATAAATATTTACAGAAGAACAGTCACCAGAAAGCACTACAAGACCTGCACACAGAGCAAACGGAGTTCCCGAGCATTGCGTACGAAATATATGATATCATACGGGGTTAGGGTCCGGCGCAGGGGCTACTGCAATACCCACTTTCCCCTTGGTACGCCTCTGCACTACCTTAAACCACATCTCCACATTACCTAGCATTAGTTAATTCTTCGTCTTAATCTAAAAGTTATAAAATATTTATTTTTTATTCGGGAAAATAAACGTAAATCAAATACTGTGGATAACAATGTAAAGTTCAGAAAGACTCACGTCCAGGTTCCAATGACGACACGCCATCACAGGAATCGAACTCAAAACTGTCGCTGAGAGATATGTACTGCATGGGGATAAACTAACCAAAACAAAGTAGCTCAGCTACATTGAAGGAAAGATGCAGAGGTCATAGTTCATGTCGAGCACATCCATGTCTTTATAATTCTGTTACACTTGATACACACTATAATGTAACACACTCGCGTGTCTTTATAACCGATCCACTCTGTCACTAAAACCACATGATACGCTTATTGATAATGACCACAATACACAGTCAAAAACGCACAAATGCATTAAATTCATGTCAGTGTTATTCCCAAGAGAACACATTGTACACTTACAACAAGTGTGGTCATTCAGTGTGTAGATATTTAAAACGCGTATCTTCCCGATGTATAGACCTGGGACGATACTTGATGTCATTATAAACATCCTTATACATATCTGTAGTATGCAGAGGCGTCTCCAATGCCTTACATTAGGAACAAGTAAGAAATGCCAATGGTAAATTTTAAACTACAATTACCCCCCTTTTTTTATGTAGAGAAAACATCGTCAAGATTATGGCTAAAACACTTGTAGTAAAAGGATGTGAAAAAAAATCTTATAGAATCTAGTAGGAAGAGGCGGAAGACTAGCTTTTACTGGCGTCGCCCTTATTGGGTGCCGCCCTAAGTGTGGACCTACGTGCTGGACGTCCAAACGTATTCATTTGATACGGACAATAAACAAGGAGTTGCCCTTTACGGTAGGGAATAAAACAACGAATAATATAAAGTAAACCAAAGGGTCATTGGCACACTATAAGACATAGATCCAGGACATGTCCTTGAGCAGAACAAAAAGAGAGACCCCCGGGAAAAAGTGCATAATAACTCCCCCCCCCCCCAAAAAAAAAGTGAGACATTGAGATGAGCGAATAATAAGATGGTGAGACTAGATCAAATAGTGATTCCTTGGGAAATGATAATAGTGAGACACCAAAAAAAAGGGAATAGTCATTTCTTGGAGGTAATAGTGCGACAAAGAAGAATAGCGAGACATTGAGATAAAATAATAGTGAGACCTGAAATAAGTGAACAGTGGAAAACAGCCTCTGGAGTAGAACTCACAGGGGATGAGCAAAAACAAAAAAACTGACCGACGGAAGCAAACATGGAGAAGATCAGTTGACCAAGAAGCAAAGATGGCAGAATGGACCTGGGGCCCTGCTGAGGAGAATTGCCCAGGACAGAGTCCGATTTTGCGGACCTGTGCTTCACTGGAAGTCAAAAGGATTTAAGTCAAGTAAATCAAGTCAATATTCTATTAGAACATAAAATAAAAAAAAGATCGGAATCGCAACTATAAAGTTGGTAAGAAATTATCTTAACTTCTGAACCGACAGTGATCACGTGGTCTCAGACACGAAGTACAAAGTGCTGCTCAGCCACTCGAGTACGATCCTCAAGGGGAGGAAGTAATAGATGGTATGTACAGTATTTCCAATAAATAGTAGACATTGAACAAAAAAAATAAAAAAATATTTATCTACTACAAGGAAGTGCGCACGTCCGTTAGCTACTCACACATGTGTGTAAGATGTGCTCAACAAGGATGTGTTCGCTGGTAGCACGTGCATGTCAGCGTGGTCGAGAGGCTAAGTGCGCTTGAACTTGGCTTGGCTTGACTACATAGAAGGGGGCTCGAGGTTCGATACCCGACTCGGGCAGAGTTGTGTTTACTGAGCGTCTAAAGGAAGCACGGAGAACCAACTCCTAGATACCCCCTCCCCCCCCCTCCACTGGTCCACAAATGAGATTGGACCAAAGCGCTCTGAGCATGCTATAAGGATGAAAGTAGCGCTATATAAAAGCTATAAATATATATGTTTGTTTGTATGTTTCAGTGTTTTGTTTCTTTGTTTTTTATTTTTATTTGTTTGTTTGTTTCTTTTTTGTTTGTTATAGACGTTGGTGTTGCACACAATTCGTTAATAAATATCGCCTTTACATTTTCTTTATGCAAAACAAGTCTCGCTCCATTGCACTTCATGCATTAAGACCCGAGCTTGAGCTCAAGGTGTTCATGATAATAACTGTAAGTGTCCTGGTAGATGCAAAGTCCAACTTATTTGCTGATACCATTGCGAACAAATTAATTTAATCATACAATATACATAACAAAATGATGTCTGCGATCCTGCACTAACTGTTACAAAGGTAGCAAAAGGGTTCAGATCTGAGGTCGAGTTGGAGGAAATTAGAGCGTTTGGTCGTTATGTTGGCCACATGACACCCTCGTTAACCGTGGGCCACAGAAATGGATCATCTGCCCTAAAGATCGCACGGTCTGGAAGGGAAAGTTTAACAGGGTCATCTGCAGCTAGCCTAAATTGCAAATGAACTCGGTAGAAAGAATGAGGTAGCTAAATAATCTAAGGTAGTCTGTAAAGGAACTGTTTCGCCAATTTCTTTTATATAAATACAAAATAACAGTATATATTTGGTGGTGTTAGGGATACTTTGATGTAAAGTCGATCTCACTGTTTTACAGTTTCTAAATACGTTATAAAAGAGGTGTGTGAAATGCTGTCCATGTATTGCAGGAATGAAAGACAGGGCGCCTATCATCGTGGGAACACGTGGGTGAACTTGAAGAGAAACCCGCTAACAGACAGGCTCATAATTGTTTTAATTGTCTATTGTCTTCTTTTTTGAAAACACCGCCCCAACCGCTACGACAACCCCTTTAATCATGTTTATCTCAGGTCTTTCGACCCGCTTTGAGAAATAGAGGTCACGTGAGTGATATCTGGGGAGTAGATAGTGAGACGTTACATGTGGAGAGCTCTTTAGTTGACTGATTACCATTACTTTCTGATGAGATGCAAAAAAAATCTCTAAATATTTGTTATGAAAATGATATGCTGTATCGGTTATTGTTCTTGTGTTTACATGTGCTTGTAACTCGTCCGTAAGAATGTGTTCACGAAATGTGTGTTGTGTAGTCATTCAGTGTATTAAAGTCATACTAAGCGGACATGGTTTTTGACTCTATTATGTTCATAACAATATTAATCTCCATTTTTTTTTCATTTCTTAACCATCACTTGGAACTCAATATACACGAATCATCCTAAAATAAGGTGTCAATACCTTCCAATTCCGTACATCCCATCTGGGTTTTTTCCTCCCAGAACAACTTGGTGGTAAGGGGTGTGAAACTTAGAAAAGGCTCTCAATATGTTAAAGATATATTTAATGAAAATAAAAGTATATTTTTGTAAATATAACCACCCGGTATTGATACTTTTGTTTTCTCCGATTCTTTGTCTATGATATGGGTAGAAATATATATAAAAGTCCTGAGTTCTAAAATAATTGGAACCTGCATCTTTTGTTTTTCTCATGAAAAGTGTTAAATCAAGTGGAGGTATTATTTTGTCCACAGAAAGTCTAGCGCATATGAAGTAATTATATTTAATTTAGAGAAAATAAAAAAATAAATAAATGTGAACAAGTTATTTAGGAATACCAGAGGCGGCTATGGTAGTGTCTAGAAGGTGTTCCCCCCCCCCAATATCTCTACTCCCATCCTATATCCCTATTAGCAATATACCACGCATCAACATAATAATAACTAAAACTGACTTCCAGTCAATGGACCTCATTCACCAATCGTAAATAAACAACATTGAGTCACGTGTTTCCCTATCTCTTCTATTTAAATTACGATCTAATTTTAATCCACAATGGTTATCACGTGACCGTTCGTTTTGGTGAATGATGTCCATTGTACGACGTGTCACGTGATTGTATTCTTTCCAAACTGATACTTTGTTTCGTACCTTATGGGACATTAAAAAAGTTATTTATTTATACGCTTCTTTGCTGTTGTTTTTTCCTGGGACGTAGCGGCTATGTGATTAGGAGCGTGGCCTGCGAACCTATGGGTCTGGGGTCCAAACATTGTGGAGGACTGGGATTTTGAACTAATGGCTACCCGATACTGACGTTACATGGATAGAGAGAGAGAGGGGTGGGGGAGTAAGCGGTCGGTCGTTGTGCCAAATTTCAACGTGCTCCAAGAATCAGAAGTGAAAGAAAAACAATACGTTTTCAGTGTGCGTACCAGACGAGAGAGAGTTAATCCAGGCTTCGTACTAACAAAATATGATCTAAATTAGGTTCAGGCAAATTATATTTATAATATTTGGTTCAACAAAAATGAATAAATAATCAATCAATTAAAATAAAATTTTAAGATGCATACCTTAGTCAAGAGGAAAAAAAAAACAACGATAAAATTTAGAATTTTGATCTTCAACTAAATCCCTCAATGTTGACTGTACAGCTGTTTGGACATTGATTTTAAATTACAAACTTCTTTTCTGCATACTACTCCTCAGTTTAAAACGCTGACACCAATGATTGGACACAGTAAAAACTTTGTTTGATCTTCCAACTGACACTGACCACGAGTGCATCGGTCACTTCCACATGCCATGTTGCTAGGATAGATCTATATGGATTTTCGTGATTGAGTAACTAAGGCACACAACTCCAGAAATGAAATCAAACAGTGCGTAAACACGAAGAGTTTCTCGCCCCTTACCACACACTGTCTCCCCTCCAGGTCCCTTCCCTTCAAGTTGTAGAAACAAGGGAAAGAAAAATTCTGTGACGCAACAGACACGGATGATTAATTGAATAAAGCGCGGCGCTGACCGCTGATAGAGTCTCCCCTACCCCCCCACCCCACTTTTACAACACTGCCGCCGTGGACTGATAAACCTCTGACTAGTCAAGTCCAGATGCCCAAAATCGTAACACAGAGTCGTCAAGCTGTGAGTGGATAAGTGTGTAGAAAACAAGGGTTTTAAAGCTTGTTTAAAGACTTATCTAGTCACGTGACTGGAGAGGGTTAAGGAGGTAAGGCAAAGCGAAGAGTTCAGGCTTAGCTTTTAGCTCCAAGATTGCCATTGTGTAATGCCCCAACAGTACACCGAACGAAAGTCTGGTCTGCCAGTGGTCAAGAGTTTATCAGTGACACGCCAAAGTATAATCATTCATAGTAACACGCTACAGTATACACACATTGCACCACTCACACGTAGAACCACTCACACGTAGCACCACTCACACGTAAATGCTGATTGTTGCACCAGATTGCTACTACTAAGTTAACTGGAACACACAAACCAATGTAGGCGTACTGCATTTAACAATGTAGAACTAGACATAACCTCAACAACCTTATAACCATTTTGTATTAACATAATAGACAAAGTCAACTCCAGCAGGCACGATATAAATCAATAAATATAATCTATATATATAAAATAGTATGAAATGACGTTTTAAATAAAATCTAACTCACTACAAGAACACGTCTATTTACTCTCTTGTCATCTCTTGAGTCGTCTGCCGTTCTTTACATACATTATGACAGACCCTGTCGTGATTTCATCATTTTCCAAGACGAAAAACTAATGCTCCCTTTTTCATCGTATTGGAAACACATGCACACACTCCATAACAATAGTATCGGGAGAACGGAATACTTACACACCGGAAGTCAGAACAGTACACTATTTTCGAATTCCTTATTTACAATATGATTTTAAATAATCAATTAAATTATTTATTAATTAATTAAATGATTAATTTTTATTATTTTGTGTGTTAGTTTTAGAGTAATAGACATTTATTTATATACCAGAAAGTTGGAGTGAACATATAAACAGGTGTGTTAAGGCGGCACCTTCGATGTGGTCACGGTTTAGGTCTTAGGAAGGGGCGACGTAGGAATAGTGTGAAGATAATAAAGTACATGTGGATTTAAAGTAATTGTGAATATCACATGTAAACCTGTAAAGTAATTGTGGAAATAACATATAAACCTGTAAAGTAATTGTAGAATTAACATGTAAACCTGTAAAGTAATTGTGGAAATGCATGTAAACCTGTAAAGTAATTGTGGAAATAACATGTAAACCTGTAAAGTAATTGTGAATAACACATGTAAACATGTAAAGTAATTGTGGAAATGCATGTAAACCTGTAAAGTAATTGTGGAAATGACATGTAAGCCAGTAAAGTAATTGTGGAAATAACATGTAAACCTGTAAAGTAATTGTGAATAACACATGTAAACCTGTAAAGTAATTGTGGAAATGCATGTAAACCTGTAAAGTAATTGTGGAAATAACATGTAAACCTGTAAAGTAATTGTGGAAATGCATGTAAACCTGTAAAGTAATTGTGGAAATGACATGTAAGCCAGTAAAGTAATTGTGGAAATAACATGTAAACCTGTAAAGTAATTGTGAATAACACATGTAAACCTGTAAAGTAATTGTGGAAATGCATGTAAACCTGTAAAGTAATTGTGGAAATAACATGTAAACCTGTAAAGTAATTGTGGAAATGACATGTAAGCCAGTAAAGTAATTGTGGAAATGACATGTAAACCTGTAAAGTAATTGTGGAAATGCATGTAAACCTGTAAAGTAATTGTGAATAACACATGTAAACCTGTAAAGTAATTGTGGAAATGCATGAAAACCTGTAAAGTAATTGTGGAAATAACATGTAAACCTGTAAAGTAATTGTGGAAATGACATGTAAGCCAGTAAAGTAATTGTGGAAATGACATGTAAGCCAGTAAAGTAATTGTGGAAATAACATGTAAACCTGTAAAGTAATTGTGAATAACACATGTAAACCTGTAAAGTAATTGTGGAAATGCATGAAAACCTGTAAAGTAATTGTGGAAATAACATGTAAACCTGTAAAGTAATTGTGGAAATGACATGTAAGCCAGTAAAGTAATTGTGGAAATGACATGTAAGCCAGTAAAGTAATTGTGGAAATAACATGTAAACCTGTAAAGTAATTGTGGAAATGCATGTAAACCTGTAAAGTAATTGTGGAAATAACATGTAAACCTGTAAAGTAATTGTGGAAATGACATGTAAGCCAGTAAAGTAATTGTGGAAATAACATGTAAACCTGTAAAGTAATTGTGAATAACACATGTAAACCTGTAAAGTAATTGTGGAAATGCATGAAAACCTGTAAAGTAATTGTGGAAATAACATGTAAACCTGTAAAGTAATTGTGGAAATGACATGTAAGCCAGTAAAGTAATTGTGGAAATGACATGTAAGCCAGTAAAGTAATTGTGGAAATAACATGTAAACCTGTAAAGTAATTGTGGAAATGCATGTAAACCTGTAAAGTAATTGTGGAAATAACATGTAAACCTGTAAAGTAATTGTGGAAATGACATGTAAGCCAGTAAAGTAATTGTGGAAATGACATGTAAACCTGTAAAGTAATTGTGGAAATGCATGTAAACCTGTAAAGTAATTGTGGAAATAACATGTAAACCTGTAAAGTAATTGTGGAAATGACATGTAAGCCAGTAAAGTAATTGTGGAAATGACATGTAAGCCAGTAAAGTAATTGTGGAAATGACATGTAAACCTGTAAAGTAATTGTGGAAATAACATGTAAGCCAGTAAAGTAAGTGTAGTATTGACATCAACTCTATATACACATATACAGAGAATAGCAGACAAGGAGACGGGCAGACACAAAAAAAACAGACAGACAGAACAAGAGATAAACTGAGAGAGAGAGAGAGAGAGATAATGGTCAAATGACCTTCAGCGTGTTGATGTTGGCCAAGAGTAAGCTGTTTTAAAAAATGCTTGTATGGGTTGGGTAAGGTCGGGGTTGGGATCAGGCCAAGCGAGACATGACTCATAGATCGATACCGTCTCAACCTGCGGGTGTGTGTGGTATATTCATAGATGTATGTACTGTGTGCATTATTTGGCAGAGCAGGAGAGGGAGAAAGAGGGAGAGAGAGAAGAAGGAGAGAGAGAAAGAGAGAGTGAGAGAGATGAAAAAAAAATGGAACAGTCAAGATTTGGAAAGTAAAAGAAATTGAGTAAAAAAAAAAAAGAAAGGGGGGGGGGGCAGATATATTGACAAAGAAGATAGAGCTGGAGAGAGTAAGAGAAATGAGAGAGAGAGAGAGAGAGACAGAGAGATTGATTGTCTGCGTGCAATAAAGTTCTGAATGAATGAACGCTGCATAAAAAGTGACTCCATGAGATGTGACATGTTGCTTGATTAGCACCTAACGATTAAAACGCATCCTACAGTGTAATACAGCCATAGTCCTCATCCTACAGTGTAATACAGCCATAGTCCTCATCCTACAGTGTAATACAGCCATAGTCCTCATCCTACAGTGTAATACAGCCATAGTCCTCATCCTACAGTGTAATACAGCCATAGTCCTCATCCTACAGTGTAATACAGCCATAGTCCTCATCCTACAGTGTAATACAGCCATAGTCCTCATCCTACAGTGTAATACAGCCATAGTCCTCATCCTACAGTGTAATACAGCCATAGTCCTCATCCTACAGTGTAATACAGCCATAGTCCTCATCCTACAGTGTAATACAGCCATAGTCCTCATCCTACAGTGTAATACAGCCATAGTCCTCATCCTACAGTGTAATACAGCCATAGTCCTCATCCTACAGTGTAATACAGCCATAGTCCTCATCCTACAGTGTAATACAGCCATAGTCCTCATCCTACAGTGTAATACAGCCATAGTCCTCATCCTACAGTGTAATACAGCCATAGTCCTCATCCTACAGTGTAATACAGCCATAGTCCTCATCCTACAGTGTAATACAGCCATAGTCCTCATCCTACAGTGTAATACAGCCATAGTCCTCATCCTACAGTGTAATACAGCCATAGTCCTCATCCTACAGTGTAATACAGCCATAGTCCTCATCCTACAGTGTAATACAGCCATAGTCCTCATCCTACAGTGTAATACAGCCATAGTCCTCATCCTACAGTGTAATACAGCCATAGTCCTCATCCTACAGTGTAATACAGCCATAGTCCTCATCCTACAGTGTAATACAGCCATAGTCCTCATCCTACAGTGTAATACAGCCATAGTCCTCATCCTACAGTGTAATACAGCCATAGTCCTCATCCTACAGTGTAATACAGCCATAGTCCTCATCCTACAGTGTAATACAGCCATAGTCCTCATCCTACAGTGTAATACAGCCATAGTCCTCATCCTACAGTGTAATACAGCCATAGTCCTCATCCTACAGTGTAATACAGCCATAGTCCTCATCCTACAGTGTAATACAGCCATAGTCCTCATCCTACAGTGTAATACAGCCATAGTCCTCATCCTACAGTGTAATACAGCCATAGTCCTCATCCTACAGTGTAATACAGCCATAGTCCTCATCCTACAGTGTAATACAGCCATAGTCCTCATCCTACAGTGTAATACAGCCATAGTCCTCATCCTACAGTATAATACAGCCATAGTCCTCATCCTACAGTGTAATACAGCCATAGTCCTCATCCTACAGTGTAATACAGCCATAGTCCTCATCCTACAGTGTAATACAGCCATAGTCCTCATCCTACAGTGTAATACAGCCATAGTCCTCATCCTACAGTGTAATACAGCCATAGTCCTCATCCTACAGTGTAATACAGCCATAGTCCTCATCCTACAGTGTAATACAGCCATAGTCCTCATCCTACAGTGTAATACAGCCATAGTCCTCATCCTACAGTGTAATACAGCCATAGTCCTCATCCTACAGTGTAATACAGCCATAGTCCTCATCCTACAGTGTAATACAGCCATAGTCCTCATCCTACAGTGTAATACAGCCATAGTCCTCATCCTACAGTGTAATACAGCCATAGTCCTCATCCTACAGTGTAATACAGCCATAGTCCTCATCCTACAGTGTAATACAGCCATAGTCCTCATCCTACAGTGTAATACAGCCATAGTCCTCATCCTACAGTGTAATACAGCCATAGTCCTCATCCTACAGTGTAATACAGCCATAGTCCTCATCCTACAGTGTAATACAGCCATAGTCCTCATCCTACAGTGTAATACAGCCATAGTCCTCATCCTACAGTGTAATACAGCCATAGTCCTCATCCTACAGTGTAATACAGCCATAGTCCTCATCCTACAGTGTAATACAGCCATAGTCCTCATCCTACAGTGTAATACAGCCATAGTCCTCATCCTACAGTGTAATACAGCCATAGTCCTCATCCTACAGTGTAATACAGCCATAGTCCTCATCCTACAGTGTAATACAGCCATAGTCCTCATCCTACAGTGTAATACAGCCATAGTCCTCATCCTACAGTGTAATACAGCCATAGTCCTCATCCTACAGTGTAATACAGCCATAGTCCTCATCCTACAGTGTAATACAGCCATAGTCCTCATCCTACAGTGTAATACAGCCATAGTCCTCATCCTACAGTGTAATACAGCCATAGTCCTCATCCTACAGTGTAATACAGCCATAGTCCTCATCCTACAGTGTAATACAGCCATAGTCCTCATCCTACAGTGTAATACAGCCATAGTCCTCATCCTACAGTGTAATACAGCCATAGTCCTCATCCTACAGTGTAATACAGCCATAGTCCTCATCCTACAGTGTAATACAGCCATAGTCCTCATCCTACAGTGTAATACAGCCATAGTCCTCATCCTACAGTGTAATACAGCCATAGTCCTCATCCTACAGTGTAATACAGCCATAGTCCTCATCCTACAGTGTAATACAGCCATAGTCCTCATCCTACAGTGTAATACAGCCATAGTCCTCATCCTACAGTGTAATACAGCCATAGTCCTCATCCTACAGTGTAATACAGCCATAGTCCTCATCCTACAGTGTAATACAGCCATAGTCCTCATCCTACAGTGTAATACAGCCATAGTCCTCATCCTACAGTGTAATACAGCCATAGTCCTCATCCTACAGTGTAATACAGCCATAGTCCTCATCCTACAGTGTAATACAGCCATAGTCCTCATCCTACAGTGTAATACAGCCATAGTCCTCATCCTACAGTGTAATACAGCCATAGTCCTCATCCTACAGTGTAATACAGCCATAGTCCTCATCCTACAGTGTAATACAGCCATAGTCCTCATCCTACAGTGTAATACAGCCATAGTCCTCATCCTACAGTGTAATACAGCCATAGTCCTCATCCTACAGTGTAATACAGCCATAGTCCTCATCCTACAGTGTAATACAGCCATAGTCCTCATCCTACAGTGTAATACAGCCATAGTCCTCATCCTACAGTGTAATACAGCCATAGTCCTCATCCTACAGTGTAATACAGCCATAGTCCTCATCCTACAGTGTAATACAGCCATAGTCCTCATCCTACAGTGTAATACAGCCATAGTCCTCATCCTACAGTGTAATACAGCCATAGTCCTCATCCTACAGTGTAATACAGCCATAGTCCTCATCCTACAGTGTAATACAGCCATAGTCCTCAACCTACAGTGTAATACAGCCATAGTCCTCATCCTACAGTGTAATACAGCCATAGTCCTCATCCTACAGTGTAATACAGCCATAGTCCTCATCCTACAGTGTAATACAGCCATAGTCCTCATCCTACAGTGTAATACAGCCATAGTCCTCATCCTACAGTGTAATACAGCCATAGTCCTCATCCTACAGTGTAATACAGCCATAGTCCTCATCCTACAGTGTAATACAGCCATAGTCCTCATCCTACAGTGTAATACAGCCATAGTCCTCATCCTACAGTGTAATACAGCCATAGTCCTCATCCTACAGTGTAATACAGCCATAGTCCTCATCCTACAGTGTAATACAGCCATAGTCCTCATCCTACAGTGTAATACAGCCATAGTCCTCATCCTACAGTGTAATACAGCCATAGTCCTCATCCTACAGTGTAATACAGCCATAGTCCTCATCCTACAGTGTAATACAGCCATAGTCCTCATCCTACAGTGTAATACAGCCATAGTCCTCATCCTACAGTGTAATACAGCCATAGTCCTCATCCTACAGTGTAATACAGCCATAGTCCTCATCCTACAGTGTAATACAGCCATAGTCCTCATCCTACAGTGTAATACAGCCATAGTCCTCATCCTACAGTGTAATACAGCCATAGTCCTCATCCTACAGTGTAATACAGCCATAGTCCTCATCCTACAGTGTAATACAGCCATAGTCCTCATCCTACAGTGTAATACAGCCATAGTCCTCATCCTACAGTGTAATACAGCCATAGTCCTCATCCTACAGTGTAATACAGCCATAGTCCTCATCCTACAGTGTAATACAGCCATAGTCCTCATCCTACAGTGTAATACAGCCATAGTCCTCATCCTACAGTGTAATACAGCCATAGTCCTCATCCTACAGTGTAATACAGCCATAGTCCTCATCCTACAGTGTAATACAGCCATAGTCCTCATCCTACAGTGTAATACAGCCATAGTCCTCATCCTACAGTGTAATACAGCCATAGTCCTCATCCTACAGTGTAATACAGCCATAGTCCTCATCCTACAGTGTAATACAGCCATAGTCCTCATCCTACAGTGTAATACAGCCATAGTCCTCATCCTACAGTGTAATACAGCCATAGTCCTCATCCTACAGTGTAATACAGCCATAGTCCTCATCCTACAGTGTAATACAGCCATAGTCCTCATCCTACAGTGTAATACAGCCATAGTCCTCATCCTACAGTGTAATACAGCCATAGTCCTCATCCTACAGTGTAATACAGCCATAGTCCTCATCCTACAGTGTAATACAGCCATAGTCCTCATCCTACAGTGTAATACAGCCATAGTCCTCATCCTACAGTGTAATACAGCCATAGTCCTCATCCTACAGTGTAATACAGCCATAGTCCTCATCCTACAGTGTAATACAGCCATAGTCCTCATCCTACAGTGTAATACAGCCATAGTCCTCATCCTACAGTGTAATACAGCCATAGTCCTCATCCTACAGTGTAATACAGCCATAGTCCTCATCCTACAGTGTAATACAGCCATAGTCCTCATCCTACAGTGTAATACAGCCATAGTCCTCATCCTACAGTGTAATACAGCCATAGTCCTCATCCTACAGTGTAATACAGCCATAGTCCTCATCCTACAGTGTAATACAGCCATAGTCCTCATCCTACAGTGTAATACAGCCATAGTCCTCATCCTACAGTGTAATACAGCCATAGTCCTCATCCTACAGTGTAATACAGCCATAGTCCTCATCCTACAGTGTAATACAGCCATAGTCCTCATCATACAGTGTAATACAGCCATAGTCCTCTCTGAATATGTGATTAATAAAAATAAAGAAACCATGAACAGTCCTCGATACATTGCTAGGACCACATTGTTCTCCAAGTTTTGCCCTAAGTCATCCAATATCGTTCTCCTGGCGATTCGGGCTATACATTTGAGCCACTTCAGCTCACCGCCCTTTAGCCAAATATTCTGTAAGCCTATATTGGAAAGGAACTAACAAAACACACACACACAACTAAAGTGGAAACTATTAAAAGCCTTAACACCGACACATTGAGCCAGCCCGCTGCAAGTTACTGGCTGCAATAGATGAAATTCCCAACAGAAAGCTGAAATTATAATACACTTCCTAGACATAATTTATTGCCTCTCTGATGTTGACACATCGTTAATATTGCTTATTATTGACTTACCTCATAGGCTTACAACTAGGTGATAAGGCAAGTTAAGAATTAAGATTACTTACTAACGGTCGCTTGATTCTGTGGTCCACTGGTGCCTAAGCCTTTAAAGGCCTGATGGCCATATGCATTTTCAAAACTTTGTCTCCCCCCCAAAAAAAAAATCAAATGACGAGTAAAAACGAACAAGAGACGCGGTGGCTGAGTGGTGAACATCTTGGCTTCCGAACCGAGGGGTCCCGGGTTCGTATCGTAGTGAAGACTGAGATTTTTATGATCGGGATCTTTAGGTAGCATCTGAGTCCATCCAGATCTGACAGTAGCTGGGAAATGTAAAGGCGGTTGGTCGTTGTGCTGGCCACATGATACCCTTGCTAACAGTGGGCCACAGAAAGAGCTTATCTTAACATCATAGATCGCAAGGTCTGAAAGGAACTAACCATCAACGGCTTCAGCATGTACTGAGAGTACAAGTCTCGAAGGACAGGATATAACCCGCGGGGACGTGGTTTGAACAACAATGCTTCGGGCGAAGGTTAACGAGGGTGTCATGAAGTCACCACAACTCTGTTATTTCCCCCTCCCCTCACGCACCTATTGACTTTCATAAAGATCTGATCTCTAGACTCGGACATGTTTACCTCAACGACTACAACGCCAGCCAGGTGACAGAGGTAGAATAGTATCCGAGGCACGAGGCTAACCGATTCCAGGCGTGCTCGGACATACACATGGCCTAGTGGTCAGTCAGTAGGGTAGTGCTAGCTTTATCACGTCCCTTAAATCTGCCGTCCGCTCCCCCCCCCTCCCCCACCCCCAACAAACAATATAACTTGACGTATCTTGACAGCGAGTTAAGAAGACAAGACTGACACGAGCCGGAAACGCCGACTTTCTGTTTGATAGCACAAGAAAAAAAAAAAGAGTATATTTTGACGTTGTCTTCGCTTGAAGAATTATAAGTTTTTAGAGTCTTCACAAAAATAACAAGGGAAAAAAACGTAAACAAGCTGCGTTAACATCACAGTAACATCACTGGTAAAGCTGCTAGTAACAGTAACATGAAAAAGCCTTGTATTTGTATAAGAAACATAGGGCCTACTATTTAGTTGTACTATAAATCATGGGCGTACCCTGGGGGGGGGGGTTTGACACCTAATGAAATCCCCTTCCCCGCAGGGGATCCGAAATTAGTGACTGATATTTTGCTTTGATTCTGTTTATTTTAGGTGAGATTTTAATACTAAACCATCACTTGTCCCAGCGCAGCCAAGTGGAGTTTACCAGGGGGGTTTGCATTCAAACCTCCCTCTTCTATAAAAAAAAAAAAAAAAAGAATGCAAACGACAATCCCCAAACTCCAAGAGCATAGCTAAGGAAGATTTTGATTTTAAAACCCCCTCCGAAATTTACAATAACCCGTTCTTTAATCTAAGACCAACCATACATCAGTCACCAGATTCTATGAGCGTAGCCAAGAGGGGTTTTGTGTTTAAAAAAACCCTCCAGAGGGGTTTATAGCTAAAAATATCTCTTCAATATAAAAAAAAAGCAAATAACGCACTCAAAATGCTATGAGCGTAGTGAAAAGGGTTTTGAGTTTAAAACCCTCTTCATCGGGATTTGAAGGTAAAAAATACCTCTTCAATAAAAAAAAAAAAGCAAATTACGCACTAAAAATGCTATGAGTGTAGCCAAAGGGGGTTTTGAGTTTAACTCCCCCCCCCCCTTCAGCGGGGTTTGAAGCTATAAAATACCTCTTTAATATAAATTTCAGACACAAAATTCTATGAGCGTAGCCAAGCCAAGAGGGGTTTTGAGTTTAAACTCCGCTCCTCCCAGAGGGCTTTTATTAAAGTTTCAAACCCCTCCAGATGGTTTTGAGGTTTAAATCCCCCTACATAGAGTTTTGAGGTTGAAAACCTCTCTCTTCAATATTATTCTAAAGCAAACAAAATTCACCAAATCCTAAGAGCGTAGCTAAAGCGGTTTTGAATTTGTTTAAAAAAAAACTCCAGAGATTTTTTAGTTTAAAACCACCCAACAGATGATTTTGACGATAAAACTTCCATTTTCGATATAAAATCTAAGCAAACTACAGTCACCTAATTTCAAGAGCGTAGTCAAGAGAGGTTACACATTTCTACCAGTGGCTCAAAGTCCAGTGAATGGTCATCCGCCGAAATGGAAAACAGTAAATGTGGCTCAACAAAGATGGCTAAAACGGATTTTAGGAGTCAGTTATAGAGATCGGGTCTCAATCAAGGAAATCCTATGACGAACTGGGAGTAGTAAGGTTGTGATACAACGTCGCATGAGGTTTGCGGGACATTCTCGGACTAAATGAATTACGCATAATAAGAGTTGCGATGACATAGAGGCCATTACGAGGAAAGCGCAAACAGTGAAATCCTAGTACAACTTGGCGCAACACTTCATGGAGGACCTCAGAGCAGGGGGAAGAGGCTTCAGACATTGCCAGGGAGAGATTTTTGTGGAGGCAGCTTGTCGCCCAAATGCTCCGAACTGCGCATGATGATCTGAGTAAGTAAGTAAAGCAGATTAGGTTTTTTAAATAAAACTTTTTATTAGCAGGATAATGCACTATAGATACCTCAAAATATGCATTTTAATGGCTTTCAATACCGGACATAGTGTTTGGCAGCGGGGGTCCGAACCCCGGTGGGGGAGCTCACAGGCAAGGGCGGGGAGTCTACAATTTTTTCAGTAACTCCAGAAAGAACATATTCTATTGTATAGTACAATAAACGTTTTCCGAAAGAATGAAGGGTCAGAATGTAGTAAAGATTAATTATGTAGACGCACAAGCACATGCACACACACACACACACACACGCGAAAAAAAATCCTGGCTACGCCCATGCTATGAATTATGATTTGATGATGTAAGTCTCTGTGTTGTGATCATAGCAAATAGCAAAGTTCACAGTTAAATGAATTATTCGTATATATCAAAGACTTTTAATAATATATATCTAATCTTATATAATATAGACGTTACGTCAAAAAAAGAAGATGATTACGTCCAACGCGTCATGCATTCAGTCATGCATATTAACCAATGACTTAAATTCTGCCAAGTCACTGGTTTTATATGAATGACGTAGTGAAAGATATCGGTCATGGTTATGTTGCAGCATCAGATGACAGCAACTAATACTTTAGTAAGATAGTCTTTTTGATTACAATGTTTGAACACAAAGAAAGCGAGTTTAATTTATGCATAAACTAATGATAACCGAAGTTAAGACTTTCCAATAAAATCGCTAACAATCTTTGTTGATGATTTTGTTCAAAACCTCTCTGTCTGATTCTCCATATCACTTTTGTAACACGTCTGCCCCGCCCCACCCCTCATCATGATCCTCACCTTCCATCCCAACCCACCTTCCTTAATGTGTTCCGCTAAACAAAGATCTTATTAACATGTCTGGGGGAGAGTAACACAGTACACGCTCATGTTTACAGCGCTCCCCCCCCCACTCCTTTTCCCAAACTCCTCCCAGCTGTGAGCAGACTCAAACATAATAAACCCCCCCCCCTCTAACCAGCCTCCATCTCTGCTCACACTAATCAACCCATTCTGTTTTGACTGGCACGACGCGAACTCATCCTCATTACAGTGTTCACCCAATCTCTTCTTCCACCAACCCCGTCCTGGCCATCGCAGCTTTCCACCCTCCCATTTCATCCGACCCCCCCCCCTTGCAAGATGTGGGAGGAAAAATGGAGGGGGGGGGGGGAGAGTAAACTTTGAATGCCTTGCTCGATGGTTAATTATAGAACCAGCAGACGATCAGTTGAACTAAGTGTCTGGTTGGCGGTGACGTGAAGAGAGCTGCACGAATCGACTTGTTTCAATAAAAGTAAATCTTTTGTTGTTTCTGCATTTAATAATATATACATTTTTTTTTAAATTTCTCAGGGTTCTGTATATCTCTCACACTAGGGTTGGTCTTACTGCAAACTAGGCAGCCGTCTAGGACCTCCGATTGGCAGGGACACCATTAAGGACTCAAAACAAATCTTTAGAGAAGAGATAGCGAAAGTTGTGCCCCAATTAATGAAATTAATTGCGTTATTTTATTAGTTCGATATTTATTTTGTATTTATCTTTTTATAAGGACCACTTCGCCTGGGCCTACAATTATGTTACGGCCGCCTTGCTGACTCTTATCTCTGCCTTTCTCTCTCTCTCTCTCTCTCGTTTTCTCTGTATTTTTTTTTCTGTCTTTCTCTCACTCTTTCTGTCTGTGTGTCTGTCTCTCTGTCTGCCTGTCTCTGTCTCTTTCGTTCTCTGATTCTCACAGAAAAAATTAAAGGAATTATGAATCTAGGCATATCTCTTATTCGTATTCTTATTCGTACAAATGCTCCTTCTTCGCTAGTGCCATTAGAGAATGGAATGAGTTGCCTGAATCAGCCAGGAAAACCAACGACTTAGCAGAGTTTAAGTCATTGATTAACATGTATGGCTAGATTGACACATGAAAAACGTAGGACGTCACTAAATAATTATCTCTATTTTTTTTTCCGTGAAGTAATGTCTGTAATGCATAAGATTAGAAAAACATGTGTCTTGAATCACTGCAAAATTTAATTTTAAGATGAATCAAAAGTTTTTGTAAATTTTTCTAGAATATATTTGTAGACATAAATATCTTGACCTGTACTTTTATATCGCTCACTATCTCTTTCAACTCTCTTATTTCCTCCTGCTCTTTCTTTCTCTCTCCTCTCTTCTCATTTTTGTCCTCTGCCCTCTCTTTCTTTTCCTCTATTTCCTCCTTTTCATCTATCACTTTGTCAAGTTCCCTCTTTCAGACCTATGGGGAAGATGATGTTAAGGTCATCTGTTTCTTTGGCAAACGGTTAACGACCAGGGTGTCATGTGGCCAGCACAACGACCAACCGCCTTTACTTTTCATAACTAAATTCAGGTTCTTATTAGAGCTGGGTGGACTCAGGGGCGCCCCAAAAAATCCCGAATTTCAAAATCACTTTGTTCCTTTTTCTTTATTCCTCTTTCTCTCTCTCTCTCTCTCTCTCTCTCTCTCCCTTTCCCCCTCCCACTGTCTTACGATATCACGTGACCTGAATGACAATGTAGCTATCAATCACGACATTATAGTCATTCCACGCTCTTATGTTTTATATCGTGAGCCTGGGAGTGGGGGGAGAGAATGTAAATGGCTACCAAACGTTTGTAGGATGAACCGCACTACCCTATAGACGGACTGTCAAGCACTAAAGAGATACACACACAATTATACTATTTTATAGAACAAGCCCAAAGTCAAACAGAAGTGAGAGAGAGAGAGAGGAAGGGGGGGGGAGAAAGGAAGAGAAGAGAGAACAAAAAAGAGCGGGAGATGGGAGAATGAGAGATGGGGAGAAAAAGAAATAAAGAGAAAGGAAAAAGAGGTAGAGGCAAAGGAGGGAAAAGAGTAAGAGACAGGAGGGGAGGATAGGAATGAGAGAGAGAGAGAGAGAGAGTGAGCGATATAAAACAACATGTCAAGATATCCATGTATATAAATGTATTCCATTAAAAAGTAGCCCTACTCCAAAGATTCTAGCTAGATGTAGGACATTGCTACCTGTGGATTCACCAGTTTTAGGTTGCTATTTTTATATATCGAAAAAAAAAACCTGGAATTTTACGATCCCGGAAAGAAGCGAGACATAAAATTCTATTAAAAGAAAAAAAAAGCTACATCGTAGGTGAAACCTGGGGAAAGATAACAAGTGCCCCAGGAATCTCTTAAGTGAAAAGATAAACTTGTAATATGTGAGTAGATTTAACGAGCCAACTGTCGAGCGCCCCTCCCTCACCCCTTTCCTCAACACCCAACCTTCACTTCCCTAACAACTTAAGGAAGAAAAAAACTTTCTCTTGTTTTTCCGTCTGCTAATTACAGCTCTTATTTCATTGGCTGTTGAATGGCAGCATTCTTTGACGATTTTAGCTTGTTTTTTTTTTGTTTTTTTGTATATAAACCTAAACTTGAAATTAGCCACATAAACACTTTTAATAGTCAATAGTTCTCACTAACTTACACATCTTATTTTTATTGTTTCCGTTGCCAAGCAACATTTTTTGTTTCCGTTGGCAACCATTGACGAGATCTGGGGAGAAAACTTAACTTTTAATAAGTTCATTTCATATTTATGTAGACTTTTGGAAACTATATCTGACAAATTAGATAGAAAAAAAAATGTTGTTACGTCTGTGCGTTTGGTAAGCCATTGTCTTCTACTTACACGAGTCTAGCTCGATAGAAAAAGAAAAGGGATAGGATAAGTAGGTAGGTATATAAATACAGAAATATTAGATAGATAGACAGACAGACAGACAAACAAACAGACATACAGACAGACATACAGACAGACATACAGACAGACATACAGACAGACATACAGAAAGAAAGAAAGACAGACAGACAGACAAACAGACAGATACATAGATAGATAGATAGATAGATAGATAGATAGATAGATAGATAGATAGATATGTGGATGGATGGATGGACGGACGGACGAAGATAGACTGATAGACACATAGATAGATAGATAGATAGATAGATAGATAGATAGATAGATAGTTAGATAGATAGATAGATATGTGGATGGATGGATGGACGGACGGACGAAAATAGACTGATAGACACATAGATAGATAGATAGATAGATAGATAGATAGATAGATAGATAGATAGATAGATAGATAGATAGATAGATAGATAGATAGATAGATAGATAGATAGATAAACAAACGAGCAAGGAAAAATGGTTGTACAAATTCCAAAATAAATTTGAGAGAAAAAAAAACAACCTTTTTTCGTTTGAATGCAGACAGAATACAGTAAAAACTAAGGCCAAGATTTGACATTTGCTAACTCTTGATCTGGACACTAAATCCTACAATATGTGGAAGCTTAGGTTGCCAATCTGACAGATCGTTAACAAGAGAAAGCCAAAATAAATTCTAATGAAATAGCATTTGATAACACTTTTCAAATAATGTGTAAAACAAAGCTAATATATAGACCAACGCCTCAGATCACCTAACTCAACACGAAATGATTACTCTCTGTACACTCGCATGTCTCACTCTTCCCCCATTTCTTTTTCTCTCGTGAGAACTGAGTTTACCTGTAAATGAACTTGGCCTTGACCCAAATACCAAACATTGCACACGTTCTCTCTTTTTTAAATATATTTTTGGCGTAAGCTCGTTTTGATATTGACTAATGTGTTGAGTTATACGGGTTGCGCCCCGGTCGAAGCTGGCCCTGGTATCTTTTAAAACAAGAAACGCCCTTCAGCCGATCTAATGAAAATTTGGTTGAAACAAAACATTAAAACATGTGCCGTTATATCATAAGATGTGAACGAAATGAAAACATTGTCTTAGTCGTTTTAAGTGTAGGACTAAATTAAACTCCTTAGAGACAAAGGAAAACACCAGATCAAGTCTGTTCAAACGGCGTTCTGGTAATTAACACACAAAAAATGGATGCGAGAGATGGGTAATTGGACGCAAATATAAATTCTTAAAGTTATACCAGATCGACAAAATAATTATGTATCGATAGACATCTTAGCAATGTTTGCCTTGTTCGCTTCGTCTTATTCACGTCTCGTACTGTTCTTTCCCTCCCTCCCCCCCCCCTCTCTCTCTCTCTTGCTCAATGCATCACATCACCATCAAGTCCTTTGCGTTCCTCATGGAACATAGGGCCTCAGTAAAAACATGCCACTCTCCACAGTCTTTAGCTAGTCATTTCATGGCTTCTCAGCTCTTTCCTGTCCTCTCGGCTTCATCTAGTACAGTGGTTCTCAACCTTTACAGCTCGGCGACCCCTTTTTACAACTCCTCACTATGCCGCGACCCACCAACAGTAAATCATTTTCATTCATAAGTATAATTGACTGCTTTCGCTAATGTTACAATATTAATGATTGTAGGCCTAATGTAAATATTTGATTTGCATTGCCAAAGCTTTATGTTTAATCATGAAACAATATGTTATAATATGTTACAATATGTCATATTCTTCCATTGATTGTATCTTTTTATTACAATCACAAATAAATAAAATAATTTCTTTACGACATGCATTTATTTATCGTTCTATTTCAAATTCACATTATTCACATTTCATACAGGTGTGACGATTTTCTGTATGTAGACTTGATAATGAACATGCTGTTATGCACATAATGTATTACTGCAAATTGAAGGTGCAATACAGACGGATTGGGACATGACTGCAAACGATTGAATCAGATTGGTGTAATTATAGAGGCATTTTTCGCTGCGTCTCTTTAATGAGTTCAATAAATTATTTCTATCTCCTAAACATCTTCAACTTTGACTTTCATTTGCAGTTCTGGCTAGTGCAAATGGAGTGTTAAGTTTGGAAAGTTTGATGTGTTTGCAAATGTTCTTTCACAAAAATTATCAATTGCACTTGATCATTTTAGCAGCATTGCCCTCTTTATAACTATTCGACGCTGAATCACAGAGTTCCTTGGTGACTCAATCTGTTAAAATTCAGATACTACTATACATGGAGCTCAATAAGTGCAGAGACACCTCTAATATTTTTCAAAACTATTTTACACTTTTTCAAAAAGAACACATTTTCTTTAACAAGTTCGAATAATGTCTTGGATTGCAAAAAATCTTTAATGGCCAACATTTCTATGCCTAACCATTCCTATAAACTACTGGGTATCCATGACGACATTATTAAAAAGTAACTATCAAGTATAATTATATAGACATCATTAGGAAAAGCGTAATGAAGAGCTCGGATGCTAGCTATCAAAAAGACATTGCAGTAATTTCGGCTTCATAGACTTAGAGAACTAGGTTACAAATGACTGGAGTTTTTCCATTCCTGCTTAAACTAAAGGGGGCAGGCAGAGGAAACAGTGGTGCATGGCTTACGAGAGTGTCCAAGAGCTGCGGAGAGACATCTGAAGGGTCACTTGAACTGCATGGAAGCTATGAAGCACTACGTTCGACCACAGTTTCTTACCAGAGCACTACCATGCTTTCCTCCCCTGCTACCATTAGTTCATCCGATGTTCATCTTGTCCAATACGTTATGTATTTCTATACAGAGTTTACGTATTAAAATTGAAATTTATGGATGCCTTATACAACCTTTTTCAAAACATACACAGTTTTGGTAACATCTTACAGTTTTAACATTTTTGTTTGATGATATAACAGTGTGTGTCATTCAAGTGGTTGACCGTATACTTCACTAATTTCTATAGAAATTACTGTCTAATAATGTTGACTCTTGACCTTGCAGACGACAGTCCAGAGGTTTGCAACACGTCCAGACGTAACGATACGTTATGCATTAATGTACATTAACTTAAACTATTAACAGTATTTCTTCTGCGATAAATAAAATGTTTGAAATCAATTCTGATTAAGTTGTCTGCAACATCTATCCTCGAGTAACAATGAAAATAATAAATTCCAAGGGAAAAAAACAACTTTGCATGTTACAAATTTTACATGTTTGAATTGACTCAAAAAAAAAAAATCTAATTTTTCAATGGTCTTAAGCGACCCCTGACAAATCGTCAATCAACCCCCAAGGAGGTCGCGACCCACAGGCTGAGAACCTCTGATCTAGTACATTTTGGCGCCACGTTCTTATTGGTCTTTATTTGCGTCTTTTGCCGTAGGATTTCGACTCTAAGGCCTGTCTAGCTTTGTTGTTTGTATCTTTTCAAAGGGTGTGACAAATCCATCTCCACTTTCTCTCTCTCTAAGATATGCGACTCTATTTTACTCTGTTCACCCCGTCTCCCACAGATTGGTGTCTTCTCATTTTGTCACACCAGCGTATTTTCTAAATCATTATTTAATCAAGATCAATAATATTGTCACACACGGACTTCTCCTTCTCTCTCTCTCTCTCTCTCTCACACACACACACACTTATGCTAATACATACAAACAAACAAACCCAAATCCTCACCCTTCACACACATATACTAAGACGACCTCAGATAGGATTTCGTACGATAAAGGCACACAGCAAGGACGCCCCACTGATGTTTCATTAAGCCTCCTCCCTGCACCCACGTAATTAAATGAATCCCCATGACAGTAATGAGGCAAGACGAATCAACTCGGTGGGGCAAAGAATGAATCCAGGTCTAGAGAAGGCGAGCGCAGCGCGAGAAAAGCTGAAACATATGTCAAGCAAGAAAGTCTAGCGAGATCCAGCTCACAAAGGCAAAAGGATCTTCTCTTTTCAGGGGCCTTCAATCTCATTCACAGCCCACTGGAGAGCATTACAGATTTAACAAAGTGGTAAAAAATATCTATAAAAGGTCGAGTTTATTCTAGCATCAATTGAAGCAATCTAGTAGAGTTGGAATATATATCAGAAAAAAAGCATGTACACATTTATATGATATACGACAATCTTGTAAATTATTCACACTTTTGTTTGATTCATAAACCTTTAAATCGCGTGTGGTAGTTTAGCCTCTAATCATCAGAATTGTAATTCCATTTTGTATGCACCCATTTTATATCATCTCAGCATTTTAAGGGTTAAAACTCTTGGAATAGAAAGAGATTGATCATAACAAATACTTTGAACTGCAGCAAAAACATGTTGAGTAAACTTATAGAAAAACAACAACAACATATTTTCTATTTAAACAAATATTGTGTAGCACATTCTTTTTTATTTAAACGTGAAGTATTTAATATATGCAGCTGCTATTCAAGCAAAAAGTATGTAGCACATACTTGCTATTTAAACCTAAAGTCTGGAGTTTAAATTTGCTGTTCAATTTTAAATGCATGTCTGTTCTGTCCTAATAGAATCAAATTAAAATATTATTTTTTTATACTCAACACATCTCTAACAGACAATGTTTTTTTTTTTAAATAATTGATATTAATAAACAATCATACAATTTTCTTGTGGGTTAACCTACAGTCCTACAACCACAACAATACTGATGCTCTGGGAGAGGGTGTGAAGAGAGCAGATCAGAGTGACCTAATCATCAGTCTTTAGGTGACGGTGTGGTCTAAGTCCCAGGTTCAGTTCCCACCAGGCTCCATTGCCCACGTGACAGAAAGGGCAGTGACGTTAAATGCCAGTGCTGTCAGCCAAGGTTAGGATGGTGTCATCTGACTTGTACACACCAGCGCAGTACACACACACCCACACACACGGAGTTAATGTAAAAGAGGACACACCTTAGTCTGGTCACAAACTCAAAATGTGTCGCAGTAAAAATGTGTGGGTTTTCAATCATACAGACGGGATAAAGATCAAAATCCTAATGTGAAAAAAAAGCACACTTGTTTGTTTGTAAAATGTTTAACATGTTTCGGATGTTCCTTCAGAGTTGAAGATAGTTTACTTCCTAGTCAAAAGCTCCCGCGGGACGACGGGGGATGGGAGCGGGCAGGATTTGAACCCTCGACCATCGATAAATCCGAACGACAGTCCAGCGCGCAAACCGCACGGCCAGGCAGCCATCACTTTTGGCTGGCCGAAATGAAGAAAACCCCGTAAAAAAAAAAAAAAAAAAAAAGGAAACAGCTGACCTAGCTAGTCAAAACTTAAAAGATTGTCCGCACTACCTAAACCCCAAAGTTGTTGCAGAGACTAACCATCTTACAAGCCCCTAGTATCTAGATCAGTGTTTTCCAAACATTTTCCTTCCACATTCTGAGCATTTACTGGAACACTTTGCTTATTTTTTAAGATAGGTTAATTCACGAGGTGGCCTACTAGTTAATTATTCCATTAGTTTGTGGGACACCTATTCAAGCCTCGCGGAACACTTGGGTTCTATGGGAAACTCTGGTGTAGATCTAGATCGAGCTGGATAAAGACAACGTTAAAGTCTGCTTTTCAGAGGCCTCTTTTCAGAGGCGCTTTACTGTTTTCAAGAAACGAAATGACAGACAGAAAGACAACAAAAAAAAAACAAAAAAAAAAAACTAAAAACAACAACACAAAAGCAGTTTCTTCATTGATTTTTTTTTTTTCATTTCTTTATAGTTAAAAAAAAAAAAAGACACTGTATCGATGTGTGAACCCGGCAGCATTAAAAAAAAAAAAGTCATTCTTAGACTTAAACCCGCGCCTCAGGGAAAAGACGTAGGGCTAATCTTATCCAGGATCAACTCACATCTACAGCTGAGTGAGAGCTATTGATTGGTGGAGAAGCGAGAACAGACACACATGGTAGCACACGCGCACACCAAATTCGTGAATGTGTGTTTGTGTGTCTGCGCTGCACGTGCAGGAATGTCTCTTTTGTGCACAATCTTGGACAGGAAGGAAAAAAAACTTGTAAGTTAAAACAAAAACATAGAAATATATGCATAAGAGCTGTTGAAATATATCTTTTCAAACAAAAGCTTATAGAAGTGGAAAAAAACTACAAATTCACAGCCATATCTCTCAACATTGTAGCATTTATTTCCACTTTCTATATCCCACAAAGTTAATAACCACAAATTAGTTAATGAATTTCTTTTTATTAATTCATGATTCTTTTATTAGAGGCAACGTACATACCCCAGTACTGAGCTGATATAAGCTTTGTAAAAAAACGAAAATAATTAAAATCTGCTTCGAGGCCGGAAGTAGTTTTTTTTTATTAAAAAAGCATGTTGCATTTAGCCAATCAACGCCAATGGAAATATTTTAGTTGAACATCAGGCTGCTTCAATCTGCCCACGCGCTTCAAACGTCTGCTTTTATTTTTGTATTTGTTTCGTTTCGTTTTCCGTTTCTTTTAAAACTGTTTTAAACTCTTCAATGTTAGCAATTTTTGTTTTACAGGTCTGTCTGTGTGTATATGTTTGAGTGTGTGTGTGTGTGGGTTTGTATATGTTTGAGTGTGTGTGTGTGGGTTTGAGCTAGAATAGAGGACGCTTGTAAATCTGCTTTAATCGGAGTCGATTGTACAAATTGCAGGTAATTCTCTTTTGGCTTTGAACAAGAAATCAATGACGACGTCAACACAACAAAATATTTCTCGAAGCGATAAAAACCAAGTTTCGATTCTTGTAAATTTTTCCAAACGTGTTTCTCGGAGTGATTGTTGTGGCATTGGAAGAACTAAAGATGAAACTGGTTCAGGAAATAGAAAACATTTCGTTAACGGTAATGAGAACAGGAAATAGCATAACTAGACTCATGACAAAAATAAAATCAAAACGATATAGAAATAAGCACAAAGAAAAGAAAAAACTGATCTGAAAAAAAGTTCAAAACTGAAAACAAAAAAATATCAAAAAACATTTAAGTTGTGAAATATCAAATTCTGAAACCATGAAAATGAAATAGAAAAAAAAAAAGGTTAGAAGCTGAAACTGAAAGACGTTGAAACAAAAGATATACCAAATTTGACCTGTGACCTCTATAATTCCTAGTAGTCGACTATGCTAGTTACTTAGTAAATATTCGTATCAAACCAAACTTACATTATAACATTTAAAAAAATTATTTTCTAATAACTCTAATAACAGGCACTGTGATGACAAAGTGGTAAAGCGCTTGGCTCGCGAACTGAGGGTTCCGAGTTCAAATCCTGTTGAAGACTGGGGTTTTGAGTTTCAGGATTTTAGGGCACCTCTGAGTCCACCCGTCCACCCAGCTCTAACGGGTGACATTAGTTGGAGAAAAGTAAAGGCGGTTGGTCATTGTGCTGGCTACGTAACACCCTCGTTAACCACAGAAACAGGTAACCTTAACATCATCAGCCCCATAGATCACAAGGTCTGAAAGGGAAACTTTTTTTTTTTTCATTTAAGCTATAATTAAGCCAAGGGCCACTGACACATTCGGTTATCGGCCATAATATGAAATGGTGAAATCAGCACAATTATATTTTAAATATAAACTGTGTGCACTGGTGCTCCGCAAGGGCTGCCATCACGTTTGCACAACACACTTCCCCAAGTCTAGTAGCTTGTATCTATTTAGGATCAGCGTAAAGTTTAATTTCAATGTCCCTTAACCAAATTGTCTTTCACTGGATCAAAGTGTGTCTTGCTATCGTCTGCTTGCATGGCCTCTGACCTCATCACACTTTCTCCTTATCAGTTGGCGTCAAACGAATTAAAGTGAAATAGATATTTTCCCGCGTAATCACAGACGCAGCGTTTTTATCGCGCTTTCTTATAAAAAAAACATTATCTGGCAAGTAACACACGAACGGTTTAGAGCGTCCAGAGAGAGAGAGAGAGAGAGAGAGAGAGAGAGAGAGAGAGTGAGAGAGAGTATCATGAATATTAGATCCATCTATGAAACATTTTTCTGTAGAAGTATGCGCACGCCGGAGTTACCTCACAGTGGCCGAGGCAGAATCAAAACGACTCTAAAATTTTTGAGTCGGTGTTCGCCTCAAACTGTTTGTTTGTAAGTTTGCCCGTATGTTTGTGTGATGATTTGTTTGTAATTTTGATTTTGACCAAATCACAACACCACACATTCAATTCACATCAAAGTTTCGTATTTGAATGCTTTGAATAGACTCTAAATAAAGAAAAACGTTGAAACATGAAGATTACGGAAAGAATAAGTTTTGAGATTTTTGGCACATCGGCAGCACACTTTAGGCCATGTTGTGCCCTTCATTCCTCAAGGGTTACTCTCCCTTCTTACCACAAGAGCTAAATTTTTTATAGTTCAGCCATTAAAACCAAGGTCCATTCACAGAGAGATGTAGATAGTTATGAATATGTAAATAGTGAGATACACTTTCATATTACCTTGTGTATGTACATCTCTTCACAAATAGTATGACTACTAGTAGCAATAAAATAAAACAAAAACAAACTTGGAGTGAAAGTCAAAAGTTATTGAAGTCGTCCATTACTTTAGTGTTGAAATGTATTGGCTTTGAAAAAAAAACTCGTCTATATTTAACCCAAAATAGATTAGAACATTGGGGGACTTTGTGCAAAAGTAAGTTTACAAATAATGAACATGGACAATAGTTGACCTCAGAGTTGAAAGTAGATAACAAAACTGCATTTGGTCGAAATAGTTTGGCACCAAAGATAACAATTTATTTTCGCAATTAGTATTGAAGTGCTGTACTATCAGATAGATCGAGATAGATCAAAGTCAACAGATTCGTACTCAGACTAAAATAAAATGAAGAAAAAGGAAAACGAAGCAGAAGAAGACAGGGGAGAGCAATCAGAAGAAGACAGAAGGAGAGCAATCGGAAAAAGACAGGGGGAGAGCAATCAGAAGAAGACAGGGGAGAGCAATCAGAAGAAGACAGGGGGAGAGCAATCAGAAGAAGACAGGGGAGAGCAATCAGAAGAAGACAGGGGATAATAATTATCAGAAGAAGACAGAGGAGAGTATTCAGAAGAAGACAGGAGAGAGCAATCAGAAGAAGACAGAGGAGAGCAATCAGAAGAAGAAAGGGAGAGCAATCAGACGAAGACAGGGAGAGCAATCAGAAGAAGACAGGGGAGAGCAATCAGAAGAAGACAGGGGAGAGCAATCAGAAGAAGACAGGGGAGAGAAATCAGAAGAAGACAGGGGAGAGCAATCAGAAGAAGACAGGGGGAGAGCAATCAGAAGAAATCAGAGAAAAAAAAATTCCCGTGATATCAACTAAAATAGTTTATTCCGTGTAGGTCTTAAATCATGCTTAGAGATAATATGTCGGTAAACTTGTATGTCAATTATCAATAAGAACAAAATACAATGAAATAATATCCAAAGCATACTGAAAAACTAGTTCATAGCAAACAGCACAAAGGGAGCTAAAATTTAACTTCGTAGACACGACAATAATGATAACTCTAGAAGAATTTTGAAATCGCTGACTATAAAAGGTGGCAAAAACTGAGAAATTTAGGGTAATTTATTTATTGTGCTTCATTTAAAAATTATTTCTGTAAGTTTATTATCTAAATTGTTTTATTATTAAGTCTTTACACATATTCATTATAATTACTAATTCGATATACGATTCCAGTATGTGATATTAAAATAGTATATTAGCTACATTTTACAATAATACATTGCATATAACTCACTATTACTCGAGTACTTCACAATGTGATGTCACTAGATTAGCTAATCTCCACAAAGATGTATCTTGTCAAAGTTTTACAAATGGTATGTTAAGTTGTTTTTTTTTCGTAATTAGAATGGGAATGATAGAGAAATCTTTTGATATACTTACAAGATTTGTTTGGTCGAATCTGAGTGTTGTAATAACCAAAAATAGCAAAAAGACACAGAATATGTGTTGTAAAAAACGGGGACACGACAATTCGTTCACTGACATTTCGTTCACCGACAAATCGTTCACGACTTTTCGTTCACGCGACTATTCGTTCACCAGACATTTCGTTCACCCGACTATACGTTCACGCGACTATTCGTTCACGCGATTATTCGTTCACGCGACATATCGCTCACGGACTATTCGCTCACAAAACAACTTGTTCACCGACAGTGGTTCACGACAAATAGTTCAGTAACAATTCGTTCACAGACAAATTGTTCACAGACAAATCGTTCACTGGATATTTCCACAAACAAAAAATTGCTTGAGATCGGGCCTGATCCGAAATTCTTTGTTAATTTTTGTTTGTTGTTAATATTTTATTAATGAGGACATTATGTAATAAAAATTATACTTAAAAAAAACGATCTTACAAGCTCGCTGAAACATTTAAATGGGCCCTCACTTTACTCTATGTAACATTTTTACTTTCAACATGTAGGCCTTCTTTTACACTCATGTCCGTCATGTAGTCTTGTTCGCCCTACCCATATTTACTTATCTTCGTAATAGCGGTCCAGATGTTTCATTAAAATACCTATTTTATTGATATCTTATTAACATAAACAAATATACGCACACGCACAATAGTATTTATTCCACAATCCTGTCAGTGTTTTTACGAGAGATAATTTAGATTTTTAACAATGGTACTAGATTGGGTACAATATATGGTTTCACTGTTCAACTCTGAACGTCACATACTAGATACAGATCTAAGGTTAATACTTATAAATTAAGACATCTAATTAAAAAAAAACTAACTACATATACAACACTAGGAAATATTTTGGTTCCCTATAAAAAAATTATAAATTTATCGCAATACAACAAAACAAAATTGTTTCAATAAATTAATTTGTTATTAAAGTCCAAGCAATCAATTCAAATTAGTCTACCATTGGGTGCTCACATATAGAAACAAGTTAACTAAAATAAAAATAGAAAAGAACACCTTTTAAACTTGATGGAAAGTACTATACTAATGTCTAGTAGATATGTTCAATGTTAACAGATTGAACATGTGTATAGGCAATGTCCAATAAAGTTTTATGACTTCCAGAGGAGCCAGTCTGTCTAGCACTCCACTAGGTGTTAACTAGAGTATCCAGATGAATGGAGAGATTCCAGGTAGATGGAAAAGAAAGAGAGGAGGGTGTAAAGGTATATTAAAGGTGAAAGTAAAAATGTTACCTAGAGTAAAGTGAGGGCCCATTTAAATGTTTCAGTTTGCTTGTAAAATCTCTTTTTTTCTTTTAAGTATAATTTTTATCACATTCTGTCCTCATTAACAAAATATTAACAACAAAAACAACGAAATTAAAAAAACTCGGATTAGACCTGATCTCTAGAAATTTTTTGTTTTAGGAAATAATAGCTACAAAAGTTTTAATGTAAACAAATTAAACACGCGACGAGAATATATAATATTAACAATATGTTACTATCCAGTGAACGATTTGTCTGTGAACAATTTGTCCGTGCTGTGAACGAAAGTCACGTGAGCGATTTGTCGTGAACCAACTGTCGGTGAACAAGTTGTCGTTGAACAAGTTGTCGTTGAACAAGTTGTCTGTGAGCAAATAGTCAATGAGCGATATGTCGCATGAACGAATAGTCGCGTGAACGAATAGTCGCGTGAACGAATTGTCGGGTGAACGAAATGTTTGGTGAACGAATAGTCGCGTGAACGATATGTCGGTGAACGAAATGTCAGTGAACGAATTGTCGTGGAACCGTAAAAAACGTTTTACATGTATCGGATGTTCCTTCAGAGTTGAAGATTGTCCAAACCTCCCGCAGGACGACAGGGAATGGGAGTGGGCAAGGTTTGAACCCGGGACCATCGATAAATCCAAACAACAGTCCAGCGCGTTAACCGCACAACCAGGCAGCCATCTTTTTCAATTCGTTCATAAAAAAATAAATTTGGAGCCCAAACATAAAGTAACTAGGAGATTTGTATTGTCCTACTGTATCAAAGTATAGGAATGGTTGACTGATTCTATTACCTCGTGATACATCGTTTCAAATGGAAGAAAAATGTCTGTTTATGCACAGCTTATGCAAATTGAAGCGAGAGTAATTTTTATAGCTCTTTTAACTAGAGCAAAGGTAACATTCATTTAAATGTTTACCCTTTTAATTACATGAAACAACGTATAGAAAGACTGAGTTTTTGCATATAATTTTGTTGTTATTTACCTGGTTTGTAAAAGGGCTACGATTTTAGCCTTTAAGAACTATAGTCCTCAGTGTAGATAATTTACGAAGATCAAGTCTAATAAGTCAAATTGATAGGAGGTGCTTCAATTCGTCGCTTATAAGTTAGAGCAACGCAATACATGTGGTCACGTGCTATTATGCTGTCACCAAGAACAATTTAAAGGATTTACGCGAATGTTTTTTGTTAATTGAACTAGTAACTATGATATATATGTAGGTATGAAATGTATGAACTTGTAGACTTAGAGCGCATTTAAAGTTTCAGTTTTTAAAAATTGAAGAAAGAAAGAATGAAGTTTAGCAGCTATACAAAATGTACTGGCAATGTTCAGATAACTAGACGAGTTAGAGTTATCTTTACTGTTGGTTCAAGACAGAGATAGGACACGGTGCTAACATAAAATAACTTACACATAACACTTAGTAAAACGAGGTACAAGCTAATGTATATGGCATAAATAATTATCCTTAGTTGAGGACGACACTTGTTATTTTGTGAAATGTCTTGGTAGTCTATGGTCTCAGTCCGTCTCGAAGCGACTATGGATCATCTTATGGAAATGAGATGAATGCTTGGGCGTTAGTTGTGGTCGGAACGATGTCGCCCTGACATCAGTCCCCCCCCCCCTCTCCACGTAGCTGATGTATCCAAAGGAACGGCATTGCCGATACAGTTTGGGGTCAGCGGCGTCGCAGGTTCTGCTAGGGTGTAGCATTGGATGCTACAAACTGCCTTAGGGTCGCCAGCTCCTGATTTTTCCTCAGGGTTGACTCCCGAAGCCTTTCCCATGATTGGGTATAGCTGCAAGGCAACAGAGGTTTGAATTCAGAGTTTTCTTTCTCCTTGGTGGGTAGCCAGCCATGGCTAACAAGCCTCTCCTGCCCGAAGCTTACTGGTTAAGGCGCCAGCTACTCGCCTTTGCCCCTTCCCTGCTAGTGAGAACAGTTCTGCCGGACTCAATATCTGAGCCACAGTGAAGGCCAGGAGTTGGACTGATTGTCAGAGGCTATTTGAGACGCATGCCATTAGGAAGCATTTTATAGGTAGTGGAGTGGTTACATCCATTACCACTTCCGGCAATGACAACCTTGCGGAAGTAAGACTAAGACTTGGTAGTAAGACTAACAGAATAACATGATGGGGTTCGCCTTAAATTGAGTTTCCCTGTTGCCAACTATACAAGACAGAATTAAGCTAGAATTTGAGCATTATCTCAACGCTGGCAGCTGAGTCTTGATCAAATCTCCTTTAATACCGCTAGTTAGTTGTCCATTTCTTGTTAAATAATTCATAAGTCACAGAGTGAAAGTCTAATGCTTCCTCAATATTAAAATTATTTTGTGCTACTAACGGAAGAACTCAGAAAATTGGGTGCTGCTGTGCTAAAAAGTGCTTTGGATACACCAAAACATCATCACTAGTATCTTTTATATTGTTTACCTGCTCGGGTGTTTCAAGAGGGGGACAAACAGAAAAAAAAAACAATGGAGGCTTACCTGCATTGGAATTTTGGTTGCTGTTGTTGTTGTTATTAGTAATCCCACAAGTTATTTGATTATCCGCGCCAAGGGAGAGTGCTCCCTGTGGCTGCTGGTTCTGGTGTAGCCGCCCTTTCTCAGCAGAGCCTGTGGCCGGGCACCCGGACCTGCCGCTTCCGCTTCGTGTTATGAGGACGCCGCCTCCGCCCAGGTTGACATTGTCTTTGGAGGGCGCCGGGAGGGACGCTGATGTGGACGAGGAGGGCGGGGCGGACGATGAAGGCGCCGGAGATGCCTGGACTGCTAAAGGGGCTGTAGGTTTACCGGTCTGTTTGAACGGGGAGGGAAGTCTGCCGAAAGAAAAGAACAATTAATTATCAATTAGTAATCAATCGATCATCAATTAATAATCAGTCAATAGTCAATCAATAATGACATCAGTGTATCATCAAAAAAACTCTTTGTAGCTCTATAGCAGACCGCAGAATTAGAGTTAGTACAAAAGTAATGTTTAATAATAATTTCACTTGTGTAGGAGCCCAGACATTAACTAGACATTAGACTATTAGTACAAATATATTAAACTTTCTTAATACAGTGGAGTCAATCGTAGCCTTGTGATAAAAAGTGTCAAGGTCGCAGAAGGTTAAACAAAATGTTAAAATTGATTCTGGATGATTTGTGTCTTGACAAGCAAGAGAGTAAATAATTCAGGGGAAGTGATCAACAAGTTTAATTTAATTTAACTTTCGTTTCTGCAGGTTTCCACAACTTTCTAGTTCTGACCAATGAAATTTGTTTTTTTTGGAAAGTCCTAAAGATTTATACTTATTGTTGAATTCATTTCTGTAGATTTATTCTTGAGTCTGAAATGTGTGTGCCGTGACCTTACTGTGAGTTCTCCAGCTGGTAGGGGGCCCATCATCTGCTATGTGATGTCCTGTACGTCAGTGAGGGCCTGATTCAATGTTCTTTGCGCTACCTCATAGAAGGGCCCTTGCCGAATACAGGCGCAGACGATGATAGGACAGTAAATGTAGACCCCCCAACCCCAGGCAACGGCGGCATTTGATCTGACAAAATAGGCATATCGCAAATGGGTTTGCGTGACCATGTGAAGTACCGCACTCATTCTGAATCGAAGATGATGCCTTAATTGCTTATTCTTATTTTGAATATTGGAAATGTTTATTTTATCGATAATTTGAAACGGGATTCATAAAGTGTTCAATTTTTTAAAAGAGGATTTCTGTTTTTTTTGTTCTTGACCAAATCAAATCTCCTCAGTTACGTTTGGTATCGTGTCATACTTCTACACGTATATTGAATTTATACTGTTAGGACATGATTAGGAATTAGTTATTTGTTTCGGGAATAGGGTAAAGTTTTACTTAGCGACGATGACGTAAAGTTGGTTTAAAAAACAAGAACGCTCTAAGTGACGCTACAAAGAAGACGCTTCGTATAGAGCAGTAGAATATATATACGGATTTACGGACATAGCTGACATCGGACGATTCCCTTCTTGATTATTAAATATATTTGTAAAACAACATCAGCGTCGACTACATATTTTGATTGTTTCGGCCTTTCGCCGGTGTTAATGAAGTAGTTTGAGTTCAGTGTTACCTCGAGTCAGACGTAGATCTACACTAGATATATTTCCAAGATTCAACACCGCGTGAAGCCTTAACAAACTAATGAAACGATACCAGCGTCAAATTTTGGAAAAAAAACAAACCCAAGACATTAAAAAACTGAGTTTTGGTAGTGTGGCAGAAGTGGAAAAAACAACAACAATGGTAAGATAGAGAAAATACTTCCTTTTGACCCCCAATATCTCCAGATTTTAATGAAGTAATTACTTTGAGTAATTGAAGTTCCAGACTTGACTAGGGCGATGTTAGTGGAGAAACATTCCGTATTTTAATTTGTTTAGTCAGCGAGTGAGGATATGTGTCTTTACAACATTTTATGATATGATATTTCTGCTTAAAATGAGTTCTATTAAAAAAAAAGGTTTAACAGAAAAGAAGTCTACTATACATTCTCGGAATTTCTGTTATAATGAATACCTGCGAGTAGCAGTACTCTATATAGTCTACAATAGAGACGTTTCCTTTTCAGACTATACGATCTATGGGGTAGATGATGCAAAGGTCATTTGTTTCTTTCAATGACGGTTAACAAGTACTAGGAACAAATGGAAGTACTAGGAACAAATGGAAGTACTAGGAACACAAGAAAGTGCTAGAAAAACATGGAAGAACCTGAAAAACATGGATGTACTAACATGGAAGTACTAAGAAAACATGGGAGTACTTGGAAACCATGGAAGTACTTGGAAAACATGGACTTACTTAGACTTGGGTCCTCCCGCGCCGTTCGGCGCATTGGGCGGCAAGCTGTCTCCATAAAGATCTGTCACTGGCAATGTCTGAAGCCAGTGTCTAAAACATGGAAGTACTTGGAAAACATGGAAGTACTTGGAAAACATGGAAGTACTTGGAAACCATGGAAGTACTTGGAAAACATGGAAGTACTTGGAAAACATGGAAGTACTTGGAAAACATGGAAGTACTTGGAAACCATGGAAGTACTTGGAAAACATGGAAGTACTTGGAAAACATGGAAGTACTTGGAAAACATGGAAGTAGCACAAAAACATGGATGTACTAGGAAAACATGGAAGTACTTGGAAAACATGGAAGTAGCACAAAAACATGGATGTACTAGGAAAACATGGAAGTAGCACAAAAACATGGATGTACTAGGAAAACATGGAAGTACTTGGAAAACATGGAAGTAGCACAAAAACATGGATGTACTAGGAAAACATGGAAGTACTTGGAAAACATGGAAGTAGTAGAATAACATGGAAGAAGTAGAAAAACATTAAAGCACTAGGAACACATGTCTTACTCCGAACATATAAAATTCCCTAACTGGCCCCACCCACACACACAAACACAAACGTTTTTTTTTCCTTTCTCGCTTACTATTTATGAAAGTATCATGATATGTCTTACCAGAAACAAATTTACGAACCTTGTCAACTTTAGCAACAAAGCCCTATTTTGTATGTTACAAAATTTTGTTTCAATTCGTATCCTTAGTTATTTTCATTACTTCCAATTAACGTTTGAATGGTTTAGAAAAAATGCATACACACAGTTTCTCTTTTTGAAAACACACAACACATGCATGGCTCACACTTTGAGTCTTGCATTAAATATTTCCAAATTTAGACAATGTGCGACCTTTTTAAAAAGGTCAGAGTGACAGATGTGGGGATTATGTATCCAGCTAATGGATTTGTATGAATGCCTAGAGAAAAATGCACGCGACATATTTCGATCAAGCTTCTTGTACATTTTCAGTTAACATCTTCTTGATACTGAGCATAAGTTACTTGTACACGTTTAAATAGACGAACTCACATACGTCTAAGTCTTAATTCATGTATCTATGCATAAAGTTAAAGTTCTCGTTTCAGACATTGCGATTTATAGGGCAGATGATGTAAAGGTCATATGTTTCTTATGTTTCTATAGCCCACGATTAACTAAGGTGTCATGTGGCCAGCACAACGACCGAACGCCTTTAATTTTCATCAACTAATGTCAGGTAACTTAGAAATTCAGAAATAAAAAATCCCAGTCTTCACCAGGATTCGAACCCGGGACACGGGTTCGGAAGACAAGCATTTTACCACTCAGCCACCTCACCTCTCATCTATCTAAAAGGTTTATATATTTATCTATATTTAGTCTGTTGTGAATAAAGGCTGGGTACAGAGAAGTGACGTCACTGGTAATGGCCTTGAAATTTCGTTGTACGTGAACCTTTCTCTTTTCATCTTCCTGCACCTCTCTCTCCCATCCCACATTCCATCAATCCATCCATCCATCCATCCATCCGCCTTACGGTCTCTCTACTTGACTAATTTATATTAAAATATATAAAGATGTATAAAGATGTATAAATATGTGCAATGACGTATTATTTGAAGATACAAACTCGTAGCTCAAAACGTCGTTTCACGTAATAAGTGTTGATATTCTTTACTTGTAAACAAACAATAAACAACATGTTTACATTTCGAGAAACAACAGTAAATTTCCAAAAGAACTAGACATAGCCAATGGAGTTAAAATAAGCTAAAATTCTTTTCAGTAGAAGTTTCTGATTCTTTTCTGACTATAGAAGAACCTTATTTTAGAGAGAGTCTAAATACAAGGGAAAACAATAAGTGAGACGTCCATACGTTTTAAGCCTCATGTTAAGTCTTCTTTTGTAAATCTATAGTTCAATTTGAGTTAAATTGTTTGTTTATAATGTGTGTTCATTCTCTACATGATTTCTGCTTGGAGAATTAACATATTGTATTTCGTAAAGTTGATTCTGTCATTTCTTCACCTAAACAATTGTCTCCCCTAGTCAATTGGATTTTGGGTCATTAGATATATTTCTGACTATATCAAGATGTATTCAGCACTGTCACGTAACTTAAAGCAGCTGTTGCATTAATTTTTTTTTAGATTGAATACTTGCAGCGCAAGGTCATGGATGCATGTTGTTGACAATTAATGGCACGTTTATTTGAAAGGATGACGGTTTTTCCGTAAGCTTTAAAAATAATTTGGATGTTGCTTAAAAAAAGGGGTGGGGGCAAGAGGTAGTATTTAAAGTAGGGGTGCACCGGATAGTACTTTTTGATATTCGGCCGGAGCCGGATATGACAGGATAGTAGAATTTGATATTCGGCCGGAGCCGGAGCCGAATACCTACAATGACCTACATGACTCAAACAGCTCGTTTTACTGAAGTTTTTGCAAACCTTCTGAATAACATTCCTATATTAATATTATCTTTTTCTTTTTTTTTTACCTTCTTGCTTTATATTCTATTATTGATTGATAAATTAAAATCAACAGCATTTTTTAACAGATATGCTTATCATAAACTAATCTTTGTATCATGAGATGGTGTGTGTGTATGTATGAGGCCGCCAATTGTATAGTAGTATGTGGAATATATAAACTTATATGTAACTAATGTAGATCTTTCAAAGGTAAAGTGCAATCTTGGTTTTATAGTGTAAATCAAGCATGTCAAACACGGCGTTCGGGAGCCGCATGCGGCCCGCGACCACCTTGCATGCGGCCCGCCTGGCCACCTAAAAAATTATCAAAATAATGTTAAACTATTACGTTGGAAAATAAAAGATGACAAGCTACTTGAATTGAAAAATGGTATTTGTTAAACTGAACAACGAGATTGAGTCCGCAGTGAAAGCAAGCTACATTTTTCAAACTTAATTGCAAGCCATAGCAAATCATTTAGTGAAAGTGATTTTATGAAGGAGTTTATCGTATAAGGACATACGGTGGCAAGACCGCACTACAAACAGCGATGTCCTCGCGAACGTCGGTATGGACAGTATAGGGTAAATCTCTATCGAATGTTTAAAAAGACTTGAATATTCAGTTTAGCGAGATCTGCGACTAGAGTAAAGGAATTTAAATTGAATTTTATTGTAAATTTATGTAGTGTGTATATTTTTACGTGATTCCAAGTTTCAGAATTAAAGCTTTGTATTTATTTAAAAGTAGATTTCTGTTTTGAGTTTATACTTTGAAGTAGGCATCACAATATTGTTTGGGGATTCTAAAACTGTCTGAGAGGATAACACAAAGGTAGAATATCGGAAACGCATTGTCTGATCAACACAATCTCCTCGTTACGTCAACCAAGACATATTGACAATCAGTCTTAAATGTATCTTATCATCTTTTAAAACGCTGATTAGATTGAAACTTACATCTTTCAAATATTGGCATTCTCTCTCTCGCACACATACACGACCCGTCATGCTCAAACTGCGACCATCGGGTGAGAGGTGTCAGTCTAGGTCTAGCTGCACTTCACCACACCTGCCAATTATCCAGACATCATCATTGAGGTAATTCTAAAGAATTGACCAAAGTTACTAAAACAACACCTTTAAAAAAAAAGTCCATTCCAAGTTTACGAGAGACTCGGATATTTAGAACTGTAACCATGTATGCTATTACCTGAAATCAACGCCTGATTGGCTAACCAGAAAAAATAAATGGTGACGTTTGCTTCCGGTTGTTAAAAAAAAAAAAAACGTAAGCATCAAAGCGAAACTAACATTTGAAAGAAACAAAAAGTCGATTACCTTTTAGTCTTCTGATAAGTACAACGCGAACAATTTGTCGTCTTACAAACACAGCAGACGCCAAGACAACGTGCAAAACTTTCAAAACAAAGCTATTTTAAAAAATGTGACCATTCAAAACCAAGAGATAATGACAGCACAGTTACGAGACGAGCACGCCTTAGTCATAGCCCGAGGACTTAATGTCGAGAGCTAGGTACAAAATCACCAAATTATCCGCGACAACTCCAAGACTTGGGGCAGGGGGGGGGTGGAGGGAGATAATGATGTAAAGAACAGGCACGAACAGAAAAGGAAGGGGGACTGAAAGGACAGAGGGTCGTCATAATGAATGCGCGTTGCAAGCTTATGAGGACAATGACATTTCTAATCAATCGATTTTGTTGGGAACATGGTTTTGAATCTTTAAAATTGCAGACGCAATTCTAGTTTTAAAAAAAAAAGTGAAGTTCCCCTTTCAGACGTTGCAATCTAAAGGGCAGATGATGCAAAGGCCATCTTTTTCTGTGGCCTACGGTTTTACGAGGTTGTCCTGTGGCCAGCCCAACGACCAACCGCCTTTTCTTTCCTCAACTAATGTCAGTTACCCATGAGCTCAGAGGCGCCCAAGATCGCGGAATTAAAAAGCCCAGTCTTCACCAGGATTTGAACCCGGGACCACGGTTCCGAAGCCAAGCGCTTTACCGCTCAGCGACTGCGCCTCTAGAGGCATTTCTTCATGAGTTTATTTTTTTTCTTTTAACCTCGAATAAAAGCTTTCCACTGAGATTTTAAATCCAAAACTATATACATGTATATGTGTATACATGTCTGCCAGGTCGCGTGGTGTGCGCTATCAACTGTCATCTCGAGCTCCCGGGTTCGAACCCTGCTCGCTGCCATCATCCCCCTCCCCTTAATCTTGCTGGAGGTTTGGGCTAGGATGTAAAAATCTTTAGATCTGAAGGAACATCCGAAATATGTAAAAAAGAAAACAACAAAGGCACACTATATAATGATCTAAAAACATGTATAATAGAACTCGCTGTTAACAGAGCACACACAGCCTAAAGCTTTTCTACATACGAAAAGAACTCTAAAATTTCAGATCTACCTTTTAAAAACTTATTTAGACTAGTTTTTCTTTTTATCTCTGTCTTATCTTTATGTCCTGTTTTTTTTTGTGTGTGTGTGTCTGTTATGTTCTCAGAGCGCCCTGGGCCAACATTATGTTTGCTAATAGCGCTATATGAATTCAAATATATCGATAATATGAGGCCTTGTCTTTTGAGTTTGGAATTTACAGTATTGCAAGTAGCTACTTAGACCCAGTTGTGACCTACATTTTGTTGTCACACCTAACGCTGACAAATCTGTTGTCTGTCGGCGGCGTATTAAAGTTCATGTCGTTTTAAAAAAACACACTCGAGTATTCGCGAACGCACACATACACACATACGATTGATCCGTTTCAGCGTCTATACTCTAAACTCTAAAGCAACCCCTGGCAAAACGTCATTCAACCCCCAAGGTGGATGTCGACCCACATGATTGAGAACCGCTGGTCTATAATGTATAGATCTGAATCTATTATTAGGGCCTTATTACTAACGCACTGGCAAAATCATGCAAATTCAATGGGACGATGGGATACCAACCGGAAACACTGAAGCCCCCCCTCCCCCCCCCCCCCCAAGGTCCTTGGAGGAAGATACAATAGTTATGCATGGGAGACTTTGGCATGAGAACATAACAGGACATGACAGTTCAACAAAGACAAAAAAGGAACACACACACAAAAAAAAAGCGGGGCGAGACTCTCTAGAGACAACCGCAGCACGCTCGCCATTTGTAACATGTTAACATCAGACTCGGTCTCATTAATAGCGACGAGGCTCTGACCGAGGGCTAAATTAGAAAGGGGACATGGATGAGAGGGGGGGGGGGGGGGAGATGACGTGTTGTTTTGCTTGATTGGTTTATTTCTTGACTGTAGTGTTTCTAACAACATCGTAATTAGAGCTACATTAGAGAGATAATGACAGAGACAGACAGACAGACAGACAGACAGATGGAAAGAAAAACAATGAAAGAAAACTATAGAGCGAAAAAGAGATAGGAACCAACTGTAAAGGATTTTTTTTCCCAATAGTCTTTTTATAATTATCTCGTTGATTAAGTAAAGAGAAGGCCATTGTATTTAATTATTGACGTGAACAGTGAAAATATATGAAGGACTCTCCGTCCTGTGTTTCAAATAGTTCTGTAAGAATTATAAATAGAACTGGACATTGCCGATGTTGTGACACATTATAAACACTAAACAACGGACGAGAATGAAGGCCACGATGTGACAGGTTCTGGACAGTCATTATGAACATATTTACAAGTTCAAATCACGTGACCAGCAACGCGTTAGGCTTTTTGATGGTTTGGTCTCTGAGATGAACACTTGATTGTTGTCAGGAAAGGGTGAATCTATCGTCGCAGAGTGCCTTGGCAAGAAACTGGACCCTATACCCTAGTGCCTTGGCAAGAAACTGGACCCTATACCGCAGTGCCTTGGCAAGAAACTGGACCCTATATCGCAGTGCCTTGGCAAGAAACTGGACCCTATACCGTAGTGCCTTGGCAAGAAACTGGACCCTATACCGTAGTGCCTTGGCAAGAAACTGGACCCTATACAGTTTTGTCTAAACTCCCCCTTCCCTCCATTATTTTCTATAGTCTGAAATCTTTCCTTTGTTGTTGTGTTCGTGCATGGACTAGTCTAATAGAAATGCGATTCCGCGGTTTCATATAGCAACATGGGCGGAGGTTTCGAGAGGGCCGCTGTCCATTTTGTTCAGCATCACTGACCTACACATCTATGTCAATAAAGTTCATCTGCATCTATCAGCCATTAGTTGAAAAAAAACAAAACAACAATGTTAGGCGTGTATGGGTTAAAAAAAAATCTGATTTTTTTAGGACTGTATTACTCCGCTTGCAGTAACTCTAGGCACCTTTGTTTGTTTGTAAAATGTGTTACATGTTTCGGAGGAGTTAACGAGAATCTACTTTCTAGTCCAAACCTCCCGCAGGATGACGAGGAATGGCAGCGGGAAGGGATTGTAATCGAGACCGTTGAAACAACCGAATGGCAGCCCAGAGCGCGCATACTGCACTACCAGTCAGCTATACAATTAAATCCTAAAATTAACCCTATTATGCCTAACCTACATTTTATTTATTACTTAATGTAGAAAACTTATCAGTGCCAATAAAAGTATCAGATAGTATAATATAGTTAAACCAGTAATAAAAGATACGAATAATAACTCTTCAATATTTTATGCTTCTGAAACCTTAAAATAAATTATTAACCATACGTGAGACCTGACCAAAACAATGCAACACCCTGGGGCAGTGGTGGGGGGGGGGAAGATACTAGGACCGCGGTAAGCTCATTAGATCGATCTCGCGCGAGCCCAGCTACGAGGAATCGACCTGGCAGCCGAGTCAAGTCATCTACGTGTCACCAGGTCTGACATTGGTGCTCCCCTCTATTTCCCACACCCCTTCTCCTAAACACATACACACTTTTTTTTACCTCCCGGGGTCACTTGTAGCTGAAGGGCTTTTCAGATGGGACAAAAACTTCCTGTTAGACAATCAAAGGTATCAACAGAGCCTCGGTCGTTGTAATAGTATATTTATATTGTAGTGGTAGAGGATCTGGTAGGGGTTGTCACTCTGGTAGACGTAGTGGATATATCAATAGTAAGGGAGATCACTCCTACAGCCGTTTTAATGAGACAGCTCCACACTTTTCCATTCTCCTTCTTGAACGACAAAGCAAATAATAAAAAAAAAGGGCAGATAACTCTGAAGAAATGCAGACAATACAGCAACACGCCCAGCCTTCACGTGAGCTAAATGTAATTGGCTGTACAAAGAGTAGATGGAACTCCACAGCCATCCTCGAATTCATAGGAGATGAGATTGTGCCCCTCTTCCATCAAGAAGGAGGAACTAGATCTCTCTCTCTCTCTCTCTGTATAGATAGGCGGTGGGTAGAGGTAGCTCTGGTGGAGGTTATTATTAATTAATAGTGTTATTAATGTCGTTGTGCTGGCCACATGCACACTCGTAAAACCGTGGGCCACTGAAACAGATGAACTTTACATCATCTGCCCTATAGATCGCAAGGTCTGAAAGGGAAACTTTACTATATATATATATATATATTATGCCCCAGCCTGTCATTGTAATGTGCACTCTACGACAGGCTTGGGCTATTTCCTATCCATATTCATTTAGATATAGACTTAGGATTGGTCTGAATTTCATTAACGTCTTATAAACTCAACATCTGCTTACACAGTCTCTACTACAACAAATGTAAGATTACAAATGACTTATTTCCGTATGTAGTACATAGATCTAGATTCTAGATATATTTTTTATAAAGCTTTTGGCAACTCACTCACTCTGTCTGTCTGTCTGGTACAAATTTTTGAACTTCTCATTTCGCTCACTTCACATTCTTGAATCAAGTTGAAACTCTGCGCAATTATTATTTATTGTTCCTAACAAAACATGAATCAATTAAAATTAAAAAATAACCAATTAGTAAATAAAATAGTGGTTATTAATTAATTGTCTTTGATATCGACAAAGGGAAATATATATATATATATTACATTACTGAGATGTGACTGTAAATGTGGAGTCCTTCCCATTATATAAGGTTTGGTTTCTTATTACATTTCCGCATGTAGTAAATAGATCTAATTTCTAGATATTTATTTTTGCACATTTCATAAAAATTACGAATAAATAAAATAAAATCACTTCCAATGGATATGCACGAGACGTATGACGTCATGAGCAGACGACTTGATTTCGGAGACAAAACCAAAAGGAAATGGTCGGATCGAGCCAGATTTTAGCCGCTGAATATAAATATGACACGCCTTTCCGTTTCCATCGCATCACACTCCCCCAAATTCTCTTTACCCTCTGTCCCCCCTCTTCACCTCATTGTTGTTTTGTATCTATAAATGTCCTGTTTCCTACGTCCAGTAATTCTGACTGTAGTGCTCATCATCCTAAACGGGTCGATAACATTTTGAATAAGGAAAAAAATAGAGATTAAAAAAATATGACGTCTGAATAGAACACCAGAATCGATATACGCCACGGTAAGGGCGCCAACGGCCAGATGATCTCTCCCCCCCCCCCACTTCCCTATCTCCCTGTTTCTAATTTTACCACGCTCGGAGCTTTCAAATAATGTTCTGAATAATTTATGAAAGTATAAACGCACACGACTGCTGGGGCCAATACGGGCCGAGCAAAGAGTCACGTGACCAGATAGCCGCAAGGAGAAGACGAAACAGAGATCCCACCCCCTCTCCCAACAATTTACACAAGAACTGACCACACATGAAATATTCAAAACGTTGAAATGGGCGAGGGGGGGGGGGGTAAGGGGTATCACGAGGACGAACTTTTTCGTATTTTGGTCTCAAATAGGTCGTGGAGATGTCACCAAGAAGCTTGCTACAGAGTTTAGTTCAACACTTAAGGCTTGTCTTTGTTGTACAAGTTTCAGACCTAAGTTCAGAAATAAAGATTATGACGTCTGAACCTAGAGCAGGACTGAAAGGGGATGGTAGCGTGAAGACAGTCAGAAGAGCATACCACACAGCCAGGTTTGTTTGGCTTTGGAGATGGATATATGTTGATCTTTTTCTGTGCTCGACAGTTAACGAAGATGGCATAATGTGATCACAAAGACCAGCCTTCCATTAAGCTCACATAAGTCTTCCTTTAAACTCCAGTTAATGTCCAGTATTCAAAAAGTGCTGAGCACACGGGGACTAGAAATAGAAAGCCCAACCTGAAGCAGGATTCGAACTCAGTAGCACAGTCTTATTTTTTCTACTCGTCCCCCAATCCTACCAGGAAAACGAAAGTCAATTTGAAAATGTTGCTTTAGTTTTACGAGAAAACAAAAAGTAACATTGTGGCCAGTAATCAGTACTGGAATCAAAACCCCAACCTGGCACATAAGTCCTGACACTTACTGAGTACCGAGCAGACGTTCTAGTTCTCATTCACTTTGCCCCCCCTCCCACCCCAAATCTTTCAACGTCAGACTAGACATACACGTATCTTTTTAAATTGAATCGAAACGTTTATTGCGGATTTTATCCCTATTACATGGTATCTCTTCAACAGTATATATCGATATAACATATATCCTTTTTAAATTATATCCCTTTATAATTCTGTCCTTTTGACGTTCTATTCATTTCATTTATCCGTTTATCATATAAACCGTTTACATTAACATATGTTAACATTACATACTTTCACATTAACATTCAATCACTTTTAGGTATCCGTTTAATAGTCTATCCGTTTAATAGTTTATCCGTTTAATAGTCTATCCGTTTAAAAGTTTATCCGTTTAATAGTCTATCCCTTGAATAGTCTATCCGTTTAACATTTTATCCCGTTAACATTCTATTACCTTGACTTTCTATCACTATAACATCACTATAACATCAGTATAACATTCTAGTACTTGAATGTGAGAATAAACAATTAACAAAAAAAAAGGGGGGGGGGGATCAGGGCGGAACAGAGATCTTAGTTGATGAAGTTCACGTTTTGGCTGCATCCGTTGAAGTGTATTAGCTGTCAGACCTAACTACAATACAATCCTATTGAAACCAAGTTGTTGTACTGCAATGGAGTTGTTGTCAATATGATCAGGACAAACAATGCTTAGTCTAACATCTATGTTTAAGTGTTTCCAAACAAAAAAAACCAAACATGGCACACACAAAAATAATTATAATAATTACAACATGAGAATGAAAGCGTCTTTTACAAGTTACTGTTTTGTTTACTTTTGTTTTATTAGCACAGTAACTCTCTTTCGCACGAAAAGCTATTTGGCTAGCAGACACGTTCATAATATGTGTAGATCTATAAGCGAGTCTTAGTCTTGAAAATGATAGATTGGACAAAAGAGGACAATAGACGTCAAGACTCCATGTCGCGTCCCACAAATAAAGAACGCAAACAACCGAAGTCTTATTATGGTAGAATCTTCGTTTTCTTAGCCACAAGAGATTGGATCGTATTTAGGCGCATATTTCACTGGACACAAAATGGTCAGTACATTTTTTAAAAAAAAATTAAAATGTCAGAAGACGATTTTTTTCAAGAGCGTGAGTTGGGGTGTCAACAAGTGTGTGCATGTGTGTGCTGGTTTGTGTGTATTTGTATGAAATACAAAAAACTAAGAATGCAAAAGAAAAGAAGAAAACAGAGAGGGGAAAATATAGGGGTATGAGTAAGTGAAAACGTTGAATACAGAATCTGAAACCTATAACCGCATGTTTTATTTTAAACTATCACTCTTGCACATTGGGTGGACGGTATAGTTTGATTTTAGCGATGTATCCTCAATATGTCCAGATTTTGTTGTAATGATTTTATTCACTGTGCGGTTAACCAACTTTTATATCTTTTATTTATGTATTTCAATAGCCATTCTCATTTTGCTGAGGAGTTCTATATCCTATTGTAAGTGACAGTCAATGAATGTTGCATTACTGTACAAACAGGTTAAAAAGAAAATATTTTACTATATAATAGAGAGATGGGATGGATAATCTTATTGGTCCAAACAAATGGAAATTTTGTTTTGACTACAATTGTCCAGCTCAGTATTACAACTTTGACAAATACAATATATGGATGAAAACATGAACATCATTCACACATATGAAACACACATACACACATGACCAGACTTTCATGTACTTCAAGATGAGTATAAATGACCTTGAAACACCGTGACTGATAGTGGGCATACAGAGTTTTGAAATCTGTATGCTCTAACCTTAACGGAGAGGAGCTGACCACAGTGTCCAGATCTGATGAAACTTAGTTTAATGGGTGCAAATTATCTTTAAGAATTTTGTTGTGCTTTGGAAAGGCAACTATCAAGTTAGCGTTCTCCAAGAGATGCTAGCTGTGTGCCAGTGATATAGGATGCTCTTTAACTAGTCTATTTAGTTGATGTCTTTGTGCCAGTGATATAGGATGCTCTTTAACTAATCTATTTAGTTGATGTCTTTGTGCCAGTGATATAGGATGCTCTTTAACTAGTCTATTTAGTTGATGTCTTTGTGCCAGTGATATAGGATGCTCTTTAACTAGTCTATTTAGTTGATGTCTTTGTGCCAGTGAAGTACACCAATTCGACTATTAAATGCTGTCCACACTGCTGGTCGAAATCACCAAACGAGAAAAAAACAAACGTCAAAACAGTGTCAGACTGGACAAGTCAACAGCCTGAGGGTATGTAGGACGCAGATGTCCAGATAAAAAGTTTCAGGGGGTCAGCTGCTTTACAAGCACTGGGGATCCTGATATATAATTCTCAAAACAAAGAAAATCAGTTCTTATAATACTAAAAAGGTTTTACGAGTCTTGGTAAAAAAAAAAAAAAAGCTAGTCAGTCACTAATGGAAGAAGTGAAATTGCCAGCGGATTTCTCAGCAGGATGGAGTATTGACATGACGCCACAAAGCCGTACCGGCAATCGGCTTAAATGACCAGAGATCGATTGAAAGACAGACGACGCCGAGAGAAAAACAAACATTTTATGTCAAGTTTTCTATCCAAGACTCTCCTAATTAGTTTTCGTTCCTCCATTTTATAATTCTCTAAAACGATCTGGTCCTCATTAGGTTGAAACACAAACTACAAGAGAGGAGGAAATGGCGAGGGTTTAAAATTAATTGGCAACAAATTTTGTGACTTGGGAAACCTACAAAACAAAACAAAAACGTTGACAGTAACATAGAAGAGAGGAAAAACATATGCGAGGCCATTCCAGCGTCTGCTGCAACGCTCATCCTCTAAACTGGCAGATGTCTACAAGGTGAAATTCTCATTTTGAAATCAGGTGTTTTCGTTTTTTTAAACATCTGCTATGTCTTCTGCTGCTCTGTTTTGATTTTGGTCTCTAGATTATGACCTAGATGTGTATGTACGCATGCGCACAAGTGCGTGTACATTCAATGTTGCAAGATGACGAGGTGATATAATAGCCCTCGTTGGTGTCTGGGTGTTCCCGAGGTAAATGGCTCGCTTTCTTCTGGCAAGACGTGAGTCCAGCTGAGTTCTTAGAGTCACGTGAGATAATGTCTGATGTGCCGGATATCATACGGGGACTGGGCCAGAATGACATAAAAGAAAAAAGATCCCTCTTTGAGAAATGTTGCTTGGTAGATGTCCAATTTTTTATATTTTTTTTTACAAACCTTATATTTAGTAACTCCGTCTGTCTTCTGTCTGTCTGGCGGAAATCTTTTACACATTGTTTCTCCCATTTCCCATTCTTGGATTAGAGATCTAGATTTGTTTCTGATATCTTGACATCTCTTAAGACAAAGTTGAAAACTTGTAAGTCACATTTTATTTTGTGGCACACGTTTCCAAATGATGGACAATTTTAAATATTGATCTGTATTGACACGACCGATGTTTATTTACCAAATAAATTCCGTAAATTAAGGCAGAAATAATCTAATGTTCTGCAAACTATTTGTCTCCTCGGGTCAAAGCAGCAACAAACCTCCCTCCCCCATCCACTCTATTCTCTCCTATCTTTGCCTATTGTTTTAGTTCTTTGTTACTGAAGGTACCTTTTTAACTCCAGACTTATTGATAAACACGGTCTGCTTCCTGCTCGAGGGATGTACGAGGGTCAAAGATGTCCAGAAAGGTGACGGGAGGGTTACACCATGTTGAGCAGACGAGAGAATATCACAAGGGAACCAACATCACGAGAAATATACCAGTTTGGACATTTCCTTGTTTACAAAACGTTTTTTTTTCCTAATTACGCATGCGTGTGAGAGTGTGTGTGTGTGTGTATTTGGGTTAAGAATTGTTTTGTGTGTGTGATTTTTTGTTTTGTTTTTGTTTTTCGTCTGGAATATTTTTGGCTCCCTGCTCTGTGGGCGATGTTCCAATGAAGGAGGATGAAAGGGAAAACAACAACACCAACACCAACTAGAGTGTGGACGTGTGCCCGGAGTGCAGACTGCGACGGTAACACTGGAGAGGAAGTGCTCACGTCCCAGCTCGTTATGGTGAGTACACAATGACACAGCGTGCGATGTCTGATGCGAGGCGAGACTTGAAGCAAAAAAGGAAGAATTTAATGAGCTATGAAGAGTTAAAAAAGGGGCCAGCACTCTGTCAAACATGTAGGAGAAACTAGCATTAACAGCACACTGACTGACTTGTAGGTGACACTCTTGGCGTCAGAAGTTATTTCAAAGGGAGTTTTACCAACAGGAGAACAGCTACTGTGTTTTTGTTGTCCGTCCGTCTGTCCTTAAGCTTGCGCAAAATTTGGCTACAACTTTTTGTATGCACAATCTATTCGTTTCCATGTTTCTGTAAGCAATGCAAAGTTTTCTTGAAGGTACATCTACATATCTAGATGAAAGAAACTCCAATTGAACCACAGCATTGCTTCTATATGTCTGTATTTAGACATATTTGTTTCTTTACTTTGTTTTAGACATCGACCAAGTACGAAGATCTAAAAGCAGTTGGCAACTTTTCTTGTGATATGCAAGTCCTGGACTTATTGTCCAGTCAACTCTTGAAAAGTGTCTTGTCTCTGTCTCACTGTTCACAAAGACACACATATTCTCCCTCTCACTTTCTCTCCCTCTCTCTGTATTTCTCTCTTTCTCTCTCTCTGTATTTGTCACTTTTTTTCTCTCTCTGTATTTTTCACATTCTTTCTCTCTGTATCTCTCTCTTTCTCTCTCTCTCTCTCTGTATTTCTCACTGTCTCTCTCTGCATCTCTCTTTCTCTCTCTCTGTATCTCTCCCTTTCTTTCTCTATGTATCTCTCTCTTTCTCTCTCTCTCTGTATCTCTCACTTTCTCTCTCTTTACCTCTCTCTTTCTCTCTCTCTGTATCTCTCTCTCTCTGTATCTCTCACTTTCTCTCTATGTATTTCTCTCTCTCTCTCTCTGTATCTCTCACTTTCTCTCTCTCTCTGTATCTCTCACTCTCTCTCTCTCTCTCTCTGCCATCCACAAAAATATACATAATTTTAAACTAAAATAAATAGATACTACTTTTATTATCATACACAACGCAGGCACTGCAGTATCTGTAGTATCTATCCTCATATCGCCCGTCGGATTTTTCCTCGTGAGTTACTTTTGATACGGCTGCTGGGTTATCGTGTCGAACCCTTCCATTGGCCTTTGAGATTCGCCGTTTAAATACTTTCTTACCGCAATCTAGAGCCCATAACTACATCTCCCTGGTCAGAACTTAAGAGTGGATCGATTACCTCATGATGTCCATTCAAGTGTTATGCTCCGGCTACCGGGAGCCTGGCCAACGATGTCGTCTTGCCGAGTACTTTTAAAGAATATCATTTGCATAAATGAACTCGACTCAAGAAGTCTGCGAAGCTTATTGTTTCCGAAGGCGGGCGACGCTAGTTTTTTCAGTACTTGGAATAGAGAGATAGAGTATATTCCAGAAAAAGGCGGAGTCTGTAGTTTTATAAAGGCTAGGGCAATTTTTCAAAAAGTGGCGGAGCTAGTTGTTCCAGAAAGGAGGAGATAATAAAAAAAGGTTGTAGCTAGCTATTTAAAGCTGAGCGGTGAAGCGCTTGGCTTCCGAACCGATGACCGGGGTTCGAATGCTGGCGAAGACTGGGATTTATAATTCTGCGATCTTGGGCACCTCTAAATCCGCCCAGCTCTAATGGGTACCTGACGTTAGTTCGGGAAAAGTAAAGGCGGTTGGTCGTAGTGCTGGCCACATGACACCCTTGTTTACCTTAAGCCCCAAAAACAGATGACCTTTAAATAATCTGCCCTATAGACCACAAGGTCTGAAAGGGAAACTTTACTTTTTTTTTTTATTAGAAAGGGAGGCTAATGAACTTAAGATGTAGGATTATTATTTATATATATTCTATGTTCTCTGATTAAACTGACTAATTCACAACTTAGTATTATGCTGAGAACAACTTAATGATGTCTCAAGAATTTCATTTCATCAACTGATTTCAGGTGACAAAATCATAAACAATACACAACGTACAAATACATTATAATGGATCAAAATTTTAAAATAAAATTTTTGATCAATATGAGTCAAATAAAAGAAAAAAAAATTAAAATAGAAGTGAGTATGCTATACACTATGACATTTAAAAAAAAAAGGATTTGATAGCCAATTAATTAGTGATCTACATATTTATTATACTGTACAATCATACCATACATTGACTGACCAACATTTTAGTTATTTGTCCGCACACGAATTCGCAAAAGTATATTTTTTAAAATTGTCTTAAAACATGCAATGCTTACTAAACAAAAGACCAAGTTGGGCCACCCACGAGTTTGTAAAAATGCAAACTCCCCTTTCATTTTTTCTTTAAAAATTCAAATTTCGTTCATTTACAAAATAAATCTCTTTTTTTCTTCATTTTCTAACTATGAGGAAGGAATGTCCATCTGTCTCCTGGGAGACAGGGGGAGGTAAGGAGCAATTTCTTGTTTGTTTCTTTGTCAGAAGATCTCCGTGGCCTGTTACAGTAAAACGAACAAAAATCAATGTCAGTTTTTAAACACAAAATTTGAAGCCGGAGACACGTTCATCTTAGGGATGATGTCACACCTTATACACATAGCATACTTCCGCTCTTAACCCCTCACCCCCACCCTCGTTTTCGTTCATGCTCATAGAGACAGCTGTGATCTTGACGCGTGAGCGAAATACAATGTGAACAAAGGGGGGGGGGGAAGAGAAAGAGAGAAAAAGAGAGTCGAGTGTGAGCTGGAAATCTTGCTGAGGTATGTCCCCTGTTTTTGTCCTCAGTCACTCCGGGGGTGATTTATCGACAGGTTTCTGCGTGAGTTAGAAACCCGGGGAGGCGGTGTGTGTGTTTTTGGGGAGGGGAGGTTATTGTAAAGTAACCAGATGGTCCTCGTCAAGTTACAAACTAAATCACACAGGAAGACGGGGGGGGGGGAATATTAAAATTATATGTCTTTTGACCAAGGGTCAAGATAGTTGTCCAGCTCTAGGACATTCATCATCATCATCTTTCCTTTGCATTTCTCAGTTTAAAACAAACAAACACGCCACTCTTTAAGGTCTCTTGCTAGTTTTGTTAATGGCTTCCCAGCTCTTTCCTGTCCTCTCGGCTTCAGCTAGTTCACTGCTTCGCCAATAAGACATTGTTGGTAGAAGAATTTACAAGTCAATCGAGCAGTGAGCCTCGATCTTTCGAGCGCATCACATAAAACTTGTCAAGTGCCATGAGACCTAAACTCCGAGACGCTTTGAGAGTAGAACTCTGAAGAAGCTGGAGAGCACCCTGCTACGGGGCAGCTAGGACCCACATTCCCTGGCTCGCCGCATTGATGCAATAAAACTGGGCTGTGGTCCTTACGCTAAGGTCAAGTGCATTTTTTTTTAATTGATAACGATAAAAGAATGAGTGAGCATAAGTGCCCCCCACCCCCTCGGGCTGCGATCGATCTCTGGTTTTCATAGCAGAAGAAGCACAGGAGAATTTCAAGCGTCTCCAATAGTATTCAAACACGAGACTTTCTGCTCGGGAAAGTACACTCTTGTTCATCCCTAACTATGATCACTGATATAAGCCTTAGCGCGTTCGCCCGGGCCCCTGACATTCAATATGCACCTTCGAGCTTCACATAAATAATTGATTAGCTGTTAACAAATCAATATAATATTTAATTAGATGAAATTATTTACACTGAATACACTGATAACGTGATCTATTAAGGAATTTAACAATTATTATATTATAGATATTATGCTAATAGTTAAGTAAGCATTTTTCCATTAGCGGTCCATGATACCAACACAACACATTAGTACGTATTTGGCCTCTACACAACAAACTCACAACGCTAGCCAGGGTCGTAGCTATGAGTTTTCCAAAGTTTAGGGGCCTGTGAGGCTTGACCTCTTTGGGGGCCCCTGCATTTTGCGTAATATTTAATTTTTTTTATCTCAAAAACACTTATTTGGGGGCCCATCTCAAAAGGGGCCCGGAGGGATTTTCAAATTCTCTCCCCACCCTGTGGGCAACTGACGCTGGCCCACTGCTGACTCAAGTGTCGACTCAACCTACATTTCCTCTCACTAACTTCCTGGTGTGACGTAAGAAATACCGTATCACTCATTATCTACGGTCTCGAAGAGACGCCTTATTATTATTACGATCACTGATATAGGACGAAAGTTTTGATCAAAACCATCTTCTTCTTTTTTCTGAGTTTTCATTATCATTTCAGTCTAGTCCTATATCTGACAAATCTAGGCTGTGATGTCCAGATTAGGCAGCTCCCCTTATTGTTCTATAGGGAGGTTAGGGGACAGAGTATGCAGCTTTGGGGGGGGGGGGTACGGTCAGAATTCTATCAAAGCCTACGAAACTACGTCATTAAGATGATCGTAGCCTCCAGCATGTTACAAAACAGTCTTTACGTCATTCCGTCGTTGGGCCTGGCAAACAAGATGGCCGGCTTCCGAGCTCCCTCCAACGTTTAAGTGGAGATTGAATAAAAAAGAAAATAACGTTCAGGACTCTCGGTTACACGCAACCAGAAACGGAAGAACAGTGCCACTGTTTAACGGCATCATTATCCACACTGTCAATATTCTCGAGAGATCGAACTGGGTTTTGGGCTTTGTCATCGTAAGCCCGCATGTCAAGGTCTTCTGTCATTAGGCTGACAGGTTCTAGGGGCCTCGCGTCATTAGGGGCTGACAGGTTCTAAGGGCCTCGCGTCATTAGGGGCTGACAGGTTCTAGGGGCCTCGCGTCTTTTCATTATATCTCCATCTTTTCTGGGCGGCTCTATATCTCTAGTACATTTGTTTTATTTCATGCATCTTCAGCACCCATCATTTGAATTATTATTTTTTTTCCCTACCTCTTCTCTCTCTCTCTCCATTAGTTTTTATATCGATCTAATCCTTACAACTTTTTGTTAGTTTTATTTTCTTATTTTTTTCTTTCTATTCTCTCTCTGTCTCTTTCTCTTGTCATCTCTCTCTCTTTCTCACACTCTCTGTCTCTCCGTGCAGTTGAAATAATATAAATTGCAAAGACTTTCAAGAAATAAATTCCTGGAATTCTTGTCCCAGATTCAAAGAAAAGAAAGACTAAAATAGAAATAATTTAAAGTGGTTTCTATATTTAGATCACGCTTCCTACCCCCGCCCCCTCATCTAAACTCATTTCCTCTTTCTATCCATCAGCACACAACACTTCAGTTAATAGCAACTATGTCTTCTGTACTACTGACCAAAAAAAAAAAAAAACAGCGACTTTCAAACTGGTTAGGGGTCATGGGGTAAGTTTTGTTGGGAAAAAATGGAGGGAGGGGGGGAGGTAAACCCGTCGAGAAAGATTTTGTAAAAAAAAATAAAATAACAAAAAATAAAAACAACCACAGAACTTAATCTTGTCTTGCTTCTTTTCCACCTCCCCTCCTCTTATTTGCATCTCTCTTCTTCTCCCACTCATTAAATGCTAATATCTCAGATGTCTCCAATTACAAAACATAGCTGAGAGATTCGAGGTACCAGGTATTATACTTAAGTGCGCATGCCCTCAATGAGAGTATTTGCGCTCATGAAAGTCAGACCAGTGCATTGCGTTAAAGTGGGCAAGTACTAAAAGGATGAGACATCAAGATGACCATTCAGAAAAATAATGCTCACTTGGCAAAGGTAGTTCTTCCAGAAGATGGTGAAGCTAGTTCTTTCAGAAAATGGTGAAGCTAGTTCTTCCAGAAGGTGGTGAAGATAGTTCTCCCAGAAAGTGGTGAAGATAGTTCTTCCAGAAGGGAGTGAAGCTAGTTCTCCCAGAAGGTGGTGAAGATAGTTCTTCCAGAAGGGGGTGAAGCTAGTTCTTCCAGAAGGTGGTGAAGATAGTTCTTCCAGATGGGGGTGGAGCTAGTTCTTCAAGAATGTGGTGGAGCAAGTTCTTCAATAAGGGGGTGAAGCTAGTTCTCCCAGAAGGTGGTGAAGATAGTTCTTCCAGAAGGGGGTGGAGCTAGTTCATTAAGAATGTGGTGGAGCAAGTTCTTCCAGAAGGTGGTGAAGATAGTTCTTCCAGAAGGGGGTGAAGCTAGTTCTTCCAGAAGGTGGTGAAGATAGTTCTTCCAGAAGGGGGGTGAAGCTAGTTCTTCAAGAATGTGGTGGAGCTAGTTCTTCAATAAGGTGGTGAATCTAGTTCTCCCAGAAGGGGGTGGAGCTAGTTCTTTAAGAATGTGGTGGAGCAAGTTCTTCAATAAGGTGGTGAATCTAGTTCTCCCAGAAGGTGGTGGAGCTACTTCTTTCAGAAGAGTAAGAAGTAAGTTGTTCTTAAAGAGATGAAGCTGGTTTTTCCAAAAAAGTTGAGGATCTAGTTGTTTTTCGTTTCCAAAAGAGTGGTATTAGCTATTTATTCTAAAGAAGATGTGTTTTCATATGGTTCTACAGTTGTGTGTTTGTGTTTTTTTAGTATTTGAAAGCAGCATTTAAGTGATACTGCTTGACATATATTCCGCGTCACAATAGCGGATCTTCAATGGCTAAAACAAAAGATAAGAACACAAACATTCTAACTCCTAACAATGTTCTCTTCAAAGTCACTGTGCACTTAACTTTCAACTAACAAATCGATGAGAAATGAACATTGGCTTCGAGCGAACTAAAAAAAAATAAAAAAAATAAACGTTTTGTATGCACTCTGGACATGTCTAGATAGTCCCGGGTTCTAACCTTTCTCGCTGCTTTGTCGTCATTAAGGATTTTTTTTGGCTTTAATGAAAAAAAAAAATCTTCAATGAATATCCGAAACACGAAAAACATTAAGCGACACAAAATGTTTCGATTGTTTTCGGAAAATTAAACCTTGCACAGAAACCTTACTATAACCAGGTCGCTCGCCTTTAGCGTGGGCGCTTCTGTGGTATTCTTCAAGCTGCCACTATTGTGAACATAAAGAAACCAAAAAGGTCTTAACAACTTACACAGTTCACCAGACGGCCGGATGTCGTAACGGTTACAGAAAAGTCTCTCAGTTTCCGCTGTCTGCTGACAGAAGTTGAGAGGGGCTTACGGAAGATGACAGGCTCTCACAAAATGTAACATTCTAACATTCAAAGCTGAACTGATCCGCGTAGATATTACCCCCCCCCCCACACACACACACCAAAAAAAAAAGTGACCTTCATTACATAAATAACTTTATGACCAATGTATCATATATAGGATATATATAATCTGTCTAACCAATTTATAAAATAATTAGCATATCCGATCTACTTAGTAGGCCTACAAACAAGCAATATCTGTTCCATTTTCGCAATTAAGAACATACATATGACCAACATATTATTTTAAAAAATATATCTAGTATACTTATTACAAAAAATAACATACCAAATTACATTACACTTACATATAAGCCTGACCAACTTATTATTTAAAAACTATTTCTGACCAACTTTTTACAAAAATAACATTTTCATTCTGCGTAAGACTTAAATTATTTTCTCTAGCCTACATAGCCAATGAATGACATGCCTAACGTATGTATACTTTAATAGCATGATTCTGACCTACTTATCCATGAATACGTGACCTACTTACGACTTACATAACACGCTAGACCTACTTAACACAAAAATAATATATCTGACCAACTTATCACTGACATAACATGTCCGGCATGTTAATCATTCAAATAACACAATTATAATCATTTCAGCTTGGTAGCGAGCAGCTCGTTATGGAGGCTTACAGTTCAAATCCTCACACTCCTGATCTCCTAGTTACGTTGTCTGGCTGTTTCTTTTTCAACAAATTTCTGCTCTATCCCTCACCCCCCCCACCCCACCCTCTCATGGTTCCTGCCGTCTGCAGAGTTCATTCTAGTGCAGTCCCATCACGTGTAAGAAACGGACAGTCTAAATTATATTGGGATCTAAATCTCCGAGAGAATGTTTTAAAATAGAATTATGTGTTTGTGTGTGCTGATGAGAAAGAGTTGGGAGGGTGAGAGGAGTGCGAATAGATTAAATGTTGTATCTCGATAAGAATTCTAAGGATGCCACCACTAGAGGCTCATTCACAATTGCCCCCCCCCCCTCTCACCCAAACTGTAAAAATGTTCCCACCCTCGTTCTCACTTTCAGAAAAGTTAAAAATAGATTTTTAAAAATGCGCGCCAAATTAATAGACCGCATAAGATAATCTTTTCGTTTTCTTTTTTTTTAAATTCAACGTCCATAGGTGAGGTGAGATGGAGTTTTCTTCCCCTGTTTTTTCGGAAGTTAATTTGGGTGAGACGAAAATGTAGACAACATACGTCTTGAATGTGTATAAATCTAAAACGTCAACATTGTGGACGTATTATTGTATTTATAGCACGTCAGTAGTTCACACGTGAGACATAATAACAACAACAACAAAAAAGTTCCCCTTAGTTGTTACCGGTCATTGACTTGTAGCACCGAATTGCTGGTAGACAACTAAACCGCTGTAGGTGTAATGTATCTGAACTAATAATACTTCAAATACCTTGAATAACTTCCTTTTGTAAACAAAACTAAATAGAACTTTTATTATAATGTAAACAAAATCAAGTTGAAATGAGATGAAATAACTGCAGTAGACTTTAGTAATAGTATTCTTTAACAAAGTCTGACTCACTACAGTCTTACGTTCTGGACTCAGTCGTCTCCCCTAACTAAGATCAAGTGACGACAATACCACCAATGTTGCATCATTCACAACTAAGATCAAGTGACGACAATACCACCAATGTTGCATCATTCACAACTAAGATCAAGTGACGACGATACCACCAATGGTGCTTCATTCACAACTAAGATCAAGTGACGACACTACCACCAATGTTGCATCATTCACAACTAAGATCAAGTGACGACGATACCACCAATGTTGCATCATTCACAACTAAGATCAAGTGACGACAATACCACCAATGTTGTATCATTCAAAACTAAGATCAAGTGACGACAAAACCACCAATGTTGCATCATTCACAACTAAAATCAAGTGACGACGATACCACCAATGTTGCATCATTCACAACTAAGATCAAGTGACGACAATACCACCAATGTTGCATCATTCACAACTAAGATCGCTAACCTCTTCCTACCGTCACCGTATAAACACGCACACACACACACTCCATGTCGAAGGCGCCGCCATAACACCCTTTTAGATTTTGCGATCTAGAGGGGAGATGATTGTTAAGGTCATCTGTTTCTATGGCCGACAGGGTGTCATGTGGCCAACAGTACGACCAACCGCATTTACTTTCCCAAAATTTGAGTACTCAAAGGGCGCCCCGAAAATCCCGAAATGCAAAATAAGTTTTCACCCAGATTCGAACTCGGAACACTTTCGTTCGGCAGCCAGGCGCTTTACCACTCGGCCACCATGCTTCCCACATTATCTTAACCATTCCTACTAATTTTTTTTAACAATATTCAAAGAAAAAGCCACAACTATAGGACTATGTATACGGTGTACTATGGCTAATGAAATTTATAAAAGTACTTTAATGATCAATTTTACAGGTTTCAAACAGCTGGAGGCCAATGTTCATAAGTAGGAGAAATCAGAAAAAGTCTTAAAAAAAAAAAAAAAAAGGTCCATGTGAAAGAAGATCCAGGGACCCTTTTACGTAATCAAAACGGACCCATAAGTGAACTACCCTAATGCATATTATATAAATTGGTTCGTTAAGGACTAGTACGTAGTTAGCAGAAAGAGTGATTTGATATACGCTTTGTAAAAACAAAAGGATACGAAGCTATTGTGTAAATTAAATGTTATTTCATTGGTGTTTTCGAAACAATCCTCTAATTTTATTTACATTGGAAGAACGCAATCATATATTTGTACTGCTTTCCCGAGTAAAGAATACAACAGAGATATGAATGAAAATAACATTAACATTTCAAAATCTCATTTAACGAATATATAGTGGAACTAGACCGGAAGCGCTGATGACCTAATTGTCTAGGCAGAAATAGTGACCGAAAAAATAGAAAAGGCTTTTGAACGAAGTAGGGAAAGAATCCAATGGACCAGATGAGAACACAAACTAGTGCCAGAATCTTAATGTCCTTCATGTTATATCACTTTTATTTTGTTTTTGCGCTTATTCGGAATAGCCTTTAGCAACCAAGTGAATAGGTTGTGTTTTATGCGCTTATACTAAATACCTTTCAACACCAAAGTGAATAGTTTTTTCTTGGAAAGAAACGAAACTTGAGGACGGGGGGGGGGGGGGGGGATTGGAGTTGACCACCCAGTTTAGCCCCCGCTCTTAGCTATATTCCATACGTAGATATTGAGTTGCTAATCTTATGTCTACTAACTCACCAGTCACAAGGAAAATATCCAGACTTTGAAGTTGACTATTTATTTACTCCAGCTGCGTAACAAAGAAATCCAGGAGTGAGGCCGAGTTCCAGCTAACTTATCCAAGCTGTGTACAAACAAACGTATCCAGCCGTGAAGCTGTAAACTGAAACTTCAGCACCGTGGCTATATTAATCCAGCCGTGTAGCTGTAAACTGAAACTTCAGCACCGTGGCTATATTAATCCAGCCGTGTAGCTGTAAACTGAAACTTCAGCACCGTGGCTATATTAATCCAGCCGTGTAGCTGTAAACTGAAACTTCAGCACCGTGGCTATATTAATCCAGCCGTGTAGCTGTAAACTGAAACTTCAGCACCGTGGCTATATTAATCCAGCCGTGTAGCTGTAAACTGAAACTTCAGCACCGTGGCTATATTAATCCAGCCGTGTAGCTGTAAACTGAAACTTCAGCACCGTGGCTATATTAATCCAGCCGTGTAGCTGTAAACTGAAACTTCAGCACCGTGGCTATATTAATCCAGCCGTGTAGCTGTAAACTGAAACTTCAGCACCGTGGCTATATTAATCCAGCCGTGTAGCTCGGTGCTTTAGTCACGTTGTCATGGAAATACATTTACTTGTAGTCCAGTCATCAAGGTCAAGATGCTATACAATTTAAATATTTCGAGTGGCGGGGGGGGGGGGGTCACAGAGACACCATGATGGCGAGTTTTGCAAAAGAACCACACAATTCCTCTTAGAGGGTCTTTTATTTCCAGTGCATTTTTTGATGTATCACAATATCTGTTATCTAAACTGCTATAGATGACACAGAATAAACATCTATCTAGTTTAATAACCAATTCACTCGAGTTTTACTTTTTAGCTTAAGGGGTTTAATTGGATATTTTTATATTATTGGATTAAGAATACTGAATAAAACTAATGAAATAAAATGCTATCTATCTATACATATTTTGCAAATTAAGACATGTCTCGATGAGGCAAAACTCATCACGCTACTAAAAGAAAAAGAATTATTATTATTATTATTACATATATATATATATATATATATATATATATATATATATATATATATATATATATATATATATATATATATATATATATATATATATATATATATATATATATATATATATATACATATATATATATATTATAATATTGTTTACGTAGTTTTTACTTAGAGCTGGCATAATAATATTTTGATTTTATTTATTGATTTTTAAATAGGGCGAAAAACAGATGTTGTTTTTTTATAGACTAGATGTAGGGCTGGAACCCGTGACCATGCAGATGACTGTCCAAGATGCATACCATAGGATGAGGCAGCCACCCTAAAATTGATACTTAAGCTATACACGTTTTATCCTTGTCTTTAGGGGCTAGTCTTAGGAAGCTTTATATAAAATGTATTTTTAATCACCTACCTATCAGTCAGTAAACAATTTAGCACTGGTGACAATACTTAACGAGGCTCACATAACTTCTTTGAAATTTGTTTTACTGAAGAGCTTCGAAATGGCCAAGCTTAAAAACAAAAACACACAGTTATAAAACACACTCCTGAGAATTGACTGTACAAACAGGTCCTATGAAATGGTGTACAGGGCTATTCGTGGTCCTCAGCGTGCAGTCGACACAGGACTATCAACATATCGGCTAGTTAACACACGATTCGGGCTATAATAATCCTCCTGGTCAGTCGCTGTAGCAGGGATGGTAAGACACGGTGTGTTCCAATGTGTGTGTGTGCTATTCAGAAAGGCATTTCAAAAACTAAACACACACTGAGAAGAGAAAAAAAAATAATGGGAGAAATGAATAAGAGAAAAAGAGGGGGGGGGGAGAGAGAGGGGGGGTGGCTGGCGGAAGGGAGCATGGGGACGCGGACCCTACGGGCTCACGCTTGCTTGTACACAGCGCACATGTAGCCGCTCACACAAGGTTTTTTCTCCTCTCTCTCTCTCTCTCGTTCTTCTGTCTACGCGTGCAAAGGGGGGGGGGGTTGTTTTCAACCGTGCAGTCCACCCTTTCTCTCTCTCTCTGTTTCTCGGACCTTCATCTCCCCTATCCCAGTCACCCTTCTGATTTCCAAAAGAAGTCCTCCTCCTCCTCCCCCCCCTCCTACTCTTTTTTCATTTTGTGACAGACGCACAGACGCACACACACCCAGCCAGGCATACACATGTCCGTCTAGTGCACCAGAGAAAGAATAGGGGAGGGGGGTGAGTGAATCATCTCCCTTACGCTGGTCTGATGTTACGGCCCCTAGTCTGCCACCACGACAACACACACACGCTCACATTCACCCCACAGCCACACGCGTGAGCGGGCACAGAGTCCCACACTCACACACCCAGGGACCGGAGTCTGGAATACATTTTTTAACAAGTTCTTTGTTTTCTTGGTGCTCACAATGTCCTCGCCTTAATCTCTCTGTCTTAGTCTCTCTCTCTGAGTCTCTCTCACTCTCTGAGTCTCTTTCTCTGAGCCTTTCTCTCTGAGTCTCTCTCTCACTGAGTCTCTCTCTCTCCCTCTCTCTCTCCTTTATGTCAATCTTTCTCTCTTTTTCACACTCATCTCTCACACTCATCTCTCACACTCATCTCTCACACTAACTCTCACACTCATCTCTCACACTATCTCTCACACTCATCTCTCACACTATCTCTCACACTCATCTCTCACACTCATCTCTCACACTATCTCTCACACTCATCTCTCACACTCATCTCTCCTCTCTCCTCTCTTTCTACTCCTCTCTCCCCTCTTTTTACTCCTCTCTCCCCTCTTTTTACTCCTCTCTCCCCTCTCTTTCTACTCCTCTCTCCCCTCTTTCTACTCCTCTCTCCCCTCTTTCTACTCCTCTCTCCCCTCTCTTTCTATCTTTCTCTTTCTACTCCTCTCTCTCCTCTTTCTACTCCTCTCTCCCCTCTTTCTACTCCTCTCTCCCCTCTTTCTACTCCTCTCTCCCCTCTTTCTACTCCTCTCTCCCCTCTTTCTACTCCTCTCTCCCCTCTTTCTACTCTTCTCTCCCCTCTTTCTACTCCTCTCTCCTCTCTTTCTACTCCTCTCTCCCCTCTTTTTACTCCTCTCTCCCCTCTTTCTACTCCTCTCTTTCTACTCCTCTCTCCCCTCTTTCTACTCCTCTCTCCCCTCTCTTTCTATCTTTCTCTTTCTACTCCTCTCTCCCCTCTTTCTACTCCTCTCTCCCCTCTTTCTACTCCTCTCTCCCCTCTTTCTACTCCTCTCTCCCCTCTTTCTACTCCTCTCTCCCCTCTTTCTACTCCTCTCTCCCCTCTTTCTACTCCTCTCTCCTCTCTTTCTACTCCTCTCTCCCCTCTTTTTACTCCTCTCTCCCCTCTTTCTACTCCTCTCTTTCTACTCCTCTCTCCCCTCTTTCTACTCCTCTCTCCCCTCTTTCTACTCCTCTCTCCCCTCTTTCTACTCCTCTCTCCCCTCTTTCTACTCCTCTCTCCCCTCTTTCTACTCCTCTCTCCCCTCTTTCTACTCCTCTCTCCCCTCTTTCTACTCTTCTCTCCCCTCTCTTATTTCACTGTTTCTCTTTCCCCACTCCACTTTCTCTTTCTCTATCTTCCAAATAGAAAACAAAATACACACTCAATACACTAGGGCCCGAATGTTACAAAAACGAAAAGAAGAGAACTTTGACACGATAGTACACTTACACTCATACACACTCTGGCATTGTGACATCCCAGGACAAAGTCATCTGTCATTAGTCGAAAGTGATAGGGATGTCATTTTCTTTCAATAAAAAAAAAAATGCCGCCATTGGTGACAGGTTAAAACATTCTTTAAGCCAAGCCTTGACAAAGCAATACCGATTACCGGAAGTACTATAGCCAACCATGATGGAAAAAGCTAAGCAATGAACTGATGATGCATGCCCTCGATCACTACAAACACCAGACAACAGATTAAGACTTTAGGTTGCTGCACCCTCCGACAAAAACACGAGTTTCTTTGGTTTAAAACGGATTTTTCAATACTGTGGCAAAAAGTCATCTTTTTATGCAATACAAACACACACACATACCACACACACACACACAGATACCTAGGGATAAGCTAATTTTCTTTAAAAAATTGTTAAGCATAAATAGCGTTTATCCCCCACATTGTTTTAGAAACACCTTGTTAATGAGGTGTTGTTTGTCTATTCTTTTTCTTTAAATCTATAGACTTATTCATTTTGGGGATAATCACATAAAATAGTGAACGACAGTAATCTGCTCTTTGTTTCTACTTTAGCTTTAGATCCCGTTTTACGCTCTTTAAGTTATAAAATACCGCCAGAGAACAAATGAAAGCGATATGAACAATTTTAGTGGCTGAACAATTGTAGTGGCTGAACAATTGTAGTGGCTGAACAATTGTAGTGGCTGAACAACTGTAGTGGCTGAACAATTGTAGTGGCTGAACAACTGTAGTGGCTGAACAAATGAAAGCGATATGAACAATTGTAGTGGCTGAACAATTGTAGTGGCTGAACAATTGTAGTGGCTGAACAATTGTAGTGGCTGAAAGTTTGTTATGGAGAAGTAAATGGAAGCTAAATAAAAACATCTGAAAATGAAAAGATTTTGAGAGAGATTTTGAGATTAATAGACAGAAAATGCCATATTGGCTTCCGAAGCGAGGTTTCCCGGGTTCGAATCTTAATGGAGACTGGGAGTTATAATTTCAAGATCTTTACAGCGCCTCTGAATCCACAGTGCTCTATTGGGTACCTGACAATAGTCAATAGTTGTTTTTTTTTGTTTTGTTATTTTTTGTTATTTTTTTTTTTGCGGTTGGTTGTCGTGCTGGCCACATTGCATCCTCATTAACTGTGGGCCCAAGAAACAGATAACCTTTTCATCCTCTGCGCCTAGATCGCAAGGTCTGAAAGAGGAACTTTTTTTTTTTTTTTTTTACATGCGAATGAGCTAAGAACAGATTCTTCAGTGCTGAAAAGTGTACACAAATTATTACATGATGTATTAAAATGCTTTGACTTTCAATAATTCCGTATTCTTCATACCGGATACACCAAAAAGTTTGATATTTATGGATTTTCGTCTATGCATGAAATTCAGCTAGCTTAAAGCTGAACGCTCCTACTGAATGAATGCGTTTACCCTCCAATCACAAAGTCTAAAAGTGTTCTGTCGTCAACTGCCAGCTATACAATCAAGTTGTCCTTGTTTTCTGAGACAATACATTGGAATAAGACGCGACATAGTTACTCATGCAATATCGAAAAACCTGTTATTTAAAAAAAAAAAAGAAGTGTTCAGTGGTGTGAGTATGGATGGAGGGTGAGTCAAAGGAGTGGAAATGGGCGCCAAAGTCCAGTTAAGCGTGAATGCATTATGGTAAAACTTGTCAACTCCAGGTGAAAAAAAAAGTTGACAACACGCCCCCCCAACCTTTTTTTTCTCTCCTCTCTCTCTATGTCAGGCGACAAAAGCCTCGTCGAGAGAAGACTTCTGACACGTTACTCACCAGACCGTGACGAGCGCGCCGCTCCCTCTCCTTCAAAGAGCTGAGCGCCTTGGCACGTGTCGCGCGCTCAACACATCAGTGTAACAAGCACACTTGTGACAAGGCGCGGATTACACGCCCCAAGCACTGCGCAAGCAGAGAGGATGCGCTGGTGTTTTTTGTGCTGCCTTCAAGGCGCCCAGCCGTTATATCTCAAACTTTCTAGTCTCATTAGAACCCTGCCCCATCGGTTAGTTGGCCAAGCAGTTAGTGCTAGTAATCTACTAGTTTCAACGACTCAACCTGGTTTGAACATATGAACATCGAAATAGTAATAACCAGTCTTCACACTCTCCTATGTTAATACTATCACTCATCTTGTTGTCTCTATCAGGGCCGGCCTTGGGAAATCTGAGGCCCTAGGCAAAGCGAATTTTGTAGTGCAGTCTTGCCTACGTATGTCCATAAAAGATGCTTAAATACTTACAACAAAAAGCTTATCTAATAACAACACTCCTTATTTTTTTACTTTTATTTTCAAAATCAACCAAAGTTATAGATTGGCACAAATTAATTAATGGATTGGTTATTATTATTATTATTATTATTTTTAATTAATTCAAGTTTTGTTAGATACAGTGAATAATTTGTGTACAGTTTCAGCTTGATCCGAGAATGGGTGTGGGAGAAATAACGTGTACAAAATTGTACCAGACAGACAGAGCAAGTTGATATAAGCTTTGTCACAAACAAATAAGCAATAGAAAACTCGTAGGGACTTTCCTGATAAATTAAACATTGTCAAGGACGCTAATAACTAATTTTAAAAATTCCGCTACAAATGGAAGAGCTAAGAAAATTGGAATCTGCAATGCTAAAAATTCCACTTACATGATCATATGGTTTTTTAATAATATTCTCTTTACACCGGATACGCCAAAAAAAAAAAAAGTCTGCCAAATCTTTCTTGATCAATATAATGTTTTAAATAATATAAGAATTTAATCGTAGACCCAGAAGTAACAAAATTAAACCCATTTCCTCTTTATAAACATTAATAACTGTTTCAAAAAGAATTACACTATATGTTTTCTGGGGAAGATTTGTTTACAAATCTGGGTGTGAAAAAAAAAATGCAGATCCGCTGCTCATTACCAAGAATCTGCTCAAAACTTTCCACATTCGAATTGGGAAAAAAATGGCCAGGAAAAAGAAACGAACGCAGGATTTCGATTTTATTTATTTTTTTTTTTTTTAATTAAATGAAATTTTGTTAAATCCTGGTTTCAATTCATGATATCAACGGAAGCCAGATGGAAATGTTTTAAAAAACATAAAGGAATTTTAAATCCTGGGTTGAAAAATAGATTAAAATACATGTTTGAAAGTTCTATTTTTAAATACTGACAGGTAAGTGTTAGTGTGGGTGTGTGGAAGGGGTTGTGTTCAGTATGTGTGTCGCATATGTGTGTCTGTGTGTGTCGCTGCAGTTGTGTTTGTGTGCGAATACAGCTCAGCTTAAGAGAAGCAATTCTACTTCGTGTCTATCCAAGACCATTCGTTATAGAGGGCCTCAACGCTGACCTGTGACGTCGCAACATGTGGGCTGTGGAGACCAATAACCCGAACAGACCTGTGACGTGTCAAAGAGCTACTAGTCTCCATAGCCCTCATGTTGTGACGTTACAGATCAGTGGCTGACGATTGGTCTAGGATCAATCAATTAGAAGTCAAAGTTCGTAGGAGTAAGATATTAACTGTCTTCTGGTTAGATCTCCATTGTGTCAACTACAAGTGTACAATAAAAAGATTTACAGCTGCAAGGTGAAAAGCATATGGGGAAACCCTTCTGGTTCAGTATTCAGAAGGGTTTTCTATGTAAATGTCTGTTGTATTTGTCCATACATGTTAAATGTGCTCAGAATTATAATCACAATGTGGTTACAAGCTACTTTCACGTCCTGTGTAGTTGTTAAAATGATACACTACTTTCTACTTTTTAATGGTTTATTTCTAAAATGAAAGAAGGGCCTAATGCTATAATGATCAAATTTTGACATATAAAATGTACTAAATACGTATATAAGAACAAACTTTTTTCTATCAAATGGAAGTAATGACACAAGTAAAACGCTAAGAATGTGTACATGTTACAAAAAAAAACCAAAAAAAAAAAAAAAAAAAACAAAGAGGAAGTTTGTGTTTTACAAAAAAATTCTTAGGTGGCCCCTTAGAGTTATTTTGTTATCCCTATACCGTGCGCCAATAAAATATTTAGTATTTCATATAGAGAAGACCCAAACTTAATGGGGGAGACATACTGACAAAGAAATTAACCGAAGTTGTCAAAATGTAATGCAGAATAAGTATCTGACACCTGTCACTTTTTCCCCCATCTCTCATGTCACCACTCAGAGAGCAGGTGGTAAATGACTGCAGCCTTTACTATTCCATGCGTTCCAACCAACCTTCTAACCAACCAATCACTCACCTTGATGTCGTCTCACCGCCGTTGGCCAAAATTTTACTTCCGGGCGGCGCGGAGCCACTTCCGCTGGCATTGATATTGCTGTCGCCAGATGGCGCTGATAAAGGCACTGTAACGCGCGGCTGCTGCTGTATTTGCTGTTGTTCCCCTGGCTGTCTCTGGTGCAGCTTCTGTTGCTGCTGTTGCTGCTGCTGCTTCTGCTGTTGTAAAGTCTTTTGATGTTGTTTGTACCGTGACAGGCTAAAGAAGAGCCCTAGTATAGATTTGAGGTTGCCGTCTTTGATATCTGCGAGATAAAGAAAACTCATATGGGCATGAAAAATAAAGAGACAAGAATATTTGTATGTGCTCTTATAAAGAGTTATTTGGGTTATATTCTGTGTGGGGGGCAATAGTGTTGAGTACTTTTCCATTTCCCCTGTTATTAGAAGTCTCTTAAGTAGGAGTATAGCATAGGGGAGGGGTATGATTTAAGGGGAGCTGAAGGAAGACGTTTAGATCAGGGCGCTAGTGTACATCAAACCCTTTTAGGGATTTTTTATATATAAAAAAAGCTTTTTGGGTTTATGACCGAAAGATGTTGGGTTGGGTTGGGTTTCGGGTGTAGTGTGAGAGGGAGAGATAATCAAAAGCAACGTGATTGTGAAATGTTTGAATAGTTTGTGGCTAACGCTAAAATCTCCCATAACACAAAGGGACTTTGACTTTTGACATAGCCGTAAAAATATTCATTCAATGTTCCCCTTTTGTGTCACGTAAAGCTCAGAAGCTTTGGGGATGAAGAAAGAACTATTTTGAATTCAAGTCAATTCACTTTGTATTCAACCTTTGAGGATTTCAAGTGGATTCTTCATCGAAATGACAGAGTAGAGAGATGAATACTAAAACTGACCAGCTGATCACTTATTGTGTTGACCTACTTAATGACCATCGGGCGATGGCAGAAAAAAAAAAAAGCCTTGTCCACCAAAGTAAAGAGCAAAAGTGACGAACTGGAGATTTGGTCAGTACACCCAATCGTATTAATGTTGGTTTGCCTTTGTGGAACTTTCAGAGAAAACTTGGGAGGAAGAGCTGCCGATGTACGCCTTTCTGTTAGGATAAATCTTTCCTAACAGTCAACGGAATAACAGCTACCGCATAGAAGCCACTATTCCATAATGGACTTTTTGGAAGGTAAAGAAACCATGCGGAAGTGCACGCTTCAAGCAAATATTTTTTTATGTGTAAGACATCACGTCACGTGATTAGAGTGTTTTATTATAAGCTATGAACTGTTTCATGCATGTATTAGCCTCACTCTGAGAACAGTTTGGAATTGCCTGATCACGGGGACAAAAAAACGTTATTTCCGAGATTCAAAAAATACTGAATTATTTGTATAAAGAATTTTTCATCCTAAAAAAACTATTTTCACACCATTTCTGGTTTGGATTTGTGCGTGCGTGTGTTTGGATGTAGCTAATTAAATTAAGACGTCACGTTGTAAGACGTGTGTCTCTGTGAGTGTTACAGGTTTGTGATCGCTAGCCTGATAGGAACGTGAGTAGCCTGATTGTAAAGAATGTGGCTCACTCTTTCACGAGATTGATCCTAGGAAAGGAAAGGGGAAGGATCTAGGAAAGTCAGTGAGTTGTTGAGAGAGAGAGAGGAGAGAAAGAGAGAGAGAGAGGAGAGAAAGAGAGAAAGAGAGAGAGAGAGAGAGAGCTGGAGAAGAAGAAAGACCAAGGAATCGAAAACAAGAACACCAGGGCTGTAGAAGATTCAGGAATCAATTAGGGCCACACTTTGATCAGTTTCTCACTCAAACTCTGAAGTCAGGGAACAATTTTTTAGAGTCAATATGTTTGCACGTATCAACATACAGAGAATGATGCTTCAAATAAGTCGCAAAGACTGTCCCCCCCCCAAAAAAAAAAAAAAAGATATCCTCAAAATTATCAACAAAAACAAATTGTTACCTAATTTAAAATTAAATGTAGTGATAAACTTGTCTTATTATTTACAACTAGTCTGTTCACGGCGTAGCATTCGCCGCTATTTTGCAAGGCCGGCCTTAGGCCACTGCAACCTATGCGAGCGCAGTGGGCCCCGCACTTTCATTGGACCCGTGCTAATTCCAGGTGTAGATTATGAAATAACTTGAGGTCAACAATTCTCTTAGACAGATTAAAATATTAGGTAATTCTTGCAATTGAGCGTGATCTATGTAGAAAATAGAATTTGTATGATATAATGTATGGCTTCGCTACACGCCAAGCTCGAAAAGTAATTCTGTACGTAGTAAAGAATGAATAAAATGTAAAGACGAATTTATTTTCTAATACAAACTCTTAATTTTCACTTATTATCCGTATCCCTACCCAAACTTGGCACCGCGAAATCCGTTTCGCATAGGGCCCCACAATGGTTTAGTCCGGCCCTGCTATTTAATGACGGGTGAATACAGAGTAAGTTACTTGTTCTCCCCCCCCCCCTTTCTTTTTTTCGCCTCTTAAGTTACTCTAGTCCGACTTGCAGAAATCAAAGAGTGATCTATCCTTTACTTCTCGGTGTCCAAACAGTTAAGCCATGAAGAGAATTATATAAATAGATATGGCTTTCAAAAGAGAAGATAATTACGTCCTACCCGTATCCATGTGTTAATCTAATTGTGCATGTTTTCCTGGCTGATTCAGGCAACCCGTTACTTGCTCTAATGGCACTAGGTGCAATCTTGTCCTAGCATATTGAACAAAAGGGATGTGCCTTTCTCTTTGTATTTGTAAGTTATGTGTTTAATGTATTAGAGCCACTTTACTTTTTAGTCTTCTGTCCTGGTTTATTTCTAAGCTTAGGGATTTATCTTTCTCTAGTTCAATGTTGATCCCCTCTGTTTAGCTGCACACACAGCAGGTATAGGAGGAGCCAAAACAAATATAAAAAATTTAGTCGAAACATAATGCACAATGATTTTTTAAAACTGAAATGATCATCAAATGGATAAAAAAGGGGAAACAAATCTACAATCCAACATAGTTTCACTTAATACAGGTATTTTAAAAAAAATGCATTGAAAACGCAAAGATCAATGCAAACAGAAAATAGATGTTCTCATACATATTGATACATGCACACTTGTGCAATTCCTTCGCAGATTTAAATAAATTGCCAATCTGAACGCATGGGCAGACAACCCTGACTGGTTGACAACAAATGAAGAGAGAGGAAAAAGATCAAGAATCTTTGACATTGTCATTCGATTCACACGCAAAGAACGCCGCCAAGGGGCGCCAACTAGTCCCCATAACCTCTCCACATCCTAATTCCCTCTGTTTCCCTGATTCTATTAAATACAGTGACCTCTTGAGAAAAAAATATTCGAATCAAATGGTAAAATAAATAAATAAATGAAAAGGATTCTGGATTGTCATATGATCAGTAATGGATTTACATATGGGCAATAGAAGGTATAGCTATGGGCCCCCACTTGTCAGCCCCCACCCCCCCCCAACTCCCCCACAATATTGTTCTGAAGAAAATGCAAAGGAATAAAAGATTATAAGGAGGCCCCAAATAACTTATGTCTTTACAAGACTAAATCTAGCATTGCTATATATTAAGGGTTGCCACACAACTGCATGCGCATAGGAGGGGAAACAAAGGAGGACAGGCCTTACAAAAGAGGACAGAAAGGTGGACAATCCTAACAAATTAAGAAAAAAAAGGAAGACAAGCCTTTTAAAGGAAGACTAGAAGGAGGACAAGCCTTATAAAGGAAGACTAAAAGGAGGACAAGCCTTAAAAGGGTGAACGAAAAGGAAGGCAAACCTTACAAAGGAGGACAGAAAGGAGGACAAACCCCAAAAAGGAGGGAAAAAAGGCAGGTCCGGCAAAATATGTAGATCACAGCTAGGACCTCGTTTCCACGTAAAATACTGCTCTCCACTTGTATCTTTGAACTTGAAGACAATTCTTCGTATTATTTTTATTATTTAGCTAAAATTATTTAAATATTTGACCTATATTGTGATTTGATATTTCAAAGAAAGAGAGACATACAGATAGAGACAAAGAGAGACAGAGAGAGAGAGAGAGAAAGAGAGACCCAAAAAGAGAGAGAGGGAGGGACAGAGAGACAGCGACAGGTAGAGACAGAGATACCGAAAGAGAGAGATAACGGAGAGAGACAGAGAGAGACGGAGAGAGAACGAGAGAGACATGTATAGTATTCTAGAAATGTACAGGTCATAATACACTATCTAGTTTTCTTTGCTGCTTATTAACACGACTCGACACTACCGGTTAACTCTCCTAAGAGTTTCAAAAAAGAACGCATTCTGTTGCTATAGTAACGGCTAATACTTTGCAAACACAAGACTGACAGTGGCCAGTTCTAAACAAAAAAAAAAAAGTCAATTTATACCCGATACAAAACTGATTGATTTTACGTTTTTTTTTCTCTCCTTCGGTTGGTTTAAACCTCTTATTTTCTCTTATTTTCTCTTATTTTCTTATTTCTCTCTTATGACTTGTTCGACCCAGATACAGAAACCTTTCAGAGTTTTGTGAGATTCCCTTAAACGTTGGGGGACTATTCCCTGGAGCTGTTAACTCTTTCTTCCATCAAGTGTCATTTCATTTTTTTTTTCTTTTAAGGTTTCCTGGGGATGAGTTTAGGATTGGTGGCGCTGGATGAGGGCGCAGGCTGAAGGGGCGCTATGAGGAGATGACTTTGTCAATATGCTGCACGAAGAAAAAAAAATCCGATTTTTTTGTAAATATAAATTTTTAGCGAGCAGAAAAAATAACAAGAAGTTTTTGTTGAACAGTTCCGGAAGAAATCTTAAAATTAGAAAGTTAATAACCCCGAGAAGTATTTGGTATAAGTGAAGTATTTGGTATAAGTGAATAGTTATAACGAACTGTGAGAAACAATAGAAACAATATGTACACTATATGCTTCAAATTGAGTTTATACATTTCATGGGGGCGCGGTGCTAGAGTGGTTAAGCCCTTGTCTTATGAACCCGAAACCTATTTTGAACTTTGGGATTTTTGGGGCGCCCCTGAGGTCACGTGAATGGGTTTAGTTGGGAAAAGTAAAGGCGATTTGTCGTTGTTTTTAGCTACATGATACCCTGCTCGTTAACCGTTGGCCAAAGAAACAGATAACCTTAACATCATTTGCCCTATAGATCGCAAGGTCTGAAAGGGGGAACTTTAATTTTTTTAAAATACATTTCATAATTGTTTGTGACATTATAACTTATGAATGGTGTGCCATATTGCTAGACAACACTTCAGTATCATTTGTAATCTAAACTCTTCTTTTTGTTGTGTAACAGTGCGCTTCTTGCAATCAAAAATGACTTCTGAAGATGAGAACGCAGGAAACAATTAATGCCGGGACTCATCCCACAACCCCACCGTGGGAGCTTACAGCGCTTTCTCAAACCCCTTGCCGGATGGAAGGGTAACATACTCTAAAATTATCTTCATAAAGAACCTATTATAATATACAAATACTCTATAACAATCGTCTTCGAAATAATTTTTCCGATAGCAAAAATCTAAATGGCCTAGTTTTAATACATTGTAAACATATCGTAAATATATATATGCAAAATAAAACCGGAAATTGTGTATACCTATATCTTTCAGGTTTCTGTTATTTTTCATTACATTTTAAAAACTTATCAGAACCCCACAAAGAGAAGATACAGCGCTCGCCAAACTCACCAAGTGAGGCACAAATGAAAGCTTTCTCTTTTTGAGGTGCGCCAACTAAAAAAATTCGAGGAACGCTTCTTTGATCAAAGGCTTTATTTTGGGTCAGAATCGTTAAATTATATAGCTGGGTTTAATAATAATAATGTAATAATAATAATACATGTCATAAAAATAATAATAATTTTCTATCTTTGATGACATTTGTCTTGCATTTATGCATTACACTAAACAAAACTTGTTAAATTTGTAATCACAGAATTATGCAAATGTTCTTTAAACTTCAGATTTAAAATCCCAAATCACTAAAAAATATTTCTTGAGACAAAAAGAGGGGGAAAACTTGGGGACAAAATTACATTAAAAAAAATAAAAATTAAAAAAGATAAATTGAACGTCTTTCGAAATTAAAACTATTGTTTCTTTGCCTGACTGGCCCAAACAATGTATCCTCCCGTATTATCGAGTCCTACTTTTTATAAACTGTTGCCACTGGTTTTATAAATCACTCAATTGTCTTTAGCAGGGGACTGGATTTTTTTTTTTTTTTTTTAGTGGAGACATTGGCAAATTAAGCTCTGGTATTTGTTAGTCCTGTGGTGACTCGTGCTTGGTCTGAGTCAGACTGACAATCCTCTGAGAGTCAAACTTTCTGAATGAGAATTAGTGGGATGTAATTCTGGTCAGATCACATCCAATTTGTCTTTAAATACATTTTAATTGGTTAACATCGTTGAATGTAGGTCAATGCTTTTTTTTTTTTTTTAAGTTCAGCTCTTTACACGTGTATTTCTTCCGTAACTGGACATACATACAGAATAAGAATTGGAATTTCATTTCTCTCTATCTCTTTCTCTTTCTCTATATGCCTCTCTGCCTACTTTTCTAAACCTCTACTTGTCTTTCTTTATCTCGGTCTATTTGCTCCTCTTTCTCTCCTCTCTCTCTCTCTCTCTCTCTCTCTCTCCCTGTCTCATTCTCTCTCTCTCTCCCGCTCTCTTCCTCATCCTCTCTTTCCCTCTTTCTTCTTTTCAAAATCTCTATTTCTGTTTCTTTTTATCTCTTTTTGCCCACTTCCCATTTCTTTCTTTCTCCCCCCCCTTTTTTTTTCTTTAACTCATCTCATTTTAAAGCGTCTGTTTGTGGTTTCTAGTTTTTTCTACAGCGCTGTCAATGGTAACAAAATCATTCGCTTAAAGCGGGCAAAATCTTCGAGTATTTGGGTATCGATTCGCTAATCTTATCAACTGCTACCGACTGATTGGGTGTCTTTTGCGTAGGTCACCGATCGTTTCCGAGTGAAACAATGTAGAAATAGAGGGGGGAGTATGGCCAAGGACTGACAGTAGAGTTTCTCCTACTTAGTTGTAAGGTAAGTGATGTTCGTTGGATAATATATAAAGTAGAATGTAAAGACTATCTATATATGTATGTACGTACGTATGTATGTATGTATGTATGTATGTATGTATGTATGTATGTATGTATGTATGTATGTATGTACGTATGTATGTATGTATGTATGTATGTATGTATGTATGTATGTATGTATGTATGTATGTATGTATGTATGTATGTATATACGTATTTATGTATGTATGTATGTATGTATGTATGTATGTATGTATGTATGTATGTATGTATGTATGTATGTCCCGCACAGAAATCAAAACCGTTTGACCAATATTGATAAACTTTTGTATAAATGTTCCTTGATCATGGCGGAGATAGCAGTGTATGTTTGATGTCCCATCCACAACCAGAGGCCCTAAAAATAAATAAAAAATTTAAACTAAACTAAAATTATCTCTATTAAGGAACGAAACTTTTTAACAAATCGGGTAAACCCGTTTTCACAGTATTTTATATTTGATATGAGTATGTCGGCTGAACGGGTAAACCCATTTTCACACTCTACTTTTATTTTCATGACAAAATTGTAAAAATGTTAAGAGAACATGCGGCATGGTTGACATAGATCGAAATCCAATCCACTAGATCAGTAATACCCAAACTAAGGCCCGCGAGTAATATCCGGCTAGCATGAAATGTAACAACCATTCATTCCGTCCTTGATTTTTATGTTATAAATGTTTGTAATTTCTCCCACATAGAGCCAAATTGAAATATCTCCATAAAGACAATGATAGTCACATCAATAAATTTACGCTAGAGGTCAAGGACAGACGTTGAGTACAGCTCATGACGTCAAGAGCTCACGTTCTGACTCAGTGCGAGCGTGGTGCGTGTCCGTCGCACTTGTCTCTCAGCCTCATCAACTTCCTTCTCCGATCAGCCTCCCACCTCCCTACCATATGGCCTGACCATCAACTGTCCTGCTCGACTCTCTGAAAGGTTTTAGATAGTGAAGTCTCCTCTCAACCTCCCCTCCGTACCCTCTTTAAAAAAAAGCTTTAATCAAGGCATCGTTGACCACAGATAGTAGCCAGTAAAGGAAAGGTGTGTGTGTGTTGTTGTTGTTGTTGTTGATCGCGTGTGTCTGAATGTGTGCATGTGAGCGAATACTTAGAATAATAAGGAAGTATTTTAAGGGAGGGGGATGTAAATAATGACTAAAAGAAAGGGTTATGAGCTTGCAGTCAGTGTAGTGGTGTAGCATTATTAAACCTCACCCGGAACTATAATTAATAGAAGCCCACAACGGTCATTTTAAAGATAGTCGATTATTACTGTTATTAAGAAGTTTAAGCGTTGAGTGACATGACATAACCTTTCGTACAAAGTCGTTACCGAATAGAAATTTTTGTACAAAGTCGTTACCGAATAGAATTTTTTCGTACAAAGTCCTTACCGAATATAAATTTTTGTACAGTCCTTACAGAATATAAATTTTTGTACAAAGTCCTTTCCGAATAGAAATTTTTGTACAAAGTCCTTACCGAATAGAAATTTTATTTAAAACGTCGTTGCCGAATAGTGAGTCAGGACACTATTACCTTTATAAAGGGTGGTAAATACATTGACAAGTCTCTTCGTAAAGTGAATTCACTAATACATATAAAATGAATGGATTTTTAGTCACACACAACTTTAGAGTTTTCTCAAGGGGCGGGGTCGCCATCATATTCTTGCTTCATCCCTTAGTTAATGTATCATTAAGCAGATATACGATTACAACGGGTGCCAGTTTCCAGTGCTGGGTGTTCCTATAGTTAAAAAAAAAAGCTATAGCTTAAAGACTCCTGCTTCCCTGAACATCAACAAAAATGGTTTTGAACAAAAGTAAAAATTGTCTTGCAAGAAGCCCCAGATCTCTAACAGCTAAATCCGGCCCTGCCCGTTTCAAGCGTGCTTCTATGTGCGTGCATATATACCAGGAAAATAAACATTACCAATGACCTTTGAGAGAGAGGTCAAGTTGAGTTCTTACTTAAGCAAACACAAGCAAGGAATAGGTCATTGTTCAAAGAGGCTCGCGCTGAAAGAAAATGTTACATCAGCATCAAATACAGAGTCGCTTTAAGGTTTCATACAGAGTTTGGACAAACTGACCAGATGTCCATTCGTTGTAAACTTCTCTAACCCCCTTCCCCTCCTTTCCCATAGTCCTTCTCCTAAGAGAACAGATTTCCAACGTTCCACGTGCGCTTTTCATGCGAAGACAAATAAGTCGACGTGTCTACACAGCCACATACTTAAACACAAACATATATCTAAGAAAACAAAGAAAACCATTTACAAAACCATCATCCGACCTGTAGTCTTGTATGCAAGCGAAACCTGGACGCTGACCAAAAACCGCAGAAAATCTGATAAATACTTGGGAAAAAAAAATCCTCAGAAATGCCGAAGAGGAAAATGATCGTCACGAGGGCGGGATCTCTTGAAACCTCCAGGCGAACGTACAACAAAATGTGTGCCTGTTACTTAAAGGTCAAATCTGTTACTCAGTTTAGAGCACAACAGGAAACGTCATTGGATGAGGTTAGCCATAACCGACTGACGGAAACCAATCAATCAATACATAAGAGAAAGAGGAGGGAGGCTATTTAGGTACCACTAGGTTTCCGATCCTGGGGTCCTGGGTTCGAATCTCAGGGAAGACTAGGATTTTGAGTTTCGGGATTTTTAGGGCGCCGCTGAGTCCACCCAACTCTAATGGGTAACTGACATTAGTTGTGGAAAGTAAAGGCGGTTGGTCGTCGTGCTGGCCACATGACACTCTGCTCGTTAACCATTGGCCAAGAAAGAGATGATGCTAAAATCATCTTCCGTATAGATTGCAAGGTCAGAAAGGGGAACCTTACTTTACTTTTATGTTTGTTGTAATATTTGACCTTTGACCTCAACCAAAAGTGAACTAATGCAGTTCCCAAAACATTGTATGGTACAATGGTACACTAGTAGACCTAGAGTGTATTTTATGTATACGTCTATTTGAGAATCACTGGCTTGAAAATGGATTTTCAAGGAAGAAAGAAGCTCCAAGAGAGGTAATTACTTCAAAGCGAAAATTGTTTTTCGTTGAGTAGGTGATCGTTGACTGAGTTACCTCTCTTGTGGGCCCTTAGAGTTTGGAAACAAGGAAACAAACAAAAATAAGCCCCCCCCCCCCCCCCCCAAGGGTTGAAAAGTGGAAAAGGATTGTGTAAGCGTATCTGACTGATAGACAGAGTGACCTAATGAAAGAAGATGGTTGGATGGATGAACGTAAACAGACACAAGCGACGATTGTTCCGCGCATACACGTGCGGTCGGATTTTATTTACGGACAACGGACTTTGTGTCTCAAGAGACAGGCGGACGACTTCATTATTTTTACATTACACTTTTTGTCTTTTTTATTTTGATGGCTGTTTTCTCTAAGCGTTGCCATGGAGATACAGAATTTTATATGTCTTTTGGAAGGCACATCAATAGCTTAAGGTTTTTTTTTCTTATTGTTATTAAAAAAAAAAAGACTTATGCATAAAATATCAGTAGGAATGAAGAACTTGTTAACTATTTTTTAATTACCCCATATAATTAAAAAATATATATTATTCAAATATTAATATTAATACTGTCATTACCATTATAATAAATAATTATTGTTTGCAAGTACTTGGGTACCAAGTGTACCGTTTGTAATACTTTTCTATGTCTTAAATCCATGTTTTCTTCTTTAGTTGGTGTAACTTTATCTGGTAATAGTTCTATAATGCATGATATTGGATTTAATAATAATAATAATAATCTTTATTATCCGTGAGGAAATTTGTTTTATAATTGTGCATTAAAAAAAAACAGTACTTGATTACAGTAAACATTCGTACAATAGCACACAAGATGTGCGTTCATACCCCAGTTTCTGTTTAAGATTACATGCGAAATTTACAACAGTAGGCTAAGTTACATATATAGGTAGGATCTTCAGTCAAGTTGTCTCATCCCTATAGATAAAGGAATTTGATATGAATACATAACATGTATGTTAACTTCTCAAGATTGGATATGTATTAATTCCTAGCCCAAACCTTACGTAGAAAAAGCAGGGGAATGCGGATAGGATTTGAACCCGTGACCATTCGGAGAGCTTGCCACAAACCCCATGTTTGAGCGCTAGCTTCCCTGCTGTCTTCTTAACTTCTCAAAGTGAGGTGCACCGTGATAGCAGAAATCACAATGATCATTTCCTTTATTGAATTTTCATTAATTAGGTTGATTAAAAGCAACTAAATCAATATTAGAGGACTGGAGACAATATCTTACAAGCAAAATCTAGCATGCAGAACAATCACTATACAGTATTTCCTCAAGCGGCCGATACCTTAGGATGATAACTATGTTTTGTAACAACGATAAGGCCTACAACATTAGAGGCCAATGATTCTATGAAGGTATTGATCTACATAGTCTACGCTTACTGTTCCTAGCCTGCGTATGACCCATCGGCGTAGCCGGGGGGGGGAGTTCCTTGGGGTTCAACCCCCCCCCCCCCGCCGAAATGAAATTTCCCCAGCATGAGGGGGGGGGGTGGAATTTTGTGACAGAATTTTGCTTTGATTTTGTTTATTTTAGGTGAGATATTAATATTACGCCATCACTTTGAGTTTTGAGTTTAAAACACCCTACCAGGGGGTTTCGCAGTTAAAACAAAACAAACAAACAAATGATGCAAACGACAATGCCCAAATTCCAAGTGCATAGCTAAGGAAGATTTTGATTTTAAAACCCCCTCCGAAATTTACAATAAAACCCCTCTTCAGTATAAGAATATCCATACATCAGTCAACTAGATTGTAGATTCTATGAGTGTAACCAAGAGAAGTTTTGTGTTTAGAACACCATCCAGCAGGGTTTGCAGCTAAAAACCACCTTTTCAATAAAAAAAAAAATTAGACACTCAAAGTTCTATGAGCATAACCTAAGGGAGTTTTGAGTTTAAAACCCCTACTAGCGGGTTTTGAAGCTAACAACCTCCTCTTCAATAAAAAAAAAAAAAGCAAATTACACACTCGAAATTCTATGAGCGTAGCCAAAGGGGGTATATTTTTTTACCAATTGTTTTTTTTTTACCAATCACATGCTTTTAGCTTTTTCGATGCGCTATAATTCTATCACTTGTCTGGACCAGTTGAAAAGGGATAGGGGGAGAAAGAACGGGGTATCTGGGCGATCGCTTTTTAAATGTTAATTTGTTAGTTGTTTCAATTGATTCTTGTGTTGTCAGGTGAAAGAAATAATTGTGCAAAATTTCAGCTTGATCCGAGAACGGGAGTCGGAGAGATAACGTATACAAACTTTTGGATAGACAGACAGACAGAGTCAATTGATATAAGCTTTGTTAACTATTTTTTTTAGAGTTATTTACAGAACTTATACGTTTGGTTACTAGCCAAGAGTGCCAAAAATAGAGAATATTGACGTGGAATAACAACAACATTGAAACAGATTGATATGTTGCAGATGTAAAGGGTTAAAAAGAACATACCTTTGGCGCTCACTCCCTCTACACTGACTCCTAGACCGGCCAAGAAGGTCAAACTTGTGTTGATGTTTTCAACCTGTTCAAAATACGAAGCTATAATTAGACATCTATTATGTCAATGGGTGTAGATGAGGCTGTTAGCGTGGCATAAAGTAAAGAGGGGGCTCTCTTGTTTCAGCATGTCTGGACATTCCTGATAGGTCTGGGTGTTATCTGGAGTCTAGCACGCGGTCGATGTTTGGATAAGTTACACAGAACAGTGGACTCAGTGTTGTCGTGGGTTTCTTGCATTTTCTTATAGCGTCATTTTTGTTTTCTGCATAACTTTTATTTCTGGCTCATATATATCTCTCTCTCATTCTGTCTCTCACTTTCTCTCATTCTGTCTCTCACTCTCTCTCATTCTGTCTCTCACTCTCTCTCATTCTGTCTCTCACTCTCTCTTTTCGTCCACTTATTCTCTCTTTTATGTGTTTAGTTCACCTACCATTCTTTCAGGGAGTGTTTTTTTTCTTGTTATTTTCGTCTGTCTCTCATTCTCTTCCATTCACTTATCTAGACTCCCATCACTTATCTAGACTCCTATCACTTATCTAGACTCCCATCACTTATCTAGACTCCCATCACTTATCTAGACTCCTATCACTTATCTAGACTCCTATCACTTATCTAGACTCCTATCACTTATCTAGACTCCTCCTATCACTTATCTAGACTCCTCCTATCACTTATCTAGACTCCTATCACTTATCTAGACTCCTTCTATCACTTATCTAGACTCCTCCTATCACTTATCTAGACTCCTCCTATCACTTATCTAGACTCCTCCTATCACTTATCTTGACTCCTCCTATCACTTATCTAGACTCCTATCACTTATCTAGACTCCTATCACTTATCTAGACTCCTCCTATCACTTATCTAGACTCCTCCTATCACTTATCTAGACTCCTCCTATCACTTATCTAGACTCCTCCTATCACTTATCTAGACTCCTCCTATCACTTACCTGAACTAGTTGGGAACATTGAGGAGGGAGAGGGAGATGAAAGAAATGGATATCTTGGTGAATGTTAACAGAATAGCTTTTTAAAAGCATTTATAAAAATTAAAAAAAAAGTGGTAACGACCTGAATTCGAACTCATAGCTCAAGCCGACAATCTAACCACTCTGCTATTGAAGAGCTTATGAACACAGAGGATTGTATAGTTATCTATTTGTATTTCCAATACTTAAATTGACTTTTCTAAAACCAAAATTATATCGAAATACTGGGCGTAGCCGGTGGAAAAAAATATTCATATTTTTAATCCTCTATCCAGAAAGAAGATTATTAGTTCTGTAATATTCAAATTAATTTCTTTTTTTTTTAATTGTCATTTAAAGCAATGAAGAAAAAAAAAGATTTGCTTGTCTTGAGGTATTAATAGTCAAACTGATTAAAATCCTCAATGACGTCACACCGGTTCAATGGACCTGACCAGGAAGACATGAGAGACGTTTGTTTTTTCTTAATGAGCCTCGATGAATGGCTCGCGTTAGGATAATTATGGAATCAGGAATGTTGACTTCCAAACATGAAATGTTGTTCTCTTTTACTTTGACATTAAAGAATGAGCGAAGAGGGTTAATTACGTTGAGAAATAAACAAATGTATTGTCGTGAACATAAACAAATGTATTGTCGTGAAAATAAACAAATGTATTGTCGTGAACATAAACAAATGTATTGTCGTGAAAATAAACAAATGTATTGTCGTGAACATAAACAAATGTATTGTCGTGAAAATAAACAAATGTATTGTCGTGAACATAAACAAATGTATTGTCGTGAACATAAACAAATGCATTGTCGTGAACATAAACAAATGTATTGTCGTGAAAATAAACAAATGTATTGTCGTGAACATAAACAAATGTATTGTCGTGAACATAAACAAATGTATTGCCGTGAACATAAACAAATGTATTGTCGTGAACATAAACAAATGTATTGTCGTGAAAATAAACAAATGTATTGTCGTGAAAATAAACAAATGTATTGTCGTTAAAATAAACGAATGTATTGTCGTGAAAATAAACAAATGTATTGTCGTGAAAATAAACAAATGTATTGTCGTGAACATAAACAAATGTATTGTCGTGAAAATAAACGAATGTATTGTCGTTAAAATAAACGAATGTATTGTCGTGAAAATAAACGAATGTATTGTCGTGAAAATAAACGAATGTATTGTCGTGAAAATAAACAAATGTATTGTCGTTACAAGAGGAAGAGGAGTTAAGGTGTAATGTAAATGTAAAGTTCCCCTTTCAGACCAAGCGGTCTATAGGACAGATCATCTGTTTCTTAGGCCCACAGTTAACGAGGGTGTCATGTGGCTAGCACAACGAAAACCGCGTTTACATTTACGCAACTATTCTCATAGAGCTTGGTTGGACTCAGAAAAGCTCTAAAGATCCCGAAATTAAAAATCCCAGTCTTCACCAAGATTCGAACCCGGGATCTCTAGTTTGGAAGCTACGTGCTTTACCACTCAGCTTCTGCGCCTCCTAATTCACGTGTAGTTACGAAAACAGCTGGCCGAGTTGTAGCCACCCGATACCCTAACGACAGCCATTCTCAAAATATGTTTTTTCAATAGATTCGGCTTCCTGGGCGTATTTAACTAAGTAATTGAGGGTTTTCACAAAAAAGTTAATCACAGTAATCTGTTGACACTTTGAATTGTGTATGTCCTTTAAGAAATAAAAAAAAAAGAGAGATAAAGAGAAGAAAGCGATACGAAGAAATGTGGAAGTGATGCTTTGAATCGATTAAGGAAAATGAAAAAAAAAAAGAAAAAAAAAGGAAGATTAAGAGAGATTTGGAATTATACGAAACAAATAACATTTCACTTTTTTTTTTCTTTTAAGACAAGTGCTCTCTTAAGAAGATGAAGACTTTTCATAAGTATTTTACCCATTTTTACTAATGAATGACAGATTTTAAAAAAGGAACATTATCAAGTCCTATTTCCTCCTCAATGTGTCGCGGTGGCTGAGTGGTAAGCGCTTTGCTTCCAAACCGGAGGTCCGGGATCGAATCCTAGTGAAGATTAGGTTTATTAATTTCGGGCTTCGGGCGCTTCTGAGTCCACTCAGCTGTAATGGGTACCTGACATTAATTGGGGAAAAGTAAAGGCGGTTGGTCCTTGTGCTGGCCTTTACATCATCTGCCCTATAGACCACTAGGTCTGATATTGGAACTTTACTTTTTTCTTACTATTTCCTTCTCCCAAGAAAAAAAACCCTGTTTAAACGAATGTATAAATCCACGCAGAGTCTATACAATGCTAATGAGAGACCTACAGGTCCAGGCTTAGAAGATGGTGTGCCAAATGTTTCTGAGAACGTCTCATTATTTATCCAGCTCTTCAATGAATAAGACCTTTATGCAAGAGTCGTAGTTCTGTTCAAGATAAAGATTGTTTAGACCAAATGCACTATGAGAAAGATAACATTTAGAAAAACTATAACGGCCAAAATAGATTTTTACCAGTGGGAAGGTCATCTGAGTAGACTCAGAGGCGCCCGAAGATCCCGAAATGTAAAATCCCATTCTCCAGCAAGATTCGAACCCGGACCAAGCGCTTTACCGCCCAGCCACCCTGCCTCTACCAGTTTCAACTAATTGTTTGTAATTCTTTTTCCAACGATATACACCAAATGTTTAGGAAAATCGTTAGAGCCGTTTTCGAAATCCATGTGCGAAAGAGGTTACACATTTTATTCCATAATTTCACAATGTCGTTACTCTCTAACCTTGCTAACAAATGCCTTCTACAAAAGGTGATCTAAAATAGCGTTTTCTAGATCTATGAGATTTTTATTCCACTATCTTGGGGGTATCAATCTGTGTCAACAATTCGCTGATTATATAATCATTTCATTGAAACCATTACAGCTACATCCACTCCTCGACTATAAAAAAATGGACGAGAAACTTGGGCTTCGGAAGGAAATAAGCCGGCCCTGCTTCTTCAAACCAATGCTGTGTTTATTATGATATGCAGACCCGGGATTGACATATCGCTATTTATAACAAGCGTTACTCTCCTGGAATAAATCCAGACGCTAACGCGGCGGCAAGAGTCTGATCCCATGCGAAGAGAAGAATGGCAGGAGGAACTAACCGAGCCGTCCTGGTCTAGAAATAGAATGAAAGTGTCAAGGTCAATGAGATCCGATATTTAAAAAAAATGCTTAAAAAAAGATAAAGCATTATCAAGGATATCATATTTATAAAATGTTTGTAGTTCAAATGTTTGTTTTTTTCATATCTCGAGACCAATTGCGTCATGAAGTAATCGATAAATCTGTCTAGATAGAAACTTGATCTAAGAACATTTTAAATACTTTGCTAGATGTTTGTTAGAAACCCGAATCGTAAAATCCTTTTCCTTGTTACATCTAAATGTGAAACATTTATAGAAGTGTCTACGGATTAATTTTTATTTTCTAAATCTTAACCGCTGCCAGTCGAACAACTACACGGAGATCCATTCTGTTTAAAATAAGTATACATTGATCAGCTATTTTCTTTATTCCTAGTAGTACTGGAAAAGTTCATGGTCGTTATAGTCTCAAGAGAAGTGTAAACAGGAAGTTTCAAATCCTTCTAAGAGAAGATTCTAAGCAAGCAAAAGAAAAAAAAAACGATTATTTCTCTAAAAACAAAGTTTATCTAAAGGAAACAACAGCCAAGTACTGCCATTTATCTGAAAATGGCAGGATTTAGCTCCCTTTCTGTCATATAAAACAAAGCTAATTCATTAGTACTATTTGATTATCTAATTGTTTAATTGTTGGATTGATTCGTAAATGTCATCGACTACGAATAATTATGAAAAATTTCAACCTCATTTGAGAATAGGAAGTAGGAGAAAAAAATGTGTCAAAGTGTAAATAAGAGGATTAAATCGATATAAACATCCACATCTCTCATTAAGTAGCATTTATTCCCCTTATTTCGATATCAAACAAATAATCACTAATAATTAAAAAATTAATTGGCTATTTTTTTTTTGGTCTGATTGCTTCATGTCCTGTCAGGTTTAATGAATATTTGTGCAAAGTCTCAACTTGATCAAGATTGGGAACTGGGAGAACAAACATGTTCAAACATTTTACCAGACAGACAGACAGAAGGAGTTGATATAAGCTTTGTAAAGAGTGATTGTATGTAAATTCAGTGGGGTCAGTTGTCATTATTCCCTCGTTTGATATAACAATAGATTATATTGCTATTTTAGAAAAACGCTTAATCTCCAAGCCTGGGTTTCATTATTTTATTTGTTTTTCCAACTCAGTTTTTCTTATATTATTATTATTTTTATTATTAGGCGCTTCCGCGGTGTCTAATGCAGATAAAAGAAACGGAGGTAGGGTTAGGGTAACGGAGGTAGGGTTAGGGTAACGGAGTTAGGGTTAGGATAACGGAGTTAGGGTTAGGGTAACGGAGGTAGGGTTACGGTAACGGAGTTAGGGTTAGGGTAACGGAGGTAGGGTTAGGGTAACGGAGTTAGGGTTAGGGTAACGGAGTTAGGGTTAGGATAACGGAGTTAGGGTTAGGGTAACGGAGGTAGGGTTACGGTAACGGAGTTAGGGTTAGGGTAACGGAGGTAGGGTTAGGGTAACGGAGGTAGGGTTAGGGTAACGGAGGTAGGGTTAGGGTAACGGAGGTAGGGTTAGGGTAACGGAGTTAGGGTTAGGGTAACGGAGGTAGGGTTAGGGTAACGGAGGTAGGGTTAGGGTAACGGAGGTAGGGTTAGGGTAACGGAGGTAGGGTTAGGGTAAAGGAGGTAGGGTTAGGGTAACGGAGGTAGGGTTAGGGTAACGGAGGTATGGTTAGGGTAACGGAGGTATGGTTAGGGTAACGGAGGTAGGGTTAGGGTAACGGAGGTAGGGTTAGGGTAACGGAGGTAGGGTTAGGGTAACGGAGCTAGGGTTAGGGTAACGGAGGTAGGGTTAGGGTAACGGAGGTAGGGTTAGGGTAACGGAGGTAACACTCAACGAAAGGCCGAACAATGAATAGAAGTTAGTCGAAGCCGACACTGAACAAGAAGTTTACAAGCTATGAAGGGAACGGTCGAATGTCAAGCTAACTCTCTACGTTCATAATAAGCTTCCCATCTCTAAGGCATCCTGGAAGTAGTCCGTTGAAGTCGTCTGATATTTCACTCTGACTAAAACCTAGTCTTGTTTTTACTAGTCACGTCATTGTCTCAAAGTCAAAACTTCCCCTATTTCCGAAACAAAAATTAATTCCTAATCGTGCCGTAACATTATTATTATTATTATTATTATTATTATTATTATTATTATAAAACGTGTTTCAAAATTCCTGACGTCTCCAAGATAGAGATTTATTGTTACTGTTACTTTTATATTTGCCCAAAATCATTATGAGAGTCGGTGAGCAGTTAATGTGAAAACACTAAGAAAGTACTTTTAGTACCATCCTCCATAAGTCCGTGCCTTTTATGATCCCTTTCAATGACGCCGACCCTTGAAGCATTTCTTTCAAAATTGTTTTCGGTTAAATCTCAAGAAAGCTAGTTGGGGGGGGGGGAGGGTGGGGGGAGGAGAAGGAAGAGTGCCCGCTGAAAGCTCAGGCTGTGATGACTTTCCCCAGAACTCTTGTTACTGTGTTTAGATCTCCAGGCATCGTGATGGACTGAAAAGAGATAGGGGGGGGGAATTAATTAATGCTTTAGGAACGCTGTCCGTCAGACGTCCACTTGTTTCAGACTGTACACGCCTCATTACCCTGGACAGTGGGCTCCTCCTGTCTGCTAGGGAGGTATAAGAGTGAGTGAGCGAGAGAGTCTGAAGCTACTCTCTTCTTGGCTGTCTTCTGTCCAGACACTTTGATTTCTTGTTCTCCAATAAATGTCCGCTTTCATTCTCTGTATGTCTCAGCTTCTCTATTTCTCCCCTACCTCCCCCCATATCTCTTTCTCTCTCTCTTCCTCTTTTCCCTCCCCCATATCTCTTTCTCTCTTTCTCTTCCTTTCATACCTCCCCCAATATCTCTTTCTCTCTCTCTCTCTCTTCCTTTCCTACCTCCCCCCATATCTCTTTCTCTCTCTCTTCCTCTTTTCCCTCCCCCATATCTCTTTCTCTCTTTCTCTTCCTTTCATACCTCCCCCCATATCTCTTTCTCTCTCTCTCTCTCTTCCTTTCCTACCTCCCCCCATATCTCTTTCTCTCTCTCTTCCTCTTTTCCCTCCCCCATATCTCTTTCTCTCTTTCTCTTCCTTTCATACCTCCCCCCATATCTCTTTCTCTCTCTCTCTCTCTTCCTTTCCTACCTCCCCCCCCATATCTCTTTCTCTCTCTCTTCCTCTTTTCCCTCCCCCATATCTCTTTCTCTCTCTCTTCCTCTTTTCCCTCCCCCATATCTCTTTCTCTCTTTCTCTTCCTTTCCTACCTCCCCCAATATCTCTTTCTCTCTCTCTCTCTCTTCCTCTCCTACCTCCCCCCATATCTCTTTCTCTCTCTCTCTTCCTCTCCCCATATCTCTCTCTCTCTCTGTCTCTCTCTATTTCCATCAGGCCATTTATTTCCTTAGAAGATATTAGTTAATTCGACTATATTATCTTGCTTGCTCAATAATCATTAGCTAAAAAGCATATTCGACATATCTCTGCCTTGTATTTTTACTCCATCTCTTTCTCTCTCTCTCTCTTCCTCTCCTACCTCCCCCAATATCTCTCTCTCTCTCTCTCTCTATTAAACTATTTACTTTTCTCTCTCTCTCTCTGTCTGTCTCTGACTGTCTTTCTGTCTCTCTCTCTCTCTTTGTCTCTCTCTGCCTCTCTTGCTCTCAGTCTCTCTCTTTGTTCTTTTTTTTTCTCTAAGAGCTTCTATAGATTTGTCCACGAACACTTATCTTATTCATCCATAATGTTAACCATTATACAAAGCTTATATCAACTCACTCTGTCTCTCTGTCTGTCTGGTAAAAAGTTTGTACACGTTATTTCTCCCACACCCAATCTCGGATCAAGCTGAAATTTTTCATAATTATTTCTTTTAACTGACAACACAAGAATACATTTTTAAAAAATCAACCAATTTGTTAATTAACTATTGGTAACTAATTGTTCTGTTTGGTTTCTTAAACAAGGCGAAATAAATAGTACTTGACTGAAGTGTTGGTATCATCTGAATTAGTTCCCTTCATAGCTCGCCGCTCAAAATTGAAAAAAACAAACAATGTATAACTATACATCGTCTTTAGTCATAAGCACCTTACTAGCAGAGTGGTTAGCACGTCGGCCCGAAAAAAAATAAGTATACGATTTTCTCTAGTCATAAGTTCCTCACTAGCACAGAGGTTAGCACGTCGGCCTGAGGAGGCATGAGCCAAGAGTTCGAATTCGGACGTTTCCGCCTTCTTTGTTTTTTTTCTTTCCCTTTTTCTTCACCTGTTTACTTCACCTGTTTACTTCACCTGTTTACTTCACCAGTCCGACATTGGGCTTTAAATCTTACGAATGGACCCGACGACGTTAATTGATCGCCAACTATTAAGAAATAGCTGCAATGCATCTTGTAAGTGCGCGTTTCTAATTGCTATTTAATGTGTAGTTCACCTCTCTTTTTCCTTCTCTCTCTCTCTCTCACTCTCTCTTTCCATGCATGAGTCCCTCCACCTCATTTCATCCGCTATTTTTCTTCACTATCTTCATGTTGTTGTTTTTTTTACACTACACCAGACTTACTGCATTGCAATGTCTCTCTCTCTCTCCCGTTTTCTGTATCTATCACTCTCTCTCTCTTTCTTCCATTTCCTCATCTGTCTTACTCTATCCTCGTCTCTCATTCTCAACCCTCTTTCTTCAACTGTCTCCCCTTCTCTCTCATTCTCTACCCCCTTTTTTATCTCCTTATCTCTCTTTCACCTCTCTCTCCATCCCTCTATCCCTCCTGACTCATCTATAACTCTCACTCATTCTTTCCTCTCCTTCCATAGCCCTTCCCCTGTCCCCATACCTATCTCTCACTCTCTCCTCACGTTCATATATTCAATATGTTTGCTAATTCAGCTGACTTTCCAAATGCTTATTAAAGTGTTGCCTTTTTTTTCCCAGTGCTTCTTATGCCCACTCCTTCTCAACAATGCCGGGTAACATCTGTCGGCAGGAGCATGGTCACTCAGTCACTTGTACGCTTCAAACATTTTAAAACACGAAATTTAACTTAGTGACTCACTCTCTACAGCCTCCCTCCCCCCTTCCATCTCTCCACTCAACGCCACAAGACTAAAACGTTCCCTGATCTGCGCCCTAATTCTATATCGAGGGCCTGACTCATGACTCAATGTTTTGAAAACGTTAAAGAAAAATAAAGGCTGTATGAAACTCTAAGCCGGAAGTGGTCAATAATGGCCGACGCTGGCACTGTCATTCAAGGAGTCGGCGAATCTAAACAATTTACAGAAGAGGTTCTTCAGCATAGAGAATGTCCTGATCCTAATAAAAAAAAAAACACAATGGAAACAAGCAGAGATTTCTTTCTATAGGAGATTGTTATTGTAGCAAGGAAGATAAATCTTAAAATAATTACACTGTCTATTTTTGTACGCCTAGGTGATCACATGATAGGCCGAATAGAATACAAATCTACACTCAAGGTTTTGACAAGTGATTTGAGAATCTTTGTACTTTAGACATTTTCCTCCAATAACCTTTTCCATGCTTGTTTTGATTTTTGTTTCTTTACACACGCACATACACCTATAAAGTAACTAATTTTTAAGAAATTAAGACATTTTCTCAGATTGTTAGGGATATAGTACTATATACTTAGACAGGCACAGAGATCATGGTGGCGTCAAAGAAATGCCCTCGTCCCTGAGTGAACTGATCGCTCCATAAGTCCCCCAGAGAGCCCTTAGCTCCAAGGAATCAACGCTTCTAGTTTGTGACACATTTACTCACCAAAGTGTTGGCTGTTTTACAAAGCTTATATCAATTCTATCGGATAAAGCTGAAATTGTGCACAATTATTCAAAACGTGTTGACCAATAATTTATCAATTAGTCGTAATTAATTAATTTCGTTTTAATTTAAAGAAAGTACACATATGAAATTGTATACAGTATATTGAGAATTAGGTCGTTGACAACAAAAATTGAAACTTACTATATCATAAGCACCTGTCTAGCTTAGTGGATAGCGTGTCAAGAGGATTGAGTCCTAATTTCTGAATTCAAGTCGAGCAACTTGTTTTTTCAATTGTTCTATAAAAGCCAGCTGGGAAACCTTCTCCCAAATACCCCCCTCCCCCCCCCCCCCCAACTGGTCCAGTTGATACAATTACACATAATTTAAACTTTATTTTTTTGTTTTACTTGTTTTAGTGCACGGACCCAACGTTTTGAGGACCTCGCTTCTCGATGATCTCAGATAGGCACCATGCTTAATTGCATTCAAGAAGTACATTAAGACCTACCTGTTCAAGACTTTTTTTTAGATTAGTATGTGTTTTAAACTTTTTTTTTTCGTATCATTTAGGTTATCATAACTCCTTGAGCCTACATTATGTTTCTTAAATCAAATTATTATTGTTAGTATTATTTATGAGTCCATTTGAAACCAACTAGTACATGTCTTAGAGTACTTCACTGCACAGGAATGTCTTCACATAAATCCATTGAAGTGATGAACTATTGTGTTTTCAGAACGCAGTAAATGCTTGAAATACCATTAAAGTACGAACTTCAATGTGATGTTAAGCAGGAATTGCAGCCCAATATGTGCATTTTCTAGGATGAAATACTGAAGCGTCAAGAGAATGCGATCGCAGAGATAACAGTCAGTGACGTCAAAGAAATAACGGCCAGGAACGTGACAGAGATAGCAGTTCATGACGTCAAAACGACGTCCAAGTGAAATTAGTCAGTGATGTCACAGAGATAGACGTCGGTAAAATCATGGAGGTAGCAGTCATTTTCGTAAAAGAGATAGCAGTGATGCCACAGAGATAGCTGTCATTAACTATAAAAATATAGAATTCAGTGACGTCGAAGAGACATGAGTCAGTGACTTCAAAGAGATAACAGCCATTAACGTCGCAGATTTACAAACCAGCGATATCACAAAAATATCAGCCTAAATGCCTGTCGACATTTTTTCGATGTAAGCATTTTTGTAGTTTCTAAAGTAATAAGTACATTCCAACTAAAAATTTGCGCTCATCTCATGATGAAATTACAATATTACAGGATAAACATTTCCTTGTGTAATTTCAACTAAGATACACTTTTTTCTATCACCGGCTTTCCATGTTAATTGATGAAGTTCAATTATCAGAGCTCAATATTCGTAATTATCTTAACCCATTGAGTGAATCATCACTGGGAATAAATCCCACCCTCTCCTTTTCAATTTGACGTATTGATTTCTTTTGTAGCCCTTTTGTTCTTCCTTCTTCCGTTTCCACCATTTTGTTTCCCCAGAAATTAATTCTCATTTTCCAGACGTGTCATTTTTTTTTTGTTCGAAAACTTATTAATGAACATCTAAACCGTAAAAAGAAAGGTGTGGGTGTGTGGGGGTGTGGGATAAGCTTCTTTGCACCGCACAAACACAGTGCTCGCGAGTGATTTCGTCAAAACGAAAGAAAGAATGTCTAGTTCCGTTTCCGTTTTGTTTGGCTTCTGTATTTATTTTGTTAGCACGCGCACGCGAAGTGTGTATTTGCCCAGTTAGCGCTAAGGCCATTAGTTCTACTAATTAGGCTACAATGCTCTGATTAAAAATCTCTACTTCCCTTTCTTTCTTTTTTCAGTATACACCAGAAAAAAAAATCAATCCTAACCAAAAGTTTTCTGCACGCGAACAGAAGCTCGTTGGTTTGACTACTATTTGACTGGTACGGAACGAGCGCTGAGAAAAGTCAATATTTTTGTTCAGTTTTACAGTAAAGTGAACGTTATTATTTGACAACAAAACGGATAGCTTGGAGTTAAATGGATATAATTAAGTGCCCCCCCCCCCCCCAAAAAAAAAAAAAAAAAAAATATTACTGCTTTCTTAAAGTGATAAATCGTTTGTCAACTACAGTGAGTTATAGGCGTTAACTTTGGAGTGTGGGTTATAGACGTTAACTTTGGATTGTGGGTTATAGACGTTAACTTTGGAGTGTGGGTTATAGACGTTAACTTTGGAGTGTGGGTTATAGACGTTAACTTTGGAGTGTGGGTTATAGACGTTAACTTTGGAGTGTGGGTTATAGACGTTAACTTTGGAGTGTGGGTTATAGACGTTAACTTTGGAGTGTGGGTTATAGACGTTAACTTTGGAGTGTGGGTTATAGACGTTAACTTTGGAGTGTGGGTTATAGACGTTAACTTTGGAGTGTGGGTTATAGACGTTAACTTTGGAGTGTGGGTTATAGACGTTAACTTTGGAGTCTGGGGTATAGACGTTAACTTTGGAGTGTGGGTTATAGACGTTAACTTTGGAGTGTGGGTTATAGACGTTAACTTTGGAGTGTGGGTTATAGACGTTAACTTTGGAGTGTGGGTTATAGACGTTAACTTTGGAGTGTGGGTTATAGACGTTAACTTTGGTGTGTGGGTTATAGACGTTAACTTTGGAGTGTGGGTTATAGACGTTAACTTTGGAGTGTGGGTTATAGGCGTTAACTTTGGAGTGTGGGTTATATTCAATTTTAGTTTGTTGCCAACGTGGCGATACGTTACTGGGTATTTGAGTCCAGAGTAAAACAAGACAAAGTACTTTAAAAAAAAAAAACAACTACAAAGCTTATATTAAGAGTATTTTAATGAATTTCTTTTGGATCAGTCCTGTATTTAAATTTACTATAGATTTAGACTAACAATAATACATCTGCGATATTACAAATATTTTTACCAATTGTTTTAGTTTAGCGCAATTACATGATTTTAGATGTATCGATACGTTAGGATCCTGTCACATCTCTGGACAGGTGAGGAAAAAGTAGGGGGAGAAAGTTGTATCTGGGTGACCGCTTTTTAAATTCATGAAATATATATATATGTATATAGAAATAGAGGTGGACGGAGAAATCGAACCTGTGGGCTAAAGCCTCCTCAGCCTCCTCAAGCCAACACACAAACCACTGTGCCAGCGAATCGCTTATGAAAATAGAAGGTTTTATAATTATCTATTGTTGTTTTAAAATCTAAAGCGGCGACCTACAAACAATAAAGGGCGCTAATTCAATTTTTACCACCATATCAGTCAAGTACATTTTATTTCCCTTGTTAGAGATACCAAAACAGAATAATGGATTACCAATTAACTAATTGTTTGTTTTTTTAATTGATTCTTTTTTTTTCGTCCGATAAAAAAAAAATAATTGTGTCAAATTTCCGCTTCGTTCGACATTAGGGGTGGGAGAAATCACGTGTGCACACATTTTTACCACATTTTATTAGGAAGTTAAATGTATTGATTGATTATTAGAACTTTCTTAATTTACATTTAAGTAACAAAACAACAATAACTAGCTAAAATGTTTTTTTTTAATAAACAATGCACCAAAAAAAAAAGTTTCCTTTGTTTTATTGTACCTGTTTTGTGTGTGTGTGTGTGAGTTTCAGTATTTTTTCTCCCTTAATGTCTATTTTTAAATCTCGTTAACTATTCAATCAAGTTGTTGACAATTCGAGAGACAATTTTTTTCTCTGCCTTTGAAACCAGATCTAGGTTGAGTAATAGGCCAACATGAGAATGAGTAGATCTAAGCTTTTTAAAATAGAAAGTAGCCTATAACTATTCTCAATCTGTTGTTACGCGACCTAGTTTTTCTTATGTACAAAGCTATGTCATCACGTGACCTAGTGTTTCTTGTATACAAAGTCATGTAGTCACATGACCTAGTGTTCCTTGCATACAGAGTTATGTAAGTTTAAATAAGAAATTACAAAAAGTGACATTTCCTAAAAAAAATCGATCAATTTACTTCACCTGGTTAGTAGGGAAAAAAAGCTTATTGATTTCTCGGCATTGAACTTCAGTTTAATTGACCACTTAGCGCCCGAAGGTTTAAACGGTTGATTGGTGGCGAGTTTAGAGAAGACGTTGAAGCAGATCTGGAGAAATGAAGTCCCGCCTTTGTGTGTTACTTTGCCTTCTTCTTTGTTCTACTTTGAGCCACTTTCCTTAAACATCTCATTCAAGTATGAGACCCAACAACTTAGACCAGAGCTTCTCAAGCTTTCAGGACACGGGGGCCCCTTTATATAGTCAAAACTTGTCCAAGGACCACTAAGTGAAAAAGCTAGAATCTACATAAATAGATTTCATATAACAAACATTATTACATTTTTATGTTTAAAATACAATTAAAAAAATAATGACTTGACCGAGGTTTTTTTTTTTTTTTGGTGAATGACGTCAATAAGAATGACCCAATAAGAAGACGGGAGAGCAGTCAAAAACTTCTTTAGAATGACCAGTACTGCAGGATATACATTTGGAATGAGGAACTAATTTGAGAACGTCTGGGCTGGATGGCACATGCTATAGTGTCATAATTTGAGAACAACTGGGCGGAATGGCACGCTTCTAAAGTGTCATAATGTGAGAACCTCTGGGCTGAATGGGACGTTCTATAAGACTAAGACTAAGACTGCTTTATTGCCTTACGGAAATTTGTTGTGATTACAAGGACTCGTTTCTCATATAAAGACAACACAACAGAAAAATACACACAAATACAACAGACAACATAAAGAGTTCATTCAGCGACTACAGACAGGTATCTTGGTGCATTTTATGTTCCCTAATCAATGAGTGGCGGTGATAGAGTCTGACCGAGTGAGGTACGAACGAGTTTTTGTACCGCTCCGTTTTTGCTTTGATTGACAGCAGTCGCCCACTTCGCGACGACCTGGCGTAGTTCTGATGGAGCGGGTGGCCGTTGTCTTCCAAGATTTTTTCGATTTTTCTTAGGCACGTTTGTTCAAAAAGTTCCTTTAAATGTGGTAATGTTGTGAGTGTAATTTTTGATGCTTTTTTAATGATGCTTTCTAGACGTCGCAACAGTTTAGATGAGGCGATGCCTTGCCAACAACTTATTTCGTATGTTAGCAGATTTTGTATAGTCGCGCCGTAAAATGTCTAGAAAAAAGAGTCGCTGGGCTGTTTTTTTTGTCAGAGTTCCAAGGTGGTCTTCCCATGAAAGCTTGTTGTTGATGATAACGCCTAGATATTTATATGCCTTTACTTGTTCTATAGATGTAGTGTTTATTTGCAGTATAGTATAGTTTGTTTTTTCTTTCTAAAATCTATTATAAGTTCTTTAGTTTTTGTTACATTCAGTTCTAGAAAGTTGTCGGTGCACCAGTTTGTAAACTATTCTATCGAGCTTCGATACTGAGTTTCGTCTCCTGAAATAAGACCGACTATGGCAGTATCATCAGCGAATTTAATGAGTTTAACTCAGTCATAGATGCTTCTTATGTCATTAGTGTAAAGAGTGTATAGTACAGAAAAAAGTACACAACCTTGTGGAGCCCCCGTACATAGTACTCGAGTTGACGATTTGGTGTTGTTGACTTTAACATACTGAGTGGGGCCGTTGGGTTAAAAAGTTTAGAACCCATGCTTTAAGTGAGGGCTTACATTTAAGTTACTTAGTTTGTTTATCATTAGATGTGGCTGTATGGTATTGAAAGCCGAGGAGAAATCTACGAAGAAGACTCGTGGGTATATCGAGATGCTTATAAAGCTGGTCCAAAAGCAATAGAATGGCATCCTCAGTTCCTCTAGCTGCTTTGTATGCAAATTGGTGAGGGTCTAGGCTGTTATTGACTTTTGCTACAAGTTGTTTAAGCATATATCTTCAAAACATTTCATAACAATAGGTGTTAGTGCTACTGGGCGGAAATCATTTAAGCAATCTTTTTTTGGTTTCTTAGGCACTGGTATGATCTCTGATGAAGTTTGAGAACCTCTGGGCTAGATGACGCTTATCTGTTGTGAAATAGTTTGATTAGGAATCAAAACGAATATTTTTTTTCTGGCAAGAAACGCCTCTAGAAATTGAATTTCACTTCAGGAGACTGATTTATTTCCGACAATGTTCGACGACGTTTTTCTTTTTTTCCTTCTGAAGAAGATAGCGTTTATTTTAGGAAAAAGAATTTGTTACTTTGAAGAAAAAACTCATTTGCCGTCTGTATGAAACAAGTTGTCTGCAACAGATGTAGGTCAAGACATTACTGACCTAGCCTGGATAGTCTATTTATATCGTTTAAAAGACCATTTTTGAAAACACTTCCGGGGATCAGCTGGAGATTATTCTGGGGAGAAGCATTTGTTTGATCACGCAATATTTCATGAAAAGCCTCTGAGGTTGACCGACAGAATACTGAAATCGACTGATGGAATACGGAAGTCAAACGAATACAGAAGTCGACCAAACAATGACGTTAACCGAATACTGAGGTCGACCGAAAAGTGGAACAATACCGCCTCACGATTTTAACTTACAAAGAAGTATTTGTATTGACGCGAATTCCGCCATAAGAGGCTACTTGGCCTAAAATGTGCTGTTAAGAATGATATAAAAAAAGCCACATTATTGAGCCTCACGAGCCATAGGCGGAGACACAGACAGGGCCAAAGATGCGGAGCCAGCGGAAGGATTACAGAAGTGCTGGTCATGGACCATTATGAACTAACGTGACAGAAAAATATCCCCACTCCTTCAGAAAAAAAGGGGAGGGGGGCTTATATTGATTCTCTAAAACGAAATATGTGGACTTTGAATAACTTACCATTTGAGCCGAGTTCTTTGGTTTCGGTCGTATGTCTTTGATCTTCTCACCGGCTGTCAAAAGAAACAAAAGACCATGGGTCAAGGAATTGAAAGCAGCAGAAGTTTGAAACACAAAGAGAGAGAGAGAGAGAGAGAGAGAGAGAGAGAGAGAGAGAGAGAGAGAGAGAGAGAGATGGCGAACAAGAAATTTACACACACACACACATTTATATATATATATCATGGGCCCCCCCCCCCTCCGAAACAAAAATTATATGTATGTATATATATATATATATATATAAATAAATAAATAAATAAATAAATATATATATATATATATATATATTATATATATATATATATATATATATATATATATATATATATATATATATATATATATATATATATGGATGGATGTGTGTGTGTGTATACATATTTAATTTCTATTACATTCTGACCCTTTATTCTTTTGGAAGACGTTTATTGTGCCCTAGAATAGGTTCTTCCTGGAGTTAGTGAAAAAATTGTAGACTCCTCGCCCGCGCTAGCAAGGGGTCATGGATCCCCGCCGCCAAGCACTATTTCTGGTATTGAAAGTCAACTAAATGCATATTCTGAGGTACCTACAGAGCATTATTTTGCTATAAAAAGTTTTTTTTCCAAAACCTAACGTGCTATTCTTATTGACTTAGACCCTCCCGCGCCGTTCGCCGCATTTGCTGGCAACCTGTTTCCACAAAAATCTGTCACTAGCAATGTCTGAAGCCTCTTCCCACCTGCTCTGAGAACCTCCATGACAGTGTGGCGCCAAGTTGTACTAGGATGTCATCGCAACTCTTATTATGCGTATTTCAATATTATCACGTGGCTAAATGTTGTTTGTTTACGATTGGTGAATAAGGTCCATTAGGCTACAATGCTTAATCTGCAATAGCTGCATTAGTGTGCCCCAAAGAGTACAATGTCAAACGACATTACGCTAATCACAAAAAGGCGAATGATGCTTACACCTGGAAAATGAGAGATGACAAGCTACTGGAATTGAAAATATGTTTTAAAATGCAACAAACAGTATTATAAGTATTTGTTAACCTGAACAACGAGAGTGAGTCTGCAGTGAAAGCGAGCTACATTTTGTAACACATAATTGCAAGATAGCTAATCCTTTAGTGAAGGTGGTTTTATTAAGAAGTGTGTCGTTAAAACTGAACAGTACAATTTATTTTTGTTAAAGCAAGCTAGTCTAGCAACGGATGGTGCAGCAACCATGACTGGGGGGTTAGAACTGTTATTGGTGCGAAGCTGCTTGATAAATAAAAAAGACTGATGCTGATTTTTAAATTTGCTCATTTGCAAAGCAACTTTTATCAAGAAACATTATGCGCAAAGCCATTACAGTTCCAGCATGTGCTAAGACCAGTTTCTATCGCTATCAATTTTATTCGTGCCGTGGCATAAATCGACGCCAATTTTCAATATTTCTGTATGACATTGGACTCGAATTTGATTGTGTTCCCAACTATACAGAAGATCGCTGTCTGTTGTGTCATAAAGTATTGGGCCCGTCCATATTTTCTCTGTCTGCCTAGTACTGCTTCCTAAAGGAAGGTCATTTCGAGTTGTACTAATCCTGTCTCTAATCTCTTGGTTTGTGATGTGGTCGTTGTATATAATACCTAGGATCTTACTGTAGCATCCCAATTCCATTGTTAGGATCCGCCTCTCTAGTTCTACAGTTTCTGTTACCATTATCAATAAAGTAATGTCCTAAAAATGTTTGCATTTGATCGTTGCAATATTTGATTTACGCCACTCTAAAAGAACGTCATAGTATCCAAGGATTATTTTCCTATTAAATTTCGACTAAAGTAATTTAGAAATCGGAAGTTTCGACGTAATTCAATTTTTTTTAGATTAACTCTGAAATCATTAACCAGAATATAAAGAATGATGATTCGACATTTACGGCGTCTTCTTGTTGTATGGCCGAATCTTGGCAATATGGGAATAGAATTTTCAAACAACGAAATAAAAAAATATATAAAAAAAAAAGTTAATCAAATGGAAAAAAAAGCTAATTACTGCTATTTATCTGAAAATTACATGGTTAAGCTCCCTTTCTGCTATATAAAACAAAATAAATTAATTAGGACTAAATGATTTGCTAATGGTTTAATTTTTTAATTGTTTCGCGTATTGCCATCGGCTTTGAATAATTATGCAAAATTTCAATTTGATCCGAAAATGGGAAGTGGGAGACACAACGTGTCAAAACGTAATAAGGGGATTAAATCCATATATACATCTACAGATCTCATTAAGTAGCATTTATTACTCTCATTTCGATACCAAACAAAATAATTAATCACCAACAATTAATTAACTAATTTTCTTTTTATTTATTGATTCATGTCTTGCCAGGTTCAAGTTTTCACTTGATCCGAGAATAGGAAATGGGAGAAAAAGCATGTTTTTTCACTATCTGAATATATACTACAAAATAGAAGCCAATAACATGCTGGTCAGTCTGTATATGTCCATGCCTTGACTAAAAAAACAACAACAAATATTTGACAACTTTGTCTCTTAAGTTAACAAAAATTTTTTTACTTATGATAATTTTAGTTATACGTAGCATGTAGTTTTAACTTGTTTAGAACCAATGCCTGGCCTATCTGAATGAAACAAATCGAAGCAACACCCAGTGTAAAGCGCGCATTAGAAGGTCGTTAATCTCTCAGCGTTAAAAGATTTCACTTCCACTGCTGTTTGCTGACTTTGAGTGGACATTCACTTCTGGTCATTTCATTCTGAACACTCTGACGGACTGACATGCGTCCTTGCGCTGACCTTTCTCGGAATCCGCAATATCGCTTGCAGAGACTTCCAACCGATCATCAGTTAATCTTAAACATTAATCAGGATTAATGACCCGATAGTCCCAAAAGACGACCCCCCTCTCTTTTTTTACCACCTCCCCCCTTGTCAATGACAACTTTACTTTCTCACCCTAATCCCCCCCTTCCACCCCGTTCATCGGGTGCCAAACACGAACCAAAAAGAAAACCGGCGCCCCATTTCTCCCCATAGGTGAAAGACCAACGTGGCTCCTTTGTTTTCAGTCTCCACCCCAGGGATGCTCAACTTCAGCGCCCTCTCACTCCCTCCACCCCACCCTACTCCTCGCCCAGTTTGTATCAGAATTATATTAGCAAATTAAACTTATAAGGCAAACCAGACCGTGAGTTGCCCTGGCCGTGATGCGCATCGTCCATCATTAGCTGACCACGGCCAATGACCAAGCACGCCAGAGAGGGGGAAGGGCGATGGGGGGAGGAGGGGGTGGTATAGAGAGAGGAGGGGAACAAAATGGACAACAGCTGCAGGAGGACATTGGTCTTATACAAATATTCCATGCTGACTCCGATGGCACAATGTCCGTATCAACACGGTAGTAAAGAAAGGGACTGGTAATGGAAGGCCTGCGCAAACAAGACTGACGCCCCATTTCCAAGCCTAAGATTACTATAATGAAAATAGCTTAGGAAATTAATTTTCGCCTGGTGGCGGACGAATCGCTGGAATAGAAATTAACGTCAGTCAGTCAGTCAGTCCGTCCGTCCATCCAAAACAAATCACCGCGCAGACATTTTTAAATGATTTCGATTTTTGCGCTGTTAGGTCAACGCTCTGTCTGAAACAACGTGGACGTAATTCATAACACATAATTCATAACACATAATTCATAAAACAAAATGCATGGTTTCTCTCTAACCTGAATGCAAGAAAGGAATTGTGGGAAAAGTTGTGTTTTTTTTTCTGCTGTTCATTGTTAAATTTGATTGTTCCAACAACAAAATTAATTGATAGGAACGAGTCTAGTGCTAAATGTATATTTTGGTTTTCTGTAGTTATTATGTTTTGTTTAATGTAATGCACAAATTGTAAGACAAATTTCCTTATGGACAATAAAGATTATTATTATTATGTTAGAAAAGTATGAGTATTCATTCTCCAGCGCTGCCAGGGTCGAGTTTCGTTAAAGAGAAACAAAATTCATCGTAGTCCCTTTAACAGTTTCCACTGAGGAATTTTCTTTCTGGTGATGTGGCATGTCTGCAGCAGTACCGCCCTCTGATAGGCAACGAGGATGTCCCTAGGAATCTCTCACTCTCTCATGATAGAAATGATGGAGATATGAAAGTAAAATGTAAGAAATTCGAAACTAAAGCTAGAGCAAATACATTTTCTTTCGTTGTTTTCTTTTTCAAAGCTTATAATCACTGTGTCTGTCTGTTCGTCTGTCCAGTAGAAATTTCTAACACGTTATTTATCACATTTCCCATTCTCGGAGCAAGTTGACAATTTGTACAATTATTCATTGTTTCTAAAAAAAATCCCATAAATCTATAAAATAAAGACGAAAAAAAATCTATCAATTTTGATTGAAATCGGAAATGGACATAAATCTTACAGTATTAAATGGGGAAAAAAAGAGAGAGACAGATATATGTGTCTTAATGTATATTTAAAAATATAAATGTTCTCCCTAGTTAAGCTTTGTTTTTAGAAGTATTTTGATTTTGATTTTGCTAGTTTAAATATTTATTTAGTATTTAGTATTTGTTTGCATCTTCTACTCATACAAACACATTTTAAATTTAACTCTTGACTACCAGGCTTCGTCGGGTTATCTTATGTGAGCTTTGTTTTTTTGTTTAGTAATTTACATCTCAATCAGGGTTATGCTGGAAAAGAAACTGTCATTGGGTCATCAGATGTAACTTTCATTAGGTCATCATTTGTAACTTTTATTAGGTCATCAGATGCTACTTTCATTAGGTCATCAGATGTAACTTTCATTAGGTCATCAGATGTTACTTTCATTAGGTCATCAGACGTAACTTTCATTAGGTCATCAGATGTTACTTTTATTAGGTCATCAGATGAAGCTTTCATTAGGTCATCAGATGTAACTTTCATTAGGACATCAGATGTAACTTCCATTAGGTCATCAGATGTAACTTTCATTAGGTCATCAGATGTAACTTCCATTAGGTCATCAGATGTAGCTTGTGAAAATATTATAATGTACTCTGCATGTTTACAAATCTTAACACTACATTTACATTTTTAATATGCAAAATATTTACTGTTTTACATTTGCAATAGTAAATATGACTAATGATATGTATAGATCTACCTTCCCTGGCCATATATCTCATGCCTGATTCACTTTCTCTCCCTAGGGCAACAATAAAAAACAATATGTTACTAAGGGTCATAATTTAAGAATGTACTTCATCTGCTGAGGGCGGCCCTCGCCCCGAGGCTCATTGATCAGGATTTGTTTTGTCCATGAATAATATCTGAGTCCGGGAACCGTGACGTTTTTTTTAGACCTCGACCGTCAGGAGTTAACTGTTTTCCAGTAGTGTTTTTACTTCAATTATGTGCAGAGGGAGTGAAAGTGACAGAGAGCCATAAAGACAGAGAGAAAGACAGAGAGACACAGAGAGAGAGAGAGAGAGAGACAGTGACATAAGGCAGAGAGAATGACAGAAAGATAGAGACAGAGAGAGAGAGAGGCAGAGAGAGACATAAAGGCAGAGAGAAAGACAGAGAGAGAGACAGAGAGTGACATAAAGGCAGAGAGAACGACAGAAAGATAGAGACAGAGAGAGAGACAGAGAGAGACATAAAGGCAGAGAGAAAGACAGAGAGAGTGATAGAGAGATAGAGAGGCAGAGGCAGAAAGAGAGTTAGAGAAAGACAGCGAGAGATGGAGAGAGAGACTGAGAAAGGAGGATTGAGTGAAAGAGAAGAAAGACGTGGGAGAAAGAGAGAAAGAGAGAAAAAGAGAACGTAATTAGTGTATGGTTCAGAGAAAGTTAGCTACATGAGAGAGCGAAAGGAGGAGACTGTCTTTGGAAAATAGAGAAAGTAAGAGCCAAAAATGGGTGGAGAGTAAGAGCGGGATAGAGAAAAGGGAGTGTACAAAAAAGAGAAGGAAAGAGAGAGAGAGAGTAAGAGAGAAACATAGAAAAAGAGATTTGGAGGAACAGGAAAGAAAATTTCCGATTTTCGACTTTCCTGAGTTCAGGGAGAAACAAGAAATAGTATTTGAAAGAGAAAAAGCGAGAGAGAGAGAGAGAAAGAAAGAGAGAGAGAGTACAGAAAGAGAGAGATAAAGAGAAAAAAAGAGATAAAAACATAGAAGTAGACGCTGTAGGCGCTTTGGAGAACTTCTAGAGTGTGGCATCACGGGCGAGTGTATTATCATGGGAGGGTATCTAGATCGGGGTCTCGGCGCTGGGAATCGAGAAATGTAGGGCGGGACAGGGGAGGGGAAAAGGGGAAAGATGAATCTAAAAAAGCACCCCTATGCTTAAACGCCCTGCGAGGCCTTCCTTGAATTCGCTGGACAAAGAGAAGACAACTGAGAGAAGATGTTATGTTTTGGTTTCAACGGAGAGGTCAAGAGAGGGCCCGAGGCAGATCGATGACCCCCCCCCCCCCAACCACCAGAACGGCGTCAACCCTCAGACCCAATCGCAGTTTTCCTCATATTTCACTTCGTCCCGAGGTTCCAGGAGTGAATCAAACAAGAAAATATAAGCTCTTTAAAACGAGTCGCCGCTGTGTGTTAGAGAGAGAGAAAGATAGAGAGAGAGAAAGAGAGAGAAAGATGGAGAGAGGGGAGAGAGTGAGGGGAGAGAGAAGAGAGGTGGAAAAGGTAGAGAGGAAAGATTCGGGAGAGAGGGAGGCGAGAGAGAAGAGGAGGAGAGACTGGAAAGATCGCTGGGGGAGAGAAGAAGAGAGAGAGATTGGAGACGATTGGGGGAGAGATTGTGAGAGGAGATACAGAGGGAGAAAGAGGGAGAGAGAGTGTGAGACAGGAGATATAAGGAATGAGAGAGAGAAACGATACCACTATTGGTCATCTCGTTCTTAAGTCACTTTGTGATGTGGTCCTTAAAAATCCTCTCCGAGCAATGGTTATTTTTAAAATAAACTCATCAAAATGTCTTTCCCAATGTTTATATCCTAAGTGTCTGAGATCCGAAGTCAAATTTCTAAAGCCGCATATCCAAATATTTCTTTTTTTTTACTTTTCAAACGATTTCTACACAAATTTTATCTTAAGACTTAAAGAGGTCAACTTGACCCTCACAAGCATAGTGTATAAGGTTCTATGCCACGTCAAACTGCTCATCTGTTGACAAAACCCCCCAAAAGTTATTTTGTGGACGTCATTCTCTTCCTTCAGATTTCTTTCCTCTGAGAGAATAACTTTCTTCCTTGGTGACTGTTCGCTCGGTAGTAAATCCCATATGTGTAGACCAGTGTTTCCCAAACTGTGCTCTGCGGAACCCTAGTGTTCCTCGAGGCCTGAAAAGATGTTTCTACGAGCTATTTGGAATAATTAAGTAGAAGGCCACCACGTGAATTAAAATCCCTAAAAAAATAGATCTTCTTTAATAACACTAAATACTCAGAATGTGCGAAGTGTTCCGTTACGTAAAAAGTTTGGGAACCACTGGCGTAGTGATTGTTCGACAATACAACTTTATCAATATTTCGACTTTATTTCCAGATTCATCTTTTAAGTATGGAAATCTTTATTGTTAGAATTTAGAAATGTAGTTGAAAGTACTTAAATCTTCGTTAAAAACAGTGGTTCCAAACTTTCCTAGGTGTCGGCAGCCGCTACAGTGCCGAAACTCAATATGTTCAACGCAACTAGACCTCTGCACTTTCATAATTAGTTTCGAGTAGATATTTCGAGGATAGCACCACACTCATAGGCCTGACATTGCCCGCGAGCATCAATGTTAGGAAAACAAATACTTCCTTTTTCGAGAGCGCTAATACTTAATACGAGCCGACCCGCTGCGTAGCATACGCCCCCCCCCCTTTTTTTTCTGAGCCTCGCTCTCTGTCGCCGCGAAAGTTACGTGGGATAACTCTAGTCTGACTTGCAGAAATAAAAGAGTTATCTTTCAATGACTTTTTCATAGAGAGTTAGAGACTCGGCGTGCTTGCGTGGTGTCCCACATGGTTGGGCGACGAAGAGAATTATATATACATATAGATTGCCCCAAACTGTACAAAAGTAGGCCAAATGTTATGGTTGCTAGTGGGCCTTGGCCTTGTTCTAGGTAAAGCGATTGAATCGGATCGGTTTTAATTAGATTCTTTGGTAAAAGGTACAATTGTAAATTCAGAATTTTCAGACGTCTAGAGTTAATCCATTTTTAGTTGGACCGATGAGCTGCTGGTTGGGTATCTGCACATTTGCAGTTGGAGTCGTGCTTCAACTGCTACGCACACACACACACAATCAGAAACACACACATTTTAAAGAGATACGCAAAAGACTCAAAAGGCACATATGAGACACAGACACACGTAAGCGACACACACGAGACACACTAAACACACGTATGAGACAATTGAATTACGAAACTGTAAACACCAACAGAAGACCCAACAAACTGGCGTCTCTCAAAGCAGAAAATATTTTAAAAGAAATTAACCGATGAACATGGCTTCAAATACTGACATAAAATCAATGGCGCCCCACGCAGGGTTGGAGTAAGCCCGAGAGAAGGGGGATGCAAGAAGGGCTAGAAGGGAGGCTACAGAGAAAGTGAAAAAAAGTCTCTATCTCATATAAACAGAAAAATGATTTTTCGTCCCTCGAATTCTATGAAGGTTCCGGGGAAAAAAAAAGAGTATGTTACGCAGTGCTGGAGATGCTGGTGGTCGTTCCAGGTTCATTAAAATATTTCGTGATTGCTGGCCACTGGTAATCCTTCAGAATCAACTTTCGGCTGTGATGACATTTGGGTCGCTAGCTTCCACCACCCACCCCCCTCTATACCCAGGAGTATTTAGCTCTCCCCACCTCTTCCTTGGCTAAGCTGACCCCAAGGGTCGTTTTCTTGCAGTTGCCTAGAAACAAACCAATGGACAGACACGCACACACACACACACACTGGGATAACGACATTTCGTAAACTTACACATACACTCGCAAGCACGCAAATACACACACAAACACACACACACCGAGTCACGTGACGTGAGCTAATAAGTAAGGAAAAGAGATGCCTGATAGAGTTTGTTCGGATATTTGAATTTAGGATTGAAACGTGTCGGCAAATTTCATTGACTTGGGCTGCCATGGATTCTGATTATGTCGTGAGAAGATGTCCGGTGTGTGCGGGCTGGGGCCAGAGATGGATAACTACGAGATAGAAATAGAGAGAGAGAAATAGAGAGAGAGATAGAAAGAGGGAGATAGAAAGATGGAGAAAGAGTAAGCAGGATAAGAAAAAAAAGATAATAAAAAGATAAACATTTATTTCAATTATCAAGAGCTATGTACAGAGGGAAAAAAAAGATGTAACTTTGAAGTGACGAATCTTTCGCAAAGAGTCTAGACTGAAGCCTCCTGAAATACAGTAGACGTCAATACGATTTTATAACTGGATGCCATTTATGGATGACTCCTAGACGATAAAAACGAGCCACGAAATCAGCGAGTTTAATGGCAGTCCATATAAAGACAAGAAATGTCTTGCTGGCCAAGTTCAATCAAATTGTTACACAGGCGATACCTGCGATGCTGGCCAGAGTAGCCATTTACTTATGTATATCTAGTCCCCCTGAATCCTTTTTCCAGATGATATATCCTAGATTCCAATCATTGATGGACTGTGCAGTTATTGAAACAAAATCTAAAGATACTTTGGACTCGATTGTATTAACGGAACGAGAAGGAGAGCAGCATGCTATTGTATAGAAACGGATCGGAATAAGAAACAGTAGTAATCATGAGAGACTGGGAGAGACAGAAGGCAGTACGAAAGAATACACGACAGAGTGAGCGAGAGAAGTAGAAGAAAAAGAGAAACAAAGAAACAGAGAGGTAAAAGGTAAGAGAGAGAGAGGGGGGGGGCAGAGATAGAGCGTGTGAGATAAAGGAGGAGAGAGCGTGAGAGCGAGAGGGGAAGAGAACGAGAAAGAGCAAGAGAGAGAGTGTGAGAGGGAGAGAGACTCAGAGAGCCTGAGAGAGAAACAGAGCGTGAGAGAGACAGGGGAAGAGAGCGAGGGATAGCTGTGTGAGAGAGAGATAGAGGGCAAGAGAAAGAAAAAGAGACGAGAGAGAGAGAGAGGTCTTAGAAATGAAAGAGAAAGACAGAGTAGCCTACCTTTAAGGAAGCAGAAGTCTCAGGATGGCGGGCATTTTATTAATACATCACTTTAAAACGAGAGCACTTCCGGAACCTTCCCATCATTGACCTTGACCACCTCTTGAATCAGTTCCCCCAGGACTCAATCAAGCCCAACTAGAATCATGTTATAAGATCAAGAGTCTCATAAACCATACTGACCGCTGGTCAAATCAGATTTCTAAATTTAGCTTCCCAAGAACTAAACAAGACAGTCTTGGTCCCTTTTTTTTTCCCCTCAAGACCAAGTGAAATCCCAATCATATCCCCAACTCCAGAAGGATATCAATTATATTCCCAACCTGAGAAGGAATGCTTAGCCTAGTTTATTATTATTGGAATGTAATGGATTCCCATCTCTAACCCCTGGGGAATTGACAAAATATCAGGAATTATTTTGGTTAGAGAATGAGTTTAGTATAACGAATTTTACTAAAAATTTATTTAGAAAAAAAACAACGCATTAACATTTTTAAACATTAAAATTCGTAATTTGTTTAATTACTAATTTTACGGCTTTCTTTGTCAGAGCTCTTTCAGGTCATCAGAGATTCTAATGAAATGACGTTCTCTACTTTTCAGACCAAAAAGATCTCTAAAGCATGTGAAAATGGTGTTGTTTTTGGTAGGTCGGTTACCTATAGTACTAGTCTGCTGGTACAACTAAAACATTGTAGGCGTATTAGATTTAAACTGTAGAGCGTGAAATAGCTTTGAACAAACTTCTGGTTTTAAACAACAAAATAACATAAGGATATAAACCAGGATAGATTTAACTTTAAATATCTACATTGTCTTTCGTTTTCAAAAATCGCATTATGACAAATCAGCTCATATTTCATCATTCTCACTGCGTTGCCATCAGCCAATCGCCTAGCCTCTACTCACCGTCGCCTAGGAAACGCACATGTACACTCCATAACAAAGGGTTGTTTCTAAGAATGGGCATGAGTGGCAACACCTAATTTGATTACGTCAATTTTAACTGTTAAAAAAAAATACATGTCGCGGAGGTCCTTCTTCCACTGTGTAGCTATAGAGTTGCTCTTCTCTGTCACAGTCTCAGTTGACATTGCCTGATTTAATGTTCACGTCATGTTAAGAGGCTATTAGAGACACGTTTAATTCCTGATGGAGAAAACAGGAAGTAGAATGAAGAAAGTTGACTTTGAGTTCAGTCAAGTCAGTCAAGTCAAGACAGTCAAGTCAAGTAAGTCAAGTCAAGTCAGTCAAGTCAAGTCAGTCAAGTAAAATCAGTCAAGTGTTATCCTCTGTACGAGGCAGTCAAGTCAGTCAAGTGTTATCCTCTGTACGAGGCAGTCAAGTCAGTCAAGTGGTATCCTCTGTACGAGGCAGTCAAGTCAGTGTAGTGTTATCCTCTGCACGAGGCAGTCAAGTCAGTCAAGTGTTATCCTCTGTACGAGACAGTCAAGTCAGTCAAGTGTTATCCTCTGTACGAGGCAGTCAAGTCAGTCAAGTGTTATCCTCTGTACGAGGCAGTCAAGTCAGTCAAGTGTTATCCTCTGTACGAGGCAGTCAAGTCAGTCAAGTGTTATCCTCTGTACGAGGCAGTCAAGTCAGTCAAGTGGTATCCTCTGTACGAGGCAGTCAAGTCAGTCAAGTGTTATCCTCTGTACGAGTCAGTCAAGTCAGTCAAGTGTATCCTCTGTACGAGGCAGTCAAGTCAGTCAAGTGTTATCCTTCGTACGAGGCAGTCAAGTCAGTCAAGTGTTATCCTCTGTACGAGGCAGTCAAGTCAGTCAAGTGTTATCCTCTGTACGAGGCAGTCAAGTCAGTCAAGTGTTATCCTCTGTATGAGGCAGTCAAGTCAGTCAAGTGTTATCCTCTGTACGAGGCAGTCAAGTCAGTCAAGTGTTATTCTCTGTACGAGTCAGTCAAGTCAGTCAAGTGTATCCTCTGTACGAGGCAGTCAAGTCAGTCAAGTGTTATCCTCTGTACGAGTCAGTCAAGTCAGTCAAGTGTATCCTCTGTACGAGGCAGTCAAGTCAGTCAAGTGTTATCCTTCGTACGAGGCAGTCAAGTCAGTCAAGTGTTATCCTTCGTACGAGGCAGTCAAGTCAGTCAAGTGTTATCCTCTGTACGAGGCAGTCAAGTCAGTCAAGTGTTATCCTCTGTATGAGGCAGTCAAGTCAGTCAAGTGTTATCCTCTGTACGAGGCAGTCAAGTCAGTCAAGTGGTATCCTCTGTACGAGGCAGTCAAGTCAGTCAAGTGTTATCCTCTGTACGAGTCAGTCAAGTCAGTCAAGTGTATCCTCTGTACGAGGCAGTCAAGTCAGTCAAGTGTTATCCTTCGTACGAGGCAGTCAAGTCAGTCAAGTGTTATCCTCTGTACGAGGCAGTCAAGTGGTATGCTCTGTACGAGGCAGTCAAGTCAGTCAAGTGTTATCCCCTGTACGAGGCTGTCAAGTAGTATATTTGGTCCGGGACGGACAGTAGCGACTTAGACAAGTCGAGTAGTAATTTCAGTTAGGTAGTAATTTTTGGCAGTTGATGCCATGGGTATTGAGAGACATGTATTTCTAGTAGTTATTCTGTATTATTCTGTACGGTGTTACCCGCTGAGATGCGGACGTGATTTCTAATCTACTCTGGAGAATTTTTACGTATTGCATACATCTGATACCGCTGTTATGCGGATAGGATTGTTTATTTCTTGACTTGTATCACTAACAAGGAGTGCAGTATTATTATTATGGTTATCAAATAAACTTTATATTTGTCTGCTGAAACGGACTTAAGTCAATCTGTAGTGTCTGTGTTTGTCACGTGTCAAGAGTACTCCAGGAAGCACGAACCCAGCATTCTACCCATTCGCGACACAGTAGTAGTGACCAGTCCCTCTATGGTCACTCTATATCAACGCCACATCTCTAAACGTTCATTTACATTCTCCTAATACTAAATCTGACAGTATATCGAATTGTTTCCGGTGGGTAAAGATTCACAAGCATGATTGGTAGACAACACAACTACCAGTCACGTGTCCTTTTATCTTCGTCAGAATGTCGTGTATCAGACAACATTGAAACAGAGAATTATTATTTTTTTTTTTAATTTCATTATTTATTTTTTTTTTAAACTAGAGAAATAATCACAGCAACAATTCTAACCGATGTATTAATAAAATGTAAATTCTGATTCTTCGCTTAATCGCAGAACATCCGGGTCGCTAATCAAATACCATATGAAAAAAAAATGCTAACATTGAAACTATTTTTTAAAATCCGATTTTAAACTTTTGAAAAAAACAACAACATTCGGCCAAAATAGGTATCAAATACGCTACATCAAATATATAATGTTTCTGTCGTTTCAGATTGCTTGATCTTTTACTTTGTTTCTTTGATAAGTAAATTGTGTATTGCTTACTGAATACTTATGCCAAGATGTCAAGACGGACTACGTACACTGTTGGGAAGTGGGGTTCGACTGGCTTAGCTGCCCCAGACGTCGATACACCACTGTATGGATGTGCAACTATAAGAAGACTAATCACTATGCATATCTGAACTAGCAGGACCGGTAGCTATTTTTAAATAGCATTACAGATTAACTGGCGCAATGCACGATTACAAGTGGCGCAATACACGATTACAAGTGGCGCAATACATCCCTGAGATAATAAAAGGAAGAAAAAATGTCTGTTTGTAAAAAAATAATACAGCCGATCTACAGAGAGAGGATTACTTGGAATTTGAATCATTAGCTACTTTGATGTCAAAGACACACATGGTTTTGATACTAATGGACCCCAAACCCAGAACAAGAAATATGAAGGATATTACTTCAGATTTTCGAAGTCATCGTTTCTCAGGTCGGTAATCGGGGGCCTTGACTATTTAGCATTTTGGACCAACGCCTCTATCTGTCTCTTACGGCCTCAACACTTATTCATAGTAGGACATCTACTTCGTATGTATGTACTGCCATGCAACCGTAAACTTTTGGCATAATACTTTTTGCGCTATTTTACTATAATTGAATAGACATAAATTTGGTTGAAGGGTTTTTAAATGTGTTTGTCATCCAAGAATAAAAATAATATTACACTGCACTCACTTAATGATAAAAGAACTAAAGGGACAATTTACCATGTATAGCAGGGGCGGACTGGATGTCAGAATCGGCCCAGGCATTTCTATACAGTACATTTCCTAAATCGTATATCATATGATGGTCCTCCAATTATAAGCCTATCTGTTCTCAAAATCATTATGTTTTTTATGACGTATTAATAACTGTATGTATGCTCTTTAATACTCTATATCTTTAAAAGAAATATAGGACTTATGTTGCTTTTGAATCGCTATGTTTGTTGGCCCAAAAGGATGAAGACAACTAATAGCACTGTCTATGGATGTAGGCTATTTCATTATTTTTGAAAACGTGTGAGATTAAATGAGTATTACACTGTAGTCTGTAAAAGATGTATTTAACTTGACGCTCATATGGCCCCTTATATATGAGAATATTATAAAACCGTTAACATTTTTATGCGTGCCATAGTGGCATTCATGAGACCCTTAAGCCCATTTGAGTACCGGCCCACCGGGCATTGGCCCAAATGCCCACATAGCCAGTCCGCCCCTGATGTATAGTCCAGTTGGCATACATATGCATAGAAGTTCTAACGTGAGCCAAACAATGAAATAAGACACAGGATGATTCTCTTCAGAAATTATCAAATATTTCCACAAGTTTTGTGGTTGTTTTTGTTTTAGAAATGCGTCTCTGGAAATCCTTTTCAACACTAAAACACCCACGAAACAAAAAATTAAAAAAAGAAAATAAAAAAAAAAATAAAAAAAAAAATAAGAATTAAAGGTTTGGTACGAATGCAGAAAAGATTCATTTAATCTGGAATAAAAAAATCGATCCAAATTGCCCTCCCTTGAATGCTTAAACAGAACCAGATGATGTCATTCCTGGCGTTATGGCCTTGAACTTGGCTACGTGTTATTGAATTTTTTTCCCCTATTTCGCTTGGTTCCTCTGTCCATTCAAAAGTGGAAAAGGAAGGGAAGTAACTCCAGCGAAGGAGGTACAAGTCAGTAATGATGTAGCGCCAGACATTCTTCATCTTGGGTCTACTGAAAGAGTTTTTAAACAGAGGAGTCCGGGAATGTACTGGGTTCAGCCCGACAATGTACTGGGTTCAGTCCGGGAATGTACTCAGTCCGGCAATGTACTGGGTTCAGTCCGGGAATGTACTTAGTCCGACAATATACTGGGTTCAGTCCAGGAATGTACTGGGTTGAGTCAGGGAATGTACTGGGTTGAGTCAGGGAATGCACTGAGTGTAATCCGGGAATGTACTGAGTGGAATCCAGGAATGCTCTGCGTTGAGTCCGGAAATGTCTACGTGGAGTCTACAAATGTACATGGTAGAGTCCGGTATTGTACTGGGTTGAGATTTATTTCTGGATCAAATGCTGTCGTTGTTCGTCGATTCTCAAATAAAAACAAAAAGTTACAGAGAGCTGTTCTGCCCGCTCTACTAACTGAGCGCCTCTATCTGTCTCTCTACTAACTGAGCGCCTCTATCTGTCTCTCTACTAACTGAGCGCCTCTATCTGTCTCTCTACTAACTGAGCGCCTCTATCTGTCTCTCTACTAACTGAGCGCCTCTATCTGTCTCTCTACTAACTGAGCGCCTCTATCTGTCTCTCTACTAACTGAGCGCCTCTATCTGTCTCTCTACTAACTGAGCGCCTCTATCTGTCTCTCTACTAACTGAGCGCCTCTATCTGTCTCTCTACTAACTGAGCGCCTCTATCTGTCTCTCTACTAACTGAGCGCCTCTATCTGTCTCTCTACTAACTGAGCGCCTCTATCTGTCTCTCTACTAACTGAGCGCCTCTATCTGTCTCTCTACTAACTGAGCGCCTCTATCTGTCTCTCTACTAACTGAGCGCCTCTATCTGTCTCTCTACTAACTGAGCGCCTCTATCTGTCTCTCTACTAACTGAGCGCCTCTATCTGTCTCTCTACTAACTGAGCGCCTCTATCTGTCTCTCTACTAACTGAGCGCCTCTATCTGTCTCTCTACTAACTGAGCGCCTCTATCTGTCTCTCTACTAACTGAGCGCCTCTATCTGTCTCTCTACTAACTGAGCGCCTCTATCTGTCTCTCTACTAACTGAGCGCCTCTATCTGTCTCTCTACTAACTGAGCGCCTCTATCTGTCTCTCTACTAACTGAGCGCCTCTATCTGTCTCTCTACTAACTGAGCGCCTCTATCTGTCTCTCTACTAACTGAGCGCCTCTATCTGTCTCTCTACTAACTGAGCGCCTCTATCTGTCTCTCTACTAACTGAGCGCCTCTATCTGTCTCTCCTGCTACTTGTGAAATACTTTTGTAAAATGTTCCGAACTTCTTTCAAAGACATTATGATTACAGAGACAGAAATAATAATCGACCTATTTTACAACATAGACATCGAAACCAAGTTACTGTTATAAATGTTCCAAGAAAGAGAGGGAAGAAAGTACGAAAGTAGGGAAGGTGTAAATTGATCTAAATACCTACTTTCTTATCTCGTATTTACAGAGGCAAGCTTTGTGCAGAGAAATGGATAAGGTAGCAATAGCCTCAGTCTTACAATCGGCAGTGGTGGCCCAAGATGGTCGTAAAAGCAGGAAAATGCTTGTTGGTGAATAAGTCACTTCCCTGTCCCAACTTCTCTACTTCAAAACGTACACGGCTAGGTGGTCTAGGGTAGGCTCTCACGCGTTTTCACTTTGTCCTAAATGATGTTCAGTTGGACAATATGGTGATTTTGGCCTTGTGACGGTATGCGGGCCACAAAATAGAGCCTGAGTTTACCATAACAAGTGGGCGCCCTCCTTTAAATGCTACCGCCCTCTCTATCCTCTCTCTGGTTTCTCCCCCCCCCCCTTTAGCGTTAGTCACTCTCATCATTCAACAGCTCCTGATGTCCCATAGCTCTGTGAATCTTAATCAAATCAACGGTTCTTGCATTATTTTATCGCCTGACCCAAATGTGTTTTTTTAGAAACATTACAATAAAACAAAAAGTCAAGGGTCGGGAAGATGTTTGGCCCCAGGCTTTGGTCGTTTGAGAGATGTTTAAATGAAGATGAAATCAGAGAAAAATTGTGTAGTCCTTATTGTATTGTCTTAATTATCTCGTCGGGATTTTAAAGCGAATTGAATTAAAGACAATTGTCTTGTCTAATTCAGAGAGACTAAAATGAAAAATTAATCTCTTGATTCAACTTGAAGACTTACTTGCATTTATGCAAAAGACAGTGTCTTAAGACAAAAGCCTGCTTTGAAAGATGTCAACATTGAACTTTGTCAAAGGCCTGCTGATCGGTTCGGAATCTAAATTTTCTTTTAACTTGGAGATTGAACTCCTGATGGATCACTTAAAGAGTTGTTGATAGAATGGTTAATGGGCCAAGGTGGCCAAATGGTAAAGCACAATCTCGGTGAAGACTGGGAATTTGAATTTCTGAATTTTCTAGGACGCCCCTGAGTCCAGCCAACTCTAATGGTATCATGACAAACCAGGAGCCAGGTTACATGGCAAGCCAGGAGCCAGGTTACAAGACAAGCCAGGAGCCAGGTTACATGGCGTAAGTTGGGGAAAGTAAATGCGTCTGGTCGTTGTGCTGGCCACATGACACATTCGTCAGCCGTCGGCCATAGATCGCAAAGGGCCACTCAATTTGACTGTTAAGAACCGGCTGTTGACATTTGAGCGTTAAATCCATTAGAAACACGTAGAGCTAAGATCTAGATCTAGATGAATGGCTGGTAGTTTAGTAATAAAAGTAATTGCAGTTTGTTTCTTTACAATGTGTTTGAGTTTCTTCATTGCAGTGTGTGGTGAGTGAGTCAAAGAAAAAACAAACAAACAAACAAACAAACGTTACACATGAAATACTAACGAAGTGTTTAAAAAAAAAAAAGCTGCACACATGATGGTAACATACGTTTTCACAGTATTCAATACTTGGTAAAAATATGTCGGCTAGACTGGTAAACCCATTTTCACACTCTACTATCATTTTCGTGGCAAAATATATATTTTAAAAATTGTTAAGGAAACACTCGCCATGTTTAACATAGATTACATCCAATCCATTAGATCAGTACTACCCAAAGTAAGTCTCAAAGGTCTATTCCGGCTAGTACGTTCTAATGGGCACATGCAGTTGTAACGTCTTAGACTAATTAACGGTTCTTACATTATTTCATGCTCTGACCCTAAGACAAGTAAGTACTCACTTTCCCTTAGGAACATTACATTTAAACAAAAAGTTTCACAACCCAACCCCAACACCTCCACTGCACAGAAAGTCGATCTAGGTTTAACCTCTCAATCTCTTTATACATGTAGTTTGCCAAATTGATGTTCCAACGGACAATATGGTGATTTGAAACTTGTAACGATATGCGGGCCACAAAATAGCGCTTGGATTTACCATAACTAGTGAGTGCCCCTTTCACTGCTACCCCCCCCCCTATATTCTCTCTCACTTGGTCAACCTAGCGTTAGTCACTCTCATCAGTCAACAGCTGTGAGGTCACTCACTTAGCAGGGCGACTCTTAATTAAATCAACGGTTCTTGCATTATTTCATCGCCTGACCCTAAAACAAGTAAGTACTCACTTTTCCTAAAAAAACATTATATTGAAACAAAAAAGTTAAGAGTTTTAGGCACTTAGTGAGTACAGAGACGCACGATAGCTGACGGACTTTACAAGTGACATTTAGTGACATCACGGATAGTGGGGTTTAGCTTGTTAGTATTAGATAATTGGTGGTAAGAATTGAAGGTGAGAACATCGTATTCCCGACAGAGACTCAACCGTGACATTTATGCATTAGACTTTACAAGTGACATTTAGTGACATCACGGATAGTGGGGTTTAGCTTGTTATTATTAGATAATTGGTGGTAAGAATTGAAGGTGAGAACATCGTATTCCCGACAGAGACTCAACCGTGACATTTATGCATTAGACTTTACAAGTGACATTTAGTGACATCACGGATAGTGGGGTTTAGCTTGTTTGTATTAGATAATTGGTGGTAAGAATTGAAGGTGACAACATCGTATTCCCGACAGAGACTCAACCGTGACATTTATGCATTAGACTTTTCAAGTGACATTTAGTGACATCACGGATAGTGGGGTTTAGCTTGTTAGTATTAGATAATTGGTGGTAATAATTGAAGGTGACAACATCGTATTCCCGACAGAGACTCAACCGTGACATTTATGCATTAGACTTTACAAGTGACATTTAGTGACATCACGGATAGTGGGGTTTAGCTTGTTAGTATTAGATAATTGGTGGTAAGAATTGAAGGTGAGAACATCGTATTCCCGACAGAGACTCAACCGTGACATTTATGCATTAGACTTTACTCAAGTATCCAACGGTCTTGACTTAGTCCTTCATCTTGGTATTGTGACATGCCTTGTTGTTTCAGCAGCTTTAAACGCATCTACTACACCCGGCTCCTCTAGCACCAAAGCGAAAGCCCCCTTAACCCGCGATATATGTGGACAGTAGTTTCTCTCCAAAGTAAAGGCTCCACAGTCACTTGAAAAAGTGATCCACGAGATGAACCCTAGCCGTTCTAGAACTGAAGGAGGCCAACAACAAGACACCAAGAAACATCTCCTGAGTCATGTGTCGAAGACAGACAGACACCAACAACTACAAGACCAGGAATCTATCACAGGAGTCGGGGGAATTATTGGGAGGCAGCGAGGGGGAGCTTCGGTCGTTTCACAGATTTTTTTTTTTTTTGAAGGCATGTAAAAAGAATGAGAAGATTGTCTAGTCTGAATACTCTAGTCCAGTGATGCCCTACCTACTTCGACCTGCGGGCCGATTTAATTTCCGACACTCGTGTCGTGGGCTACATGACCGTAAAGGTAACAAAAAAATCAACTTGAAACAGTTTCATTAGAAACCTGAGGATGTGGTACTTACATTAATTAATGGAATATCTGAAATTTATTTTATTTTTATGCGTTGGAAAATAGCTTCATTGCTGCACTTAAAATGTGAGCGACATTGCAGCTAGCTAGCCATCGACTCATTTTCTTGTCTCTTTGGCGAAGTTTAACGATCTTTTTATTTGCGGCTCAAACCAACAATGACGTCATATTGTTTTTATAACGCCGTTTATATGTTTTTTATTTAAACAGCCACATCTTCTGTACAAATATTATCGTGTTCCACAAAAAAATTAAAAATTCGTGGACTTTTCCTGGTAGATTCTAAATTTGAAGTCTACACGATTAAGGTCAAGGTATCAATCCATCAAAGAAAAAATTAGGGCCCTATCGTAGGTAAGATACATTTTTAAAAAAAAGGGGGGGGGGAGAGATTTTCTCCACTTTGTGCCGATGTTTCGGCGGGCCGGATGGAACCAATTTGGGCCGGATCTGGCCCGCGGGCCGTATTTTAGGCATCACTGCTCTAGTCAGATAGATCGATAGATAATAGATAGATAGATAGATAGATAGATCGATAGATAGATAAACTTCAAACAGTCAGAGACGCATGTTACTGTTGAGAACCTCTCCTCAGCTCTAGTCTGACGTCACGTTCGAGCTTGTTTATTTACCCTGACGAATACCTCCCACCTCGGAGCCAACAACTAAACACCTTAAAGCACAAACAAAACCCTGAGTCAGTGAGTCACAGGAGTCAGGCACGAAGACAAACACTAAGCAAGACAAGACGTCGCTCTCACGTCATGACGCACCATCTCAAATTTTTACCCCGGAGCAGCCACTCCTCTGTCAACCACCACAAGATCTTAGTCCGACCTTGAATGATTGGAGCCACCCCTTGCCACCCTCCACCCCATATAAGACTAAAAATGGATTCTAAAAAAAAAAGGAAAAGCTGCCAGAATCTGACCTACAGACAGGTTTTTAAATTTATTCTTTAATCACTTTCTTAACAAATTCAAATCTTTCTGTAAACCTTAATTAAGTAAACCTTTATTGTGTAAACTTTAACCGCATAAATCTATTGCTTAAACCTTTATTGTGTAAACTTTAACCGCATAAATCTATTGCTTAAACCTTTATTGTGTAAACTTTAACCGCATAAATCTATTGCTTAAACCTTTATTGTGTAAACTTTAACCGCATAAATCTATTGCTTAAACCTTTATTGTGTAAACTGTAACCGCATAAATCTATTGCTTAAACCTTTATTGTGTAAACTGTAACCGCATAAATCTATTGCTTAAACCTTTATTGCGTAAATATGAATTAAAGTAAAGTTCCCCTTTCAGACCTTGCGATCGTCAGGGCAGATGATGTAAAGGTCATCTGTTTCTGTGGCCAACGGTTAACGAGGATATCATGTGGCCAGCACTACCACCAACCGCCTTTACTTTCCCCCAGCTTGTGTTAGGTACCCATTAAAGCTGGGTGGACTCAAAGGCGCCCAAAGACTCGTAAATTAAAAATCCTAGTCTACACCAGTATTCGAACAGGGGAAGCAAAGCGCTTTATACCGCTAAGCCACTGCGCCTCCAAAAAAAAAATAGATTATGAAATCCACAATTTTTGGCTCACACATCTAACTAGTTGTACAGCTGCTGATAAATGATTAAATAATATAGAAGTATGTTTCGTTTCGTACACTATTTCTAACATTTCAACAAAGGTTCTACAAATCTAAGCATTTGTTCACAGTGCTAATCAACTGCAATGGAACAGCTGATTTTTATATTTAAATTACAACAAAAAAACAATGAGCCAGTTAATGGGTATATAGATAGGATACATTCTAGTTGTTTTGTTTTTTTCAAGTAATTCAGAAGAAAGCAGGGTAAGAGTTTTCACAATAAAAAAGAAGAAAATTTTTAAAAAGATATATTAGAGAGAGAGAAAAAGAGAGAGAAATAGAGGGAAGGAGAAAGAGAGATAGAGTGAAAGAAAGAGAGAGAGAAAGAGAGAGAGAAAAAGAGAGGGAGAGAAAGAAAGTGAGAGAGATGTCTCCAAATATAAAATATTATGGCAATACGAGGCAATCATTTTTGTCTTTATCCATAACACATTTTATCCCGAGTGTGTTGAAGAGCCCATTTTTTTCACAATGTGTGACAGTGTACTAGTCATAACATTTTTTTCTTAGCTGGACATTAACTTTTAAACACTTTTAAATGTAAGGTACATGAGCGACAGCTTGAGGGCGTCGATTGGAGTGAAAACGTTTTGTGAGGGAGGGTGGGGATAAGGCTGGGGGGAGACACGGTGCATTGCTTACGTTACAAACCACCACCAGCAGAACTCGCCTGTCCTCGAGGAACGTGACGTGAACAAAGGGAAACAACACCCAGAGAGAGCGTCTGGAGAGTGTAACGCAAGACAAAGGAAGGTTGCGGCCCTTGCTGTCTCCATGGACGCCAGCTTTTTTTGCCCCTGCAAGGAGTCTCATTACAAATCGCCATGGGAGGTCATTAGGATAATAGTAGCTCTCACATTATGGAAGCACATTGCAGGTTAAATAATTAGCGCAACGTTTAACATAGGATCTGTTGGCGAAATAAATGAGTAAAAACAAACTGATATTTACATATGGATACTTTGGCGGGCTCATGACTCACCCTTATCCCCCCTTTTCTTTTCACTATATATTAGATGTTTTATTTTCGGATGTTTTTACATGTTTAAATACTTTTTCAGAAATGCCCAAACCTTCCACAGGACGATTTGAAGGGGTGGCAGCGGGAAAGGTTTAAACCCAAGACTTTTGGGACCACTGAAAGCGCATGTCACACGACCGGTCAAGCAACATGGTTGTAGGGAACCTATAACATTTATAGCATGTAAATTTAGTTAAAATCGTTGTTTATACAATTTATCTAAGCATAGAAATGGTGGCCAAGATGGTAGAATAAATTAGCTTTCTTGGCTTTATCAAAATTTCTTATCTTCACCTATAAGCTGTGAATAACGACCGGGTTTGACTGAGACCAATCGTTATGAAAGCCTGAACACTGACCTGCGACGTCTTAACCTGTGGGCAGTGGAGAGCGATAGCTCGTGTTAAGGCTTTCTATAAGTAGGTCAGAACGCTGATCTGCGACGTGGCAACGAGCAATTGGTCTAAACTGCCCACAGGTTACGACGTCACAGCTCAGGGTTGAAACCTACTTTGACGATTGACACGGTTTGACTAGCTACTTCAAATCAATGTCATATAATTTGATGAAAGCTTCGGCTGTTACGCTGAACAGACGACGACTAACTGATGACCGGTGTGTTCTTTCATTTCTTCAAATCTTGAAGTACATTTTCAGTTAATATCATCTCAGACAAGAACAACATACGTCATAGGTCCAATGGCGTAGCTAGGAATTCGCCATCATTTGGTGGCCCTTGTGGCTTGACCTCTTTGGGGGCATTTTGCGTAATATTTAATATTTGTAAAAAAACAACAACACTTATTTGGGGGCCCCTCCTAGTAGGGGCATGGGTATTTTCAAATTCTCCCCCCTCCCCCCACCCCTGCATAGGTCACATAAAAACAAAAGAATACTTCCAGGACATGTTTGAATATGTGTACGCCGTGGAACAACGCAGAATATAAATAGAATAATAATTTAAACACTTCCAAAAAATAACAGGGAAGTATTGAAAAGAAAAAATGATTTTAAAAAGCTTAACTAAAAAATTGTTTTTAATTAAAGATAATTGATAATTAATTGTTATTTTAGGTCTAGGAAGGACCACCTAGTTCGAAACTAAATCACAATGACTTGAAAATGAATAGCAGATGGTATTTCAATGCATAAATTACACCAGGGCGGCGTGACCATTTTGACCCACCAGTCACCAGGGAAGTTCTGGATGGGTAAAGAGTGGTGTGTGTGTGGGGGGGGGGATTAGGGTAGAGAACTAACTAGGTTATTTCTAGCAGAAATGTGCAGTCCCTTCGACTACAAGTAGTGGGCATACTCGACATTGGAAGGTGGTGAAGCTATTGCCTTCTGCCACACACAACCATCACTCACACAGTGTCACACACTATCTCACACACAAAAGCTCTGACTCAAACCCAAGTAGTCTGCGTTAATAACGTTTTATCTAGCGCTCTTCCATGCTGTTAAAACTTAACTCAGTTCCTATAAAAAACTAATCTGGAAATATATTTGTCTATTTTCGAAGGGATTCGAACTCTAGACCCTCATTTCTTTTAATAAATCCTAAATGCCTTATGCTTAATAAGATACACGTTAAATGGATGACATGTTTTAACGAGTCTGTTACGATATTAAGAAGTGCAATAAAACAAAACCATTTCTTTGTCACTAAGTATAGGATTGATTATATTTCACGGACGTAGAGATTCTAAAACTAATACAGAAACGTAAAATACTATTCTAAAAACATTCATAATTTTCAAATATAATAATTTTATAATGTTTGTCATTTTTAATGTGTTTAAAATGAGTTTTTTTCTGTTCAAAATGAGTGGAAATAAAATTTAAAATATAAGCAGATAGCGTCTCATGGAAGATAACAAGGATAAAAGAAGTAACAGTTTTATTTTATCAGTTGCGTCCCTTGAACTAAATAAAAAAGAATAATAAAAAAATATAGCTGTAATGTGTTGTGGACTGTGCACAAACTTATAATTATTACAATTAAAGTTTGCTGTAGTTTATTTATGTGAAAAGCACAGAACTGACAGTCATCAATATAACTGTATAAATTCAATTTCTCTAACTATGTGATTATGACAACTATCGAGGTAGTAGTGGATATTATAGAATTATTTCATAGTTAACCTCACATGGCTATACACCAATCTGGCAAGGAATAACAGTTGTAAATACTCTTGTTACCATAGCCATCCCTGCTAAAAGCACATTTCCTAAAATTTGAAAAGAAGCACCAATGCTACATTAAGTAAACACACACACGATTATTTTGTTTACATTGTTCCTCCACGAGCACTATGGGTTATCCCCCTTTTATTTATTATTTCAAGTGCTCAGAAATACTCTTTCCTCTTCTTTTTTCTTATCTTATCTTATATAATACAGACGTTACTTCAAAAAAGAAGATATTACGTCCTACGCGTCATGCATTTAGTCATGCAAATTAACCAATGACTTAAATTCTGCCAAGTCACTGGTTTTCCTGGCTAGCTCAGGCAACCCATTCCATGCTCTAATAGCACTAGGGAAGAAGGAGTATTTGTACAAATTTGTCCTAGCATATGGGGTGAGGAATGTGCCTTTATTTTTGTGTCTTTCAGAGTATTTTATTAAATTTTGTTTTTGTATTTGAAGATTATGGTTCAGTGTTTTATGTATAATTGCTACTTTACTTTTAAGTCTTCTGTCCTGAAGGCTTTCTAAATTTAGTGATTTTACTATAGGTGTTACTCTAGTCAAATGTGAATATTCATTTGTTATGAATCTCACTGCTCTATTTTGTGTCTGTTCCAGTTTCTTAATGTTTTCTTGAGTTAAGGGGTCCCAAATGGAGGATGCATATTCTATTATTGGCCTAACCAAGGTTTAATAACATTTTAGTTTTATGTTCTTATTTGATTTATAGAAATTTCTTTTAATAAATCCTAATTAAATGCTTTGTTTGATTTTTTTATAGTCTCATCAATATGTGGATTCCATGACAGTTTTTCATTTATTATAACACCTAGGTATTTTGCGTTTTTATTCTGTGTTACTGGTTTGCCATGAATAAGATAAGTGGAATTAATTTGTTTTAGTTTTTTTGTTACTCTTAACAACTGACATTTTTCTGGGTGGAAAGACATGCTCCAATTTGATTCCCATTTCTGTAATTCATCTAATTCTCTTTGTAAAATATCTGTGTCTTGTGTTGTTTTTATTGTTCTATATATTATGCAATCGTCTGCAAATAATCTGACTTTTGTTCCTGAACTAATGCAATTTGGTAAATCATTTATGTAAATTAAAAATAGTAGTGGACCCAAGACTGTTCCTTAAGGTACACCTGAGTTTAATGTTATCGGTGTTGATTTAGAGCCATTTATTATTACAGTTTGTTCTCTCCCTATCAGAAAATCTTTAATCCACTGATGCAGTGGTACCATTAATGCCAAAATATTTTAATTTTTTAAGCAAACTATGGTGGTGAACTTTGTCAAAAGCCTTAGAAAAATCTAGTAAGATAGCATCTATTTGTTCACTATTATCTAAACCTTTAGAAAAATCATCAATTAGTCCTATTAGTTGTGTTTCACATGATCTATATTTCCTAAAGAAATGTTGGTATGGTGTGAGGACATTTTGTTTGTCTAAGTGGTTTATGATGTTCCTACATATTATGTGTTCTAGGATTTTACATGTGATGCTGGTAAGTGATACTGGTTTGTAGTTTCCTGTGTCAGATTTTTCTCCTTTTTTAAATAGGGGGTGACATTAGCTTCTTTCCAGTCCTTTGGTACTCTGCCCTGGTTAAGTGAAGCCTGAAAGAGTATTTTGAACACTGGGGCTAGCTCATTGCTTAGTTCTTTGAGTAATCTAGCTGGAATACCATCAGGTCCAGACGCTTTCTTTGGTTTGGTGTTGGCTAATAGTTTTTGAATTACATTTTCTTGTACTACTATATCTTCTATGTTGTCTACTTGGTTCAAATTCAGTAATATGTCTTTGTCTCCTGGGGCTGAGAATGCTGATGCAAAGTATTTTTTAGGATGTTTGCTTCAGTTTCATTATCATTATGTATTATGTTATGTTCATCTTTTAATGGCGCTATGCCTGTTGTTTCCATTTTCTTAGACTTAATGTATGACTATAGGTTTTTGTTGTTATCTTTAGATATTACATTGTTTATGTATTCACTCTGCAGCTGTCTGCTTACTTTTTGGGTTAAGTGTTTAATTTGTATATACTTTTTGTAAACTCTTTCTGCCTTAGTTTCTTTAAATTTTCTATATAGGTTTTCCTTCTGTTTACAAAGCTTCTTTAGTCTAATATTAAACCAGCATTTATTTATTTTGTTTGATGTGTATTTAATTGGTATATGATTTTCTTTAATGCTTTTAAGATGGTTTTTAATGAACTTCCAGAGGTCATCGACTGGTTGGTTAATGTCTTTTTCTAATAAGAATGTTTGTTGAAAGTTTAATGCAGCTTGGTGTAGTTGTGTTAGGTTACATTTATTCCAGAGTAAGATTTTTCTTTTGGGTTTTGAATTGGCTAATGCTTTTATCTGACTGTGTATTTTTATGATCTCATGGTCTGATAGACCAGGGATAATATCTTTCCTTCCTACCCTCTCTTTCCATCTCACTCTCACACACACTCACTCTATCTCTTACTCTATGTCCCTCCATTTCTATCTCTCTCTCTATTTCTATTTCTCTCACTCTTTCACGTTAGCAGTCATATGTATACTCCAAATTTTTGTAACAAAGGTGCCGGTATCTTTTATGAAGGTGATGGAGAAAGTGGTAGATTGGCGATTGTGAGGTCTGAAATATCGTAGTTATTATCTTTTTTTTTTTTAGAAAACCTTCAAGCAGTGGACACCAGGTAGAAAGTGGCTGCTGGAGACAGATTACTAAAAAAACAACAACATCCTGCCGCCCAATGGGTTGAAATACGCGGGGAGGATCTAGGTCTCTATCAGAACAGGTTAGGGAAAACGCGTAAACCCTTAAGTAAGCGAGTATAAGGTTTATAAGAGACCCCGGATGTTCGTTTTAAATAAAGACGCAATGAGTTGAGAATCCCTGACAACAGTTCCACACAATGACTTGAGGCTAAAACTACAAATTAAACCAGGTACTTACTGACTGCTTCTATCACCTCGGCCAGCAACACACCGTCCGCCACATCATTCTGTAGGTCAACGATATGCCGCTTGTTGCGAGCCTTGTCCAGGTAGTGATTGGCCCAGTCCGTGTAGATCTGAGGAGGAGAACAACTAGACGTGAGACCCTGGGAAGTAAAAACATTTCAAAGCAGGCAAACATTGATACGTTTATACTACACGTTGTACAATCAATAGCACTGTTATCAAAGTCCGTAACTTCGCCTTGGTATAATAAAGGGCCCTGGTTGGGGGAGGTCTACCTAGCAATGAACAAAAACTTTCAACGGGTCAGCAACTTTCAATTTTTATAAAATTGTTATTTTGTTATCTATTAATATTTGTACCATTACTTTTAGTCTTTCAGTCTTACGGTTGGCACACACTGTCGTGGTTAGGTGTCAGATTGTAGCGTGATCGTAATATAGAAATAAACTCCGGATATCTGGCCTTACCCTCTACAAACTCAAAAATATACTTTTTTTGTGTGCTAAATATGCCAATTCAATTTTTAAAAAGTCTTAGTCTATTACTTTCTTCTAAAATATGGCATACCTTCAGCTATAAAAGGTATTATTAATACGTGGATTTTTGCAAGCTTCTCGAAAACGTGTAAAGGGATAAACACAAATCCTCCCCAGGGCCTCCAGGTATAATGCTTAGAAAGGAATAATTAACGTTTTTTTTTTTATTTTGTCTATATTTTCTCTGTCATATAATTTTCCAATTGATTTGAATACATACTAATGTATCTTTTTTTTAGTTACCAAATCCTCGAATAGATAGATAGAGAGATAGATAGATAGATAGATAGATAGATAGATAGATAGATAGATAGATAGATAGATGATGGATGGATGGATGGATGGATAGATAGATAGATAGATGAAAATTATACATAAGTATTGACAAAAATTGATAGTAGACTAAACAGCAATAAATATTTATAATTATTCGTGTCAATTCCTAACACATTCTAGTTGTTTTTTTCAAGTATCCATTTTCTTGAAATTTCTTCTTGTATTTTCACCCCCCCCCCCCCCTTGCCGATTGTCTATCTAAAGATCATGTCCCTAAGTCTTCCCTCACCAGACTTCTGCACGGTACCACATGCGCCTTATACAAACAGAGCCTGGATCGACTTAAACATTCCCTCTCTCCAGCACACACGCACGCGCGCACACACAAAGAGATATAATACGTGCACGCTGCACCACCCTCCCCCATCTTTCTATGCACCCTACTTCTTACTCCCCCCCTCAAACTAATGCACAGTAGGCCTGTAAGTCCATACCTTTGTGTGTACCAGTGTAGATACACTTATGTAACAAATATAAAATGACACAGGAAGACACAACGGTAAGGGTATGTTATCATTCTACACCATAAGACAGTGTTATATAAATAATGTTTTTTATTTGATAGTTTTTCTAGAGTCCTTATAGCTAGGATAAGGCCTGAATCAGTCATGAAAACCAAAGGCGTGGATATAATTGTCTCCAATTAACATGTACCTTTTGGTAATCGGAGCAGCCTTATCTTTTTCTTTGAAGTAACGTCATTAATTCATACGATTAGATTCGCATTATAAGATTTTCATTAACATCACCGACATTTTCCACTTATACAACACGTTTGGCCCTTGACAGACATAACAGACAAACAACCCCCCCCCCCAAAAAAAAAAAAAAGATCACCAAAGAGTAAGGTAAGATGAAATAAATCTAAAGTGAGCAGACGACAAGTGTGTGCTCACCCCCACCCCTTACCAAAACTTGGCCTCTTAAGTATTCTTTACAAGGTCAGCATCAAGGTCAAATGAAAGAAGGGAAAAAAAACTGTCTTGCGTCACGAATAATAAGAAGGTGATGTTTCCAAGGGAGATAAGACGTCATGAAAATACATCGACAGTCCCGGACATATCAACACGGTAACACATTTTGATTGGAAGGAAGTGTTTCTGTAAGTGTGCCGACACTGCTACCCCTTCCCCTCCCAATCAGTTTTATTTCTAGATCATGTCGCAATGACCATGGAAGGAAGACGCTGAGAAACAAAAACCTAGAAACCCAGACATTTTTTTTTAAATCAGAGGCTCAACAAGAAAAACATTGTTAAAAAATACTTCCGTATTTTTTAAAAAAAAACGTATTTGTATCAATTAGTTTGGATCAGTCATGTAATTACATTTTTAATAGATCTAGATCTAGGAATCTAGACTAAATAAAAAAGCATTTATAAAAATGTAAAAACAAAAAAGAAAGGAGGAACGATCTAAATTCGAAATGAAATCTCAAGCCTGTCAGGCTTCTCAAGCCAACACGTTAACCACTCTGCTAGTGGAGATCTTATGAATATGGAAGATTGTATAGTTATCTATTGTTTCTATAGTCTCGTCCTATTTTTCAGGTTTGTGTTCACTAAAACTCAGACGACAACCAATAATGGGGACTAATTCAGCTTATACCACCACTTCAGCCAAGTACTAATTCATTCCCTTGTTTGAGATACCAAACAAGATAATTAATTAACAACTAATAGGTGTTTTTTTTTTTATTCTTTTGTTGTCAAGTGAAAGAAATAATTGTGTGAAATTTCAGCTTAATCGACATTGGGTGTGGGAGAAATGACGTGTACATAGTTTTGACCAGACAGACAGACAGAGTGACTTGATATAAGCTTTGTGAAAACCCACCGAAATAATTCATTAGCAACATCATTCCAGAAGTACTTATCCTAGAAGACAGAATTTTAAAAGTACTTATCCCAAACGTAGTCAAGTTTGAAGTGAAAATTCTAGAAGTATCCTACAAGTACTAATTCTAAAAGAAATCATTATAGAAGTACTCATCATTGTAGTATGTCCACATATCCTAAAAGTACTCATTATAGTAGTAGGCCCACATATCCTGGAAGTACCCATCAAAGTACAAGGCCCACACATCCTGGAAGTACTCATCATAGTAGTAGGCCCACATATCCTGAAAGTACTCATCTTAGTAGTAGGCCCACATATCCTGGAAGTACCCATCAAAGTACAAGGCCCACACATCCTGGAAGTACCCATCAAAGTACAAGGCCCACACATCCTGGAAGTACTCATCCTAAAAGTTTTCATTCTAGAACAGTTCAGTGAAGTATATGTTTGTTTAAGGTTTTTTGTATGACTTCTAAAGTTGACCTCGAGGAATACAATACAGTCCAGACTGGCAATCGAAACTCCCAGATGGTGAGTATAAAAACTTTTTAGAGCCTAAGTAGTCCTAACTATCCTCCCCCATGTGTGGAACTAGAGATTTTTCAGCCTCGATGTCAATGAAGGGAAAAATAAAGTTCAAAATAAGGTCATACTTTATTTAAAATAAGTGTTTCAATTCAAAGTATTATGTCTGTATAAAAACTAATCTATTCGTCATGGACTGATTATCCAATCAATATTACCTAAGCTGACATATGCATGCACTAACCTCTATCACCACACAGACAGACTTGGGACAAGTCCAGACGGGATATTTTGCAGACGTCAATTCTGCGCTGTTTGGAAATGTCACAGGGGTAACGCAACTCATTTTTTTTTTGCGGAATATTTGTGTGTGTGCCCTCGGCAAATGGCTCATATTTTGTTTGCTTTTTTTTGGTTTTATGGTAGGCAAGAAGCCAAATTGTCGTGATAGCTACTGATTTTTTTTACCTTTATATATATTTCTGGATTCTGTCTGTCCATTTATACATCTTTATCAATGTATCCATTTATATCTCTATATATTCTATACTAATTAATAAAACAAATTATGACATAAGTTTCTTATACAAATGAACACACTTTGACCAATCCAGACCAATCGCTATAGTAGACCTGAACATATACCTATTATCATGTCAACGACCTATTGGTCTCCACTGACCATACGTTGCCACGACACAGGTCAGTGTTCAGGCCTACTATAACGATTGGTCTCCACTGACCATAGGTTGCCACGTCACAGGCCAGTGTTCAGGCCTACTATAACAATTGGTCTCGGACTAATCGAGTCAAACCAGATCATGAATACTCCTTGTATCATTGCAATGACCGCAGGATACGTTAGATGTAAAGATCCTCTATTTGAATGGCCGACAGATGTCATGTGGCCACCAATCGGAGGCCCTAGGCGGCTGCCTAGTTTGCCTATGCATAAGGCAGGCCCTGGTTTCACTGTCTTAAGTACAACTGGAGTTTCATAGTTTCGATAAATTCCGCAACAAGGGTGTACACAATGCTACGCGCCATGTGTAGTTTACAATTCCCAGGCTTAAAACATTTCGTGTTGAATAATTTCACTTTTTTTTAAAAAGATAAATGATTTTTATTTTATTGTTTCCTTTTTTTTTTTTTTACATGTTTCGGATGTTTCTTCACAGTTGAAGATAATTTACTTTCTAGTCCAAACCTTCCGCAGGACGATGGGGGATGGCAGAGGGAAGGGTTTGAACCTGGGACCATCGAGAAGTCCGAACGACAGTCCAGCGCGCATACCGCACGACCAGGCAGACAACTAGTAAATACTACATGTAATAAGTGTCATCTATAGTGACCTATTTTCTATTAAATAAACAAAGAAAAAGGGACAATATCAGTCAGTCACGAGCCAAAGAGTACTCTCCCATATCGATGCCATAATGAGAAACTGGCCCAGTGTCGTGGGATAAAACCGACCAGTTGGCCAAGACCCAGGAACATGATTGTTGCCACATAATAGAAAGCTATGTGTGACAAAACAACAACAACAACAACATATTGAGACATTTAGTTCGAATCAGTGCAAAAGACAAACAAATATAGGTATTTATTATTAAAAGTAATTGTGGATGTTTAGCATTAATTTTTTTAGATCGTAAACAATGTCAAGGACACTAAACTCAAAGACAACTGTTGCCATTTCACTGATAAACATTTCTGCTACAAGGAAAAGAACTCATATATTTGTTTTAGTAAAGCGCTAAAAAGTGCGCAAGACTTATTATATGCCTTTAAAAATACAATACTCATCAATACTTCCTCTATTCTGTGCACTCTATACATGAAAATCTTAAATAGTGTTATTACATTCTATTAAGCAACAAATTATTACAATTAATTGGGGCGTAGTGGCTGAGTTGTTAAGTTCTTGAGGGAGTTCGAATCCCGGTGGAGGTTTTGATATTGAATTCCGGGATTTTTAGGGCCCATCTGAGTCCATCCTGCTCTAATGGATACCTGAAATTAGTTGGGGAAAAGTAAAGGTGGTTGTTCGTAGTGCAGGACACTTGACACCCTCGTTAAACGTTGGCCACAGAAACAGATGACCTTTCCATCATCTGCCTCAAGGCCTGAAACGGTAAAACTTTACAAGTAATAGCGTCACGACACTTAATGTTATCCTAATGTTATCCTAATGCTATCCTTATATTATCCTTATGTTAGTCTTTCAATGTTCCTTACCAGCCCTTATTTTTCACTGATCCGGGCTAAATGAGCCCATTTAACTCTTTCTCTCCTAATTAACGAAACCAACGTTGATTTCAACTCATTAAATGAGATTAATGTTTAATTTTATGAACTTTATTTTGTGTTATATAAAAAGAGCATGCATACCCCTTTAATTTTATCTATATTATAAAGTAGAATGTGAGGTGTATGTATGTGACTTATAGACATCAAAATCGCTTGACCAATCTTGATAAAACTTGGCAGGAATGTTTCTTGGGTACCAACTTAGACCTTATGTATTGTAGTCCTAAAACAAACTTTAGACCATAAAGAAAAAAAAGTTGTCCGACTCTATTACAGCTATAGTATTTTATGGATCTAGGCCACGTCTACAATGTTGACATGAGAAAAGATCGAAAGGATTTAGACCTAGATTTAATTTTAAGAAATACACTTTGCGCAGATAGTTTTTTACTTTGACACAAAAGAAGATCCATTGATTTTATTATATAATAAAATTAACCTTCAATTTTGTGTTTCAAAAGCATTTTTGCATTAACTAGTTCGTTATATCTGTGACTACAGATTTCCTGACGAACATTCTTTCATTATACAATACCGTAATGAATCGCTTACTAAAAATTAATTCGTTTAATTGTTTACTTTATAATCCCATCCCTAGATCTAAAACTCTAATTCAACTCTAAGATGATAAAACTTCTCTTCGCACAGATAGTTTTATACTTCAACACATGAACATACTAACTATAGTCCATTCATTCATGAATCGCGTACTAAAAATTATTTCGTTTAATTGTTCACTTTATAATCCCATTCATTTAACAAAACTATCGCTCGTTTCGTTTTTAATAGATATGAATTTATCGGCTTCGGGTAAACCCATTTTCGCAAAACTAATTTTATTTTCATAGTGAAAGAGAAAAAACTTGAAAGGATCATTAGCTACGTTTAACAAACATTTAAATCCAATCCTCCAGATTAGTAAACACAAACTTAGACCCGCAGGCCGCGGGTAATGTCAGGCTAGTACCAAATAAAACATTTTCTAATAACAAACGACAAAGCTGTTGAAGCATACTTTTAAAAGGGGAGTGAAATGGTAAAGGACAAAATAAAGTTGAAAAGTGGGAATATAATTACGGAAAGAGTTAAGCCATGACTGCTAGGCCACAGAACTGACTTACTACTAAGGCGAGCTGATAGGTACATTAACAAGACAGAGCACAATGCTATACGTTTTAAACTGAAAGGGTACGAACAAAACGATGACATTCTGAAGTCCAATATACGCCTACTCAAAAGAGCGGTATAATATAATTAAAACATAGGTTGTAAAAATAGATTTCCTCACAGGAAAGCCTCGTTTTAAAACAGAACGTGAACGAGAAGAAGAAGAAAAAGGTCCGCTAGTCTGGTTGGGAATATGCCATTTCTCCATGAGAAAGGCAGGTGCAAGTAGGCTGGAAGGTGAAAATGAAAGGTAGGTCAATGGATGGGCCTAGACATCAAAGGGAGGTAATCTAGGTCATGGGAAAGAACTGCTGGTAAGAATAAGTACAGTATACACACATATAGTCTGTCGAATGATAAAAGGTATGGACGAGAAGGCTAAAAAAAATGTCACAGTTAGGTCAAGTTTTAGTCACGTGTTATAAGAACTAAGAGAATCTCTTGCCCGTTCCCTTTTCATAAAGCTTACATCCAAGTTTCTGTGTCTGTCCGGGTGGAATCTTGTACCACGTGATTTCTCTCCCTTCTCATTCTCGGATCAAGTTGAAACTTTGTTACTGTTATTTATTGTTGATGACATCTACCAATTACAAAAACCTAATTAGTTGCAATTAATTTATCTTGTTTTAGATAGAAAGTGTAATAAAACGGCAGCGATTAAAGTGGGTTCTCCCCCCCCCCCACCCCAAAACGCGAATGTGATTGTTGTCAACATGCAAGATAGCAGACTCGTAAAAGTTGCAAGACCAGGAGAGTAACTTAAGCAATTGTGTACAGTTGCGATTGATTCAAAACAGCTGATTCGATTTCACTTAAATGAATCGAGTTTTTAGAAAATATTGTATTAGTATACAATTTATAGCAACTCTGTCTGTCTCTCTTGTAAAAAGTTTGTACATGTTATTTCTCACACCCATTCTCGCTTCAAGTTGAAAATTTGCAAAACTATTTATTGGCATAGACAAGATATGAATCAATAAAAAAAACAACAACAATTGGTCAATTAATTAAAGGAAATTAATTATTTTGTTTGATACCAACAAGGGAAATTAATCCGTTAGTATTCACAGATACGCTACATATGTAGGGTTTCGTCCCCTTAGATAATTGAATACGTTATTTCTCCAACAACCATTCTCTAATCAAGATGAAACATTAATAATTATTTTTTGTATTTATTGAGGTAAATGAATTATTGGTATGTAATGAGATAATTCGACTAGAAAACCAATATCATGACTTTTTTCAACAGATTACAGTAAACAGTGATCGCTCCCAAACACTTCTCACACGACATTGTATAATTAAGTACTATAAACATACTGGACATGACCTTCTGACACGCTGGACACACACGAAATATAAACAACTCAGTCACACTATATGCTAATAAATTATTTTGTTTGATGTCGAATAAGGAAAGTAACTTCTACATTATTGAGATAAACAGTTGTAAGTGCTAAGTTCTTCCCCTTTGATAAGCTATGTTTGTTTTTTTTAAAACAACGATTTTTTTTTATTTTGCTGTTTTAAAATAATGTCTTCTTTCATAAAAGAAATACTGTACTATACAAGTGTACAGTTTAAATCACGCAGACGATGGCCGAATGAAATGAGACTTTTTTTTTGGTCCCTGCCCCGCAACATGACGGATATGAATCGCCCTCAACAACATCGTCAATTAAAAGCACTTATTTTAATGACATCTTACTTGAAAATATATTTTCGTATAACGGAGCATTCACTTCGACATGTGAATCCAAATAAAACCTTCTTATCTCTGTCAACATGCATATTCATTTAAATCACTTCTGCTGTCACTGACTATTAGATACCCTATTGAAAGCTACAATCTGCCAGAGAAGAATGCGTGCATAAAGGAATGCCATAAAATCTAGATCTAGAGCGAGATCTAATTGTTCCTGACTTCTACAATACCTAACCCTCATCCTAGCGAAACTGTGTCCTTCACCTTTCTCCCCGCATTCCCCTCCATTTTGTGATCTCTTCGATTGGAGCTCTCTGCCATTAAAACTCACTCTTAACTCTAATAATGATCAGAAAAGTATAAAAAAAAAGAAAGATAAAAAAATAAAAAAACCGAACAAAAAACAACAAACAAAAAAAACAGAAGAGGTAGATAAAAAAAAAAAAGCGGGAGATGAAAGCGGAAGAGAAGAAAGCAAACGAAGTCTGAAGTGCAGGCAGGTGTGCCAGATTTTTTTATGCACATTGGCCAAAAATAAAATAAAACAAAACCAAAAAAAAAAAAAATCAAACTCATTACAAAGGAGCTGCCTATTAAGTGGTCTTCAGAAGTCTGCCTGGCCTCCCCCAGAGACGTGCATACATGTGTTAAACAAGACTGTGATATTATCTGGCAGTTGTATCTTGCTTATCAGACATGCTTGCTTCTATATAGTTTGCACGTGAATATCGTAATGGGATATTCCGCTCGTTCGTCTTGAACTCCGACGTAATGACGACTTTAATCAATGAAGAAACATATTTGAGCTAATAAAGAGGGAAACAATATTAAAGCATGTCTGTTATTAACGGTAATGAGGCCGAGTGGAGAAGAGCTAGTCTTTGGAACTGACGATCTTGGTTTCGAATCTCGGTGATTTTGAATTTCGGGATTTTTAGAAAACACCCCTGTGTCGACCCACCTAACATTGGCCATTCAATGTAAAGCGATAAAGTAACATCTCGCGAAATGGCTAACAATTTCTCTGATTGGCCGATTTCTAGCATTGGCCGAAACATAAATCTAAACGCAATCACGTCCACAGCAAGGACAACATTATGCACAGAATGTAGTGGGCAAAAGGCAAATTTAAAGAAGAAAATCTTGTCCTTTGCCAGTTTGGGAAGTAATAATGGGATGTAATAGAACTCATTCATTTATCGTTTTTATATTAGGCTTTAATTTTTCATTTTTACAAAGTTCACGCTGTCTGTCTGGGTGGAATATTTTGCAGGCTATTTTGTCTCTCTTCCCATCTCTGGATCTAGTTTAAACTTTGCACTATCATTCATTGTCACTGGTAGATGTTCTAGTATTAAAAAATAACCAGTAAATAAATTAATTAGCCGTTATTAATTAATTTAGTTTAGTATTAAGAATGTACTAAGCTGAGCCATCTGTAGAGAATTAGGTCGTACACTAAATATTTTAAAGTAAATTTAAAGTAACTATAGACTATTAAACTACCTTTTCTAAAAAAAGCTTTTGAAAAGGCGACAGGGAAACTTTATCCCAGATTATTTCCAGTTACTCCACCAAATGTTCCGCGAAGGTGCTTGAACAATTGCTCACTGAGCTTAAAATAAGCCTGAAAGCTACTTGACACTATCCCAATATAGTGTTTCCAATCTCACAACTGTATAATTGTTAGTATCAATCTATTAGCAATTAATCAATTAATTTATTCTTAATAATTGATATACTTTTACTCAGCTTTTTTTTTTGTTATATTTACATGTTATTAATGATTTTTTGGCTGCCTGTTTGTTTGACATGTTTTGTTGCTTTTTTAAAATTCTTTTTCAAAATGTATATATCCTAAGCTAGGGGGCGAAGTTTTATGAAACTGGTGTGGTTCGAGAATAGACGAATGTCACAGTCACGTTAATATTATTTTGTATTAGTATTCTTTTTATTCATAATATAGTGATCTCTTTATAGGATCACGAACAATATAGAATTAGTTATGCACATCTACAAAGAGGGTAAGACCATAAAACTATTTGAAACTTTCTTTTTAAACAATTTCTTGGTCTGTTAATTATGAATTTTTTTTATTACACAATAGTCACAATAATTGATTGGATCGGTTTTCTATCTGGTTTGAAGTGACAATGATTAAATCTTGATGTTTACAATTGTGATCTAAGAATCAGTCCTACTTACACTCTTACTTACAATCATGTTCCTATCGAGGTCAAAAGTCAATCAATCAAGTCAGGTAAATCTTCCCCGTCCCCCATTTTGTTTTTGAAATTCCCGTTTTGTTCCAAGAGATGGAAAAACAAAATATGCTGTCGAATGTTTGGCTGTTTGCTTTTTCTCTTTCACTCTCTCTCACTATCTCGCTCTCACTCTCTTTCATTCTCACTCTCTCTCTCTCTCTCTCATTCTCTCTCTCTCTCTCACTCTCTCTCACTCTTTCTCTCACTCTCTCTCAAACACACAGTCTCTCTCTCACTCTCTCACTTTCTCTCAAACACACTCTCTCTCTCTCTCATTCTCTCTCTCACTTTCTCTCAAACACACTCTCTCTCTTTCTCACTTTCTCTCAAACACACACTCTCTCTCTCACTGTCTCTCTCTCTCTCTTTCTCTCACTCTCTCTCTCAGTCTCTCTCTCTCTCTCACTCTCTCTCTCACTCTCTCTCTCACTCTCTCTCAAACACACTCTCTCTCACTCTCTCTCTCTCACTCACTCTCTCTCACTCTCTGACTCTCTCTCTCTCACTCTCTCAAACACACACATACTCACACGTTCTCAATTCATTTCTAATGTATTTTTAATTTTTAATGCGATTGCTTTTGTAGCACTAGCGCTTTGTGGCAAAACGAATAAAATTGTTAAATTTTTGTTGGAGTTGAGGCCGAAGGCCGAGAGTCAGAAGGATGGGCGTTTAGTGTTGATTTACAATGAGTTGTATATTGTTTGAATTGTTCAAGCTTTTAACCACGGGGGGGGGGGACTCGCTAGCATGAGAAAATTATTGTATTAATGACGTGTTAAGTAAGTCCTAAATAAATCCTACATTCCTACAAAGATCTTCACCAGGCAGAAAAAAGCGAGAAAAGCAAAAGAGGATATGACTGGATGGTATGACAGGGTTAGCGAGCCTATCTCAGCAGACGACAAAAAAACCCGGCTTGCCTGGAGATGTGAACGTACGTTGCCCCAACCAAGGTATCAGTGTAAGTGCATTTTGACCATTGCCAGAGAAGTGCAAACAGGAAGCTGTTTACATTGTATTAGCTTCCGGTTTCTACACAGAAGAGGCATTTCATGAAAGGGAGATAATTCTTGAACTTACGGTTTAAAAAATATCAATATTTAAACATATAACGTCTGCATGTTGTCATATGTATTTACCACTCAATTCCATAGTAACAACTAGGAACTTTGTCGATGACCACTACATGAGCACATCTGCTACTCATGGTACACAGGCACAGAGTACAACACAGGCATCAAGAGGACAAACGAAACGGATTTTTTCACTAGGATAATTTGTCTATTTGTATTTGTATTTTGCTAACATTGATAATTGCACTGAGGAATGTAATACATAAGGAGCCCCCCCCCCATATATCATATAAATCTGGGGGGGGGGGGGGGAATTTATACCATCTCCATTTTTTTTTATGACTAAACATGTTTTTAAAAATACACACATCTTTCTTTTTGTTTTTTAAATCTTAAAATTATAGTTTTTAGACTTGCCGGAAACTGTAAAGCAACTAGCCTTGCATTCTGGGTGATGGACCACCGCGCTGTCACGTGACTGGGGTTTTAATCCGAATGTTATTGTTAACGCAATCGGGAAACACGAGAATAATGAGCTGCAGAAAAGTACACTAACGCGATTCAACACACACACACACACACACACACACACATACACTTTTAAATTTTAATGACATGCAGACGATTAGCACGCGCGCTCAGGAAGAAATCTCATACTCTCCAAGAAAATTTGTTTTTCTTTCATAAGAATTGCATACACGTGAGACTGACCTCTCTGAAACTCATTTTCCTGTAATTACCATGTTCGTTTTAAACGGTTTAAAGTTTCGTCTGCCTGACCGTCCAGTTAGCATTTTGAACTCACCTCAAGATGGTCCCTAGATCGAAATCCGCTGGCAGACCACCCACGTCGTTCTGAAGAGGTGTCGCTGTTTGACGTAATGACATTACTAAAACTACGTCTGACATTTCTGACTACAGTATTGATAAGATCGATAAGATTGTGGTATTCTATCATTGCTGATCAAGTCAAGATCATATTGGATACCTTTTTGAAATTTTGTGTACTTATTAAATTTCTCATTTATTCATTTTTTTAAATTTTTTTTTAGTAACAGAAACATTATTTAATATCAAAGACATACTACCTAACCTTCCTGGCCATTGAATCCATAAAAGACACAACAATGATACAAGTATCCTCTACCCCAGAACAATCAACACAATATCAAATATCCCTGACCCCCATCACCCCATTTCTGGAAAACTACCTAAGCATTGTACAAGTATATGAAAATCAAACTAGATAATTCTCTACCCTAAAATCCATTATTTTTCTGAATGTCAATTCTAAGTGATTAGGATGAAAAACCTTATTATTATGTAGAGCTTTGAGCCAGCTAGCCCAAACAAGGTTCCTGTATTCGGAAACAATAATTAAGTTGGAATCGTGCATCATTTTATTTTTAGTTTTGGCAGCTTGTTTAATACAATTGACAAGTTAACATTTACATAGTTGCCACAGTTTGCTTCTAATATGAGAAATACGGGAGTACAGGAAATGTAGTATTATTGATTTTTAAATGTCAAGTAATCAATGTTCGAATGGTGCATAATGTCTCGCATAATTGGATATTATATTTTAAAACTAATGCAATTCAGTATTCGATACAAGTACGGTTAATATAAGTTTCTTTTTTTTCTTGCTAATTATTATTTCAAAACATGTTGCGGGCCGTATGAAACCTTTCCGCAGGTCATAGTTGGCCTATCGCTGGTCTTGGGAGTCCCTGGCTCTTATTCCCTCCGCAGACTATGCATAGCAGATGACATTGGGAATTCTTCCATTTGACATGCTGATGACATGTCCGAGTCAACATAGTATTCCCTGTGCCAGAAGAGCATAGATACTGTACTAGATCAAGTTTTTAAACTAAACTATTTTGTATTTCGTCCAGTCGATCAGGATGAAAAAAGATTAATAGAAGTAACAACACTAGTCAACCGGCAGTATAGCATACGCCGCTATTTTGCAGGGCCGGCCTTAGGCCACTGCAACCTATGCGACCGTAGGGGGCCCCGCACTTGCATAGGACCCGATCTAATTCAAGGTTTATAAATTATTAAATTAAATTGATTATAACTAAAAACAGATTTCCAGCGCCATCCTGTCGATTTACCAGAAGCTCCTGGAAATCTCCCGAAATTACAATATATACGAAAAAATCCTTAAAATATTCGGAAATATAGAGACAAAAATGGTCATTTTGGGGTGTCATCCAATATGGAAAACGCCAATCCTACGCGCGATATATAAAAACGGCATTATGCATTAGCCGTAATTGTGTAATCTGGTGAATGAAGCTTCTCGCGCCTCAAACTAATAAAGAATTACTTGAGGTCAACAATTATCAAAGATAGATTGAAACATTTGGTAATTCTTGCTATTGAGCGTGATCTATGTAGGAAACAGAATTATTATGATATAATGTATGACTTTGCTACACGCAAGGCTCGTAAAGTAATTCTGTACATAGTAAAGAATGAATAAAATGCATAGACGAATTTTTTTTCTAATACAAATTCTTAAAATTTCACTTATTATCCGCTTCCCTACCCAAACTTGGCCCCGCAAAATCCGTTTCCCATAGGGCCCCACATTGGTTAAGTCCGGCGCTATTTAGTGTTTGTAAAATGTTTGTTTGTAAAATGTTTTACATGTTTCGGATGTTCCTTCAGAGTTGACGATAGTTTACTGCCTAGTCCAAACCTACCGCAGGACGAAGGTTGGTGGGAGGGGCAGGGGTGACAGCCAGCGCGCAGCCATCCGTAGCGAGCTGTCAAAACGTGTTCTCCCCCCCCCCTCTTGTTTTTTTCGTGGAATGACTATCCGCATAAATAAGAGAGTAATCTTTCCTTTACTTTTTGCTTCTCGTCCAAACTCTTGAGGGAAGAAGAGAATTATATATATAGACTCTTTTTCTTATCACTTGATGGAATAGCATTTACATTGGTAGGTTTCTTACACGTGTTTGTCCCTTGTAAAGGTGTTAGAAAAATGTTTTTATCCAGTGTCTCTGCGGTATGTTTTATTAGGCTTTTGATAATAAATTATATTTAATACTTTTAGTTAGTTCTCCTTTTCTGACCTTTGAGATTAATAGAGCAGATGATGAAAAGTTCAATTCTGTGACCCACGGTTGGCAATGATGTCAGTTGGCCCGTACAAAGACTAACCGCCTTTACTATTCCACAACTAATGTTAGATGGACTCAGAGGCGCCCTAAAGATCCTGAAATTAAAAATCCCAGTTTTCACCAGGGTTTGAACCCTGGACACCCTCGGTTCGAAAGCCAAGCGCTATACCACTCAGCCACTGCGCCTCCCTAATAATTGTGGAATTTCAAAATATTTTGAGCACATTGTTTGTGAAATGAAATTGTCAAACAGTTCTAGGCAATAATGGACGTGGCTCCTGATCCCAAAAATATTGGTTGAACGGGCCCTGTTCCCAGAGGTCACGGAGAGGTCAAGAACTACACTACGCGTAAATCAACCTGACAACTTTCTTAATTGCAACGGAATCCTATATTTACCTCGCTTTCCAGGAGAGCAGTCGCAACCCTGAGTCTGTCACACCCTCCCTTCTTGCATGCACCACAACCTTCGCCACTTTGGCCCCAGCACCACTTGCTTCCCCCGAGGGGTGAAATGTTTTACGAGCTTTATCCATTGCCGTGCGCACTGTTTCCTGTTGGGGTCGACAGTGAATGCAGTAGATGGGCAAAGAAATGAGGAGTGGGGGGGGGGGGGAGGTGGAAAAGGGGGGGGGGGTGACATAGAACTCATGCTGGGGGCGCTCGTGCTGTGCTTATTTACAACAGTGGGTTGCAGCGGCTGTAGGACTTGATGCTACTAGTGTAGAGGCAACTGTTGTGCGTGAGTACCTGTTCTTGTGTTTACCCAATCCCACCATAGCCAACAGTGCTTTTCACTTGTAACAAATTCGCGAAAAAAAAACACAATTAAATATTTCAATTAATACTTAAGTGGAGCAGTAAAGCCCTTGGTCATCTTACCAAGGGACCTAAGTTCAAATCCAGAATATGGATGGCAGTAGCCATTACATTGGTAGGGTTTTTTTATAAGTGTTTGTCCCAAGTAGCTTTTTTTTTAAATTCTTAGCAGTTCCAAAGTTCACCTTGAACTTGATTGGACGAAAACGTAATTGCCATTGGGCTTTCAACATGGCGCCCTAGTTACTCGGCAACATACATAAACACTGAAGATGGCAAACACTATATGAGAAAACCATACCATGCTCTTCTTGAAGATAAGTCTCTGTCTTCTAGCTTATGCATTGTTAGGCGCTTCCACGCTGATTGTTAAAATGTTTGACATGTTTCGGATGTTCCTTCAGAGCTTAAGATAATTAACTTACTAGTCCAAACATCCAGCAGGACGCTGGGGATGGGAGCGGGCAGGGTTTGAACCCTGGACCATCGATGAGTCCGAACGACAGTCCAGCGCGCAAACCGCACGACTCTTATGCAAATGGAGGTAACACTTTAATAGCGAAATCAAATAACACAGGCGAAATGCCAACACTAGAAGTCAGTCGACACTGAATGTCGAAAAAAGAAGTTGATTAATAGCGAAGGGAACAGTCGAATGTCGCCCAGCTAAATCTCTACGTTCCAAAAAAAAAAAAATGCCTCTCTCTAAAATCTTTTTCTCTTTTTGACTAGTCTCTAAAGTTTTATCTTTCTCAATCCTCTATGATCCTATCATTTGTCTGGACTATTCTGGAAAAAGGAAAAAAAAAGTGGGGGGGGGGGGAAGGGAAATGTGGGTGAACGTTACCGTGATCGCTTTTTTTGTTTAAATTGTAGACTGGAATTGAAAACAGGGCTCAAGGAGACTAGTGCAACTTATACCACAAGATCTCTCAAGAAGTACGATAATTAATTACGAATAGTTAATTTATTAACTAGTTAATTTTTTTTTTTTTAAATTCATTCTTGTTTTGTCAAGTGCCGGAAATAATTGTTAAAATTTCAACTTGATCCGAGATTGGGTGTGGGAGATATATCGTGTCCAATCTTTGGACCAGACAAACAGACAGACAGAGTGAATTGATATAAGCTTTGTCAAAGTTACTTTCTGCTGCAAGCTAAAGAGCACAAAACTTTTTATTCTCTATTGTGCAACCCATCGCACAAAAAGATCATTAAATGGTTAATAAATTACTTCGATTATAAATACTGCCGGATACATAAAGAAACTTGCAATAGTAATGGATTAGCCTACAAGTCTGAAGATCTCCTATACATATTTATAATAATAATTATAGTCTTGCCTTAAGGTGAAGATCTACATATATTCTTACAGGTAATAGTTGTGATTGCAATAAGTTAAGGCCTCAAAACAACTGAAATAACGAGACAATATGAACGATATTGTTCTTCTCTTGAATACTATACGTGAATAGAGCGCATTAACCAAACTAAAGAAACTGGCTTCTTCTGGGCACACCTTAACTCCCCCCACCTCTTCATGATGTGTTAGTGTTACCTGAAGATGGGTGAAGCCAGGTGCTGAACAGACACACAGGGTATAGCCAGTTACTTCTGTTAGGTCGAGCTAGTTTTGAAATCATTAAGTCAAATGTCCGGAGGGTTACTTCCCCTTCCCTCTTTTTGTTAAAAACTTTTTGTACTTGCCCTTGAGGCCTCTTCCTTCTACACATCCCCCCCTCTCTGTGTCTTTCTCTTTCTGTCTCTCTTTCTTTCTCTCTTCATGACTTTCATCTCTTTTTCTTACCTGATCAAGTACCTATACCCTGACATACGCCGAAGTAACTTGATGACAAGCTTGTAACTGTGAGTACTCATACACACAAAAAACAGATTCATTCAAACACACATGCTCACATTGAGTCATACACTCAGTCACTTAACAACACATTCATACTCACTCTCCACACAAGCACACACTCAAACATACAGAAACAATCAGACTTGTAGACACTCTGAGACAATATTCACATACGTTCGAACCTATACTTATACTTTCAAACACACATACATGGCATGCTACTACATACATTCATATATATATACCATTACAGACACTCACACCCATACACTCACACACACTAAGAATCACTCACAAAACATTTAGAATAACTTATACACACATACAAATTAAGAATCCCTCTCAAATCTTAACATACAACTATTACTTTCCACAAAATCACAAACGCACTAAAAACACTGACACACATTTAGAATTACTTATACACACACAAACACACTTGAAATCACATACAGCACACGAAGAATCACTCAAACACACTAAAAATCACTAACAGACACTAAGAATCAATTACACATTACACTCAATTTTACTCTGACCCATTCAATGACACGGATCCTCTCGGGAGGGGGGGGGGGGAGAACTCACCAATGCCTTCTTCATCAGATCCTCCATTTCTTTCGTGGGGTTACGGTCCTTCACCATTTTACTGCTGACCAATCTGAACACTTTGCTATGACGACCGTGTAGGTGTTAAAGTAAATTCCCCATCGTAGTGATCATCCTTTGATACACCGTCCCAACAAATGAGATACCATCCTTGGTAAGACCACATTAAAACACGCACATTTTACATACACTAGTAAATGAGAACAAATATCTACACTGTAATGATCCACCTATGTTTCTGAACTAATGAAATTACAGCTTGGAAACTCGTAAGAGATTAGAAACTGCTTATTAGAAAAGAAAATTAACAATTTAATCCATTTAAAATGCATGTATCCAGACATGTAAAGAAAACATACATTGTAGTGACGAATATCCTATAACCGCAAAGAATCTGAGGAAATATCGCCAGCTTAACCTCACAGAGACGTTTCACAATTCACTTTATCCGTAAATATGGATAATTATTGGATATGCCCGCTGAACACATTATAACAACAGCGCGATTACACCGGATATTTATTTTTTCTTCTTTCCTCACTTCCGACACCAAAAATTGTTTAAGCTTTTTACGATAACCTACACAACAAGCACATTTCATACCCCTATCTCGTGCACACAATAATCGGTTCATTAAATGGTCCAAAGGTAATTTAGCTATCCACATAAATACAGCTCTCTAAATAACGAGCAAAGAAAAGCCTTATTCTCGGCTTCCCTCTGACAAGAAGATGAGCACAGAAGAGAGAAATCCTTCAGGCTTGGCCCCCGCTAATTACGCTCCAAGCGGGAGGGCGCCTCACGTGGGAAGCGGAACAGAGTTCCTCCCTCACTCACACACACACTCACACAAACAAGTGTGGACGCGTAGATATATCCCGCAATAGTACAATGAGTAAATAATGGATTAGCCCAATGCACGCGCGGTGGTGGCGTCGGTGGCGCCCCTCCATTCTCTCCTCTTCATTCTAGCACTCACGGGGGCATGTTGTCTTGACTATCTTACCTTAGAGCTCCCCAGATGAACCTCCGTTTTTGTTTTGTTTTTAAGGAGGACGCGGTATTTTAGAGGATAAAGATTCTATATAATACGCGTCTGACCTCTTCACCTAGAGTTTAGAATCAAACCAACCTACTCATGTGCTCGCTCCTTACTCTTAGAGGTACTCACTGTCATGCGCACACACACACACACACACCTGACTCGAGGAAGACAACAGGAAAAAAAGAACAAGAGAAAAGAAAAACTTAGAGGTACAGAATAACGAGAAGGGTTGCGAGGGCGACCAGAAGAAGAAAAAAAAAAGGCTGTCAAAGAAAAATGTGGGAAAGGGGAGAGTACTCACAATGACTAATGTACGAGAAGCAGACGTGACGATTACAGTTTGGTACTATAAGTACAAAATAGAAAGTCTGGAAGAGGGGGGGGGGTAGGGAGTGAGAGTAGATGCAAGGGGGTCGTTAAGAGAAAGCAACGAAGTAGATAGCATGCCACGCAGACTCTTGCAGTGACATCTTAGGGCTGACACAGGGATAGTGATTTGAAAGGAGCGGGGGGGGGGGGGGGGTTCAGGATTGTGTGAGATTACAAGACACAGTAATAGACAGACAGAGACAGTTTACACCTGGACAGATATAAGAGATAGTATGATAGACAGACGGAGATAGTTTCCATCCGAACAGAACCAGAAGCCTCAGCATTCAGAAGGAGACTCGTGCTACACGGTTCATCGTGTTAAGTTGGACTATATGGAGACTACCATAAAAGAAAAAGAACAGACATACCCATACAAAGAGATATAAATCAGAAGAGAAATCAGTTTACAAGTTGTTGTTGTTTTTTTTAGTGTTTGTGTGTGTGTGTAATTTTTTAAATACAATTTAATACAAATTAGCAATTAAATTCTACATTCTAAAGCTCGACTTGGTGTAGATGTATAAATAGTCTGATTCTTTTAGCCACACACTTGGTTGGTGTTCACAAATCCTCAAAGTTAAAATAATAGAAGGGGAGTTGCTCCGACAAAAACAACAGCACACATGCAAACACATAAACACACACACACAATAAACGTAAAGAGAATTACATGAAACAACCGAAATAATGGATTAGATAGGGGCTGCTACCTTTTACAGTGACGACAGTCCACGTTAGATTTGCACTATAATTTTCAAACACATTTAGGCTGAGGGTTTTGGCACTTTTGGGGCTTGGTTTTTGAGTGCCAATTTCATATCTCGTGATTTTTAAGACCCTGAGTCCACCCAACTCTAATGGGTACCTCTCATAACTTGGGGAAAGTAAAGTCGACTGATCGTTGTGCTAGCCACATGATACCCTCGTTAATCGCCGGTTATTAAAAAAGATGACCTTTACATCATCTGCCCATCTGGGTAACTCTACTTCCTTTACTATTTTATTTTTTTACAATACCGCCTATTTAAGTCAGAACTTCATGAAACCTGGAAGCAGGAACTGCATGGACGCTAATATCAAAGACGGTTCAAACGATTTTTCTAGAAATAGAACAGAATGACTAGCTCGTTGGCTACACGGGGAATATCTAGTTAGACCGTTTTTTATTTTAAAATTAAACTATGAAACAAATTGAAATTTGGATATAAATTCGAGTTAAAAAAATCTAGCGTTGTCCGACGAAGTGTAAAACTTAGTTATTTATTGAATTTTTTAAGTTGCTTCAAGTTTATTGATAGATTATCAAAGCTTTGCTTATATTGTTACTTAAATCTATTAGATTGGGTTTAGAGTATAGATCTAAAAGTAGATCTAGGAAAAGGAAAGGAGTAAGCTTCTACTGAAACAAACTGTCTTCTACTAAAACAAACTGTCTTCTACTGAAACAAACCGTCTTCTACTAAAACAAACTGTCTTCTACTAAAAAAAACTGTCTTCTACTAAAACAAAGTGTCTTCTACTAAAACAAACTGTCTTCTACTAAAACAAACTGTCTTCTACTAAAACAAACTGTCTTCTACTGAAACAATTTGTCTTCTACTGAAACAGACTTGTCTTCTAATGAAACAACTGTCTTCTAATGAAACAACTGTCTTCTAATGAAACAACTTTCTTCTAATGAAACAACTGTCTTCTAATGAAACAACTGTCTTCCACTGAAACTGTTTCCAAAAATGTAAAGGGTTATCTTTGTACTCCTCTTGTCTTTATTCTTCTTTTTATTCAAAACGCTCTTCAGAAATTCTTCCGAAAAGTTCTTGTGGGTTTTTTAACGCACGAAATAAACGAAAGCTATGCTGTAGCTTAAAAAAAAAAGTTATTTCTGTTTCACGAGAGATATAAATGAGCAGCTCTAAGTGGAGCCTCTGACAAGTACATACAACAATTTCGCTGACAGAAAGATGCTTTTAAAACAAGAACATACTTTTGTAGAAGTCGATACTGTACAGGCTTCAATTCTTCTAGCCTCGAAGATTTAATGGATCCTAAGGGCACGCTCAACTTCTAGATATTTTCACATTTATTCTGCAAACATGTTCCATGAAATATCTTCAGGAGGCTCTTGAGAACTGTATGGCGAAATGCTCTGAGGTATAACTGATGTTGGAATGTTCTTTAGAAATAAATGTTGGGATATTTTATAGAAGTGGGTAGCGAATTTTACTTGAAAAGTAAATAGTTTGATGCTCTTTAGAAATAGATGTTTGTATATTTTTTAGAAGTGGATAGCGAAGTTTTCTTTAAAAGTAAATGTTTTGATGTTCTTTAGAAGTAGGTTGTGGGATGTTATTTAGACATTGGTTGTGGGATATTCTTTAGAAGTAGGTTGTGGGATGTTATTTAGACATTGGTTGTGGGATATTCTTTAGAAGTAGGTTGTGGGATGTTATTTAGACATTGGTTGTGGGATATTCTTTAGAAGTAGGTTGTGGGATGTTATTTAGACATTGGTTGTGGGATATTCTTTAGAAGTAGGTTGTGGGATGTTATTTAGACATTGGTTGTGGGATATTCTTTAGAAGTAGGTTGTGGGATGTTATTTAGACATTGGTTGTGGGATATTCTTTAGAAGTAGGTTGTGGGATGTTATTTAGACATTGGTTGTGGGATATTCTTTAGAAGTAGGTTGTGGGATGTTATTTAGACATTGGTTGTGGGATATTCTTTAGAAGTAGGTTGTGGGATGTTATTTAGACATTGGTTGTGGGATATTCTTTAGAAGTAGGTTGTGGGATGTTATTTAGACATTGGTTGTGGGATATTCTTTAGAAGTAGGTTGTGGGATGTTATTTAGACATTGGTTGTGGGATATTCTTTAGAAGTAGGTTGTGGGATGTTATTTAGACATTGGTTGTGGGATATTCTTTAGAAGTAGGTTGTGGGATGTTATTTAGACATTGGTTGTGGGATATTCTTTAGAAGTAGGTTGTGGGATGTTATTTAGACATTGGTTGTGGGATATTCTTTAGAAGTAGGTTGTGGGATGTTATTTAGACATTGGTTGTGGGATATTCTTTAGAAGTAGGTTGTGGGATGTTATTTAGACATTGGTTGTGGGATATTCTTTAGAAGTAGGTTGTGGGATGTTATTTAGACATTGGTTGTGGGATATTCTTTAGAAGTAGGTTGTGGGATGTTATTTAGACATTGGTTGTGGGATATTCTTTAGAAGTAGGTTGTGGGATGTTATTTAGACATTGGTTGTGGGATATTCTTTAGAAGTAGGTTGTGGGATGTTATTTAGACATTGGTTGTGGGATATTCTTTAGAAGTAGGTTGTGGGATGTTATTTAGACATTGGTTGTGGGATATTCTTTAGAAGTAGGTTGTGGGATGTTATTTAGAATTAGGTTTGGTTTTGAGATATTTGTTTGAAGAAGCAAGTGCGGTGTTTATTAGAAGCGAGTGGCGGGGTAATATATTAAAAATCTATTTTTTAGAGACCCAAGTCCGGTTTGAAGAACCAAGTTAGAATTAAGATTAGTCTTGGTTTAGTATTAGAGTTAGTCTAGGTTTCGAGTAAATTGAGAATCGTTTATTTGGTTAGTACACAAGTTCAGTCTGGATTAGGATTAGTATTTGGATTATAGCCAGACTAAAGGTTAGGTATAGTTTGGTATTACGGTGACAGTTACAAAATGTATCTCTCAAAAACTTTCACAAACTCGAGGGTACTAAAGTAAGTAAAGTTCCCTTTCAATTCGAGGGTTCTCAAACTTTTTGATATCCTCCCTTTAAAAAGTCTTAGTCTTCAGACAAAAAGGCTCAAACCGAGAAAGTGTCATAACCTTTTTTTTGGCAGCGGTCTTAATTGCCACAACTCGTCTGACCGGTCTGTTTTCAAGGCTTTCTACATTATTTGAATACCATTTGATATTTGAATATCTCCCAGTGTTTGGAACCATCGCAGTGACACTACAGCCCACAGAGAGCCTTGTCCTGCTACAACACACCTCTACAGTTGGAACTCCCCTGTGCTTTTTGTCTCCCTTCCTGAACTTTGAGCTGTTGTGAATTTGTATCTGCATCCAGCAGCCACCTTGTAAAATAGACTGCACCGCGACCTTAAGCTTCGGACTGGCAGACATAGCATTAATATTGAATTGGACATTTATCTGCGATGAAGCGACAGGGTGCGACATTCTTGTGCCAAAATGAATATAAAAAAAAGTGTTTTTCGTCATGATGTGAAATTCGCGCGCTTTTGTGGCACATGAAACCAACGTTGTTTAGTGGGGCTTACTTGAGACGATATCTGCAACTTTTTGGTGTATCCAGTATATAGAATATATGAAATATTGAAAGACCATGCATTTTATAAGGAAACAGCAACTTATTGATTTGCACTTAGAACTCTGGATGATCCTTTTTTTTTTTTTTGCTTTTATACAAAGTAATTTGCAATAGTTGGCAACAAGGATTTTTCAGTATAGCGTCATAGGCATTGCTTGTTTAACTATTGATTTCAAGATTTCTCTCAATCTTTAAATTTTCATGTACTATTATACCCTTGACCTTACCTTATATTGACCCCACATTTTAGATATTATTTTTAATATAAAAAGGGGTGATATACCTTTCAATATTTAGAGATATGGCAGCGATTGAAAGGGGCTTTCCCTACTCTCCACACACACACAGTATAAGCTTTAATTTTACAAAATATATATTTTTTTAATTTTACTTATTTTAATTTGATTTTGCTAGTTTGGCGTTTTTTTTTTTGTCATAAATCACTTGGTTACGACTTGTTGTGATTGTTATAAATCTGCTAGCTTTAACCTGATGAGCATATTAAAAATCGGCTACCTTCGACCGGATATACTTATTGTCGGTTGCGCTAGTCTTCCTTCTGACAGTCTATATGCTCCAATGATATTTCTTTTTAAATACATCCTTGATCTAAACAAAGTAAAGGCTCGATGAGTTCACCATTACATTGAGATAAAAACAAACTATTCTTGAAATTCATTGGAGCACTTGTATGATAATATAGTTTCTAGGGCTAGGGGAGTACCCGTGAAAATTCCTTTATGGTCCCTCATGAGGGCTGTGCCTCCGTTTTGTGCAGCTCTCGTCGCTTCCTCGTTACTTTGACAATAAGATTGTAATCGCGAGGCATGCAACTCGTTAGCATAAACGAAGATGATTATAAGATTTTTTTTTCTTTTTGTTTATTATCTCCCTTTCTACGTTCACTCCGACAATTATATAAGCAGTGAGAGGGAAAATAGTGTTGGAAGTTATTTTTTTTTTTGGGGGGGGGGGGGGAGGGGGGGGGTTAAAACGTGTTTTTTAAAATTGTTTTTTTTTTTTCTAAAGCTAGCTATTGACATACACTATGAAAGTCAATTAAGTTGGTAGGAAAAGAAAACAGAAAAGAAGAAAAAAAAGAACCACGCCATTACTAGTGAAGTATACGGAGCGGTACTAGCTCGTTGAAAACTGAGGGGGAAAGTTTAAGAAACGACTAGGTCCAGGACGAGAGGAAACCTCTATTAGTTCTACCTGGGGAGGGAAAAAAATGCAACAGCTGGCAATAAGCACAGGTAAAATATAACAAGGCATTTGTTTTTTTTGGGGAGGGGCGCTGAAGGTAACCGGGGGGGGGGAGGACAGGTGGAGCGTACGTCTGCTTGAGCTTCTGCTGCTCACCAAATGGACGATTTGTGTGTGTGTGTGTGTGCTCACTTTGCAGACTGGCAAGATTTCGTTATAAGGTACAGTTAGGGATCAATGATTGTGATTTCTGGGTATTGGGTATTTATTTAGCTCATTCTAGTTCTTCTTCCTCCAAGACACAGTAGTCGTACAAGTGTGCAAGCAGCCTAAAACTTAGCAGTGACATATTCAAGAACTAGCTGAACATAATTTGTTAAAAAAAACACGCGAAAAAAAAAAAAAAAAAAAGCTTCTATAAGGAAAAGAACTGTGAATTTAAGGCCATCTGTCAATACTGTAGGATTTATCACATTCTGGTACTGATCCCTTAAGGAGTGTCTTTACGAGCCCCGAGGACCTCGCGATATGACCGTAAAGTTAAATGTAATTTTTTTTTGTTTTTCGACATTAGTCAGCAGGTCATAGTAGGTCCGAGAGCTCACAATAGAGTCAGCACGTCATAGTGTAGGTCCGAGAGCTCACCATATAGTCAGCAGATCATAGTAGGTCCGAGAGCTCACCATATAGTCAGCAGGTCATAGTAGGTCCGAGAGCTCACCATATAGTCAGCAGGTCATAGTAGGTCTGAGAGCTCACCATTGAGTCAGCAGGTCATAGTGGGTCCGAGAGCTCACAATAGAGTCAGCAGGTCATAGTGGGTCCGAGAGCTCACAATAGAGTCAGCAGGTCATAGTGGGTCCGAGAGCTCACCATAGAGTCAGCAGGTCATAGTGGGTCCGAGAGCTCACCATAGAGTCAGCAGGTCATAGTGTGGGTCCGAGAGCTCACCATAGAGTCAGCAGGTCATAGTGTGGGTCCGAGAGCTCACCATAGAGGCAGCAGGTCATAGTGTGGGTCCGAGAGCTCACCATAGAGTCAGCAGGTCATAGTGTGGGTCCGAGAGCTCACCATAGAGGCAGCAGGTCATAGTGTGGGTCCGAGAGCTCACCATAGAGTCAGCAGGTCATCGTGTGGGTCCGAGAGCTCACCATAGAGTCAGCAGGTCAAAGTGTGGGTCCGAGAGCTCACTTTAGAGTCAGCAGGTCATAGTGTGGGTCCGAGAGCTCACCATACAGTCAGCAGGTCATAGTGTAGGTCCGAGAGCTCACCATAGAGTCAGCAGGTCATGGTGTAGGTCCGAGAGCTGACCATAGAGTCAGCAGGTCATAGTGGGTCCGAGAGCTCACCATATAGTCAGCAGGTCATAGTAGGTCCGAGAGCTCACCATATAGTCAGCAGGTCATAGTAGGTCCGAGAGCTCACCATATAGTCAGCAGGTCATAGTAGGTCCGAGAGCTCACCATTGAGTCAGCAGGTCATAGTGGGTCCGAGAGCTCACAATAGAGTCAGCAGGTCATAGTGGGTCCGAGAGCTCACAATAGAGTCAGCAGGTCATAGTGGGTCCGAGAGCTCACAATAGAGTCAGCAGGTCATAGTGGGTCCGAGAGCTCACCATAGAGTCAGCAGGTCATAGAGGGTCCGAGAGCTCACCATAGAGTCAGCAGGTCATAGTGTGGGTCCGAGAGCTCACCATAGAGTCAGCAGGTCATAGTGTGGGTCCGAGAGCTCACCATAGAGGCAGCAGGTCATAGTGTGGGTCCGAGAGCTCACCATAGAGTCAGCAGGTCATCGTGTGGGTCCGAGAGCTCACCATAGAGTCAGCAGGTCATAGTGTAGGTCCGAGAGCTCACCATAGAGTCAGCAGGTCATAGTGTGGGTCCGAGAGCTCACCATAGAGTCAGCAGGTCATAGTGTGGGTCCGAGAGCTCACCATAGAGTCAGCAGGTCATAGTGTAGGTCCGAGAGCTCACCATAGAGTCAGCAGGTCATAGTGTGGGTCCGAGAGCTCACCATAGAGTCAGCAGGTCATAGTGTGGGTCCGAGAGCTCACCATAGAGTCAGCAGGTCATAGTGTGGGTCCGATAGCTCACCATAGAGTCCATTTAAGAAACAAGATAAAATGGAATTTTCTTTTATTCAATAGTTTATAGGACTGTTCTCAAGTATTAAATGTGTTTAATGTATTCATTTATCTAAAAAAAAATTGTGCATGCTCTCACATGCTCATGTAAGCTTGTATTTCGGAATATATGTTTAGGTGCATATATAACTGTGTATGTCCTTAGCCAGCACAGTGTACCGATGTTTACAATCAACAGATGAACATCCCCCCAGTACGACCTCTATAACAAAAGGCAATGTCGCTAGCGCGGATGTTATCAGAACAGTGGAGCCTTAATAACGAAGAGATGGTCTGGGGAAGTGATGGGCAGGGGAAGTGATGGGCTGGGTGCATGTAGAATGTAGAGCATCTCGGCGCACCCCCCCCCCCACTCTCTCCCAAAAGACAATAAACTAATCGGGCTTGAACAAATGGGTTTGTGGGGCAGGGGAGTGAGCTGCTTTGTCTTCATCATGTTTTGATTACACCAGAGACAACCCTGTGTCTGCCAGTGTTTGGAAGAAGCTCTGTTGTTAGATACACGATCTTAATCTTAAAGGATTCTTTTGGATATACAGGTTTGCGGAGATTCTGAAAAAAAAAGGAGTAATCGATTTCTCTTTTATTAATATAAGCAAGAATCATTAAACAATCACAATATAATAATGTGTCTATAATGCCGTTAGTTCTTTTTCTTTGAAGTGTAACAACTCGCTAGTGGTATGGCATAAATATATTGTTATCGGAAGCTCCTATATTATTTGATGAAGAATACAATAACTTTAGGTCCTTCCAGAGTCTATATTCGTTAGGGGGAACCTCAATTCATTAACAGAGTAAAGTTCCCTTTTCAGACCTTGCGATCTATAGAGCAGTTGATGTTAAGGTCATCTGTTTCTTTAGCCAACGGTTAACAAGCAGGGTGTCATGTGGCCAGCACAACGACCAACCATCCTACATCGGTGGTTCTCAAACTGTCTTCCGCTGACCCCCAGGGGTCCTAGAGACGATCATAAGGGTCCCTCAGAAAAACGAAAAATGTATACGCAACAATTAAAATGACTGTTTTGCTAAAGGCCAGTTTATCCGATAAGATAATTTGAATAATAATCTATTCGCCCCTCACTACTTTTTTAAAAGGTCTATTAAGAATTATTCTTTTACGCCCTAAGACAAAGATTTGAAGACATCCTTCAATAGGATACTCCCGACTGGGTGTTGAACCCTCTTCCACGTAATCAAGTTCAGATCCCAATCACAGATGAATCCATACTAATACTTGAAATATCCACACACAAAGAACTTACAGTAATGTTTGAACAAGGATACCACAAATTCTGGACACAAAAACAGATTCCAGGAACCTCATCGTAAATAAAAGAAACCGACTGGAACTGTGTGCTCGTTAAGAGTTGCGGTCGCTACTCAAAACTATTGAGCTGGACAGAAATGTAGTCATTAAATCTATTCAACTTCATCCAAGTCATTAAATTTTAACAATTTTTTTTTTTTTGAAATACAAGTTTTAATCTCAATAAACAATCCTACGACAAATTGATATTCTTAAACTTAAGTAACTTATGTGCTATACATTTATGTGCTATACATTTATGTGCTATACATTTATGTGCTATACATTTATGTGCTATACATTTATGTGCTATACATTTATGTGCTATACATTTATGTGCTATACATTTATGTGCTATACATTTATGTGCTATACATTTATGTGCTATACATTTATGTGCTATACATTTATGTGCTATACACTTATGTGCTATACACTTATGTGCTATACATTTATGTGCTATACATTTATGTGCTATACATTTATGTGCTATACATTTATGTGCTATACATTTATGTGCTATACATTTATGTGCTATACATTTATGTGCTATACATTTATGTGCTATACATTTATGTGCTATACATTTATGTGCTATACATTTATGTGCTATACATTTATGTGCTATACATTTATGTGCTATACATTTATGTGCTATACATTTATGTGCTATACATTTATGTGCTATACATTTATGTGCTATACATTTATGTGCTATACATTTATGTGCTATACATTTATGTGCTATACATTTATGTGCTATACATTTATGTGCTATACATTTATGTGCTATACATTTATGTGCTATACATTTATGTGCTATACATTTATGTGCTATACATTTATGTGCTATACATTTATGTGCTATACATTTATGTGCTATACATTTATGTGCTATACATTTATGTGCTATACATTTATGTGCTATACATTTATGTGCTATACATTTATGTGCTATACATTTATGTGCTATACATTTATGTGCTATACATTTATGTGCTATACATTTATGTGCTATACATTTATGTGCTATACATTTATGTGCTATACATTTATGTGCTATACATTTATGTGCTATACATTTATGTGCTATACATTTATGTGCTATACATTTATGTGCTATACATTTATGTGCTATACATTTATGTGCTATACATTTATGTGCTATACATTTATGTGCTATACATTTATGTGCTATACATTTATGTGCTATACATTTATGTGCTATACATTTATGTGCTATACATTTATGTGCTATACATTTATGTGCTATACATTTATGTGCTATACATTTATGTGCTATACATTTATGTGCTATACATTTATGTGCTATACATTTATGTGCTATACATTTATGTGCTATACATTTATGTGCTATACATTTATGTGCTATACATTTATGTCGCTTTGACACATATGGGTCCGTGGTCAAGCTTTTAGGGATCCCAGGGTCAAAAACGTTTGACAATGATTGCCATTGGTCAGGGCTGCCAAAACGTTTCAGCCTAGGGGGGGCCTATATATTTCTGACAAATTTGTCATGGGCTGCGTCCAATCTTCTATGGCTTCAATATACACTGTGGGCAAAAACTTCGAAGGTCGAATACCACCGCGTCGCGGACCGGATATGGCCAGAAGGCCAAAGTTTGGGCTTCACTGTCGAAAGGGAAACTTAAAAAGCACGTGATAGAGACAAGGAAATTGTGTGTTTTTTTTCTCAATAACGAGTAAAATTATTAATAAGAGTATTAAGTTAGGGTTTCTTGGCACGTACCAACGCACACACACACACACGCATGAGATTGACATGTTTAAACAACACACACACAGATCACACACGCGCACACATAGCCATGCACCTAATAATCTCGTTAGAATTATCTCCCCTAGTGCCAATAATCTATGTTTACGGACAAAAGAATCATTTCGCCATGCCCCTGGGTGAGCTAATAGCTGCCAACAAATGTATACTCACACCCACTGACAGAGGCACACGCGTGCTGGCACATTGGTGTTCTGCATCGAACTAATTGAGATACGAGGCGGCAGCGTGGTAGTAGACTGGATGCCAAGCCGAAAGTCCTGGGTCGGAAATCTAAGAAGATATAATTAAAGTCTTGAAAAAAAGACTTCACTTTCTTTGTCCCACGTAGTTAACATCCCAGAATACCCAGAATGCCCCTGCAGGTAATGCTCATCTTCGATCACGAGTTAGTGAAAAAATTGTGGAGAAAAATCTAAGAGGGAGCTAGGCGGGTCGCGTAACCACGTAATCCTGGGATCATTTTTTGGAGGACTTGGTTGCTTCTAGTCCGAGCTCCGAGTCCTTGTAGGAGTTTATCAATGTCTACAATACTTTATTTCCCATTCTTCTGTCTGTACTCTGTACTATCATCAAACAATAGTACTGCTGACTGTATGTTACATGCCATGTTTATTCATTCATTTATTACAGCTCTGAAGCTTCAAACTTCATTTATTTTTTTAAAACCTGTCAAGTGGATCTCAACTCACCAACTGTTTGCAAAAGGTACCCACTTAAAGTTACCTACTCTGGGGGATTTTAACAGGGCCCTCATAAATAGTCTCAAACCATTAGTTTCGCCCCTAAGCCAAAATTCTTTAAGCTAATAGTCTTAAGCAAATGTGATAGAAGCCAATGTTCTCAAAGCGAACGGCCCTAGAGTCAGTGATTCGTACGAAGCACGTACTATGAAAGTACTATCAAGGGGTTTGCATATATAAACAGAAATGAAAAAAAAATGGATACGGTTTGGAGAAAGTGGAAGATAAAAAAAAAGCGTAAGCCAGAAGAAATCAGATTATAAAAGCTAAGGCCGAGGTTAGTGCCAGGTACGTCTATCTGTACCATCTAAGCTTTCTTCTGACTTTATCCAAAGTAAAAAAAAAATAATAATTTGTTATTGTCAAGATAAACCTTATTCTCTGCTAGTCTATACAGTGTGTGTGTGTGAAAAGTGTGTGTGTGTTAGGATTGTGGGTGTGTGGTGGGGTCTCTATACCTGAGTGTACTAGTGAAGGCTAGGTTTTTGGTGGATGGATGGTCAGACCAGAACGTCAGATTTAAAAACAAAATACTCGGATCATTCTATCTTGAAGCCATATGTTCAGGAAAATAGCAGACATGATTTAATGCACAATTTAAGAAAACAATGGATAAATTACAGACGATGTATCTTAAAGTTGATCAAAACATCTTTTTTCAATAAAATAACAGTATAAAATAACAGTATAAAATAACAGTATAAAATAACAGTATAAAATAACAGTATAAAATAACAGTATAAAATAACAGTATAAAATAACAGTATAAAATCCTGTTCAAAATAAATGTAGTTTGTAAGAAATATATTAGTAACCAACTTTTTTTTCTTTTGACTAGCTTATACTAAAGTGCCCCACGATGACCTCCCTGCAGGGAATAGTACCAGGGAAAAGTAGAAGAGGCAGACAGAGAAAGCCAAGGTGAGGCAACATTAATGCATTGACCGGCCTATCTTTGAATGAGATTTTAGTCAATACAAAAGACAGTAATAGAACAAACGGCCGACAGATCACGTGTGGAGCCCCAACGGTCCAACACATTAAGCGATAGATGGTGGAGAAGGTGTGCTTACACTGACTCATCACGTGTTTATTCTGTTTGAAAGACAGGATGAGATAAACTTGTGACATATGCAGGTTCGGAGGTGCCTTGATTATAGTTCAAACAACCTTATTAATCAATGAAGTAACAAAGTGCGTATATGCTTTTATAGAGTTTAATTTTTGTTAAACACAAGCTTGAAATAATAAATGTATGTACAAAGATATATAAAGCAGATAGAGGATACAGTAATAATGATCAATAAAAATAGAAACTATTTACTTTCAAACTAGTGATTTCTAAGTCTAACTTTATATATATATATATAAATATATATATATATATATATATATATATATATATATATATATATATATATATATATATATATATATATATATATATATATATATATATATATATATATATATATATATATATATATATATCTGTCGTTCCAAGCTACTACTCATGTTAGATCTTTCCTTATAAAAATCTAGAACCGTGACACCTCTCAATAATTTTGACCCTTTTTACATTTAATTTCTTTCGTATGTTGTTTTTAATTGAACCTACGTTAATTATATTTCTCTGCTGTAGCCTTGAGCTAAGTTTTAATCGGCGTCTCTCTGGTATCTAAGTGTGATAACGCGTGACCTAATTTGAGATGGGTAAACTGTCCTCATTTTCTTAACAATGAGGTGTCACCAGGGACGTGACACCAACTAGCACAGTGTACTTCTATTTAACCAGTTTACCAATGACTCGGTATCAACTTGCACAGTGTACTTCTATTTGACCAGTTTAATACTGGCTAGCACAGCGTACTTCTATTTGACCAGTTTAAGACTGGTTAGCACAGCGTACTTCTATTTGACCAGTTTTAGACTGGCTAGCACAGCGTACTTCTATTTGACCAGTTTAAGACTGACTAGCACAGCGTACTTCTATTTGCCCAATTTACCACTGACTCGGTATCAACTAGCACAGCGTACTTCTATTTGACCAGTTTAATACTGGCTAGCACAGCGTACTTCTTTCTATTTGACCAGTTTAAGACTGGTTAGCACAGCGTACTTCTATTTGACCAGTTTAAGACTGGCTAGCACAGCGTACTTCTATTTGACCAGTTTTAGACTGGCTAGCACAGCGTACTTCTATTTGACCAGTTTAAGACTGGCTAGCACAGCGTACTTTTCATTTCTGCATGTGATTCATTCTGAGGCTTAGGCCACCAGCCAGCTTCCAACAGGCGTCTCGGTTCTGGGCGAATCTCTCTAACTGCACTAACGTCTTGCTTTTTTTCTGAGCATCTGCTTTCAAATCGTGACGCCATGTATTCCTGGGCCGTCCCCTCTTCCTCTTTCCTTGGGGGTTCCAGGTTAGGGTTTGCCTCTTTATATTGGATGCAGGCAGGCGAAGATTACTCTATACAATAATACCTCCTTTATAACCTGAAATTCGTTACCAATTTTTAAGTTCAGCGTCTCGCTAAAGATTTACCGGAGCATGTTCAAACCAATGTAACTTCTACAGAGCTATACAAAATATAAACCTTATGTTGTTTGTTAAAATCGGTTAGTGTATATAATATAGAGAATTGTAGATATGTATAAAGATCTATGTGATTCCATTTTTTACGAGAGTATGTGTTTCACACAGTAAAGTCTGTAAGGCTCTTTTAAGAAAGTAAATTATACCAATTACATTTACGGTACTTATAGTCATTCAAAGAGGCCCATTCGGTGAACCCATGGATCCATTCAGGTGCCGGCCCAACGGGAAATCGCCCGGTTGTCCATAGTGCCTGTCAGCCCCTGTCTCAAAGCAAACAGCTCAGTCAATGTATTAAAGACACAAGCCTCAAAGCAACTAGTCTCAAAGCAAATGGCTTCAAAACCAATAATCTCAAAGCAAACGATTCAGTTAATAGCCTCAAAGTCAATGTCTTAAAGACACTAGCCTCAAAGCCACTAGTCTCAAAGCAAAAGGCCTCGAAGAAAAAAGGTTTCAAAGTCAATAGTCTCAAAGCAAAAGACCTCAAAGCAAAAGGTTTCAAAGCATCCTAAGGATAGATCTGTGAAAAAAGGAAAGACACTGGCCGAGGCTTGCAGACGGTATGCGTGTGATAAGGTGAGATGGAAGACCAAACGTTCTAAGAATGACGTCTCTAATGTCAAGGTCATTTCATCGCTAAGCCTGGCACATCGTTCTAAGGCTGTGTAGAAGGTCGTCTTCTGCAGCTTATTATTATTACCGTCATAGTATTTTTTTAATACGAAGAGATAATCCGGATGTTTGTGTTATTTAAGCCTAGAGAATAGCTTTGTTCATTGATTGCCATGGCTCGTTCAGACAAGATATTGTATACTGAATCGTATGTAAAGAAAGAGCTTTCATGTCTACAGCCCTGTAAGCCCTAGCTTTATGAATAAATCATACAATGTGGTTCTTGATTTTTCTGGGTGTTTTATTAGGACAGATTATGTGACTTTTCTAATAATCTGAAGGTTACGGTTTTATTCATTATATCCATTTATTTATATGGTTTGATTGTATCTATCTATACTATCTATCTATAGGTATTTATATAATGACTACTAGACTTTTACAACACTTTAGATTTAAAGAGCACTTTATTTTAAACAAAAACTAGTTTCAAAATTCTGTATAAATATTATGCATAATTATACACCCTATTACGATTCTTGAAAAAAAAGTTCTTCATAGTTCATTCACTACTCCACGTATATGTTAACTGTATCTAGTTGATGTTAAAAACTATGCAAGAAAGATTTTAAAAACAATAAGTAAAGTGATTTTAGTATTTAAGAATTTTTGGTTTGGATGCTATTGAACGGGACGTTTATTCGGACCATAAGCACTGGGGTCATTTTATTGAAATTATTTGTTATTCATTTTAAAAAAATCTTTTGGTGTATCCGGTGTACAGAATACAAAAGTGTATTTTTTTTCAATCCTGTAGCAAAATATATATGAATAAAGTAATTTTGCTTGCTGCAAAAAATAATTTCTATTATTTAGTTGATAAAAGTGATATTTTGAAATGTTCAAACGTTGACTATTCTACTTTTTTTTTTTGTATATATCTTTTAAGATCTCTCTAATCTCTTTCAATCTTTCAAACATTGACTTTGTTTTATTTTTTTGTATATATCTAATCTCTAATCTCTTTCAATCTTTCAAACATTGACTTTGTTTTATTTTTTGTATATATCTAATCTCTAATCTCTTTCAATCTTTCAAACATTGACTTTGTTTTATTTTTTTGTTTATATATCTAATCTCTAATCTCTTTCAATCTTTCAAACATTAACTTTGTTTTATTTTTTTAAATATATCTAATCTCTAATCTCTTTCAATCTTTCAAACATTGACTTTATTTTTTTTTGTTAATATCTATTCTCTAATCTCTTTCAATCTTTCAAACATTGACTTTGTTTTATTTTTTTGTTTATATATCTAATCTCTAATCTCTTTCAATCTTTCAAACATTGACTTTATTTTTTTTGTATATATCTAATCTCTAATCTCTTTCAATCTTTCAAACATTGACTTTGTTTTATTTTTTTGTATATATCTAATCTCTAATCTCTTTCAATCTTTCAAACATTGACTTTGTTTTATTTTTTGTATATATCTAATCTCTAATCTCTTTCAATCTTTCAAACATTGACTTTGTTTTATTTTTTTGTTTATATATCTAATCTCTAATCTCTTTCAATCTTTCAAACATTAACTTTGTTTTATTTTTTTAAATATATCTAATCTCTAATCTCTTTCAATCTTTCATCCATTGATTTTATTTTTTTTGGTATATATCTAATCTCTAATCTCTTTCACTCTTTCAAACATTGACTTTATTTATTTTTGTTAATATCTATTCTCTAATCTCTTTCAATCTTTCAAATATTGACTTTATTTTTTTTTTTGTATATATCTAATCTCTAATCTCTTTCAATATTTCAAACATTGACTTTGTTTTATTTTTTTGTTTATATATCTAATCTCTAATCTCTTTCAATCTTTCAAACATTTACTTTATTTTTTTTTGTATATATCTAATCTCTAATCTCTTTCAATCTTTCAAACATTGACTTTATTTTTTTTTGTTGTATATATCTAATCTCTAATCTCTTTCAGTCTTTCAAACATTGACTTTATTTTTTTTTGAATATATCTAATCTCTAATCTCTTTCACTTTTTCAAACATTGACCTTGTTTTATTTTTTTGTATATATCTAATCTCTAATCTCTTTCAATCTTTTAAACATTGACTTTGTTTTATTTTTTTGTATATATCTAATCTCTAATCTCTTTCAATCTTTCAAACATTGACTTTGTTTTATTTTTTTTGTTTATATATCTAATCTCTAATCTCTTTCAATCTTTCAAACATTAACTTTGTTTTATTTTTTTGTATATATCTAATCTCTAATCTCTTTCACTCTTTCAAACATTGACTTTATTTATTTTTTTGTATATATCTAATCTCTAATCTCTTTCAATCTTTCAAACATTGACTTTGTTTTATTTTTTTGTATATATCTAATCTCTAATCTCTTTCACTCTTTCAAACATTGACTTTATTTATTTTTTTGTATATATCTAATCTCTAATCTCTTTCAATCTTTCAAACATTGACTTTGTTTTATTTTTTTGTATATATCTAATCTCAAATCTCTTTCATTCTTTCAAACATTGACTTTATTTTATTTTTTTTGTATATATCTAATCTCTAATCTCTTTCAATCTTTCAAACATTGACTTTATTTTTTTTTGTTGTATATATCTAATCTCTAATCTCTTTCAGTCTTTCAAACATTGACTTTATTTATTTTTTTGTATATATCTAATCTCTAATCTCTTTCAATCTTTCAAACATTGACTTTGTTTTATTTTTTTGTATATATCTAATCTCTAATCTCTTTCAATCTTTCAAACATTGACTTTATTTTATTTTTTTTGTATATATCTAATCTCTAATCTCTTTCAATCTTTCAAACATTGACTTTATTTTTTTTGGTTGTATATATCTAATCTCTAATCTCTTTCAGTCTTTCAAACATTGACTTTATTTTTTTTTGTATATATCTAATCTCTAATCTCTTTCACTTTTTCAAACATTGACTTTATTTATTTTTTGTATATATTTAATCTCTAATCTCTTTCAATCTTTCAAACATTGACTTTATTTTTTTTTTTTTATATATCTAATCTCTAATCTCTTTCAATCTTTCAAACAATGACTTTATTTTATTTTTTTTGTATATATCTAATCTCTAATCTCTTTCAATCTTTCAAACATTGACTTTATTTTTTTTTTTTTGTATATATCTAATCTCTAATCTCTTTCAGTCTTTCAAACATTGACTTTATTTATTTTTTTGTATATATCTAATCTCTAATCTCTTTCAATCTTTCAAACATTGACTTTGTTTTATTTTTTTGTATATATCTAATCTCTAATCTCTTTCAATCTTTCAAACATTGACTTTATTTTATTTTTTTTGTATATATCTAATCTCTAATCTCTTTCAATCTTTCAAACATTGACTTTATTTTTTTTTGTTGTATATATCTAATCTCTAATCTCTTTCAGTCTTTCAAACATTGACTTTATTTTTTTTTGTATATATCTAATCTCTAATCTCTTTCACTTTTTCAAACATTGACTTTATTTATTTTTTGTATATATTTAATCTCTAATCTCTTTCAATCTTTCAAACATTGACTTTATTTTTTTTTTTTTATATATCTAATCTCTAATCTCTTTCAATCTTTCAAACAATGACTTTATTTTTTTTTGTATATATCTAATCTCTAATCTCTTTCAATCTTTCAAACATTAACTTTATTTTATTTTTTGTATATATCTAATTTCTAATCTCTTTCAATCTTTCAAACATTGACTTTATTTTTTTTTTTATATATCTAATCTCTAATCTCTTTCAATCTTGAGTCTGATATTTGTCTTACGTATTCCTTTCATTTTATCGCTACCACATTTCCACATATCTCTTTACCTTCTTCTTCTCTCTTCCTGAATTTTTGCTTTAAGAATATGTACTCGATCACAAGAGTCATGGTAAACATTTAGGGCCACTCAATATAGATTCGAATTGTTTGTTCACGATACAGAGAACGTTTTAGGTTTAAAATAATAAAAGCCAAAAAAAAAAAAAACAATGCTGTAGTAATACTATTTATAACAACGCTCCGAATTAATAACATAAAAATAACCAGAACCTTCGAAGGCAAAGTGTGAAAGTTTCAAAAATAGTTATGTGCAATATTACAGACAAGACAGAAAGAAGAGTGGGTTTTATGACAAAGCTCACTCTGTCTGTCTGTCTGGGTGGATTATCTGACATGTTATTTCTCCCACTTCTCATTCTCGGATCAAGTGGAAACTTTGCGCACATTTAACTCTTGTCAATGACAACAGATGAATTGATTTTAAATAATAAACAATCAGTAAATCATTTGGTGGTTATTAATAAATTTTGCTTTATATAAAAAATGGGAAAAAACTTGCAATAATGAGATCAATGTGCAAAGCAAATATTGAGAGATACTGTTAACTTTTAAATATCCTATCTCGTAACTTTTTGAACATTCTATCTCGTAACTTTTTGAACATTCTATCTCGTAACTTTCTGAACATTCTATCTCGTAACTTTCTGAACATTCTATCTCGTAACTTTCTGAACATCCTATCTCGTAACTTTTTGAACATTCTATCTCGTAACTTTCTGAACATTCTATCTCGTAACTTTGAACATTCTATCTTGTAACTTTGAACATTCTATCTTGTAACTTTTGACTATTCTATTTCGTATCTTTGAACATTCTATCTCGTAACTTTATGAACATTCTATCTCGTAGCTTTTGACTATTCTATTTCGTAACTTTGAACATTCTATCTCGTAACTTTGAACATTCTATCTCGTAACTTTGAACATTCTATCTCGTAACTTTTGACTATTCTATTTCGTAACTTTGAACATTCTATCTCGTAACTTTGAACATTCTACCTAGTAACTTTGAACATTCTACCTCGAAACTTTGAACATTCTACCTCGTTACTTTGAACATTCTATTTCGTAACTTTGAACATTTTATCTCGTAACTTTGAACATTCTATCTCGTAACTTTGAACATTCTATCTCGTAACTTTGAACATTCTTTCTCGTAACTTTGAACATTCTATCTCGTAGTTGCTCATTACTTCTACGTATTCACCGTGAGTCTTAGCCCTCACTAAACGCACCTGTCGCATTCATCATGACAGAGGTTTGGGCCGAGCACTCCAAATATATAAAAACATTTCAGGCTCCCCCTCCCACGTCCCACCGCCCCCCCCCCTCATGTTCGTCTTTTCTCCTTTCCTGATTCATTGACGAAGTGGCCCTGTTTAAAATCGAGATTTCCGTGAGGCTTAATTGGGCGAATCTCGGGTTACCGGAGGCAGGGAATGGAACGAAGATACGCCTTCGGGTACTCTATCAAACACCACACACTGCGATCTGCGCGTGAGAGGGGGGTCAAATGTAAATAAGTGTATAATTGGCTCACGCTGGGGGGAAACATCCCTAGAGATAGGATAAGGGTGAGTAGCGAGAAACGAAAATTCCGGTTTTGACCTTATAGAATGTGAAATCCAAATAAAGAGTGAAACACTTCTGCAAAGACAATTAAACACCAAAATTACCTGTTGGTGAGGACGGAATGAAACAAAGTTTATATGAGCTCAATCCTTCTCACGGGGTGCACATCTTTTACACGAGGTTTTTCTCCGCTTTCCCAATCTCGGTACAAGTTAAAATCGTGCCCAATTAGTCATTGTCTAAGACACTACATGATGCAAACAAACAAACAAAAAAAACCACAGCTATTTAGTGGTAATTAACTAATTTTGTTTTATAAAAAAAGGGAGATACATCTTCCTGTATTTAGAGATAGTACTAATTGCGCTGATTCCCTATTATAAGTTTTTTTTTTAATTGCTTCAGCAAAACTCAAAACACTTGTGATATATTAGAACTTACAAATAAAAACGTATATATACAAAATAAAAAAAAGAAAGCCCACAAAAGAGGCACATAAAGCCCACAAAAGAGGCACATAAAACCCACAAAAGAGGCACATAAAGCCCACAAAAGAGGCACGTAAAGCCCACAAAAGAGTCCTAAGGCCCAAGGACTCCTATGATGACAAAAGAGGAACATAAAGCCCACAAAAGAGGCACATAAAACCCACAAAAGAGGCACATAAAGCCCACAAAAGAGGCACATAAAGCCCACAAAAGAGGCCTAAGGCCCAAGGACTCCTATGATGACAAAGATAAAATTCTGAGGTTTCCATTAAAAAACAAACAAGAAAGAACCCTAATATTGATTTGGGAAAGCGGTCATAGTATTAGAGTTCAGCCTGTATACAATGGCCTGGGACTTATGACTGAGTGATGTACATGTACAATTTTGTCTGTTGATTAGCCCGCTTTGTGGTACATAACAACAGTTTCAGGAATTCAATCGCTCCAACAAAAACATTTATATTTCTTGGAACCTTTGGGCTTCCATAGGATATTGTACACACAAGTCTCCCCAACAGTTTCAGAATGACAACACACCATCCATAAAAATGTCTGTGTGTGTATGTGTCCCAGAACTGTTGGACTTTACAAGTAAATAAAGACATTGACCTTCAAAACTTAGGAGATCAGGCATTTCGTGTGAGATGCAAGCCCATGTGGATTGTATGGCTTGAAATGTATGCGAACTTTTATGCAACTAGGGCAGAAAAAAGGACAAGCAAATGAAAGCAAGAACTATGAACAATTTCTGAAAAAGGTTTTACATTTCTTATTGTGATACCATAAAATTCTTTTTGTTTTTGTTTTTTTTTGCAATGTATTTTTTTTAACAAAAAAAAAAGGTAATTATAAGGCAAATATCTTTAAAAAAAACAGTTGTACATAAGATACTGATGTAACTACAAAAATACGGAGGAAAATGTATAAAAAAAAAAGACATACTGGAAAGCATAGTAATATAAAAGTAATGCATAACAAAAAAAAAAGTTTAATAAACTAAACTCTCAAGCTAAAGTGTTTCGTTTCGAATGAGATGAAAGAACCTGTGGGATGTATGAGGAACTATCACGTGCCTACAGCGAGAAATTGGACAACAAAATGAGCGCGTGAATAATAAACAGTTTATGAACAAGGTTTACATTTTTTCTTGTAAGACCATGAACCTTGTTTTGAACTAGTCTTAGCCGCATACTACACGAAGAGGCAGCCATCCCAAGTGGTAAGTTATGTAATTCCAATACATGATCACCCATGCAATTCCACCTAGAATTTTGAAATGTAAGGTTGTCTGGTTTCAGAAATATCTTTGTCCTTATTCACCTGATAATTTGTGATTTTAAAAAAAAAAGTTATTTTTAACTTTAGAAGACAATTAACAAAATCACTTCACGGCACGTAATTTTTTTTTCAAGGGAGGTAATTAAAGAAGGCTAACTGCTCATGTGAAAACGTTTATTTTGGGTTATTGGCCCTGCCACAGCTCAGATGATCAAATACAGCAGTAGGAAAAAGAATTATGATGCCTTCATTTACAGACAAGACCAAAAAGAGGGCGGTGCGCCCTGAATGTATTTTTAACAAACGTTTCTTCTACTTCAGGTTTGAGTGCTCAGGGCGGTCACGTTGGTCGGTAATCAGTAAACCAGGGCTCGAGAGATCGTTTTTTAATTAGGTGTTGTATTTGTAACAAACCTGGCATTAGATTAGCTGTCTAGAATCTGATGATCTTAGCATAGAGGTTTGTGACGCTGACGATATAGAAGAAAGAGAGGGAGAAAAAGAGAGAGGGAGAAAAAGAGAGAGGGAGAGAGACAGGCAGAGAGAGAGAGAGACATGGAGAGACAGGCAGAGAGAGAGAGAGACAGGGCTAGGGAGAGAGAGAGAGAGACTGCGTTAGCCGTCTGGCTACAAATTTTAATGGCTGAAACAGCAACCGGAAATGTCCGTCGCAACATTGGCGCGCGTTAATTCGTAGCTAATGAAGTAACCCAAAGAAAATGTCATCAACAACTGATAATATTTTATGTGTGTTAGTGTGCGTGTGCGTGTGGATGGTGTTTGGGTGGGATAGCGCTTGTGCGTGTGAGTGTAAGTGACTGCGTGGATAATGAACTGTATTATAGCCAATGCAGTTAGTATGGGGTGTGTGTGAGAGCGTCTTAGACTCTGTGAGGGTGCGTGCGCGTGTGTGTGTGAGGGGTTTGTGAGTGCGTGTTCGAGAAAACGTGGGGGTGTGAGAGTAAGTGTGTGAATGTAGCTGTAAGTGTGGTGTGTGTAAAAGTATGTGAGAGTAAGTTTGTAAGTGTAGCTGCAAGTGTGGTGTGTGTAAAAGCGTGTGTAAGTGTGTGAGTGTAGCTGTAAGTCTGGTGTGTGTAAAAGCGTGTGTGAGTAAGTGTGTGATTGTAGCTGTAAGTGTGGTGTGTGTAAGAGCGTGTGTGAGTAAGTGTGTGATTGTAGCTGTGTGGTGTGTGTAAAAGCGTGTGTGAGTAAGTGTGTCAGTGTTGCTGTAAGTGTGATGTGTGTAAAAGCATGTGTGTGAGTAAGAGTGTGTGGTGTGTGTTAGTGAGGTTGGTTGTGACGACATGTGTGTGTATGAGTGGGTGTGAGAGTGCGTTTGCGTTTGGTCGTGTTCCATTGTGAGTGTGTACATGAAGAACTAGAGTGTAGCCCAGCGTTTCTCAAACTGTGGAGTATGGCCCCCTTAGGGAGCAGCAAGATCCTATCAAGGGAGGCGTGACGTCCAGCCAAAGCAGGGGGGGGGGGGTGGCGGGGAGAATCGTTTGTTGTTTTTTAAGGGAAAAATATATATTCATGGTGCTTAAAAATCTGTTACAACAAAGTAATATAAAATTAGTACCAACGTTTTGAAAATTAAAATATTTGCAGTAAGATTCGTCTTCCAGATATCAAACCTGTTCTATATCAGTAAATGGAATTAATCAAATGATTTACTTCAACTGTAAGGTGGTGGGCACATCACAATAACCCACGGTGTACATCCTTCCTCTTTGTTAGCCAAATATTGGATTAAAATGTTTTTGTAAATAAATAACCAGTGGCGTATCCGACAGAGAATGTGAAGAGGTGGGAAAATGTGTGCGTGTTTTCTGAACGTAACTCAAAGTTCATAATACATACTAATAAATTTTTATTTCTTTCGTGTGAAAGATACTTTTTATTTGTAGCGATATATATGAAATATACCAGTACCAGGTAAGGTCAATGTGTGGTAGAATAAATTGACTACCATGACCTTGTCATGTCTCTGGCAATACTTCTCATTCTCAAGGTAACGCCTGAGTGGACATGGTCGTTATAGGAGACGATACAAAACAATAGGATGCAATACAAGACTTTATCATTACGGTACCTAAGGACCGAGTCCATTGCACTAGCTGGGATGGAAGAGAGCCCCAACAACCATGACACTATCTACATGGTTCCATCATGGACACCCTTACTGCTGATGTGTTACAGAGAAGAAAAGCGAAAGTTTTGCCAGTGTGCTCGGCCTTTGGCCTCGTCTCTAACCCTAGCGTTTTGGGATATGAGCCATCGAGAATAGGATGTAACAAATTCATATCGGCTTGGATCTCTCCATACAGAACAGTTGTTCAGACAGGCCGATGAAGCTTCCAAGGGTCTAGAGTGACTCTATAGAGTTTCATGAGTCTTCGAATCAACTCTTAGGACAACTACAAAGAAGAAGAAGAACCTTGTCATGTAATGAACATGCACGCACACACACACGCACAAAGAGTAATACTGGAGATCTTCCGTCACGTGCACCACCCATGCAGTTTTCCGTCAACAGCGCCCCCCGCACCTTAATATCGACTATCAACTGTGTGAAGAACCTGAGAAAAAGACTATCTCGGGGCGTGCACGAGAATGAAAAGATAGGACGAGATTTTAGTGGAATGGTGGGAATATATTATCTTTCTTTGTTTTTTGTTTTGTTGTTGTTGTCACCCATTGGTGGAGTAACGAAAGGGAGGTCACTGTTTGCACGTGGAGAAGAGACGTCAGTTACATTTAGATCTGATGCCCAGAGACTTAACATGAGATGATTTATAGAGTTGTGTACACGTTTCTTGGTATGTGATGAGTGGGAATCCTTTACCTTGACTAGTCCCTATGTTTGTTGGACCGTTAGGGCACCAAACGCGATCTGTCTGCCGTCTTTCTCTGTTCCTATCGGATAATAACAGAAGGGGGGGGGGAGGGGAGGTAGAAAATTAAGTTGGCCTTAGAAGGGCGCGGGGCCCTGGGCGAGTGTCATATGCCGGGCCCTGAGCCTATACATACTGTACTTCATCAAGCGAACATGATCGTCCGCCACTAACGCTGTAACTAACGCCTTATTTTTGTATTAAACATAGTAACTAATGTAGGTAATGCATTATTGGCCTTTTACTAATTACATGCTGTATTGTAATTATTCTGCATGAACTATTTCGCCTTTTAAGGTTCATAAACGAAACTACTGATTCAGAAACATTTTGCATGAAAAATCAACAAACTAGAAAAAATAATTTCTGCTAAGCACGCTGAAGACGGGAAGTAACAATTAATAGGAGAGTCAGAACACTTGCAATGACCAAAAATGTCTGCCTGGTCGTGCGATTTGCGCGCTGGACTGTCGTTCGGACTTATCGATGGTCCCGGATTCAAACCCTGAAAGCTCCCATCACCCATCGTCCTGCGGAAGGTTTGGAATAGGAAGTAATTATTATCTTTCAAATCTGAAGGAACATCCATAACATGTAAAACATTTTATCATTTGTAAAACAGACGGTCACAGACGGATTCAGTCAGGCTTGTAGCTTTGAACTAATAATGTATCTTCTCTCCCGATGCGCGGTCAGAATGCCGAAGCCAAATTGATGTTCTGTAAGAACAAGTTGTGCGATAGGAGCTCCAGTTGTTCCTTGACGTTCGCAGAGACGACTTTCGCGGAAGTGCTATATCACAAGTTAAAAAAAAATAATAATAAACATACTCCCGTATTTTTTTTCTTTTTTTAACAAAGGTTTTTCTACGAGCACCCGATGTATATGCACAGCAGCCTTTTGAAACAAAAAAAAAAGGAACACGTCATCTTCCAACTTTGTGGATACTGATTGGCCGAAATAACATGATAGCACATTAACTGGTTCAATCGAGACCCATCTCAACACTGACCTGCGACGTCGCAACCGTGATAGGTCGTGACGTCAGAAACACATGGCATGTAAAGGTTAATATTGAGAGAGTGGGAAATAGTAATTTATTAATAGTGTACTTATAAGAAATTAAATAACGCGGAAATTTTAATGTCTCGGAACGTATCCCCATCAAAAGTCAAGAAAACACTGGCCTATATTTCTTTATTAATGTCCATTAAAAATCTATTTGTCAAAAGTGCATTTATGTTACAACACTATATATGACTTTTGACTCTTTCATGTAGAAATTACTATTACTTTGGAACTGGTTCAAATTTGATCACTACGCGTTTTCCTATCAAATCCGATTGGGTGTCAAACGATGTTAATTGGTCGCTTTCGGAAACTTGTTTTTATTGATGCGAAGGTGAACTGTTACTTAATGATAGCTTCGTAGAATCGACAGGTTATAAGATGCTGTCTTTACCTAAACTGGACAGGTTATAAGATGCTGTCTTTACCTAAACTGGACAGGTTATAAGATGCTGTCTTTACCTAAACTGAACGGTATTTGAAATAAAAAATGTCATGTTAAGAGGTTGCATGTTAATTGGTATCATTTAGTTGCCTGGAAAGCTTCCTAAATATTGAGTAACAAGTCCTGGTTAATGAGAACTGATCTGGATTGCGAAGCTTAATGTGATAATGAAATCTACGATCGCGAGGCACCACTTAGGCGCGAGGCCCGGAAGCGGTTGTCCCACTTGCCACCTCTAGAGTCGCTACTGTGGGCAAGGAGCGGGAGAATTTTTGACAGACGTTAAGTCTGTAGAGGCAACAAAAAGAAATGCAAGGGAAACAATGTCTATTAATATTACATAGCCAGTGAGACGCAGTGAGTTATCACCCCGCTCGTCCATTTTTTATTTTTATCTTTTTGCTCTGACGAATGTTGTATGACGGTGTCGTGTCAAAGTGTCAATGGGTGTGATTGTACTAGTGCTACGAGTGAGGTTGGTTGTAAGAACGCGTGAGTACACTCAATACTTACACCAGCGTGTGAATGGACACACGCGAGTACGTACACCTAAGAGCTCTATGGATGGAACTTCGCGTCATGCATTTGTATCATGGTGACAAGTGGCAGAGAATAGAACCGACGTCGGGTGTTATAATAGTGTCACTGAGTTTCTCTCGCCCTCCCCCACCCTCACCCCTTTCTCTCCACGTGTGTACTGACGTGCCTGTCTCTCTATACATCCGGCAACCGAGCTCTGTCACTCTCTCTCTCTGTCTATATCTCTTTTTTCCTCCCCATGTCACAAGCCCTTCTCTCCATTCAGTTGACTCTCTCAAATATGACATCCAGGACAGTGGACAAGAAGTCTACTTTTAACGTAACTAATGTTTGAACACTAAGCTTAGCGATGAGCTTGAACTTTAGACCCGTGGAGTCCAGCCGTTTTCGGCCTTAACCAAATAGCTCCACAGAAATGTCTAACCAGTGGAGTCCGGCTCTTTTCAGCCTTAAAGGTCCATCGAAATAAGAATAATTGGTAGTGAATACGGACATATTCAAAGCTCAAAAGATTTTGAAGAAGATTCGTATAAGCTGTCTTATCATCTGTCTTATCACCTGTCTGTCTCATAACAACATAACATTCTTAATGGACACTAATAAGGGGGAACACAAGGGAATACAATGAATTGTAGTCATATAGGAAATGACTATTAACTCATTTTAAATAATAATATTTACAATAATGGTAAAGAGAAGAAAGCTAAAAGAAAAAAAAAAATAAACAGAAAGAAAAAAAAAACAGTGATAATTATAAAACACTGAAGATGTTTTTCCAAATTTAAAAGACCCTCCTAGAACCTACATATTTTGCCACAAGGAACACAAATAAAGCAGTCAAGCAAATTAAGTAAAACATATGTGATTATGTGTTTGCGCACGAGTGTTTGTGAAGTGTAATAATGTAGCAGTTTATTACATTGATTGAAAAAAAATAATGTTAAATTTCTTCGATGACCAAAAAAAAAGCATTAAGGCTTGAGATTAATGTAGATGAACTTGCCAGAGACCTACATCTAGAGATTTTGCACTAATTTTGATAAATTTCTCCGTTGGAAACAAGTTCATCAATTTAAAAGCTAATGCTAAATATAGAGAAACGAGATAAACTAAACAAACACATTTATTCGACTGACATGTCTATATATAAACCTGTAAAATGGGTCTCTACAGTGCCAGAAACGAAAACAGATTGTTTGAACATATTTTCTCTGGGTTCACTTCTATCTGTCAGCGCTGGAAATGTTCACGGATTGAAGAACATGGTTTGTGACATTTCCGGAATCTAAGAAACCGCCCTCGATTGACCCCTCGCGAGATGGAGGTGGATGCCTGCTGTGTGGGTGTTTGTATGGGATGAGTGGGGGGGGAAGATAGTTTTCTATGTTATGCGTCTGTCGCAAGGTTAATGTTACAGATACCAGCTGTTGGGCCCGTTCAGAGGGGATAATAAAGGGGGTGGGTGTAGTAGGGAGACAGAGGAGGGCGGGCGGGGGGGGGCGAGTTGGAGGTTGAAGGGATGTTGTAAAATGTAAGCTGCAGTGAAAGGGTAAAGTGCGGTGTGATACTGGCAGCCAGGGCACGTGCCCCTCACTGGTTATGTCTACAAGAACGAAATGCGATGACTGACTGACTGATGGTTTATGCATTATGCTGTATTGCAGAGTGAGTATGTCACAGCTTTGGATGGAGTCTGGGTTAGCGATATCCAAGAACAATTAATAAATATGTGTTTTTATCTTTAAAAACAAAACGATTTACCAAAGACTAGTTGCTGTATCTTATCTGTTTTATCTTATCTGATATATTAAAAACGTCTCTTTAAAGGAACAAAATATCACTTGAAAAAAAAATTGCAATCTAGTCCAAAATACATCAAGAAGTGCGTATCAAGCAGCAGACAACAGTTTCCGTTGGACTAGGCGATTGTTAGATTATTTGTTTTATTTATTTATTGTTTTTTTTTTAATTGCGGTAATGTAGTTCATGCTACATGTTTTGGGGATTTACATCAATACCCACCTCCCCGGGCCCGACAAAGATTGGGCACCTCAGCTTTAAAAACTATTGGGAAAAAAAAGTATAGGAATATGTTTCAGCTATTTAATAAGAAATACTTTTATCTTGTCTTTTCCCAAAGACTTAAGGAGTCCAAGTCTTAAACCTCAGACAATTTTACTGCCATACAGCCGCCTCTCAACTGAAGATGTTGCTCTCATACCTTGATAGAAGCCAACGAGGGCATGATTTCACTCTTCATTACATCTGACCAATTTACTGTCAAACATCGATTGTTCTACTTTAATGGGTACCCGACATTAGTTGGGGGAAACGTAATGGTGGTTGGTCCTTGTGAGATGACCTTTAGATCGTTTGCACCACAGATCGCGAGGTCTGAAAGGGGTAGTTTTCTTTTTACAATGCCTATATCAACTCACTAGGTCTGTCCGTCTGTCTGTCTGTCTGTCTGTCTGTCCGTCTGTCTGTCTGTCCGTCTGTCTGTCTGGTACAATTCACACGTTATCTCTCCTACTTCCCATTCTCGGATCAAGTTAATTCTTTACACAATTATTTAATGTCCATAACCTGAATCCATTAAAAAAATATTTTTTTATTAATTTGTGGTAATTAATATTTATATATACTCTAAAGTAAAAAGTAAGGCGTATGTATGTATGTATGCATGTATATATGTATGTATGATGTATGTATGTATGTTTGTATGTATGTTTCGAAAAAAATTAAAAACGTTTGACCGATCTTGATAAGACTTGGCATAAAAGTTCTTGGGGTACTTACTAACTGTGACGTATGTATATTAGCCCTAAAACAAAGTTAAGACCTTCAAAAAAAAAATTGCCCAACTCTATGAAAGTATTGCTTTTTTAGTGATCTAGGCTATTGTTACCATGTTGACATGAGAAAAGATCGAAAGAATCTATATCTAGATCTAATTTTAAGAACTACTTTTTGCACAGATAGTTTTTTTTACTTTGACACATGAAAATTACAAAATATAGTCTATTGTTTTCATTATTTAATAAAATTAAGCTTCAAATTTATCTTTCAAAAGCATTTTTACATTAATTCGTTTCTTCTATCTGCGAAGTTAAAAGTCCTAACGTAGTTTATTTAACGAATCGGGTAAACCCGTTTGAATTGTACTTTATATCCCTTTCATCTCGCGCTACTTTCATATTTAATATATATGAATGTTTCGGCTTAACGGGTAAACCCATTTTCGCAAAACTAATTTTATTTTCGTGGCGAAAGAGAAAAACTTGAAAGGAACATTAGCTAAGTTTAACATACATCTAAATCCAATCCACTAGATTAGTAAACACAAACTTAGACGCGCAGGCCGCGGGTAATGTCCGGCTATATATAGTGAAAGAGAGAGAGAGAGAGAGAGAGAGAGAGAGAGGGGGGGGGCAAAAGAGAAAATAAGTCTTTCAATATTGAGATATATGGTTGTAAATGTGCAGTTTTTTTACTTTATATAAGCTTTTTTTTATTAACTTTTTATTTTTTATTTTGCTTGATAATTTTACTAGCTTAAAATTCGTCGAATACGTTTGAAGTAATTACATGAAAACATATACACTTCCAAGGAATCATTGAAAGACGAGGACATAGTCTAACCTTATATCAACTGATGTTACTATGAAGTCTAAACAGTACAAAGACCTAGTCAGTGGGATTAGATAAATGATCTAAATATTAGCAGTCTTCAAAACAATGTTGTCGTCACTTAGATCTGAGAGCGCAAAAAGCATCAGGTCAATGTGATAGAGGGGAAAGGGTGTTTGGGGTCATATTTATAGAAGGTAACAAAAAAATAAAAAAATAAGAGAATGCCCCCCAGTGGCGCAGACACCCGTGTGACATTTGTAGGTCAGCAGAAAGTGAAGATGGAAAAAAAAATTCTTCTCGTAGCACAGAGGGCAACAAAGCACGAGAGAGCACTGCGTCTCGCTCTGACCTCGTGAATGCACGCGCTTGCACGCGCTGCCTTGAATGTAACAAAACACTCGTAGAAACAAAAAAAAGTGCAATTTAAAGATTGGGCATAGGCTGGAGGAGGCAGGGTGGAAGGCACATGGCATAGGGTGGAGGAGGCAGGGTGGAGGGCACAGGGCATAGGGTGAAGGAGGCAGGGTGGAGGGCACAGGGCATAGGGTGGAGAAGTCAGGTTGGAGGGCACAGGGCATAGGGTGGAGGAGGCAGGGTGGAAGGCACAGGGCATAGGGTGGAGGAGGCAGGGTGGAGGGCACAGGGCATAGGGTGGAGGAGGCAGAGTGGAGGGCACAGGGCATAGGGTGGAGGAGGCAGGGTGGAGGCACAGGGCATAGGGTGGAGGAGGCAGGGTGGAGGGCACAGGGCATAGGGTGGAGGAGGCAGGGTGGAAGGCACAGGGCATAGGGTGGAAGAGGCAGGGTGGTAGGCACAGGGCATAGGGTGGAGGAGGCACGGTGGTAGACACATGGCATAGGATGGAGGAGGCAGGGTGGAGGGCACAGGGCATATGGTGGAGGAGGCAGGGTGGAAGGCACATGGCATAGGGTGGAGGAGGCAGGGTGGTAGGCACAGGGCATAGGATGGAGGAGGCAGGGTGGAGAACACAGGGCATAGGGTGGAGGAGGCAGGGTGGAAGGCACAGGGCAAAGGGTGGAGGAGGCAGGGTGGAAGGCACAGGGCATAGGGTGGAGGAGGCAGGGTGGAGGGCACAGGGCATAGGGTGGAGGAGGCAGGTTGGAGGGCACAGGGCATAGGGTGGAGGAGGCAGGTTGGAAGGCATAGGGTGGAGGAGGCAGGGTGGAGGAGGCAGGGTGGAGGAGGCAGGGTGGAGGGCACAGGGCATAGGGTGGAGGAGGCAGGGTGGAAGGCACAGGGCATAGGGTGGAGGAGGCAGGGTGGAAGGCACAGGGCAGAGGGATAAAAAAAGAGGGGCACTCTGTAGATGCACAGGGTGGAGAGCATAGTGTGGAGGCTGCAGGTTGGTAAGAGTTAATTAATAATTATTTTTATTACAAAGCTTATATCAACTCACTCTGTCAGTCTGGAATTACCACTTCCCATTCTCGGATCAAGTTGAAACATCCCACACACACAATTACACTTTGTCGAGGACATGAAACATGAAACAATTCATAGGTAACCGATTTGTTCATTCATTTCTCGCTAATATTTCATTTCGTTTTTTACATAGAAAATGTACCTAAGGGAGATAAGCCTTGTGTACAGATGTAACTCTTTTGCTAAAAATTTGAAACTAAACACTTTTAAACTATACAACCTCTTTTTATTAAGAACTTAGACATCTTATGGGTCAATGAACATCATAATACACTGTAAAGGCTCGATATTCTGAGTCAGACCTTAGACTACAGACTTGAGCTACTTATTACAAAGTTTATTTTGACTCATTCAATCTGTCTGTCTGTCTGGTAAAAAAGTGTGTACATGTTATTTCTCCCACATCCATTCTCGGATCAAGTTAAAACTTTGAACGGTTATTCATAAGCATAGACAAGACACGAGTCAAGAGAAGAATTGCCAATTAGTCAATTAATTGCTGGTAATCAATTAGTTCGATACCAACTAGAAAAATTAATCCTTGAGTATTCACAGATACGGCTAAATCTGTAGGGTTTCATTCTCTTCGATAAATGAACACGTTATTTCTCCCGAACTATTTGTCGGATTAAAGTGAAAATTTAAACAATATTTAATTCAAACTAACAACATATGAATGAATTTAACAATTAATAAATTAGCCAATTAATGATTGGTAATTAATGCCTTTGGTTGATATCGAATAATGGAAATAGCTTCTACATTATTGAGATATAGAGTTTTAAGTGTGGAGTTCTTTCCCTTAGATAAAGTTTATTCTTTTAGAAAAAATAATTTTGCTTTTATTAAATAATTATTTAAAATAGCAGAACGGAAACTCCCTTCCCCATTCCGAAATGGCCCACAAAAAAGTAATTGGACCATTCCGAAATGGTATACAGAAAGGTAACCGGACCATTGCGCAACTTAGCTTTCTATAATCATGGAAGTTACCCTAAACAAAAACAACTATATCAAATACGAATATTTCAAAAAGCACGAATACATCATTTTAAGTCTAGATCTGTTGAAAATGAATGACATGATTCGAAATAATTGATGGAACTTCACTCAACATAAACTAGCTTTTTTGTTGGTTTGTTTTTTACTTGTTTGTCTTATAGTTAAGAATAGGACAAACTATGATCGTCAAAAGATGAATGACCTGTTGAGAAGATTGACTGGAGATAAAAGAACAATAAAAGGTGATAGCAGGTGTTTCAATAGCTGCTTAATGGAAGTACGTACACGGAAGAGTTGCTTATTTATTTCTAATAGCTTTCAAAGAGTATATACATTATTTGATTTTGTTTGGGGGCTGCCGGACACATTGCCATTTTGTTAGGACATCTGGAGCTGACATTAATCTACTTAATATTGTACCTATATTTATTATCACACATCAGTGCTTGGTAAATCATGTTCTTTTTCGAAAATAAAGCAAGCAAACTTGCATTTGATGGACAATACTTCTATACAGATAATGTAGTGCCAATTTGTCTATAAATAAATAAGTCGATATAGTTTGAAAAACAGGTAGATTCATCTATGCATTGCAATCTTTCTTTTCAATTAATGATACTGAACTTTTCAAAGACGTATCCTTAATTCCCAAATATAAAATTAGCAATTAATTTGTCATGGATGACCAAATTTGAGACTTCGTTGTGAGAGAGAAATACATATTGTATTATTATATTGTATTATTATATTGTATTATTATATTGTATTATTATTTTGTATTATTATATTGTATTATTATATTGTATTATTATATTGTATTATTATATTGTACTATTATTTCACGTATATGAGTAGTTTACCCTTGCTTTTGGTTAGGCAAACATTTAAACAAATTATCCCGCTTTGTTCGCCGCATTGGGCAGCCAGCTGTCTCTATTAAGATCTCTAGCTGGCAACGTCTTTTCACCTATTGTCCTCTGCTCTGACGTCCTCCAAGAAAGTGTAGCGCCAAGTTATACGAGGACGTCCCTGTTTGCGCTTTCCTCGTATTAGTCTCCATGCCATCGCAACTCTTGGTATGCGTGATTCATTCTGTCGGAGGACTTGTCCCTCAAACCTCATGCGACGCTCGGTCAAAACCTCATTTAGTCGGCATAAGATGTTGTTTGAGACCCCATGTCTGAAACTGACTTCTAAAATCCACATTAAGCTTTAAAATAAAGCGTTTTTTTTTTCGCAAAGATAAAGAAAATATTGAAAATATTGAAAATATTGAAAATAGCCCATACTAATAGCAACAACAAGAATGCAATATCTTGTCATCCATAGTTTTGCACATAAGAGACAGTATTTTCTTTACGTATTATATCTTTGGAGGTTGGAATGCAATTTTATCTATATCATTTGATAATGTAACAATTGTAACTGCCCTTATTCGTTTAAAAACGCCAGAAAATGAGTACGCTTACATCATTTCATCTTATTTATTTAATAATTAACATTGAAAATATAATAATTTTCTTAAAAGATTTTATAAAGAGGTATCCATTTAACTTCATCACCAATAAAATAATAAACAACATTTTGACTTTCAGACAGCCAACAAAGAATTATCAAATAAACAAGTGCATGGTACTTTCCCATTAATATTATGGGGGGCGGGACGTCCTCTGAGTTTGCGTGAATACACAAACTCTCTTTGCAATTTCGCTTTTTATACAAGGTTAAGGATTATTTGAGATTGGCAATATATTGATTGCACTATATACCATACTTTGTAACAGGCTAATCATTAGAATTCTTTAGATCCTAAAGATTACTTCAAATACGCTTTCCACTTCTCCTTCTCATTTAGATTTAAAAGCAGCCCCTGACTTCCCTCCTGTAGTATATCCTTTGAAAATGTTTAGTATGATGTCATAAACTGGCTCAGACCGTCCACTTACCTGGGAGCTGAAGGATTTGGGTTCCGGGGAATCCCAGACTGTAATGACGTAATCCAGAACCATGATGTCAGGTTACTCTTCCCGCACTTGTTCTCTCACTCTCTCTCTCTTCATGCCATTTTTTTCTCCCTCTCGTCTCACAGAGAAGCAGATTGCAAGATAATCCTGTATCTCTTCTCCGTCATGATAATTGCACGCACGTTTTGACTTTTGAAGATCTCAAAGAATTTTTTTAAAAATGTTAACACGTTTAGCGTGCGTGGGAGAGTGTGAGCGTGTGTGAGGGGAGAGAGAGAGTGTGAGGGTGAGTACTGTGCTCACTAGTTGATCCTCTCCCGTCAGCACATCAGTTTGTTTTGGTTTCCGCCATGGTCAGCATCTCAATCAGATTCGAATGCACTCCATGTGTAATAGAATGGCTGTCTCATTATTTTTGAGAGGCTATCATTGTAAGTCTAACCTCCTCCAAGTCACGTGGTGTAATTAATCCAAGAGAACATTTAGACCTAAATAATATCCAAGGACTGTTGATAAATAATCCATTTTTTTAGAATTCACTCAGCGGACGGTAATGAATTGTATTAGCTCAAATGTCATTTAAGATGTCACTATTTTAAATGTATGACACCCATATCAGAATTTAACTAATGAAATGTGAGTTTCCATCACAACCAATTAACTGCTTAAACTTCTTATTTGTTAATAATTGTACAAGTGATCTTATATGTTAATATTCAGCAATATTCCAGTCTAAAACCTATAAATGGCGCCAATATCTCGGCCTAGAATATCGCATCAAAGTCGAGGTATTCCTTTAACAAATTTTATATGATATTTTATTCTAAATGTAAATATAAAGTTAAAACAGTTGTAAGGGTCCAAGAATGTTTTTAACTTTTTTTTTAATACACTGTATGACTTAGGAAGATAAAGCTGGTGGCAGGTGAGACATTCTACAAATCACACGGTGAAACAATCCTATTTCTTTGAAGAAAAGTTTATCGACACATAACAAAATTACTTACAAGCGAGTCCTTATGAATATTTTTTGTTTTACATAGAAATAGAAAAATACATAGACAGACTATTTGAATACACAACTGCGCGCTGTGAACACACCCGAGCAGAAGACAAAGAACGATAACCCCCGCCTAACATGACATCGCAACGTAATTTCTGTGTATCGCCTGCAAATCTTTGGGGGGGCGATGGGAAGAGTTGTCTGCCCTTTGCCTAATTGAATGAAACAACATCGAAACGTTGTGAGCATAAAACCGAAGAAGAAAAAGAAAATGGCGCAATGGCATCTGGCCCTGTAATAGACCTTAACGTTTTAGGGCCTGCAATCAAAATACAAATAGAATAAATTATTTCCATGTAAATCTTTTCTTTGTATTGCGTCTTCCAGTTTCCGCCGCACTGACATTTAATTACGTCACATCTGTGAGGTCAAAGTGACTTCTGAAGTTTTCATTTTTATTGTGCTCCATTTCTTATTTAATCCACGAAAATCAAACGAGAATCAGTTTAGTTCTCAAACTGGAATATGGGCATCGAAGTAAAAAAAAAAAAAAACAAAGCAAAAAGAAACTAGTATGTTCTGTGGTTATGAAAAAAATTACAAAAAACCTAGATCTATAGCTTTGGGTGTGTGGTGTCTTAGATTCTTAGGACGCGTCTGAGTCCACCCAAATCTAATCAGTACCTGCCATTAATTGGGGAAAAGTAAAGGCTATTGGTTGTTATGCTGACCACATGACCATGGGCCACAAAACCATTAACTTTAAATCCTCTGCACAATACATTGCAAAAGTGTTACTTTCACATATTGCTGTGTCATAGAGAATTACTTCTGGATAAAGTGAGAAAAAACAACAACTCTTTTTTACGAAAAACATAACTCTAATACTTTTTTATTTCCCCACACCCATTCTTGGATGTAATTGAAACTATGCACAATTATTCATTGGCGTAGACATGACATGAATTAATTAAAAAGAAATAAAAAATACTGGTTATTATTATTTCGTTTAATACCAACAAGGGAAATTAATCCTTCAATACTAACATATGTGGCTAAATATGTTGGGTTTGGCCCCATCACATAATTGTACACGTTATTTCTCCCACACCTATTCTCGGAACAAGTTGGAAATGTATATAATTTTGTATTGTACATAAAACATTTCAATAAAAACAAAATAGTCAATTAATTATTGGTTATTAATTTGTTTGTTTCATATCGAAGAAGAAAAATACATTCTCCATTACTGCGAGATATAGTAGCAAATGCATAGCTCTTTACCTTCGATAAGCTTTTTGAAAAGTATTTTGTATTTTTTTCTTGTTAAGCAAATGTAAAAGCCTTAAAAATGTAAATAAACATAAAAATCATGCTCAGAAAACTTGTAGATCAGCATTGATGCCAACACTAAAAATTAACGTTTGAAAATCCCAAGCACAGACACTGTAGGAAGCAGTAGGTGTCACGAGGTGTACGCAATCAAGGTCCCAAGAGAAGTGTAAACAGGAAGTTTATTTGTACTGGAAACACGTTGGCTTAGACTATGTCATAAGGTCACGTGTGATCCCGACCTTGCAGAAGATGAATGTAAACATTAAATAGTAACTCTACAATAAGATGTAGTATTCAGGAAAATAAAACAATGCAGTAGCATGTCACACACAACAATACAGCCACATGTCACACGCCATAACCAGTTTAAAATCTCGCTTCTCGTTCCCGAATTCATGAATTAAAAACTTTCCGAACCAATGGTATAAACTATAAATGTCCTGAACTTCTACTATATTTAAATTATAAACCTTTCGAAAATTAGAATAAAAACTATAAATCTTCCGAACTCATAAATGCTACGAATATAAATCATGCCTGTCATTCATTCTTCTATTCACTTGAAACGGATCCTAACGATTATTTCTACTTACAAACTAAAACATGATAATTGAGTGAATACACATCTCTCTGTTTCAATAAGTGCACATCCGTTTCAGAATAAATCACGCACAGTAAAAGAAAAACCAAGAAAGAAAAAAAAAGATAAAGGAAAAAAAAATAAGCGCAATTTCTTCCCACTATTACCACCTTTCGAGATTATCACGTCTGCTCAACACAGAAGATAGTTGTGTTTTACCGCCTTTTGTAAAATGACTCTCGCCCACAGGTTTTTGTTTTTTGTAACAGCCTGACATCATACTGTAAGTTTAAGGAATCATTACACATTTGTACACAATACGAAATGTTTACATTTATTACTCGTTGAAATGAGCGGGAACAATCGCAAACTTCTCTATAAACAAAATTTCACTTTTGAAAGTTTAAAAATAAAAAACAAGGGGAGATAAGAGCGTGGCGTTTAAGATTTCGAATACATCTATTAATAACTGTGCTTTTCTTTCGCTAACTCACGTGCAAGTCAGTTTTTTTTTTAAAGAGTAAAACTGTAAGTTGCTATTTTTAATACTATGTTTGGTTGAATGATTTTAAACGTTTAAAACATTAAACATCTGTTCCATCTGTATAGGCCTAGGATAGAGTGCTATAACTTCTATGAGGCACTACGATCAGCCCAATTGTAAATAAGTTCTCAATCCATAGCAAAATGAACAGAAACGAAATATATTTCATTAAAATTAAGCATATATATATAGGAAATAGCCACACAATTACTTTAATATATCTCAATACTGTAGGGTTTATTTCCGTTTTCGCCATAAAACAAAACGAATTAATTACCACTAATTAATAACTAATAGGCTATTTTGTTGTATCCATTCATGTGTTGTCATCGACAATGAATATATGAGCAAAGTTTCAACTGATCCCAGAATGGAAAGTGGGAGAAATATCGTGTACTAGATTTGTACCAGACAGACAGACAGACAGACAGATTTTTTGTAAGCTTTGTAAAAACTATGTAGACATTGAGACAAATACAAGTTTTTGGTTACAGTATGAGGGTATTCAGATGCCCCAACGTGGTCGAAGATTAGTGCCTAAATCATGCACACCCAAGACCGGTAACATTAAACTACAAAGATCTGTCATAGCACTGGGTTGATATGTTAATATACTAGAAGTTTTTGCTCAAGAGATATAGAAATCTATGGTGCAGACTTATCTGTTTCTGTGGTCATCTGTTTCGTGGGAATGTGATGTGGTCAGTACAACGACAACACTTTCAACGTTTGCCAATTGATGTCAGATAGTTATTACATTTGCTAATAATTATAAACCCAACGGGATTCTAACTCAAGAGCTTTAGTCCGCTACTTGTGGACAGCGCTCCCCTACCACCAAATATGATGCTTTTAATTAAGTGTATCAATCAAAATTTTAAATAAATTAATCTTTTTATCCAATATTTCCTAACCTTCTTCTTTGTTTATTTCGACTATTTTGGTCTGTTTGTTTATTCTACTGTGTGCCCATCTTCTTTAACTAGACTTTTAGACTTTGCGATCTGTAGGGCAGATGATGTCAAGGTCAGCTGTTTCTGTGACCCACAGTTAGCGAGGGTGTCAGGTGGCCAGCATAACGACCAACCGCATTTTTTCCCCCAACTAAAGCCAGGTACTCAGTAGAGCTGGATGAATTCAGAGGTCTAAGGATCCCCAAATTTAAAATACCAGTCTTCTCCAAGTTTCTATCCCGGGAACCCTCGTTTCGAAAGCCAAACACTTTACCACTCAACCACACACACACACACACACACAAACTGTAACAATTTAACCATCAAACAAGATTTAACGAAACAAGAATAAATATATGTCCCGTGACATCGCTGTGAGCATCCAACCGCAAAGCAATTGAACATAAAGAAGCAAATTGTTAGCTATAAACAATTTTTTTTTTCTTTTTTTTTACTTAGTTACTCAGTAGTTGAGTTGAGGCGGATACTGGTACATTGAGCAGTAGGCAGGGGCGCCTGCAGGATTTGTTGCAGGGGAGTGCGTGTTGCACCTTCTGGCTTTAGTCGTAGCTTTAACTTTCTAGTAACGCAGATTATTGAAGAAAAAGAACTAGTGCGCCCCCTCCCCCCCCCCCTTTTTTTTTTTTGCCCTATCTGATATAAAGAGCACTCTAAATTTTTGTTTCATGAAATAAAATAATTTTCAAAACAACTAAACAAGCGAACAAACTATTTACTGTACCCGTTGCGTCTATCCGTGCGGTCCGAAATTGTCAATAACGTTCCTGATGAATTGCTTATCGTCGCTGTGGACAAGCTGGCGATGAACGCTTATCGTGCACAGTGCTGAGAGTCTTCTTCACGTTCCAGCTCTTGCATCTTTTAAGGAACCCTAACAGAAAATGCGGTTTTGGAGCCCCGTAGGCAGGGGAACAATGGTAAGATCACTGCTCTCCGGGGAGCTCTCCATCAGCCTGACACCAAATAGCGATGACTCTCCATCCCTTTGGATCTGGTCAGTATGGAGGAGAGACGATTGTTGACATGTGGGAGGCCCAGAACTCGCAAATTTACCACTCAGGCTTTCCCCTATCAATGGAGAGGTCACTCCATCTCAAGTTGAAAATGGAAAGGATCGTCTCTCTAGACGTAAAATGCCACAGACAATGTCGGCCAACAACTCCTTATATCCTATTCTAGTTGATTACAATAATAGCTTCTTTTTGCAACTGTACTTAAATGAAAGCCTTGCTGGTTAAGTTTCTACTTTCAAGAAGTTAATTCTTTTGAAGGTGCAAAACATTGTCTAAAATTTGGCTACTTGGAATTCAGGAAGGGACAGGTTCCACTTGCGTGATCTGCATCAGTTCCTGATAAGCCTAGGCTAGTTTTGTTTGCTGTAACGCATGCGTTGTAAAATTAGAAATATTTATTATTAGTATTATTGCTATTAGTCTAATACAATAGCTTATCCTTCAGTGGAAGCACTAAACTTAGAAGTTAATGGATTTGAAGGTGGAAAAGATTGGCTAGAGGTGGGCTACTCAGAATCCAGGGGGGGGGGAGGTGCACATTTACGACCTTGCACCCCCTGCGGGAGGAATACTGTATGTTTGTGAAATGTGTTTTTTTTTAAAGCTGACAACCGAAAAAAAAGAACAATCAAAATAATTAAGATTAGCGTTTTTATCAAACTTACATTTTATTATCAAACTTAGATAACGTACAAATTGGAGGCATTATTTTTTAATGCCATTGAAGGTAAACGAAACATAGATTAAATGACTGCATTACTCTCTATGCACTTAAGGAATAAATTTATGGATTGTTTTGTCTAAATTATATTAAACAACATCTTGGTTTTATAAAAATAATTAGAAATGAATATCACACTGATTCTACTGATATAATTCTGTAGCAGTACAATTGATAATGGTACTGAGAAAACTTTCAATCATGAAAGTCATTTGAAATCCGGTACTCATGTGACTTTGACCTATGTGGTACATTCAACTGATGTGCGCGTGCGTGTGAGTGTAAATATATTGACCCATGTGACCTACATATATTACTTCAGCCCTATTTATTTTCAGGCCTATTTATTTTCAGCCCTATTTATTTTCAGCCCTATTTATTTTCAGGCCTATTTATTTTCAGGCCTATTTATTTTCAGGCCTATTTATTCAGTATTTCTTAACTGTATTTCCAATGAAGAAAACATTAAAAACTTAAATTGCACAATGTATAATAATAAATTACATTTAATATTAATGTATTCATCGATCTCATTTTTTTTTTAAATTGAAAGATTCAAAAGTGAGGAACAATGTATGCATAAACTAGTAAACCAAAACTAAGAATAAAACACAATCTTATATTTGTTGTTTTCCCTTCACTGTAGGCCAGAGTGCACCGCGCTAGCGCGTAAGCATAGCACGGTTTGCTTATTTCAGCCTTAAAAACAAAAAAAGGAATCCTTTATTAGAGCCTGTAATTTGTAAGACTATAGACCCAAGGTTGGAAAATCTCTAGAAAATGTTTTGTTTAAATGTTTCGGATGTTTCTTCAAATTCTGAAGATAATGTAAACCTATCCCAACCCTCCCGCAGGTCGACGGGGAATGTCAGCTGTCACCGAGACAACCGCACGACCGTCCAGCGGGCATACCGTACGACCAGACATTATGAGATAGATTAAAACTATGAACATGACGACCGCGTTGACTTAATGGATAGAACGCAACGATATTGCTTCGGAGATCGCGGGTTTGACCCAGTTTCAATCAATATGTTCGGATAAGCTGTGAGGCCGGCTCAATAAGTTTAGTGAGGTTATAGCTTCGTAATTAACTCATCACGTGGTATACCCGAGCACGTATACACAGCTGGATACACAGCGCACTCAAACGAAAAAGTACAACACTTCCTGGCTCTACTCAATATTAATACTAACCACAACATTCACTTTGGTGAAGAACTGACTGGTCCCGACCACTGACCTGGGCTCTACACGTTATGGAAACAGAAAGCAGAAGCACGAAAGAAAACAAAGCCAGGCAAACAACATCATTTAAACAAGAAGAAGAAAAAAAAAACACGCACGTTCTCTGACACACACAAAACACACACTTATACACATCTTTTTCAAAATAGCACACTCATCTTCTCGTCACCTGTAATAACACATTCAGGTCTGAAAATGAAATTCAGTTCTAAACATTAAAACAATGTTCAATGAAATCAAGCACAACTCTTGGCTCACGTCTGCTTTCTAATTTCCCACGCGCTTGTCAGTCTCGCTCTTTTTTTCACCCAAAAGTTAAGTTTTTTTGGGGTTTTTTTGGAGGGGGGGGGTTGTCATTATTATTCTTTCATCGACACCTTCTTGCCTGCACCACTCCCCACGCCCCCCCCCCCAATAATAAACTTCACCATTGTTAAACGTTTGAAAACTTGACTCACGTAGCATAACTTAACTGCGTAGCTTTTTTGTGTGTGAGACAGAGGCGGATGGAGAGGGTAAACTTCGCTGACACCTACAACAGATAGAAGTTGAAAAGATTGATGGGAGAATCTTTAGAAGTAAACAAAAGATTGTTTTAGAGTATGACGAGCTTAAGCGCTGGGATCACAGGGGAGACCTATCAGAGTGTAAGAAGGAGGAGGGAAATAAAAGAGAGAGGAGGGAAATAGAAGAGAGAGGAGGGAAATAGAAGAGAGAGGAGGGAAATAGAAGAGAGAGGAGGGAAATAGAAGAAAGAGGAGTGAAAGAGAGGAGGGAAATAGAAGAGAGAGGAGGGAAAAAGAGGAGGAAAATAGAAGAGAGAGGAGGGAAATAGAAAAGAGAGGAGGGAAATAGAAAAGAGAGGAGGGAAATAGAAGAGAGAGGAGGGAAATAAAAGAGAGAGGAGGAAAATAGAAGAGAGAGGAGGGAAATAGAAGAGAGAGGAGGGAAATAGAAAAGAGAGGAGGGAAATAGAAAAGAGAGGAGGGAAATAGAAGAGAGAGGAGGGAAATAGAAGAGAGAGGAGGAAAATAGAAAAGAGAGGAGGGAAATAGAAGAGAGAGGAGGGAAATAGAAAAGAGAGGAGGGAAATAGAAGAGAGAGGAGGGAAATAAAAGAGGGAAATAGAAAAGAGAGGAGGGAAATAGAAAAGAGAGGAGGGAAATAGAAGAGAGAGGAGGGAAATAAAAGAGAGAGGAGGAAAATAGAAGAGAGAGGAGGGAAATAGAAGAGAGAGGAGGGAAATAGAAAAGAGAGGAGGGAAATAGAAAAGAGAGGAGGGAAATAGAAGAGAGAGGAGGGAAATAGAAGAGAGAGGAGGAAAATAGAAAAGAGAGGAGGGAAATAGAAGAGAGAGGAGGGAAATAGAAAAGAGAGGAGGGAAATAGAAGAGAGAGGAGGGAAATAAAAGAGAGAGGAGGAAAATAGAAGAGAGAGGAGGGAAATAGAAGAGAGAGTTGGGAAATAGAAGAGAGAGTTGGGAAATAGAAGAGAGAGTTGGGAAATAGAAGAGAGAGGAGGGAAATAGAAGAGAGAGAGAAAGAGAGAGAGAGAGAGGAGAGATGGAGGATAAAAGACACATTTCTTATTCCATTCGCTGGAACAAATTTCTACAAATGCTCCTTCTTCCATAGTGCCATTAGAGAATGGAATGAGTTGCCTGAACCAGCCAGAAAAAACGACGACTTAGCAGAGCTTAATTCATTGATTAACATGCATAACTAGATAGACACGTGAAATGCGTAGGAAGTAATTATCTTCTTTCTCGAAGTAACGTCTGTAATGTATAAGATAAGAGAAGAGAAAAGAAAGATGAGAAAGAGAAGAGAGAGAAAGAGAGAGAGAGAGGAAAGGTTGAAAAGAGGACTTCAAGATAAAATCAGAAGTGTGAGAGGGAGAGAAAGAACTGTGTGACAGTGGGAGAGTATTGTCATATAAACTAATCTATTCATTGACACATTTTACACCAATAAAAGAACATGTGTATGTATGTATCTATCTATGTATTAATGCAGTGTTGTTGTTTTGTTCCTTAACGGAGCACTTCGCACATTCTGAGTATTTAGTGGAACACTTTACTTATTTTTGAAAGAGATTATTTCACGTGTCGGCCTACTAGTGAATTATTGCCAGAGTAGTTCTTGGATCTAGGTCTCCGTGGAACACAGTTTCGGAAACTAAGTATTAATGTATCTATTCTACTTTGCATGGATACATGTATGTATATTTGTGTGTATCTATCTATCTATCTATCTATCTATCTATCTATCTATCTATCTATCTATCTATCTCTGTCTGTCTGTCTGTCTATCTGTCTGTCTATCTGTCTGTTTATCTTTTTGTCTATCTGTCTATCTATCTATCTATCTATCTATCTATCTATCTATCTATCTATCTTTTTGTGTCTGTCTGTCTGTTTTTCTGTCAGTCTATCTTCCTATCTATCTGTCTATCTCTGTCTTAATCTTTCTTTTTGTTTATTAGTATTTCATTACCAATTGGTTTATTCAAGAACTCTTCATAGAGAGGTCAAAAGAAAAAAAAACCGGCGAACTTCGTTTTATTTTTCCTTCTAGAATATACTTTCACACCCCCCTCCCCCCGTCTTATTGTTTAAGTTACTCACAATCTCATGCACGCGCTCCCCCCCCCCCCTCTCTTCTCAGGCTTATCTGTAGCCAGTGTATCCGTGTATCTTTTGATACCGGAAGTAATTCAGCAGGATAAACTATGATGGTTAATATCAACACAAAGTGGAACCAACCTGAGGGAGGGGAAGGGAGAGGTGTCTGAAGTAAAACAAAGGGCGAGTGAGAGATAGAAGGTGGATCATGTACTCAGCTAGCATCCAACAAGTTGAAAGGACAAGAGAGTTCACACTTGCGTAAACAGAGGCGTCTTCCAGCCCGATCGCCTAGTACTCTACTGACACTCCCTCCTCTACTCTATCGCCAGCGCTCACCATCGGATTGATCAGCAATCTCTCCCTTTCTCTTGTTCTTATTCTTTGTTCCTCTCTTTCTCTTGTTCTTATTCTTTGTTCCTCTCTTTCTCTTGTTCTTATTCTTTGTTCCTCTCTTTCTCTTGTTCTTATTCTTTGTTCCTCTCTTTCTCTTGTTCTTATTCTTTGTTCCTCTCTTTCTCTTGTTCTCCCTCTCTCTCTGTTTCGCTCTCTCTCTCTCTCTCTCTCTCTCTCTCTCTCTATTTCTTTAGTTCTTAATCTGTCTCTTCTTTCTCTTGTTCTCCCTCTCTCTCTGTTTCGCTCTCTCTCTCTCTCTCTCTCTCTATTTCTTTAGTTCTTAATCTGTCTCTTCTTTCTCTTGTTCTCCCTCTCTCTCTGTTTCGCTCTCTCTCTCTCTCTCTCTCTCTATTTCTTTAGTTCTCAATCTGTCTCTTCTTTCTCTTGTCCTCCCTCTCTCTGTTTTGCTCTCTCTCTCTCACACACTCTCTTTGGTTATCATTGTCTCTCTCCCTATCTTTCTCTTGTCCTCCCTCTCTCTGTTTTGCTCTCTCTCTCTCACACACTCTCTTTGGTTATCATTGTCTCTCTCCCTATCTTTCTCTTGTCCTCCCTCTCTCTGTTTTGCTCTCTCTCTCTCACACACTCTCTTTGGTTATCATTGTCTCTCTGCCTATCTTTCTCTTGTCCTCCCTCTCTCTGTTTTGCTCTCTCTCTCTCTCACACTCTCTTTGGTTATCATTGTCTCTCTCCCTATCTTTCTCTTGTCCTCCCTCTCTCTGTTTTGCTCTCTCTCTCTCTCACACTCTCTTTGGTTATCATTGTCTCTCTCCCTATCTTTCTCTTGTTCTCCCACTCTCTGTTTCGCTCTCTCTCTCACTATCTTCTTAGTTCTCATTTTCTCTCTCTCCCTCTCTTTTTTTTTTTCTCTCTCTCTTTTCTTCTCTGTGCCTCTGTTGTTTTCGACACAGCCTCAGACGTCTAGCTCATGACACATCGACATGAGATCTAGAACCTTCTGGACGCGTAGATCTTAACAAAGACACACACAGAGCAAAGTCAAACAAAATGACACCTTTCAACACCCAGCGGTCTCCGTTTGGTACTAGCACTTATCTTACTTTTCAAAAGGAGATTTAAAATGAAACACTTCCGGAACTGTTCCGAAATCGTAAATCCAAATTTTTCTTTGTTTGCCTTCTAGTGTTAAAAGAAATTGTGCTTGTTTATGTTTGGGATGAAATGAACCGTATAATAATAATAATAACAATAAAAATATATATATATTTGTGAGTAGGTATGTGTTGTGGGATCATGTGGGGGTTGGGTCGTAGACAGGCGTAGACAACTCGTGTCACACTCTAATCTTTGAAAGCCTTTCTTTAATTTTCTAATAATGTTGCATGTGGTGATCTGGATATTTAGACAGATATAGACCATTATATAACATCTTGTATGTGCATTCATTGTTAACTCTGTTCCTATTTCTTAAGTGTTTGTTTTTAACAACGCATATTGCGGTTCAAAAATAGGTTTCCCAAACTAACATACAATTAAATTACTAGGCCTATAATACTACAATTTTAAAAACCAATTATCTCTTTAAAGTATACAGCATGTCTTTCAACTATGAAAAAACAAATATTTTTACTTGCCAACTCTGAATCAGATATCGAGAAAAATTTTTGGAGAAACTATTAAAAAAACAAACAATGTCGACGCTATCAGAAGAACACAATCAAAATTCGATTTAAAGGGAATATGAATTAGACGCCTTCAATTACAATTGCCAGGCGTATCAAACACCTCAGCCACACGCTGTTGTAAATATGTTTTTCTCTTAATTGTTTACAACTGTTTCTCTAAAAAAATTGCCAACTAAACCGTTTTTGAATAAAAGCTAATCCTGCCAACTCTTAATTTATTTTCACCAGCGAAAATCAGGCAAAGTGCAAAATTAGCAGCTCGATTCATGCCAACTTTTATCGTATCAATTTCTACTTGAGTAACGCTTATCGTCGTGCAGGTCACTCGGTGCTGTCACGCTAAATCTTTGATTTATATTCATGTTTTATAGCTGACACATTTTGTTTTTAAATCTTATTTTGTGGTCAGGTGCTGCCAACTTTGTACGATTTACTGCCAAGTATCAGTATTTAGTATTATGTGTGTGCGGGTCATTGTGTGTCTTGAAGGAGGAGGCGGGGAGGTCGTAGAGTTGGCGATTGATTGAAAAGTTTTCTCGAGAATTAAATATTGATTTCCTAGTACTATGAAAAGAACGTGAAAAGGAAAGAAAAATGGAAGAGCAACAAGGGGAGAGAAATGTGAGAGCAGACGAGTGTGAGAGTAGTAAAAGAATTTGAACGGACGCCGTGACTCGTGCCACAAGGCCATCAGTCCCTGAGGGTTGACGAGTGACCCGGACCGACGTGGCACTAATAAACATTTCAACACATCGCGTTTGAGACATTGCTGACGGACAAGCAGACGGACTCGACGGATGCAATGTGAACACTTGTTAGCTCTTTTTTTTTTACTAGCTCGAGGAAATCCTAGAGTTGTATAGAGGAAGAAGGGATTGGGAGGGGAGGGGGGCGGTGTTTGGGGATCATCCTTACACATCCTTTTCCTTCTTCTTCAAACAGAAACAGCTTAAGTGAGGGTAAGGCCTACCTACGTCTTCTCAAGCGCACCGATATATTTTATTGTTATAATTATTCATTTTACATGAACCAAAAATACTTCATCAGCAGATGAAAATATCTTGAAAATAAAGTGGCATGCAAAATGGGCGCCCCGCATGCTACAGGAGAGGGCTGTACAGAGGAATATAAAAGTGCAGATCTTAGAAAATGGAGATAAATTGGTCACACCCTTAGACACCAACAACAGCGCTTGACAGGCCTTAGAGTGGAACCACCAAGGCAAAAGAAGCAGAGGAAGACCAAAAAGAACGTGGCGACGCAGTATACTAAATGAAGCCGAGAGGACAGGAAAGAGCTGGGAAGCCATTAAAAAACTAGCAAGACACCCTAGAGAGTGGCTTGTTTTTACTGAGGCCTTATGTTCCACGAGGAACGCAAATGAAACATGATGATGAAATAGACTGGCACATGCATTTGAATATTTGTTGTTGTTGTTTTTATTTTCGTTGAAAGTCGTAGATCTAATATCGCATTCCAGTCTCTATCAAATGGGCAACACGGAACAGTGCATCAAATGTCACCTGTGCAATCGCCAGATTCTACTTTGGGCTCCAAATGTCACCTCTACATTAACCAGTCTGGTATTGGCAGTTAACTCTTGTTTCGCATTGCCAGCTTTACCTCCGTGACGTCACCGCCTCCACGTGACCTCTCCCCGTCTAACATTTAAAGCAGCGCGTTCATTGGTTGTTGTTGTTTTTGTCTTCATGCACGTGCATTCCTCGAGATCAATGGCAAGGGGTGCCAGTGTTCTCACCTTCACGTTTCTACCCGCTACCCTCCCACCCCCTCCCATTGCACATTTTTGTGACATCCCTCCTTGGATAAAATACTACACTAACTAAATAACGCGATAATAAAATCAAGCCACGAGTATGAACGTGATTTTAATGCTAGATAAGGATGAATGAAGTTTATTGTTTTAACATGGGAATTGGGAAATAAGGGAAATAACTCCACATGTACATCCACATATATCAATAACAAGGCCGGCCTTAGGCCACTGTAACCTATGCGGCTGCAGTGGGTCCCGCACTTTCATAGGCACCGCGCTAATACTAGATGTAAATTATTGAATTAAACCATTAGAACTTATATGTAATAACAGGGCTACCGCGGCCTCCTGATTTTCCAGAGCCTCCAGGAGATCTCCTAAAATTGCAAAATGTACGAAATATTCCTGGAAATCTCCTGAAATTTTTAAAATCTCCTGAAAACTCATACAAAATCTAAAGAAAAGAGGAAAAAAATCATTTTGGGGTGCCAATCACACGCTCGATAAAAAAAACCCGGCTTTGTCAACTTTCCTTTAATAAAAGTTTATTGCAAAGACGAATGTATTTTCTAATACAAAATCTTAATTTTGCTTATCCCTATCCAGACTGGGCCCCACGCAATCCGTTTCGCATAGGGCCCCGCAATTGCTAGGGCCGGCCCTGATCAATAAGTACCATTTAATCCTTTTTTATCAATACCAAAAAAATATAATAAATGACCAATGATGAATTATCTGGTTAATATTTTCATTGATCTTCGTTTTGTAACAGCAAATAATTATGTACAAATTTCATATTGATCCGAGAATGGGCGTGACAGACAGACAGACAGACAGCGAGAGAGAGAGAGAGAGAGTTGATATAGGCTTTGTAATAAAAGAGACATCCAGGTCTCCACTATTGAGTACACTTGTTACGTGTGCTGATTGTAACAGTAAGATGGAGGAAGAAGGTGATAGATTATAGGCTTTTCATGTGTCATGGTCTCTTGACCATCGATTGGCATTTCATTTGGTACCAACGTAACTGCGGGATACCATAGTTTGTAGTTTCTAAGTCTGGAGTTTTCTCCAAGGTTGTCTCCTGTTAGGGCTGGACTGAATCATGTATGTTAGGTTATCCGTTAGGCTATAAAACACTGAACTAAAGGAACTTTTTTTTTACGGAAATGTTTTTTTCTTAAGGAATAAGAGATTGTCAATTTACAAAACAAGTAGAGCAATTATACATTCATTATAAGATATTAGTTTTGCCAGGTTCACATCTAACTTCACATTCACTTTCACCTATTCTTTGGTCTGTGGACCGCTGGTGCACCACGCAAGATCCGTCAACCTTTTTTCTCCATTCTTCTCTGTCATTTGTCTTTGATAGAATTTCATTCTGATGTTCTTTCTGAAAATATTGAAACCTGCCTTTTACCTGCCTGGGTGGACCACTTCGGGGGCCGATTTTGAGTTTATGTCTCCACAAAAACTGTCTTTGTAACCTTGTTAATAATAATATTATTATTATGTTAGAAACGAATGAGTATTCATTCTCTGTCGCTGCCAGGGTCGAGTTTTGTTAAAGAGAAACAAAATTCATCGTAGTCCCTTTAACAGTTTCCACTGAGGAATTTTCTGATGATGTGGCAGGTCTGCAGCAGTACAGCCCTCTAACAGGCAACGAGGATGCTCCTAAGAATGTTAAGGGCCTTGAAGGTATCTGTGAGGTCAGTTGTTATACCCTCGGTTGATATAACAATGGAATATATCGTTATTTTAGATAATTTCCATTAACGGCTAATCTTCAAGCCTAGGTTCCCATATTTTCATCTCAGTTTTTCTTAAATTATGAGATAGTGGTACGGCGATGTCGCTAATGGTAGCGTTTTTTTTTCCTTTTTTATCAACGAACAGCTGGTCAGGGCGATTGAAATCTACCGTTTTGTCAGTCAAATAGGCCTATCCCAGTACAGCACATGATCAGTAGATTCGAGAACCTCTTGTGGCAAGTATTTGTAATAAGGAGGAGTATCCTTATTGATCAAATTATTATTATTAGTAGTAGTAGTATTGTTATTATATTATTATTATTATTATTATTTAGAGTTGAAATTGGGAAGAGAAGAACTTTGCCTAACTTTTAATTAATTGACGGAGTAATTTTTGTGGCGCTTCACAAGATTCAAGTAAGTTGGGATTTCATACGACGCTCTCTCAAATTGGACTTCATCGGCTATAGTTTATGTAGTCCAAAAGTCCGAAGCTTCCAATGTTAAAGGCGCCAGATATCCGCCTTCATCTCTTCACCTTTCAGTTGTTTCGCTTAGTGCGTTAAGTCAAAAACCGGCCAGGTGAGTGAACTATAGTTACAGTTTAAAAGAAGGAGCTGTGTGCCTACGACCTGACACTCTATTATACTCTATATAATCATGAACAGTAGGACAGCGTTATAATGTGAATGTCATTTTCTGCTGGTCTGCACAGATATTGTCAAGTAACGTAATTCAACTCATTAGCAATGACATTTTTGCGCCAACATTTTCACGGTTATTCCCCTTTAACCTTTCGTTTCATACCTTCCCCTGCATTTAATGTTCTTTGCTTTTCTAAGCGATGCTTTAACTTCCAACTAGGGTACGATAACCTTACTCCCGGAAAAGCTACAGCTTTCGGGGAGTGCCAAAAAAAAAAGCGAATAATTTGCAATTGGGGAGAATTATACGTATTGTTTCTGGTTGTCTAAAATATAAAATACCTATAAATTAATCTGCATGTTCACAATTTATGTTAAAAAATTAATATATATTTACAATGTGATATATGTGACACAGAGGCCAAAACGCTTGGCCACCTAACAGGGAGGCTCAAGTTCAAATCTCGAGCAGAGATATGTTTGCTGAGCGCTTAAAGGCAGCTCAGAAGCCCTCCCCTCCACCGGTCTAGAAAATAGATTGGACCATGAGAGTGCTATAAGCATGAGATGTAATCTTCCCCTCTCAGGTCCTGCGATCTATATCTATTTTATAGGGCAGGTGATGTTAAGGTCATCTGTTTCTTTATCCAATGGTTAACGAGTAGGATGTCATGTGGCCAGCACAACGACCAACCACCTTTACTTTCCCCCAACTAAAATCAGGTAGCCATTAGAGTTAGGTGCCCTCAAATCCCGAAATTTAAAATGCCAGTCTTCACCGAGATTCGAATCCAGAACCCCAGGTTCAGAAGTGAAGCCCCTAATCACTCAACCACCGCGCCGCTGGAAAGATGTGCTGTATAAAAGCGATTTAAAAATGTTAGCATCCTCATTTCATCTCCACATAGAAACGCCTTTGACATTCTCTTGAAATTAATTCGAACAAACCAAGGCAGTGAGTTATTGCCCTTGTCAGCGACTGTGTGTCCAACATCATTCTATTGTCATTGCTGTTATAGACCTTATAATGAAAGTTCAAGGTGATGTAGATGTCATGTGGCGGGGGGATGGGAGGTAGCTCCCAAGAGGGGGTGGGGATAGTTTTGTGATTAACATTTACGTTTATGGTGTTGACACGCGGTCATCGGTGAATTTCAATGACTTTGTACTTGTTGACCAATGCAATCAATGCAAATGATGAGTATAGGATGGCGTGCCCTGACCACATCAAAAGGAATGTCTAAGTGCAGGAGTGGAACTTTTTTTTTTGTTTTTCTGAATGTCTTTAAAATTTTAATTATAATGCTTTTTTTTCGTTTTATCTATGCCGAATTTTAAAAACGCATGGTGCATATAGGCCTATACATTTTTTGGAGGGGGGGGGCTTAGGCCTATTTTTGTTTGGGGTGGGGGCCTTATACCATTTTATTTAATTTACCGCTGATAGAAATTGGAATTTTCCAAGTCATAATAAATATTTTTTGGGGGATGTACAGAAATCAAAGAAAAAGACATCAAAGAATAAATGAACACAAATTTAAACAAGATTACAAAGAGAGTTTGTGTTGCCACATTAACTCAGAGGCGGCCCCCGTGGGAGACGGATCCCTGTCGGATCCGCATATTCGCTGGTCGACTGAGGATGGCATCGAGCAGGGTATGAAACCGAGACCATAGAGATAATCAGTCCTGTGCGCTAATCGCACGACCAGGCATGGCACTTAATCTAATGACAAACTGGTTACAAACTAATAGCCTACTATTGATAATATACCTACACAATACGGAATGACAAGTACCGAATATGTACAAATGTCAGAAGAGCGATTTTAGATAATCTTTTTGTATTGAGCATTTTGATTTAAATGGAACTAGAATGAGGATGTAAATCTACCTAAATTAAACTACTAATTTAGCACTCTAGATCTAGATCTAAAATATATATTCTGGATAATGTAGATGTAATTTAGATAAGATTTTTATACAAAAAAACACTGGATAATCAATTAATAGACTAATTGCAATATGAAATATTAAAATAGTAGATTAGTTTTAGCATTTTATAATATTGCAATATTGACATATTGACAATCTAGACTTTAGAAATAAAAATCTACACTTTAAGCCTAGAAATTAAAATTATACATCTTGATCTAGTCTAAATCATGGCTGTCTGTTAGTGCGGTTTGAGCGCTGGACTGTCGTTTGGATTCATCGATGGTCCCAGTTTCAAACCTTGCCCGCTCCAATCCCTCGTCGTCCTTCGGGAGGTTTGGGCTACAACTCTAAGGAACATCCGAAACATGTCAAACAACAAACATTCTAAACTAGACCAAGAAATTCTAGATCTAGATTCTATAATGATTTTAATTAGAACTTAAATCTAAATCTAGTTTTAAAAATCAAGCTCAAGTGTAAGAAAATAAATCTAGATCTAGTGTAAAAAATCTAGCTCTAGTGTAAAAAAAAATCTAGATCTAGTGTAAAAAATCTAGATTAGATCTAAATCTAGCTATTATGTCTTTTTAAAATGCTAGTCACATTACGAGGTTCAATAAAGATTACTATAAAGAGTTGTTTTAGCATTTCATTTCAAGAATTTATTCCATATGACGTCAAAGGAAAAATATCCGCTACGTCACACGGCCTAGTTAGACTAAAAAATGTCATCTATACGAGCAGCTTGTTGAGGGTTCATAGACATTGGTGCACCGAGTGATTTCTTTTAGCATTTCATTTAAAGAATTAACTCTATATGACGTCAAAGGAAAAAAGTTCCATTACGTCACACGTCCTAGTTAGACTAAAAAATGTCTTCTATACAAGCAGCTTCTCGAGGGATCATAGACATTGGTGCACCGAGTTTGTTCTTTTAGCATTTCATTTGATGGGCTAGTTAGACTTAATATATATATGTAAAAGGATTAAAGACGCTTTTTTTTTGTTTTGTCTATCAGTCTGTCTGTCCTTCATGTTAATAGCGAGAAAAAAAAAGACTAACAGCTATTGAAAATCTGATTAAAATTTTATTTCCCTTCCGAAACATCGAATTAGTTTTAAGTTTCTATAATAGATTGTTCCGGATGTTTATATATTTATAGTGAGAGAAAATAAGAATTCCAAATTAATCAAATGCCGTTAATTAAATGTGTAGGATGATCTGTTAAGAAAATTAGATGTACCATAACCTTATGGAGATTTTTTCAAACCATACTTTGGTGTTAGGAAGTTGTTTTCCTTAAAAATCGGAGCATAATATTAACGATAATTAGATTTTCTAGCGTTTTAGCTAGAAAGTTAAATGTAGTGTATTTTGCATAAATAGAGTTAAACTATTTTTCATAAAAAATCCGGAACAACCAATTGTCGTAAATGAGAAAAGTATTTGTTATATTTATTAGAAGAGGAATTTCAAACATTTATTAGCGTTATTAGATTTTTCTTATTAAATTCGAATCATTTTTGGCGACGATTTGTAAGAAAATTAAGGTAATGTAGGTCGATTTCTTTTTCGAAACAAAACCCGGAACATTCTTTACCGATTAAACAACTTTTATTTATGTTTCGGCAAAAAAATGAACTGTAAAATAAGTTTAAAAACTGATTTTCAATAATCGTTTCTAGTAAATTACTTTCTTATTTTAAAATCATGAATAACCTATTGTCGATATTTTTGAAAAAAATATAATTATTTGACATAAATTTGTTTTAAGTAAAATATTCCGAACAATTGATATTGATAAATAAACTATAGTGACGTAGTGTCAAAGAATATAAGTGTAATACTAGTCAATTATGAGATTTCAAAACAATCATTTGACATAATTTATTTTTATAAGACAATATCCGGAAATATAAATCAGTATAGATATTTTTATTTAGCATTTATATGCTATTTACATTAAAAAACCGGAACAATATATTAAAGATCATGTGTTTCTTGCAACGTTTAAGCATGGAAATAAAATCTAATATAAGTTAGAAGAGCAAACAAATATTCATCGGCATTGATTTGTTTTTCACAAAACATCCGGAACAATCTATTATAGATATTTAAAACTATTGCAATATTTCTGAATGAAAAATTAAAGGTTAAATCAGATGTACAATAGCCTCTAGTATTATTTGTTAATCTAATCGTGACGGACAGACCAACGAACGACCGCTAACCAGATTTCAAAGTCCTGTATAAAATTGTGTTCCGTCGCATTTTTGTTGCTGGTTAAGATACAATACTAGTATACCAAGCTCAATATCTGTATTTATTTATTAGAAACAAAAATACCACGAAAGCTAGATTTTTTTTTGTACCACAAAAACTGGTGACGCGCCAGTTCTTGGAAAGTGGCATCATAGTTATCTTCTTATCTTATATAATACAGACGTTACTTCAAAAAAGAAGATGATTACGTCCTACGCGTCATGCATTTAGTCATGCATGTTAACCAAAGGCTTACATTCTGCCAAGTCACTGGTTTTCCTGACCTGCTTAGGCAACCCATCCCATGCTGGAATAGCACTAGGGAAGAAAAAGCATTTGTACAAATTAGTCCTAGCATATTGAATGAGGAATGCGCTTTATCTTTGTGTCTTTCTGCATACGTTGCAGTGGCCTAAGGCCGTCCCTGGCTCTATTTTGTGTCTGATCCAGTTTCGTAATGTTTTCTTGAGTTGAGGGGTCATAAACGGAGGATAAATATTCTATTATTGGCCTAACCAAGGTTAAATAGCATTTTAGTTTTATGTTCGTATTTGATTTATAGAAACTTCTTTTCATAAACCCAAATGCTTTGATTTTTTGATAGTTTCATCAATATGGGGATTCCGTAACAGTCTGTATATATAAATAGGTCTGTCACGCGTAGCCAGGATTTTTTTCTGGGGTGGGGGGGGGGGGGTTTAGGGGGATTTTTGTTTTGTTTTGTGTTATAGAAGAGGGGAATTTAACTGTGAAAACCCCTGGTAGTGGGGATTTAAACTTAAACCCCCCTAGTAGGGGGGTTTTAAACTCGAACCCCCTAGTAGGGGTTTTTAAACTCAAAACACCCTGGTAGGGGTTTTAAACTCAAAAAACCCTGGTAGGGGTTTTAAACTCAAAAACCCCTGGTAGGGGGTTTTAAACTCAAAACCTCCTTTTGCTGTGCTGGGGCAAGTGATAGTTTAATATTAAAATCTCACCTAAAATAAACAAAATCAAAGCAAAAAAATCAGTGACTAAATTCCGCCCATGGGTCTGTTAGTTGATCAATCGCGGATAAGAATTTGTTTCCGTTTTCCAGTCTAGTTAGAATATATATATATATAAAGGTCTGTGGTCTGGACCTATAGACTAATCAATAGTGTTTATGTACAGTGAGTTAAAAAAAACTGTCACGTGATAACCATTGTTGATTAAAATTAGATCGTAATTTGTGTAGAAGAGATGGGAAAACACGTGACTCTATGTTGTTTGTTTACAATTGGTGAATGAGGTCCATTGTTTTGTTATGACGTGGTCAGTAACAGTTCGCTTGGGAAAGGTATTTGGTCGCCATGTTGAGCCCCCACTGTTTTAATTCATGCAGCAGACGAGACGCTGAAATCAGGTCAAATATTGTCACTGAATCTCGTGTCTCCATCTTGTCATATCTATCGCACAATATTTTTTTTTAAAGCGGCACTAAGAACATAGTTTTACCTTTTACTCTCGGGATTCATTCATCAGCAGAGGACAGAAATAAAATAGTGAACATTTGATACTCATGAGAAATTTTGCAATATCAATTTGAAATATTAATTTGCCATCGTTAAAAACTCTTCCATTGAAAATGTTGCAAAGAAAAAATTCAATAAAATTGTTTCGTCCGGTTTGAATGTTGTTGTTGTAAATTAATCTCAATAGAATAATTAATCAAAGACAAAGAAAAGATTTTTGTCAAAAAAACAATTTTATGGAGAATTGAATTATCAGTATAATAATGGTAATACGAGTGTGTGTGTTATGTGTGTGTGGGGGGGGGAGTTTTTTATGTGTATGTGTGTGTCGTGGTGCGTGTGTTTATGTACGTGTTGGTATTTGTTATAGGAGATTTATAAATAAATAAAAATAAATTGAAAGTTTTACGACTGGGCTGGAAGAAATCTAAAACGGTTCATTGTTCATGATGTGAGTTCAATTGTTGTTGTTTTTTTCCATGACATCATTCAGGGGCAGACAAGTCAGATAAAGAGAAAAGAAGAAAGACAAGGAATGTGAATGAAAAAGTGAGCGAAACATTGAGAGACAGAGAGAGATACACACAGAGAGACAGAAAGATGGAAAGAGAGGCATAGAGAGAGATAGGGAGGAAGAGAGGGCATGACAGAGAGAGAAAGAGAAACAGGGAGACAGGGAGTTAGAGGGAAAGAAAGAGGGAGAGAGGGGGGAAAGGAGAGAGAGAGAGCGGAAATAGAGACGTGAAGAGCCCCTCAAATTTCTTGTCTTAAGTTAGAATCCTTCTCTTTCGTCTAGAATCAAACAATGATATTTGAATGGACAATCTATAAAAGTTGACTGAATAGCTTTTTGGCTATCTTAGATTTGACCTATTACTTTCAGACATTTGAATCGAAGATACCAACATCTAGTTAAGGCCCAAACTTCTACAAGACGGGCGGGAATGGCTGTGGGCTACTCCCTGTGACCCCAGAAAGGAGTGGTGGCAGACCAGGCAATGAGGCCGCTATGATAATGTGCCAAAAGTACATGTACCAACGCACCAGTACTTTGATACTTCCCACTCTCCCAATGTTCAGCTCTTAGGTTTGAATAAAGAAACGAGTCAGATCCCCTGATTACTCCCCCTGCGTATGTAACTAGGCTCCCCACGTCGTCTGGTCGAGCATATTGTTTCAGCGGCCGCTCTCTTGGACTCAGTACCCAACACAGCCGATTGGGCGCCACATTGCTACGGTGAGGTAGCAGAGAGAGTCTAAAATACTCTCCCCCCCCCCATTGTCCCATAGGAGAACAACTGTAGAATGAACGATTCCATTGTAGTTTTTTGTTTTGTAAAGTTCAGACAATAGAAACTTTTGATCAGTCAAACTCAAAGGTGGTCGATTACATTGGTGCACGTTGCAGAAGCGCACACGCAAAGACAAACTCTGAAACGTTCGAACATAGTTATGTATACATATATGAATTTAAAATATCATTATACAAATCTCAACATCTACTAAATAAAGCAGAAACAAATGCATATGTATTTATGTATGTATGTATGTCCTGAATAAAAATCAAAACCGTTTGACAAATCTTGTTAACACTTGCAAGAAAAGTTCCTTAGATCATGTCCGATACCGTAGCGTATGTTTAATGTCCCAACCCCAACCGGAGGGCCCTAAAATAGAAAAAAAAGTACCTCATAGTTCCTCTATTAAACAACGAAACTTTTTAAAAAATAGGGTAAACCCGTTTACAGTTATTTCTACTGGATATGAATATGGCGGCTCTACTTTTATTTTCTTGGCAAAATAATATAAAATTGTGAAGGGAACATCCTCAATGTTGAAAATAGATCTAATCCAGTAGATCAGTAATATCCAAACTAAGGTCCACAGGCCGCGGGTTATATCCAGCTAGTATTTGTATATTTTCGTAAAATATTCTTGTAATATTTATATTATATTATTCTCAAATTTCTTGTGTTTGATTCATATTAGTGAAACACCAGTAATAATAATAATAATAATAATAATAATAATCTATATAGCGCTTTTAGCAAACATAATGCAGGCTCAAGACGCTGTGATAACATTACAAACATGAACACGAGAGCTAAAATGACAAACTATTCTAATAAAGTTTTGAACAGCTAGGTATAAATGTTCTTATTGAATGTAGTGTAGCATGTTGTCTGCCTCAGATCGATGGGGAGCGAGTTCCAAACCTTAGGTCCGTATACCGAAAATCCTGTAAAGTGATGACAAAGTGTGATAGTCGATTCTTTCTTTCACGGGAAGCCATTGGATAACATTGATAAAGGTAATTTAAGTTAATCAAATAGGTTATTAAATGAATTCCTTTCTAAAACAGTAATTTGTTGTTGTTATTTCCTAGACGGATTTAAGGACACGTAAGATGAAGACACTGAAGACAAATAAACTTCTAAAACACACTGATGGCAAGATCTAGACCAGTGTTTCTCAAACTTTTTTGTCTGCCGGCACACTAAAAAAAACTAGAAAAATTTCGCGGCACACCACGAAGAGCAACAGTTGTTTTATAAGAATCATACAACGATATTCGAATGGACAATCTATAAAAGTTGACTGAATAGCTTTTTGGCTATCTTAGATTTGACCTATTACTTTCAGACATAAAAAATATAAAAAGAAAAAAAAGATTTGACCTGTTTTTAAGTATTACATATAATGTGAAGGGTGTGCCTGTTTTTTGCGAGCAAATGCGATCTAATCGAGGCTCCAAAGTCCACAAACAAACTCGCATTTCATCATCTATTGCAAGAAGTCTCTCTCTTTTCTTAGACTTGATTTCAGTCAGTGCTCAAAATCCAAACTCACAAAACCATGAAGATGCAAATGGAAGAATTATTTTGATTGCTTTTAAACTGATTGCAGGATATAAATTGTTGATTGAAATCCAAAAGACATCCAGGCTTTTCTCTGTAAAACTTGACTTAGAACTGCATCGTTTTTTTTAATCTATGAGCTGCTCTGCTTTTTCAGTTGTAAGATTTGTAGCTTCATTGTTTCCAGATGTATATTATAGCTGACCCATCAATACTCATTACTTCAAACTGTTGGTAAGTAATGCTGCAATGCTGACTGCAGGTGCGTCAAAGTGTGCAGAATTTCTGGGGTGATTTCGTTGAAGCACATTCATTGTAAGTAGGAAAAGCGAAGACACCTTTCAAGATCTTACTTTGCCACAAAGACAATTTTTCACCAAATGACTTTCAGTTTTGAGAATTCAGTGATGATGGTTTCCGATGGTCCTTGAAGACTTAAATTCTATGAATTTAATTTGTCAAATAAATCAGAGAGAAGTGTCACCTTAACCCACCAGATCTCGTCATGAATAGAAAATCCAAACGTGTTTTTTTTTCAGCCTCCAAGAATAAAATCAGCCCAGCCTTGAGTTGGACCACACGCTTTAACACTTTTTCCCCTGGAGAGCCAACGAATGTTGGTATGTTACAGGAGACATTTGTAGTCTGAATTCAAAGCTCTGAGAAATGTCGGGATGCAAGTGGTCAAGATTTGATGAAGTTTACAACTTGAACCACTTGATCCAGAACAGACATCAAAACTTTCGGCAAATATTTAAAGGGAAGAGCTTCTCTGTGGATCATGCAGTGAACAACTAAAACATTTTGATTTTCTTGACGCACAAGATTGACGAATCCCTTTCTATTTCCCTGCATGGAAGGACAGCCATCGGTGCAAACGCTGTCAGTTTTTCCACTTTGTAGTTTGAAGAGCAAAATGTTTTCGTTCACCACTTTGAAAATATCCTCGCCTTTGGTCGTAGTCTTTGCAAAATAAGAATTCGTTGACACATTTTTCATCCTTTATGAACCGAATAAAAGCTAGCAGCTGGGCTTTGCCGCTAACGTCAGTGGATTCATCAACTTGAAGAGATCACAGCAGACACTTCATCGTCAGTCACGTCTAAGTGTTCGCAGATTTAATCTTGTAAATCTGACGATAAGTCTGCGCGAGATAGTATCATTTGACAAAGGAACTTTTTTTTACTTTTTCGGCGGCATCGGGTTCAATGATAGTTTCAACAACTATTGCTAAAGCTGGTGCAATGACTTATTCAGCCTCTGTGTGTGCTTTCTTGCGTTTCGCTTATAACTGAGCTTCCTTATAACTTGCAATCAATCCCTTTTCTGGCAGCTTTAGGTAGTTGGTAAGTTTCTTAGCTTGTTTGTTTGTTGAGTCCTGATGTTTTCAAAGTATTCCTTCGGTTGCACTTTTACAGCTGGATGTTTTGTTTTCAAGTGTCTCTTCAATTTGCTTGGAACAAGCGCCTCATTCGATAGAGTTGTATTGCAGATCAGACAGAATGGCAATGGAGCATCTTCAGGTCCAGAAGATATGAAACCATATCCGATGTAATCTCCTTTGTACCTTCGTTTGGTTCCTTGCTTTTCATTTAACGCTTTCGCTGTTTCATTCTTGCTAACGTATTTTTCCATAGATAACAATGAATAATGCATATTGATAATTTGTTATTATTAGCATACACCTAACCAATTTACATGAAACACATCGCTTATTATTATCGTTACCAATTCAAGAACTGCTGTGCGTCTGCTAAGGCGGCCAACATTTGAGTCATTATAATAATATATTATGTATAGTGGATAATTCCCTAACCTGAAGAGCTAACAGCCCTTTCCGTCACTATGGAGCGCTCCACTTCTATTGCTGGTCGTTGTAAGTGGGGATGTCATCGCAACGTACAATACAAATTTAATAGTAGACAGACCTGTCGTGCAACGCTGCACGGGTGGCGTTCTGAAAACTCCCGCGGCACACCAGCAAATCTTCGGCGGCACACTAGTGTGCCGCGACACATAATTTGAGAAACACTGATCTAGACTCTTGAAGTTTACACGCCGGAAATGACGTAGGTTTCGATTATTAACTTCGAGCCTTGAGAAGAGTTCGTCTGCTTACGTATCAATATTTCATCAAAATATTTTTAATGATTATTAATGAAATATTGATTTTTTTTTGTGTGTTAGTGCTCCAATTATAATTTATTGATTTTTTGCGAGTCTCTATCAATATTTTTGCTATTTTAATGAACAGTTTTAAATTGTAATGAAACGAAGGAAGTAGTTGAATGAAATGAAACCACGAAACATTATTTAAAAAACAAAATCAGCGGAAAATGATTTTGAGAACTAAGCTCTACTAACCAGCTCATAAGACTTTGAATTAGGCTAGATAAAGTTGTTTGTTAACAGGGGGCGTTTATGGCCGTAAAACAAGGATGTCCGTATTAGTGTGGTAGTAAAAGTTGTTGTTTTTTTACAAAGCTTATATCAACTCACTCGATCTGTCCGTCTGGTCAAATGTTGTACGCTTTATTTGTACCACACCCATTCTCGGATCAAGTTGAAATTGTGCACATATATTCATTGGCATAGACAAAACATGAATCCATTTTAAAAAATTAACCAACTATAGTTAATTAATTATTGATAATTAATTATTTTGTTTGACATTGAATAAGGGAAATAACTTCTACACTATATATATATATATATATATATATATATATATATATATATATATATATATATATATATATATATATATATGTATGTGTGTGTGTGTGTGTGTGTAAGTACGGAGTTCTTCCCCTTAGTAAAGCATTTTTTTATTTTTTTTAAATGACTCAAAGATATTTCTTTTAAAGGGATGATGTAATGGGCTAGGCTAGCTATATGCTTAAATCTATTATATATTTACAAAGGCCCTGATTGATTGATTCTTTACTAATCCTCCCACTTGCCGTGGACAAAAATACAGTTATTACTTTTTGTGTGCCTACAACATCTAAACACCAATATATATTTGAATCAAAATTTAACTGATAATGTTAAAATATACTCTATAGAACATACCACACCAAAGAGTATATTTACTGTATACACATATACACTACACTGATACACACTGATCTCACCTTTTTCGAATTGCTGACCTGCTCTGCTCCTGAGGATTTCGAGGCGCCGGCTCCCAGGAAGCCCGGCGAACTTGACACTCCCTTCGCCCCAGCACCTCCAGCCACAATTTTAGTTTCCCCAGGCTTGACTCCCTGGTCGGAACCCGACTTTGGGGGCACGAAGACACTGACATATCCGAACCTGTTTACAGACGGCCTTGCTTTATCCATGCTGGGTAGAATCATCGGACGGCCCATAGCTGGCTAAGGGAAGATCATCCTGGGTTAGGAGTTCAAGTCCACTCTCATCACGTAGACTCGAGAATCACATGTCAAATCATTTGAGTTGCATTTGAGTTCAAATTTTAGAACATTCCAGATAGCCATTGTAGAGCTGAAGCTAAAATTGTTCTCTCTGTTCGACAGTTATAACAAATAGTATGAATCTATGTTTTTTCGAAGAGGACATTCTAGGGTTGTTTTTTTAAGGTTGTTTTCTAATTACGGATCCTAGAAAACAAAGATCTATGCGAATTATTCGACATCGTATGCTATGTATTATTTGACCAAACACCCAGGTAAAAAAAAAACGAAAAGTCTCCAAAACTCGTGAGAAGATAATCAACGAGACACGCGTATCTTATCTTATCTTATAAATTCTAGACGTTACTTCAAAAGAGAAGATAATTACACCCTATCTTTTTCATGTATCAATCTATAGTCGTGCAATCAATGGCTTAAACTCTGATAATTCATCGGTTTTCCTGGCTGATTCAGGCCACACATTCTAATAATTCCATGCTCTTGTGGTACTAGGCACTAAGAAGCAATGGTATGAATTTTTCTTAGCATATGGAATAAGAAATGTGCATATATCTTTGTATCTGAGTATTGTATTAGGTTTTGTTCTGTATTTCTAAATTATGGTTCAGTGTTTTATGTATTACCGCTACTTTACTGATTAGACTTCTGTCTGAGGGGATCTGAGATAGCCGATATGATCACTTGACTAAACGAAAGGTAACAACGGGATGGTTCGTGCAACTTATCAGAAGTAGCCAATACATTGATCAGGGCTCCCAGAAACTCATCCAATCACACCGCAAGTCAGAGTAGGAGAAAGACCAAACAAAACAAAATGCCTCATAACTAGCGACAGATCGTCTGATAATTAATCACGCAACAATTTCCCATTAAAAACATAATGAGGGCGAGTGAAGAGGAGAAAGAGGGACTGATAGATAGATAGATAGATAAATAGAATCTAACAATACAGATAGATAGATATAATGAATGAAACCCTAGCCTTCAGATTATAGAAAAGTCAAATATGTTCGAGGTATGTAACGCAAAAATCGTGGTTAGGATTAAACCAAAGCTTTATGGATACACTGCTATAGGTAAGAAAACCCAAAATGTTAAGTGAATATCAAATGATATCTTCCTTAACAACTGAACCAACCCGACTTGCCATTGGGACATACAGATTGAATGGGAAACGAATTCATATTAATTTGACCAAACATAAAACGTTAAGCCAGTGAAAATTTTGTTGCATAATTTAATTATTTTTTCGCTCCTTGGAGTTTGAGGTTTTTGATTACCCTGAAGTGCTATTTATTTATCTTGATTCCCCATAGCAACCGCGGCGACTTGTTTACAGCCATCAAACTCTTTTATTTGTGTCCAATATTTTAGTGTTTATCCACAGGATTACGTCCAGTAATCCACGCGGTGTCTGGTCAGTGTCTGGCCGGAGTCGCGAGGGACAGTCCGTAAGCCGAATCCCATCTGATGGATGTGTCTACTAAACAGCCGGTAAGTTCCTGTCTCCGGTTGTATTTGTCTGAAATTTCTAGGAAATCACTGAAGATGGTGACAGTGTGTTTTACATATCACAAACACACACACACACATACAACTATAAACGCTAACACAATGTCACAGAATACTTCACACACACAACTTTACATCCTTCACAATGTCACACAAAACTACACAAACACATACAAATTTACTCACCACAATGTCACACAAAACTAACACACACACATACAAATTTACTCACAAATCTTCACGCACAAACGTTTTCACACTCATTTCATTCACACACAAAATTCACACACACATCGTCACACTAAGAAAACGTCAACCCCACTACTTCTGAGTGCTACACACACACACAGCTTGAAGCTTACACACAAATAATAGATAAGAAAATCATCAAAATCTTTAATGTCTTAATACCTACGTGTGTTGTTTTCCTATCAGAATGAAACAAATGCGAAGGGCAGAGATGATGAATTAAAAAATTGTGTTTCTAAAATTACGCAAGAAAAATTAAGACGTCAACACGAAGAGAAGGAGGCGTGGTGGCTGAGCGGTAAAGCGCTAGGCTTCCGAACCGGGGGTACCGGGTTTGAATCCAGTTGAAGACTGGGATTTTTAATTGGGGAAGAATAAAGGCGGTTGTTGGTCTCGAGACTAAAATGTATAAATGTGACTTTCAAAATGTCAAATCACATCTTTCACATGTATTTTATTATCTTCAAACGGATAAATTATGGTCTATTTATATTTTTGACAGATCTTTCATTCACAAATAAACTCAGATTCACTCAAACAATTTTCTCAGCTTGGCTTTTTTATTATTTTATTTCGTTTTAAGTTCAAACAAAATTTTCGATTTTTCATTCTTTGATATATTTTTGTTTCTAACCATTAAATTTTAATTCTTATTTCATGATTCTCGTATTGTTTTACAACCTGTTTGCTATACGGCGTGACATCGAATCGAATGGCACCCTAATACATTAAATAAACATAAGGAATTAGTGCCGCGCAAATTAACCCTGGAGGGCGGTCGTGGGTGGGCTTTGAAACGGATGAAAGTACGGGTGGTCGATAAAAAGTGCGTGAGTTTTTCTTTCGCTATTCTTTCCTTTGTTTGTTAAAAAAAAAAGATAGTCGTCTGCTGCGAAATGCTGCCATCACTTCTCGAATATCTCTTCTTTTTGATTGTAAGTTGGGCTTGTTCACGTGTCAGACTGCGCATGGCATGCGTCGCACTCGAATGATTTCAGATCTGTTGATTCGGTGGGGAAAATAATACAGGTATTAAAAGGTATAATATTAAATAATTGCCAATATCAATTAATTGATCGTGGAATAAGTCGGTTATCAAGTATTTGCGTCTAGTTATGGTTATAGCTCGATATTAAGATATAACGTCTTGTTACAGTTACATTTGGTTATCGAGGTATACGGACTATAGTTACAGTCAAAGATCGGTGAATATAGACTATAGTTACAGTCAAAGATCGGTGAATATAGACTATAGTTACAGTCAAAGATCGGTGAATATAGACTATAGTTACAGTCAAAGATCGGTGAATATAGACTATAGTTACAGTCGAAGATCGGTGAATATAGACTATAGTTACAGTTAGTTATCGACGAATACAGACTGGCCATTGTTACAGTGGGATATATAGGAATACATGCTGGCTATAAATTCCGTTTAAATATCAACGAATATATAATGTCTATAATTACAGTCGGATATCGAGGAATACAGACAATAGTTACAGTTGAATATCAAGGAATACAGACTGACTATAATTTTAGTTGAGGAATATTGACTGGCCATATAAACAGTTGGATACCGAGGAATACAGAATGATTGTGGTTACAGTTACAACTTATTCCTTTTAGCAGTAGCTACAGTTGATCAACGGAAAGGAACTCTCCAAGATTTCAGGAAAAAGAGATGACTCTTCACAGCGCACTCTGTCAGAAGGTTTTCCATCAATTAAATGATCATTTAATCACATCCGTTGTTGTAAGGCACGGATTATTAGAGCCACCGCCAAGGTTCTTCCATTCCAGCGAGGCCGGAGACCTAGCACACGAGGGATTACTACGTGTTTCCATAGTGTCCCATACTAGACTGCTATTAACCGTGCAAATGCTCGTTCGGTGGAACATGCTATGAGAGTCCTCTGGAGGCAGTGATCTATTCCAGTTTGCATATCCCCTAACAGATGTTTCCTTCAGGGGGTGCCGCAATGAGGCTTGGAATACCCCCCCCCCTGCCGATGTGCAGACCGACGTATCATTTCAGCCTTCGCAGACATAGCCCGTCGATAGAATTTTTATTTCAGTAAAAGTACCAGTCATTTTCTATCTTTTCGTGAACTCAAATTGACCTTTGTAGAATCACGCAAAGAAAAAAAAAATCAACAACTAGTTTTACCTAATGAATATATTCTAGTTGGAACAGTCACTGTAGAATAAAAATCTGATCAGCAGATGTTTAGATAAACTACCCTTAGAGAACGTTAAGACATCTTGGTTTAGGTCAAACGCGTAAGTACACCCCTCAAGGAACGTTTTTGAATGGAACTCTTAAGTATTACTTTTGTTTACAACAGAAAACCTTTAAACACAGTAATAACATTGACCACACACAGAACTGAAAGAAATCAGATTGGTTTTAATCCACGGGTCTGAAAACACTGTGTCTTCATGTCGGTCACTAGCGATGTCTTGTCGACCACTAATTCAAGCCCTAGTGGGTTTGTTTTTTTCACGTCAGTGTAGTAGATTGTTGACCACTTCAGCTGAATATCGATCATTGATCTCTGGTTTGAGTTAATTCTTGACGAAAAATCGTCTAAGGCTCTAGGCTACTTTTTTTTTTTTTTTGGGTGGGAAAGGGGCGGGGCTGCTATACTAAATAAATTATACATAATTCTTTGCTCTAAAAGGTCAGCAGCTTTTATATTCATTTTTGTTGTCCATAAAAATAAAAATTCGACTTTTATAAGTCGCTTTTTTTTTTAACGTTTGCAGCTTGGAGTTTGGTCCAGGAGTGTCCGGGCAGAGCCAAAACTTTGGTCCAGGAGTGTCCGGGCAGAGCCAAAACTTTGGTCCAGGAGTGTCCGGGCAGAGCCAAAACTTTGGTCCAGGAGTGTCCGGGCAGAGCCAAAACTTTGGTCCAGGAGTGTCCGGGCAGAGCCAAAACTTTGGTCCAGGAGTGTCCGGGCAGAGCCAAAACTTTGGTCCAGGAGTGTCCGGGCAGAGCCAAAAGATTTCCTGCATCCTGAGCTGCGGGATTCCATTATAATATGGCAAAAACAAAGGCAATCACCCAATAGTTTGTAAAACCTTCATCCACTAGTCCCTCTGTTGTAACAAACTTCAAATAGGTTTCTACCTGAAGTTTTAAGTTGATACCGTCATCAATTGTCACGAATTTAGTTGTAAAATTATTAATGTTGTGAAAATTATTGCTAAATTCTTTCTTTAAACAAAGCTTATATCAACTCACTCTGTCCGTCTGTCTGTCTATCTGGTACATTTTTCGTACAAGTTTTTTCTCCCACTTCACATTCTCGTTTCGGGTTATTCATTTTTCCTAACAAAAATTTCAAAATTCATCTTAATAAAATAATCCGTCTAATGTACGAACTTAATAGCTCAAAGAAGATTATGCCGTAGGTTAAGATTATAAAGATCAGCACCTGGAAAAGCACATATATAATTATTTTTGCCAATGTGTGTTTTAAACTTTGAATACATTGTCCTGAGTGAAAATGATGTATTGTTCCATTTTCAAATCAGAAAAAAAAACCCACCCGAAAGTTCAACGGGTTTAGGTGCTAGTACGGATATAACATATAATATATATATATATATATTTCCAATAAGTGTATGCGAATAAGCTTGATCGTATGAGTAACTATCGTGTACATTAGCAGGTAGCGAAACGCGCAGAAAACCTAAAAACAAATTGACTGATGCTAATATCCGCTGAGAGGTGGGGATGGCCAGAAGGGTCATACATAATGAAGTTAGATCTTCTAATCTCGACCAAGAGGACAACGCTGGGGCCGATCGCCTGACCTCCATTCCGGTAACCCCTAAGCTCTCCTTTGTTGCAAGCATTGAGTCGATGGAAGGGCCAGAGTCAGTATCTGGACAACAGGCTGACCCAAGTATATTACATTAAGTGACCGCGAAGACCATTGGCTTGACAAGGTCACCCGACCCCGTGGAACAAAACTAACCGTAGAAATACGCTTCATCGATTAGACCCATTCAGATGTTAAATTAATCAAGAAAGCCATGTTTGACATCAAGGGGGGAAAATCTGTAATTAAACAAGCGCTTTAATGCTAGCCAAGAGAGTTGTCTTCCCCCAAGTGTATTTTTGTAGCCTATCTGAAGACTAAACTAAAAAAAAACAATAATCTACGGAATAAAAAGAAAAGATCTTATTTGTTACAAGCTGAATATGACCCGTGGGCCTTAGTTCTGGTATTGATGTTAAACATAGCAAGATGCGAGAGCAAAGTTTTTTTAAAACACTTCTTAATTTTCCCACGAAAAGGAGAGTACACGTGAAAGTGGGTTTACCCGTTTACCCGATATTATGTAAAATGTAAAAAAAACTAAGGCCTTCGATCTAGTTAGCAGAGATGGCCTCTTTAAAATTTTACAGTTAATAGGCGGCCCACCCAAGCTACTAAATGTAATCATATCTTTCCACCAAAATATGATGGGCACAGTGCAATTCAACGGTGCCAGCTCTGAAAGTTTCAGTATAAACAGCGGAGTTTAACAAGGATGTGTCCTGGCCCCAACCCTCTTTGGAATATTATTTTCACTGCTAATCCACAACGCGTTTGACAAATCCACTAAAGGCATCTATCTCCATTCCAGATTTGATGGCAAACTCCTAAATATTGCCAGACTGAGGGCCAAAACTAAAATCAGAGCCACCCTCGTAAGAGATATGCTATTCGCGGATGACGCAGCGGTAGTGGCACACACACAAGAGGAACTTCAGTCACTAATGTTCCGCTTCTCTCAGGCCTGTAAAGAATATGGCTTGACTATTAGCACGAAGAAAACAAATGTTATGGGACCACTTACTACAGCACCACCCTCCATCCTCATTGACGATAACAAGCTGGACGCCGTAAACGAATTCTGCTATCTGGGATCCACAGTTACAGATGGCCTGTCCCTAGAAGAGGAGATGAAAAAAGGCATGCGTTATGAGTACCCTGCTGTATGGCAGTGAATCATGGACCCCCTACGCAAAGCAAGAGAGAAAACTAAACTCATTCCATTTGAGATGTCTCCGTAGGATCTTGAATGTCACATGGAAAGAAAAAGTGTGCAATACTGAGATCCTTGCGCGATCAGGTATTCCCAGCATCTTTACAGCCCTCAGACAACGCCGTTTGCGCTGGCTTGGACATGTTCGCCGGATGGAGGACAAGCGCATCCCGAAAGTCATCCTCTATGGTCAACTCGTTACATAGATGTAATAAAACGTGACCTCAAATCAGTGAACATCAATACTGACAATTGGGAAGACATAGCTCTAGACCGCAACAGGTGGAGAGAGACAGTGACAAAGAAAGCTATGGACAGTGAAAGTACATTGGTCTCAGCCCAGGAAGAAAAACGCACAAACCGAAAAACGGCCAGCTCCTCTACCACCGAAGCAAAAGCCAAGGGGACCCTAACTTGCGCTATCTGTGGACGGGAGTGTCTCTCCAAAATAGGGCTCCACAGCCACATGAGGAAGTGTGCTCTGAGATGAACCATAGTCGTCCTACGACTGAAGGAAGCCAATGATGAAAAGAAACTACTGTGAAAATGGGTTTACCCGATTTGTATAATGGACCTCATTCACCAATCGTAAACAAACAACATTTAGCCACGTGATAATATTGATAAAACAATGAAAATTTCGTATCACGTGACAGCCTTTATGGATTGCGTAATTTGTATAGAAGATATAGAGACGCACGTGGCAAAATGTTGTTTTTTTATGATTGGTGAATGAGTCCATTGCATGGTTTCCTCCTTCTCAAGAGAATTTATTCTATTTTAGGGTCTTCCGGTTTTTGGGAAGGACAATCAATATACACTACGGTCTCCACAATAATATAAAGAGCGTACATGTAAAGTTTCATTAAGTTTGGTCAAACTGAGCCTAAGTATGCATATATATAGCTATGCTCCTAGTCTGAGTGACTTCCGAACCTGGAGTCCTGGGTTCGAATCTCGGTAAAGACTGGGATTTTGAATTTCGGGATTTTTAGGGCACCCCTAAGTCTGACTTTACTTTGAAGTCGGTTGGTCGTTGAGCTTGCGCTGGCGACATGAGACCCTGCTTGTTAACAGTTACCCCATAATTCCCAAGTTCTGAAAGGGAACTTTACTTTTTTTTTTTTTTTACATTACTATAACTCTAAGCATTTGCAACTATTGAACTATGCATCAGACTAAATATTGACTTAAGAATTAGCCTAATTATTGGTCTAAGTGTGCGTGTTTGTGTTGGCTTCCTTCAGTTGTAACGGCTAGGGTTCATCTCGTGAAACACATGTGACTATGGAACATTTTTTTGAAGACACTCTCATCCAGTTATATAGCAGGTTAAGGTGGCTTTCTGATAAACATGTTACCACTAATAACGCTGAGGATTTTAAAGTGAAAAAATAAATAAATAACCCGAGAAATTTGTTTAGTTTGAGTGAATCCTAAAATTAGTCTAATTACATTTTCGTTCTAAAACTATTTTTCTGGCAATACTTAAACACCCTTGAAACTACTTTTTCTTTTCTGTATCCACATTAAACTTTCAAATGTCACTGGCTTACGTCGGTGCATAAGTTTCCAAGAGGTCACGCTGCCCTGAGCACTGACCAGCAAATGAACCGGAAGTAATATGTTTGTTTTAAAATGAAATTGTTTTTCCCCAGTGCTCTTGTTTTGTCATAAAGTAAGGGCAGAGGAAATCACAAATTTGATTGAACATAGTGACACCAATTAATTGAGTTTCAGATGCGTTTTAAAAAAAGAGTTTGTTTGTGAAATTGAAATAGTGAAAGGAATACATAGAAAGACAGAAATGCTTCAAAAGAAACAGATATAGATATTAAAAAAAAAGATTGAAATAATTTGTTGGAAATAAAGATATTAAGTACAAAATTTGAATAGCGGTGGCTGAGCGGTAAAGCGCTTGGTTGCTGAACCGAGGTCCAGGGTTTGAATCCTGGTGAAGACTGGGATTTTCAGCTCTTGGGCGCATCTGAGTCCACCCAACTCTAATAGGTACCTGACTATAGTTTGAGAAAAGTAAAGGCGGTTGGTCGTTGAGCTGGCCACATGACACCCTTGCTAACCGTAGACTACAGAAACAGGTGACCTTTACATCATCTGCCCTGTAGATCGCAAGGTCTGAAAGGTAACTTTTTTTTTTACTAGTAAAAATTTTGAATAGAAAGACAAAAGAAATGTAGAACTAATAGGATAGAGAGATAGATCTTGTTTGTTATTGTTAAAAGAGTTGAGTCTAAGACACTTGGAACTCTAGGTCTTTGGAAGCTCGCACACATCTGCCAGTCTGGACAAACTTCTGTATGGGGAAGATCATCCCGAAGAGTATCCCGAACGAAGCCAGCACTGTAACCACTCTGCTAGTGGAGTGCTTATAAACATAGAAGATTGTGTAATTATCCTTTGTTTGTATTGTCTCGACCTTTTTTTTTCAGGTTTGTGGTCAGTAAGACTCAGACGACGAACTATAAAGGGGACTAATTCAGCTTGTACCACCACTTCAGTCAATTACAATTTCTTTCCCTTGTTAGAGATAACAAACAAAATAATTTATTACCAATATTTAATTAATCTTTTCTTTAAAATTGATTCTTGTATTTTCAGGGGTGAAAATAGCGCGGAAAAAATAGCGCCGACAAAATAGCGCGAAATTTCCCGACTAAATAGTGCAGACTTATATATGATGTGTATAAAAGTACCGGATTATTAGTAGCCTAAGTTAATGTCCTGGGCATCATTTTGTTGATGTCTCTATCTTTTCCAATATTAATAGATCTGAAATAATGTCATATATATATATATATATATATATATATATATATATATATATATATATATATATATATATATATATATATATATATATATATATATATACTATAAAGTAGAATGTGAGGTGTATATATGTGACTTATAGACATCAAAACCGCTTGACCAATCTTGATAAAACTTGGCAGGAATGTTTCTTGGGTACTAACTTAGACCGTAGTGTATGTATTGTAGACCTAAAACAAACTTAAGACCCTAAAAAAAAATAAAGTTGTCCGACTCTATTACAGCTATAGTATTTTATGGATCTAGGACATGGTTAACAATGTTGACATGAGAAAAGATCGAAAGGATTTAGACCTAGATCTAATTTTAAGAAATACACTTTGCGCAGATAGTTTTTTACTTTGACACATGAAAATACAAAAGAAGATCCATTGATTTCATTATATAATAAAATTAACCTTCAATTTTGTGTTTCAAAAGCATTTTTTACATAAATTAGTTCGTTATATCTGTGACTACAGATTTCCTGACGAACATTCTTTCATTAGAAAATACCGTAATGAATCGCGTACTAAAAATTAATTCGTTTAATTGTTTACTTTATAATCCCATCCCTAGATCTAAAACTCTAATTCAACTCTAAGATGATAAAACTTCTCTTCGCACAGATAGTTTTATACTTTAACACATAAACATATTAATTAAAGTCCATTCATTTCATATTTTGATCAAATAACCATTCAAATTTGGTTTTCTAAAGCTACATCCGTTTACGAAAGCTGCGAAGCCGAGTTGAGATAGGCCTAGATCTATATTCATTCATGAATCGCGTACTAAAAATTATTTCGTTTAATTGTTCACTTATAATCCCATTCATTTAACAAAGCTATCGCTCTTTTCCTTTTTAATAGATATGAATGTATCGGCTTCGGGTAAACCCATTTTCGCAAAACTAATTTTATTTTCGTAGCGAAAGTGGAAAAACTTGATAGGATCATTAGCTAAGTTTAACATACATATAAATCCAATCCACTAGATTAGTAAACACAAACTTAGACCCGCAGGCCGCGGGTAATGTCAGGCTAGTATATAAATATATAATATATTTGCAGGCAGAGAACGAGAGTACTTTAAATTTTTATCATTCCCCTTTGATTAAACTGCATAACTTGCTAAAAATAGAATTTTGAAATGTGGTGACCTGATAAAATAGGATAGGAAAATACGAAAGCGTGTTATACTATAATCAGAAATCTGGGCGTCTTTGGCCGCAACATTGGCAAACTTAGGTGTGTCAGGATTAGTTAAGATGGAGATCACATTTCTTATCTTGCCAAACGTTTATTTAATCTCAGGTAGTGACTGACCAATTCAATCCCTGATTTGGCTATTTCCTGTCCGTCTTTGACTAACACCGTCCAATAGAGTCTCAAAGTTCTGGAGTGTCCATTTGGGTTTCAGGCCTGAATCAACTTCCCGTCTCTTCTAAGCACACACCCTTCATGAGACAAGAATAGAAACCTTGCCTTCCTCTCGTTATGGTAGATTCTTTTCCAGGACAAAATTCAGTTGTTGTTATTTCTGAAACGAATACGTATTTCTTATTACTTCCCTTTCTTCGGACTTACGGGCAAGTGTTTCCTGCAAGATGACTGAAAAAATATGATAACATTAAAACAAAAAAAATATATTGGCTCTATTCATATTTTACGATATCTAAAGTATTTCTTTCCAAATGAATCAAATATATTTTTTTCTGCGCTATATTTTGTCGGCGCTATTTTGTCGGCGCTATTTTATCGGCGCTATTTTGTCGCGCTATTTTGTCCGCGCTATTTTGTCCGCGCTATTTTGATGGGGTACCGTAGTCAGGTAATAGAAGTAATTGCCCAAAATATCAGCTTGATTCGAGATGGTGCATGGGAGAAATCACGTGTACAAACTCTTTACCAGATAGACAGACAGAGAGAGTTGATATAAGCTTTGTAAATAATTAAAAACAATGATATGTTTCCTATTGGCAACTGCTACGATTAATAGTTTAACAGTATCTAATCAACCCAAAATATATTTAACTTCTTTAAACCGCTTTGAGGTTCAAATCAAAACTGATATTTTTTTTTTTAAACTTTAAAGCACAAGAAGAAGCAGTGGTGTTCCACGCTGATACAAACTTGGTAGACAATGATAAATAATGCATGAAGTAGCTACTTGATTGATTGATCGACAAAAGAATTATTACTACTGGATCAAACATGATTTAAGTTTGTTCCATTGGCTACGCAATAAGCTTTAGGCAAGCAATAAAAGCGATACATTTTTGAACAAGAGACAAGTGCAAAATGTAACACACAAAAATCTAAAAGAAATCGTATAGAGAAAATATTTTGCTCTTAATATTTGTTGTTGTTGTTTTTTTTAAAAGAAACTTTTTACTCCGCCCCATTCCCCCCACCCTCCCCGAAGAAAAAAATCCTTGTCTAGCAAATGTAAAAATTTACAAGATTTTTTTAAATTCTAAGAATATATGTAGACATAGACGATGGCGTTCCTAAATGTCAATTAATTTATTAACTTTCCATATTTTAATGGCATTATTGATTTTGATAATTTTTATTTCACTATCCCATTTAACTTCATTAACCCTTTTTTTTTTTTTATCAGAAAATGTTATATTTGGTATAGAATTATAGGGAAATGCATGCTCTATTGTACACAGTACAAATTAAAGTGTATAAGTCAAAAGTTAATGTAATGGGGTAAAGTCAACGTTGTTATCGTCGATTAGGAAAGAAAGAGTTACACTCTTTAATGATGAGGGACAGTGCGGAAATACCCGAAGACCTATAGTCAAGATAAAGATTGTCTCAAGCCAAAATTAAATTATTTTTTGTGTACTTTGAAAACTATATCACAATGAGGCCATATAGCTTGTATTTCTTTTCTCAAGTGTGAGTGTCTAGAAAAATCGCTAGTTTTCAAGAACACCCTAGTTTTTGAGCCCATGAATTCGCTAGTTCAATAGAGGAATAGTAACAATTGTAAGCTAGAACTAAAACACAAAGATCTAAAGAGCCAATGTCATACGCGAATAAATATTTGAAAGGCTCCTCCACAATGACTTTGTCTTAGCCTACCGAAGTGCCTTTACTCCATTCTCCGTTTGTTTTACTCACTTCCGCCTCATCTCCGGTACTCACGGACACCAATGATTTTCTGTACCCAACCCTCCAACTTTCCTTTCCCGCTTCCTCCGACCATTCCCCCCTTCGCTCTGTTGGCTCTACGTACTCACGTGAAAAGGTCAACATGTCTTGTCCTGATCTTCTCCCTCGCACTCACGCACACACACACACACACACACTTCCACAGACACACACTCACGCAATAAGGAAGGCGCGAGTAGTGTCTTGTCTGGCGCCGTGTCGACTTGAGGCAAAGTGATGTCTGGTCAGTTGTTCTAGGGGATTTCAAACACAAAGTATAATCGGACTTAAGAGGTTCTCAAAGTACCTGGTGTCTCGCCCCTCCCCTTCACTGTCTCCTACATGATTCATGCCATCTCCGGGTAACAGTCAGCTTAACACTAAGAACTATTGTAAATACGCAAGTCGAGTTAGACAAAATGACGAGGGGGGAAACTAGATATCGTACAAGGAAGAGGTCAAGTTCAGGTCATGTTCAAGTTTAAACATCTCTAAATAAAGTCAAGTTTAATCAGATGTCAATATTTTAATCTATTGTCAAGGTTAATCCATCGTTAACTTTATTTATTGCCAAGTTTAATTTATTATCAAGACTAAGTCATTGTCAAGGTTAAGCCATTATCAAGGTTAAGCCAATATCAAGGTCAAGTTTTTATAAAGGTTGAGCAATTATCAAGGTTAGGCCAATGTATAGTTAAGGCCATTGTTAACTTTAGGTCAGTGTCTAGTTTAGTTCAGTTTAGCTTAGTCTAGGTTAAGCCATTGTCAAGAGTCATTCTCAAGCTTGAGGCATTGTCAAGTTTAGGTCATTGTCAAACATACAAAATTTAGTTCATTGTCAACATTAAGTCATAGTTATTTTCAAGTATAGTTCATTATCAGGTTTAATTGATTTAAGATTAGGACATTGTCAAGGTTAGTTCTATTGTCAAGTTGAGATGATTGTTAAGTTTGGTCTACAAAGAGCTTTCTTGGGTTTTAATTAGGTCAAAAGTGTACTGGAAACTTAACAGAGAGTGAAACACAAAACAAAGAATTTACGATGTTAAAATATAAAAGAAATCAATCACAAAATAAATAGATTGATCTTATTGGGTGTTATTCATCTAATGGGAATGGACAAAGTTGTACAGCCTTGTTTAGGAGAGCGCGTACGAAGGATATATACACATGACATTAAACTTTATGAATCACATTGTTTTACCCATTAACATGCGTACTGTCTATTGGCATCTTTGTACTAAAATCTTCAATGGCATTTAGGTCTATGTGCTGACATTTATATATTGGCATATATGTGACAGATAACAATAATAATAAAAATAATAGCTTTTATATAGCGCTACTTTCAAGCTTATAGCATGCTCAGAGCGCTATGATCCAATCTTATTTGTGGACCAGTGGGGAAGGGGGTATATGGGAGAAGGTTTTCCGTGCTACCTTTAGGCGCTCAGTAAACACTGGGACATCTATGTAGTAACATCTATATACTTGCATCTACGTACTGGTATTATGTCCCAGCTTTATGACTTGTACATACTGACATCTAGGTAGTGACATCTATATACTGACATCTACGTTGCTATATGTCCCAGCTTTATGACATGTACATACTAACATCTAGGTAAAGACATCTATATCTTGACATCTACGTACTGGTATTTTGTCCCAACTTTATGACATATATCTACTGACATCTATGTAGGGACATCTGTACACTGACATCTAGGTAGTGACATCCATATACTGACATCTACATACTGGTATTTTGTCCCAACTCTTATTCACTCTTTGCATGACTTGCAAATCTATTGACATGCTTCAGTGACCGCTGCTGGTGTGAGCCCTGGTTGCTTGTTATGGCTGGATGACGCTGCTAGGTGGCGTGGCTAATCATTTTTTCCGTTTCTATTCATCTCACTGTGTGCATCCAATCGGAATGTCCGTATTTTGTTGGGTTTTTTTTTTTTGGTATCGTGGTCATGAATACATTCTTGTATGATTGCGAATTTGGGAAGCTAATTGCATGACTAGAGAGAAGGATCCTAGCTACGGAATCGAGATGCTATAGACTTACAAAGAAGCTGGCTCACAACGATATTTGAGCCCCAAGATGACTCGGTAACCACTGTCAAATAAACGCAAACTAAAACTCTATGGCCATATCACATCTTCAGATCTTTGTTCAGGTAACAGTACCAGGAAAAAGAAGAAGAGGCAGAGTAATCCATGGGAAGACAATACAAAAGAATGGACGGGATGTAATGGAAGGAGATTTTATTCAAGGCAAAAAACTAGTAGGGATGGAGAAAGATGGTCAACAGATCATGTGTGGTGCCCCAACCTAAGGGATGGGTGAATGTGAAATGATTGTTAACAATGTCCGACCATAGAGTGTTGATGACCTGGCTCGGTGGTTCCCAAACTTTTTTCTTTAACATCACACATTCTGAGCCTTTAGCGGGACACTTGGCTTATTTGTTTAAGGAGATTAATTCACGTGTTAGACTAGTAGGTGTGAAGCGTGGTCTTGGCTACCTAGAAGGGGGCTCGAGGTTCGACACCCGACTCGGGTAGAGTTGTGTTTACTGAGCGCCCAAAGGCAGCACGGAAAACCAACTCCCCCCCCCCCCCCACTGGTCCACAAATGAGATTGGACCAAAAGCGCTCTGAGCATGCTATAAGCATGAAAGTAGTGCTATATAAAAGATATAATAATATAATAAAATACTAGTTCATTAATATAATTATTAAGGTATACTAATTAATTATTCCTGTTGTTTGTGGAACACCTATTCTGGCTTCGAGGAACACTAGTTTTGGGAGGAACACAGTTTGAGAAACAGTGATCTAGATCTGAAACTTCTCATACTTATGTCTCTAATTTCTAAGCAACTAGATAAAACGTGCAACTAAAGAAAGACCTACGAAATTAAACATTACATGAAGGGTATGAATATCCCTGGAAGACCCAGAGGGTCACGGGTGACCCAAAAATACGTTTAAGTAAATGTCTACTTCATTTTTTATGAAATTTTTACCATGAATACCCAGTGGCCCATCTATGGAACACAAGGGAAGCAATTATTATGTTACAGTTTTCTTATTACTGAATGATATCCCCTTTTGCATATGGCTACCTCCTAGTGAGGTTGGAATCTCAGTTTACGACCGTATTAATATAAAGTTACTAAAAGTTATTATTTCATAGGTAGCTTCAGAATAAGATGATGAGTCTAATTGTTAAAAAAATCTTTGAAGTTATAATAAAACTAGATGACCATACACATTTTGTCACCAATAAACTCTTAGGCGGCCCCCCAGGGCTAATCACCGGTACTCTCACAACGGCACATGCACTCACACTCCATGAGGATATGACAGATGCATTGTGACGATCAACACGAATCTCTTATAAAGTTGGGGGTTATACAAAATACTTGTATGTCTTGACATCAACATACGTCATTTGAAAAAAAAAAAAAGCACGCCATTAGATACCAACGATTAGCTGTGGTACATTAATATATTTGTAATGTAATAAGTTTAATTCGTACAATTTAATTGATTGATTATTACTTAAAAGGGAGGTTACTATGTCCTAAAGAAAAAAAAAGTAATATCGAAAGTAATACAATAAAGAGAAAAAGCCTTAGTGCTTAATCACTTCACTCTCTTTTCAGATACAAGGCCAATAACCCAAAGGAAAAGTTAACTATTGAAAATTTCACATTCTTTTATCAGACCAGGACCCCTCCCCCCCCCCACTTCTGTGTACGTGGGCAAGCGTGAGTTCCAGTCACGTTTGCCTGTTTGTTAGCTCGGCAAATCAAGCGTGAAACGATGGCGCATGCAACATCCCCCGCGCCCTTCTTGGGTGGCCGTTGTAAGAGACCGGGTGGATGTCCCGCTCGTAATCCCCGGGGGCCTGGCGGAACTGAGCCTCATTCAGCTAAATATCACTTACTCGCGCCAATCGTTCGATGAAATTATCGATCTTCTCAACACAATCAATAACCATAATGCACCTCCGACTAGTTCTCAAACGTTACTTTAACAATCACAAAAACGTGACTTACGTTAGAGAAATAAATAAAAACACGTTATCGTCTGCAAAAATCGTAATGATAAATTTTCTCCCTTGATAAGAAAAAAAAATGTAGAAATTCAAACATTTAACATTGTGTGATACATTAATAATAAATAAGATTTAGTCCAAAGGGTCAGACTTGAAGATTCATGAGGTCACTGTCGTCTTCCGGGTGATTCATAGTCATGTGACTTCGTCCTTACCGGTCACAACAGAGAGTCTTCCCCCCCTCCTCCCCCTCCTTCTCCTTGTCGCGCGCCATTGTTGAAGTTATGTACTCATAACATCATCTCATTTTGTAATTTGATACCCTCAACATTGAAACACTCACAGAATGACTAAAATACATTTTTTTCTTCTTGCTAATAAATTTGTCATTGAAAACTTTTTTTTTTCAACTTTTCTTTGTCATATTTAGGTAGAAAAAAATAGACCTGGAGGCGTAAGGATATTTAATAACATTGTTTTTTGAGTCGTCATTTTGGGGCATTGATAAGTAGGGAAGAAGAGCTTTCTTTGTAAGTGACCTAAGTTTACGGGTGTATGGTGGGGCAAATACAAAAACAAACTTGTGATATCAGTTATCAATTAGAGTAAGATTGACTCAGCAAATAGAATTATAGACTAGTTAATTCTAAAAAATGTGTAAATTGTAAGACTAACCAATGTAATCAAATATTGACTTTTAAGAAGAGAAATTACAACCAAACAACCAACAAAGAGTGCGTCTTCCTGAACTACCATGTTAACCACAAACAACAAAATGCAAGTCTTTGTCAAGTACAATCAACAGAATGCAAGTCTTTGTCAAGTACAATCAACAGAATGCAAGTCTTTGTCAAGTACAATTAACAGAATGCAAGAATTATTTGTAATAGTCAAGATTAATCAAGTGCAGACCTTACGATTTATATAGCAGACGATGTAAAGGTCATCAGTTTCTGTGACCGAAGATTAACAAGGGTGTTATGTGGCAAGCACAACGACCAATCACCTTCACTTTTTCCCAACTAATGTCAGGGTACCCTTTAGAGCTGGGTGGATCTTCACCAGGATTTGAACCCCTCGTTTGGTAAGCCTAGCTTTTCCACTCAGCCACCGCGCGTCCACGGATGTAGGCTATTAGATTAATTAGGAAAACGGTCACTTGTAGTAGGGGCCTCCATGCGTCCATTTCGGTGGCCTTACCGGCCCATTTGGGTACCGAATGCCTCTATAGCCAGTTCTACCCTGGTTCGATTCCATGCTGGTTGCTTTCTATTCACATTATCATGTCCACCAACAAGTTAGATAGGAATGCTCAGGGAACTCAATGATTGGAACATAAAGGAGGCAGTGGATTAGAAAAAAAAATTAAAATGTGGAGTAAGACATTGAGACAGCGAGATTTTTAGACCAAGACTAATAACTTTCTGCTGAAATGAACAGTGAACACTGACTAGAGTCAGACAGTGCAGATATGTGTAAGACCTGAACTACGCTCTGCTGACATTGCTTCCCTTATTTAGAGATTTTACCTCAAAGTTTACAAATCATTTTCTTGGGTCAATACGAATTTATTGGAAATTTTAAAAAAAATAATTTTAACAAATTGTTCTTATACACTGGCTGTTTGTTTCTGTTAAGCCCAAAAACATTGGATCTATCCTTGACCTTTTTGTTGTTAGATTGAAGAACGTGCCTTCAAAAGGGAGATAATTACGTCCTTCGAATTCCATGTGTCAATCTAGTCTCACACGAAAGTACTACCAGTGGAATATAAGTCCTCGATATGCAATAAATACATTAGCCTTGTAACAGAAACGAGACATTTTCATTGTAGGCTAAGAACTGCAAGTAGAGCACAAAGCGGAAGTCCAAAAGATCATTTCTTCGTCAATAAGGGAAATTTGCCAATAAGAGAATTTCCCATTAGTTAACGTGCACGTAGAAACAGAGAAGAATCATTTAAATTTCGAAACACTCCAGGACAGAAGACTACAAAGTAAAGTAGCAGCACAATGTAGAACACTGAACCATAATTTAGAAAAATAAATAAACACAACCTAATAAAATACTAAAGAGTCTGTATTCCTACTCTCTATATTCTAAGACATCGTTTTGATAACAGTACCAGGCAAAAGATAATGAGGAAGACAAAGTGATGGGAAGGCAACATCGACTAATGCATGGGGCTGTAACTGAAAGAGGTCTGAGGCAAAAAGACAGAGGAATGGAGAAAGTAGGATGACAGATCATGTGTGGTGTCCCTACGGTTCAACAGACTAAGATAAAGGTGAAGATAAAGCTAAATTATAATAGTTAGTCTTTCTTCCTTTGTACCAATTTAGCATTGGCCGTTTCGCCTCAACCAGCTTGGACAGCAAATAACTTAGCAGAGTTAAGTCTTCAGTTAGATCGACCCGAAGTTACATGTAAGAAGCAATTTTTTCACCTTGAAGGAACATCTGTAATTTACAAGATAAGATAAGTTAAGATAAGACAGAATACAAGAAAACGTTTGAAATGTTCTATAGATGGGATAAACTAGCGGACGGTACTTCCAGTGAATAAATAGAAGGTAAGAGTTGACCACGTTTCTGAACTCTGCATCAATCGTTAGGTGACCTCCAAAAGGTTTTCGCCCCAAGGGATTGGTAAAAAAAAGAGGACACCGTCGCTCTAGTTATCCAAACAGCACTGAGATACATAATAAGGAAAATCTAAGTGGAAGACCACAAAAAATGTGGATAATTTTTTTTTTCAAGAAAAAATTTCTTTAAAAAGGATAGTCAATAACACCTCCTTCTACAGGGCCAAGAAGCTGAAGTCTCGTAATATACGTTTTCTATAAGTCGTGTCTAAGTTCAAAAGTGTGTATTTGTTTTCTATCGACACCTGTTTCAATATTTGGAAAAAAAAAACAAATTTCGAAATCCCTATTAAAAAAACAAAAAAAAAACAAAGTTCTTTGATAAATATTGGATGCCAGAGAGATTGGAACAAATCGCACGAGGTTTCTCCGCTGCTTAATTTAATTGAAAGAAAAATATTTTGGGTTTATACAATAGAGAAAAAAGAAATATTTGTCACCTGTTGCGGAACATACATTTTTACTTTATAATAACGTTTTATTTATAATCTTTTGGTACAGAATTATGGAAATCTTTTGTATGGAGTCCGGATAACCTAAATTCACAAATATGTGAAGTAACATTCAACATATTCCTACACAAACAAGTCCTTGTAAAGACGCTCATTTAAATATCGAAATCCATTCCAACAATAAACCACAATACTCGTTCAATTCACAAATAGTTTATCACAATTCACAATTCGTTTCTTACATGTCCAAAATTGTAACGATAATCCATTGGTGCAGGCCCAAAATCCAGAGCGCCTCGGATAACACTTTAAACCAAATGTTTAATCCACAAAAGTCAGTTTCCGGCGAGAACAAGAACAACATACAGAACAGCCTTTGATAGAGCTGCTCACTCTGTTGACATTACTTCATGGCTGCAGTACTCACACGGACTCCATACCTCCAATGATCACAAGACTATCACATATTCGCTAAACTCTTGTTTTCACTGTCACTGGACACCTCCCGGCCTCTCTCCATTCCATCCCCCCGTATCCATTCACTCCCCCCCCACCAACCTATTTTTTTTTCTTACACAAGCCTCAGCCCCCCCCCTTTCTATTTATATCTCCCCCCATCTTTAGTTCCCTCTTCTCTGATTTTCACCGGTTCCCCCCTCTCCTCCCCCACCCTTTCCCTCCCCTGTTAGCGTGATAGTTTCAACACTGACCTGTTGGCATCGTACGTACAACCACCAGATTCATTCATTGATTTTCATCACAAACGCCACCGATGCCCCCCTCACAGCACTTCCACCTTTCCCCCCCCCCTTCTCTATGTCAGCCTCACTGACATTCACTCTCTCCATCTCTTTCCTCTTTTTTTCCCCTTCCCTGCATCTTCTTTCTATCAGCGCCATTCCTTTACACTGTCACCGCGGCATGTCCACAGCCTCCCTCGCACGTGCGGTACCTCCCCCCCCACCCCCAACCACGCTTGCCCTACCCTTCCTGGTTCCCTCCCGCTCGGTTCATTTAGTTTGTGCGGGAGGATGGTGCTCACCACGACGCGCGCAAGTTTCCGCCGCTGTTCAATTTAAATACATTCAAAGAAAAAAAAAAGGGGGGGCTGGTGTTATACGATAAAGTTTTGTTTGACTTTGCAGATATCACCGGAAATACCTTACCTCCCTCTGCCATTTAACCTTTGACCTAGTTACGCTATTAAGCAAGCTGTTTTAAAATCTCGCATCCAAAATCTATTTGACCTTAGGAATAAAGGTTTTCCCGCCTTTCTAATTGCTTAATCGTTTGGTTTTTTTAATTTTTTTAAAACAATGCAGCCGAATACTGTAATCAATAATTGTAAACTCAGTCTTTTATTTTCTAGGTCTTTTTTTTTAATGAGGCAAAGATCATGCGCATCTTTTTTCAACAATTTATCCAAGAAATAAGCTAAATCAAAGGCTTTTGTTGGTCAGTGCTATAAATAAAATAGTTTATTTCTCGAACTAATTGAAAGGGTTTTTTTTAAAAAGGGAAGCTATCCTTGTTTTAAAGGCAGATGTGGAAGCAAACAAGAACTTCCGGCCACTTTGTCTATATTAGTTACACGTTTTAAAATCGTACTACAATGTTAACTGAGCGTTTGAAGGCGAACAAAGATCGAAATTTACTATAAGTGGCTCACCCAAGAACATTAGAAGCAAAGCTTATCAAATAGTGCCTCATTTTCTTTTTGACTGCCCTAGACTTTCTGATTCCGTCTCGACAAGTCTGGGAAAGTTCTTGACCGGTATGGGGACATGCGTGTATTACGCTCAGCCTCAGGTTCTGTCTAGGGCAACTATAAAAGAAGACTTGAACCTCTCAAGCCCTCGCTCAAATGGAGTTTGATGATGATGATGATGTTGGTGGTGTTGGTGAGGCAGATGATGTTGATAAAGTTGCTTAGCAGAGCAGCCCTGAAATAGAGTTTCTAGAACATTTCATTGTGACGTTTTCTCCCCCAAAACAAAAGCACTATCGAGCTACAGAAATGATTTCTCCTGGCGTCTAGGTTTAGAATCACTGCTAAAATAAGTCTTCGACGCTTGCGTCTCTTTGGCTATTGTCTCAACATTTATTTACATAGGCCACATTAGATCATGATATGAATTCATTCAAGGCTATATCAAGGCTATACAAAGACCACAGGCCTAGACTTGATACAAAGACATGACATAGCATTTGGTAGAAAAATGTAACACAAAAAGATGTCAGTATGGCACGACAAAAAAATCTCATACATGGACATGGTATAAAGACATAAGCTAATGTCGTGACATGGGATACCGCATAATAACATGGCAATTAAAACTTTCGATGGCATGGCCCAAAGATTAAAAATAGATGACACTAAGACATATCAGAAAGACGTACCACAAAAAGATGACAAAAGGACAAAATAAAAAGACATGACAAATGATAAGACACTAAGACATGACACAAGAACTTAACACAAGACGTAAAGACACAAATCTATTCAGAAAGTCTACACCCACTGAAGTCATTCTTCTAACTACTTATTGTGAAACGTTTTTTTTTTTTTTTGTTATTTCTGCAACCTAATTTTGAATGCCATTTCCATTAAGACTTGGAGACCATAATACCTCTGAAGAATAACCTCGTTGCTGATACTTCCGGTAAGGATTCTTCCCTTGTAATGAATGTGGCTAAAGTTGTCTAATTAGGTCTCAGGAGAGGCCCCAGTGGAACATGTAGAAATGATGAACAGAAGACAGAGGGGGTGAGAGAAACAGAAGAGAGAGAGAGAGAGAGAGAGAGAAAGAGAGAGAAAGAGAGAGAGAGAGAGAAAGAGACAGAAAGATTTATTATTAATGCAGTCCAAATGAACTACATAAATGAAATAGCTTTCAAAAACTGTTCGGATACAGCACTCTTTTTTGTAACGCTTCATTGCTAAGCTATTCCATCCTCTTCAAACACTCTACAAGTTACAAAGTGAACACTGCAGTGTTAAAACACTTTTCATCTTTTTCAATGGGTTGTATGTGTTTCAACTCAAGTTTTTTCCTGGACTATATAAAGACACAGTTTAAAATCCATTTCAATTTAAAATGTCAACACAATATTTGATGTACACGTTGACACAGATTGTGTGAGTACATTTGATTACTTGCTCAATATTCTGCACGTCATTCACTGCATGTTCTCTCTCTCTCTCTCTCTCTCTCTCGGTTCACTCTTTATTCTATTTCTCTCTCTCTCTTTTTTTCTGCCTGATTTTCTCTTCTTCATACTATTTTTTTCTCTCCTCCTTTTCTCTCTTTCTCTCTCTCTCTTATCCCATCTTTTTTTTATTCTCTTTCTCTCTTTCTTTCTCTCTTATCTTATCGTTCTCTACATAAACCTCTCCCTCTCTCTATCTCTCTCTTAATTTAAGCCTCGAAGCTTAGCGCACTGAGGAGTGTTGGTTGAGGTTTGGAGGTTGAGCGCCACATTGTGACATTTAATTTGTTTTTGGCACTTATTCTATATTGTTTTACATAGAGGGTAACATGTAGTAGGTCAAGAATATATTTCGCTTTTTTTGGACGCAATTTTATGAATGTCTCGAAATGCGTGTCTGCTAACTACGTCCTATCTGCGTGCTCTATGGAGATATTAAAATTTCATGAGAGATAATCTTTGAATTATTTCAAATTTCTTTCTTTTTTTCTGGCCGGAGTCGTCCGGCTTCAAAGTCTGCCGGATAGCTTTGAATTATTAAAGATGGCTTACTGCTCATTGATGTAGAATCAGAGAGAGGTGGAGAGAGAGAGAAGAGAGAGAGAGAGAGAGAGTAAAGGGAAGGGAGAAAAGAGAGAATGAAAGCAGAAAAAAAGAGATAGTGAGGGAGAGACATGGAAAGAGAAATGTTGAAAGAAAGAACAAAAGAGAAAGAAGGAAAAAAAACAATAGGAGCTAGAGAACCAGTTTGAATGTGTGTATCCGAGAGAGAGACAGAGAGATACATAGACAGAGAGAGAGACAGAGAGATACATAGACAGAGAGAGAGAGAGACAGAGACCTAGGAGAGATACATAGACAGAGAGAGATACAGAGACAGAGACAGAGAGATAGAGAGATATAGAGACAGAGAGAGATACAGAGACAGAGAGAGAGACAGGGAGAGACAGAGAGACACAGAGACAGAGAGGGACAGATAGAGAGACAGAGAAACAGCGACAGAGAGAGACACAGAGAAAACAACAGAGCGAGAGACAGAGACAGAGAGACGAGAGAGACAGAGAAAACAACAGAGACAGAGAGACAGAGACAGAGAGAGACACACACAGAGAGACAGACAGAGAGAGACAGATATACAGAGAGAGAGATACATAGAGAGAGACAGAGAGAGACAGTGAGAGAGACAGACAGAGAGGGAGACAGAGAGAGATACACACACAGAGAGACAGAGAGAGACAGAGAGAGAGAGAGACATACACAGAGAGAGACATAGAGACAGAGAGAGAATGAGAAAGCTGATCGATGACTTTGATATAACAGCTCATCTTTGCGACCTTAGTAGATCTTGCTAAAGCAAATCTTTTTTTTCAAAACTTGACAGCCGGCTGTACATCTAGGACTAGATTTAAATATTTTAAATGTTTTCTGCCAACCAGCCTACTCTTTAATTAGTCTCTGTTTTGGTAATAAGCAAAAAGTAAATCTACTAGCAGAAAATCTTTCATGTACATGAATCAGGTCATTTTTTCGGCAGTTTAGTTTTCATAAACATTAAAATTACTTCTTTACAAAAAAAACAAAGACAATACCTCCTTATCACAACTTATAGAGCGGATGTGTTCTTCTCTATATAACTAATGACTGTTAGACTTGAAAAAAAAGAACATTTTTTAGCCCGCCCGATTCCCCCACCCCCTTCCCCCCACGGGAAAGAATCCTAGAAAAGCGAATGTATACATCTACTAAATGGTCCTGAACACAAATGTATTAAAATTTTGAATGAATGCGGAAATACACGAAGACCTATAAACTGTTTAAGATGGCTATAGCCAAATTAAAATTTCTTTTCTTTTTACTTTCCAAAATTATAACAATTAAACTAGAGTTTGCCTAGTGTTGCCAACAAGCTAGTAATTCTTTCCCCAGCGATATACATCATCTGTTAAATTTCTAGAGCCGTTTTCGAGAATCGCGTCCACCAACCCAAGATTAAGGTTTTGGGTTTTTGAAGCTTCAAACTGAGCTTCTTCATTAAAAGATTACGTAAAAATCTTCGAGCCTAAATGCCAGTAATAAAGAAAGTTACTTCTATGTGTCTGTGTGTGTGTGAGATAAAGCGTGTCGTGTGTATGGTCATGAATTAAATGTGTAAGTATGTGGGTATCTAAAAGTGTCTGGGTGTGTATGTGAATGTGTGTAAGTCTGTAAGTGTGTGTATATGTGTGTATCAGCGTGTGTAGGTGAGTGTAGACTACAAGTCAACAGTATCATGAAACGGAGAACTTAAAAAAAAAACAAAAAAAAAAAACCAAGAAGAACAAATTCAAGGAGCAGAGGTTCACAAAGATGGACAGCTCTCCCGAACTGTCAAATGAAGATTAATAAGTTCACTGTAGATAAAGAGGAACGGGAGGAGGGGCGCGCAATAATGAGGTGATCGACAATATGGCGAACTAATTTTTTCGATGGAGAGGTGAGGAGGAAGGTTAGGCACTATCAGATTTCAGGACCGTTGGGGCCTCTCCAAAGTAAAACGCTTGTCTGAAACCCTTGTCACGTTCTGTAGCTTCTCACTCAGATCAATGACTGAGTACTCTTACGAGGGTAATGGTCTGGGCGGAGGCGGAGGGCGCTGACATAAGAGGGTCAAGATGAGGAGGGTCGGGCTCAGTGACTATTATCTTTTTGTCTCTTACTAACGCCTGAATTATAGGTGCGGCGGTGGGGAGGGGGGGGCGAAGTGATGAAGAGGAAGAAGATGAACCGAGGGTCAACATGGCGTTTGGAAATGCCAATAGAGCTATTGACCCTTGGCTGTTGCCGGTGTCTTTCAGGAACCAATAATTGGCATGTGGAAGATGTCTCACGATGAGACACCTTGGCTGCAGCACGGTCTACAATATGATAGACAGGATTAAACATGTTCGCTAATAAATTACATTCTAGACACAGAGTTATTGAAACACTAGCTTCGGTGAGCTATAATAAGGAATAGAATACATAACGCAATTAGTCAGAAAATGCTTGAAAAGACTCTCTCTCTCTCTCTGTCCATACACCTACTGTTGCTGCCTCCACCAGTTGTTACTGCACCTGTTAAGGTGAGATCGAATCCCGAAGAGAGCCTACAGATAATACTGCACATCCCAGAGAGAGTCCTCTCCTAGATAGTTTCGCGGCGGCCGTTTAGGTGATGACTATAGTTCACTAAACTGACAGGCAGTAATAGTCGTTGTTAAGGAATACAAAGTACCTTCGTGTAATTCTCACTAATTCTGTTTTGTATCTGAACCAGGCAAAGCACAAGAATATGTTGAAGTAGTTGAGTTGCTTCTCTAGGTGATTATTGTTGAACAAAAGTGTCTATGGTATTCACAGTGTTCAAACTTGGACAAGTTGTTTGTTTTTGTTTGTTTGTTTGTTATACATGTTTAAGGTGTTCCGTCAGAATTAAAGATATGTACTTCCTAGTCCTAATCTCCCGCAGAAAGACGGGGGATTGCAACGGGCAGGGTATGAACCCGAGACCATCGACAAGTCCGAACGACAGTCCAGCACCAATATTGCACGACCAGGCAGACACCCCACCGGGCAGACACTAAAACCAGGCAGACACCCAAATCATGCAGACACCCATTTAAATTTATTATATACATTTGTATACACAGTAAAGTTCATATGATGAAATCAGATTACAAGTTTAAACTCAAAGACTGTAGGTAATGATCTAAACGGGTTCTCTATCTCCGTCTAGATTCTAGACTATCTACCTAAAAATGAGTCTCTTCTAGACTACTGTTAAGTCTGAGCAAAACCAATCGCTATAGAAGGCCGCAACACTGACCTGCGACGTCGCAACCTTGTGGGCAGTTTCAACCAACAGCTCGTTGCCACGTCTTTCAGACCTGTGTTCAGGCCTTCTATGACGATCGGTCCCAGTCTGACCCCCAAAGAGACTATACCCTTGTCTCTTAGAGTGCTGAGACTAGCTCTCCCTGAGACTAAAGCTTAGTTTTTATAAAATATGGAACGCGTTACGAAACGTGATGGTTACACATCTAAGAGTGTGGACTATAGTCCTGGTCACTAGTGAAGTCCAGATGACCAAGCTTTGAAGTTCACGGATAAGCTTATGCTGCTCCATAAAACTCTCCATAGTCGGACTCTTGATGGAGAGAGGGAGAAGAGAGGATGCTAGAACGAGGACAAACTTTAGCCTCTTCTAACAACCAAAAGATGTGTGCTAGCTAATCTAACAACCAAAAGATGTGTGCTAGCTAATCTAACAACCAAAAGATGTGTGCTAGCTAATCTAACAACCAAAAGATGTGTGCTAGCTAATCTAACAACCAAAAGATGTGTGCTAGCTAATCTAACAACCAAAAGATGTGTGCTAGCTAATCTAACAACCAAAAGATGTGTGCTAGCTAATCTAACAACCAAAAGATGTGTGCTAGCTAATCTAACAACCAAAAGATGTGTGCTAGCTAATCTAACAACCAAAAGATGTGTGCTAGCTAATCTAACAACCAAAAAATGTGTGCTAGCTAATCTAACAACCAAAAGATGTGTGCTAGCTAATCTAACAACCAAAAGATGTGTGCTAGATAATCTAACAACCAAAAGATGTGTGCTAGCTAATCTAACAACCAAAAGATGTGTGCTAGCTAATCTAACAACCAAAAGATGTGTGCTAGCTAATCTAACAACCAAAAGATGTGTGCTAGCTAATCTAACAACCAAAAGATGTGTGCTAGCTAATCTAACAAGCAAAACATTATATTTAAAATGCTTTTAAAAAATGATAGAAAAAAAAAAGGCAAGATTAAAATCTATGGCTATGTTATAAGATCTTTGGGGCTAACAAAGACCTTCCTTCAGGGAACAGTACCAGGAAAAAGAAGAGGCAGACAGAGAAAGCGATGGGAGGACAACATTAAAGAATGGACGGGCCTGCCATTGAAGGAGGTTTTAACTAAGGCAAAAGACAGAGAGGAATGGAGAAGCACGGTCGACGAGTCTTGCGTGGTGCCCCAAAGGTCCAACAGACTAATGGGTAGGTAAAGGTTAAGGTAAAGTGTAAGTGTATCAATTATTTCACATTGAATCGTGTAATCAATTTGTAATAGATCTAGAATAACAATTATAAATTTGTGCGATAGGAATTATTTTATGATTGCTATTGTTTAGCGCTTGCCCATGCTTTAGGCTTACGCACTGCGCTGTGGTCCACTCGCTTGTGTGGACTAGCTGGGGAGAAGGTTACCGTGATGGGCTTTCCATTTTCAATTTTTGTAAAAGAAGTTGCCCCTAATAGAATTCAAATTCATGGGCTCAAGCTTCCTTGGTATTATATGGTCTACTTTGTGGTAATTGTGTTCACTAAGCTAGGGAAGTGCAAATGAAAATAGAAATAGTTTATCTCTTGTTAGTTTTAAATTTTTAGGTGACGACCTAATTCTCAACTTAAAACTCGTCTCCCTTTGTTAGTATTTGTATCTATTTAAAACAACATTTATTAATTACCATTAATTGATTAAACAATTGGTCAATTTTTTGATTGATTCTTTTTATTTTCTTAGGGGGGGGGGGGGCAATAGATATTTGTGCCAACTTCCATCTGGAACCGAGAATGGTCAAAGTGAGAGACCTATAGCGTGTGTATTAATGTGTAGCAGACAGGGGCAAGTTCACTTAGATTTGTTACAACCCAGAGTCCTAGACTTTTTTCTTTTTTTTTTCTTTCTTTTAGAACAATGCCAGAGTACAAGTCAATAGTACTGTATCTACACGTCTATAGATATATTCATAAAATGTCATGAAATGGGGGGACGTTCAATGATTGTCTTGGAACTGACATTGTGTTATTTGAATGTTCCTCAAGCACTGGCGGATCCGATTTTTAGATTTTTTCGCCTCCCCCTCCAGTAGTATGTTGGCCGATTTTGGTGGGGTTGGGGAGGTGGCGATGGCATCAATCACACACCCCCCCACCATAAAGTTTCGAGTAAGGGGGGATGTCCAATTTATTTGTAGAAATCACAGCTTGTTAACAGAAACAATTAAATATCTATAGAATTAAAACTTGTTATTGATATATTAACCGATCTTTATATTATGTCGGTCCACTGTTAGCCAATTGGGTGGGTGGGGGTGGGTGAATACCTCAACTGCCTTTTTCTCCTAAACCCTTTTGAGTGGGGGGGGGTCCTATTTTTATTTAGAAATCATAGTTTCTGAACAAAAGTAATTGAATTACTATGTAATTTGTATGTCGCTACACTTATGGTATCTTAGCCGCTTTGGTGAGGAGGGGGGGCGGTTGCTTCTACTGCCCTCCCAACTCTAGCTTTCTGAGTGGGAGTGGGCGGTCCTATTTTTATGGAGAAATCATAGTCTGTGAACAAAATTAGTTGAATATCTATATAATATAAGGTATGTATTGATGAATAATGATGTATATTATGTCGCACACAGACTCTGATCTCAAATTTTATCATTAGTAAATCTAAAATGAAAAAGGGTTGTACCAGGTGGGAGGGGCGATACATGCGATCGCCTTCAGCCCATCGGACAAACCAATACTTTTTTCTTTTTTGTATTATAGTTAAGAAATTACAAAATAAAAACAAGTGTCACTAATATAATTTATATATGCTATACATTAAATTCTTGTATCGACACGCCCCGCCCCCTATTCTTTAATGCCAAATGCAATCATTAGAAGAAATTTAAAAAAGGAGAGAGGATTAACGTTTTCACTCTACCGCCCCCTCCCCTTTCCAGACCAAAACATGACGTTTTACAACAGAATAGTTAAATATGGCGACAGAGTTTATGTAGTTTCACATTAATTTACCATAGTTATTTAAAGAAAGACTTTGTTTTGAAAAATTTAGAATTCATACGAAATTTTTCATTATAAGAGTAACAATTGAGATGAGTTCGAAACCCAAATATTATTTTCCTAGTCACCTTTTTCCAACCTTTACTCATACTGTAATTTTTTATTGTATAAAAGAAATTTTGAGACTATAACTCACAATATATACCTGAATCCTAAAAATGCAAAAAATATTAGAGTAGAATCTAATTGCCCCACTGAATTGCTCCTCCCACTTATGAAATTTTTTGTTTAGAGTTTTGAATTATAATTCTGTAACAAAACAAAGTTACAAACATGCCTATTGAACAAAATGTATCACTTACAAAGATTTTGTTTAAATATTATTTTTCGAATATTTTTTTTCGGCGTCGATCCTCAAAGAGTTAATCTAAATATGTGGGGTATCTTATCTTTTCAAGGAACAAATCGGTTGCATTTGCAATGTAGTAAAGTCTGTAAGTTCAGATAAGAATATTTTTCAAGTAAAAAATTATTCAAAAGGTCCTTTTATAAAAGGATGAATGACGAGTTGTAGTTGTCAGGAGAATGCGTTTCTGCTGTGAAGAATGTAAGAAAACGCTTTTGGAGTCAGGGCTTCGCCCCGGACCCCACTGTGGGAGCCTACAGCACTCTCCCAGACCCCTAGCTGTCAAAAGAAAAGCCTCAACATGGCTGTTATTATTATTATTATTATTATTATTATTATTATTTGAATATTTTTTTCGGCCACGATCCTCAAAGCCCTAATCTAAATATGTGGGGTATCTTATCTTTTCAACGAACAAATCGATTGTATTTGCAATGTAGTAAGGGCCTGTAAGTTCAGATTAGAATATTTTTTTAAATAAAACATTTTCAAAAGGTCCTTTTTGAATAGGATGTATAATGAGCTATAGATGTCAGGAGAAAGCGTTTCTGCTGTGAAGAATGCAAGAAAGCGCTATTGGCGTCGGGGCTTCGCCCCGGACCCCACTTGGGCAGCTTGCAGCGCTCCACCAGAACCCTTGGCTGTCAAAAGAAGGATCTCCTCAACATGGCTTTTTTCCCCGAAAGGTTGAGAAACACTGCGCGTTTATCCTTAGTGTTAGGGTTTGGAAAAAAATCGCCCCCCCCCCTCTCCATATTCGTTGGTCTCCTCAAGACCTATTTGTCTGTAGGTACGAAACGATTAATGACCTAAAAAAGCTTTACCTTAAAATGATTATTGGAAAGTAAATGTAAATGTTGTGAAATGTGTATGGATTTATGCGCTATTAAATGTACTAGTGTCACATTTTTTTATGTTTCATTTTCATGAATAATTACTGGTTAAAATGTTTTGCATTTATTAACAACTACAGGAGTGATATCAACATAGTATTAATTATGTTTTTAAAAATAGATAAATTGAAATAAGATAATGTAGTATCATCTTAAATTCTATGTAGGTGTTTCTAGATTACGTCCAGGTAACTTAAGTTTATGTAGATCTTTGCGTACATAGATATTTAGGTTATGGCTAAAAATGCATGCATTAAATAAACCCAACTGTCCTGTTTAATGAAGAACATTTTTGTGTCTGTTTTGTTCTTTTATCAGTTTCTCTTTTCTGTCTTCATCTTTCACTGCCACTTTGTGTCTAATGAAACTGGCTGACGTCCGATTCATCAATTTAAAAAAAGAAGTAGATGTTTCAAACTTGTTGGTGGGAGAGGCAGAGAAGCAAAAGAGAGAGAGAAGAGGAGAGAACGAGAGAGAAAGAAAGAAAAAGTTAGTGACATTGAAAGAGAAAGTGAGAATGTGAGAAAGTGAGAGACAGAGAGAGAGAGAGAAAGAGAGAGAGAGAAAGAGAGTGAGAGAAAGAGAGAGAGAAAGAGAGAGAGAGAGAGAAATGATACAGAGAGTGGAGAGAGAGAGAGAGAGACAAAGATATATAAAAAAAAGATATGTATTAAAACATAGCCAAGATAGCCTCAGGAAAAAAAATCCATTTCATAGTCAGAATTGACCACAGCAGTCACTTAATCTGGTTCCTATTTCTTGAAGCATTTATATTTGAAGTATTCATTTTCGTAGATTCTCTGAAATCCCCTGAGTTCATTTTTTTAAAATCTCGTTGGGCTTTCAACTTTGTAATAATCACTGTTACGACACGAGAAGGAATTTAGCGTGAAAAGATATCTATTTCATAAAAAGGCAAAGTTTTGACTTAGAGACAGTCACGTGATTTTAACAAAACAAGACCAGGATTTAAAGGGGACACAGGAGACTTTCGGCAGCTCTAGAATAAGGTCTGCTTGAGTTTCTGAAGTAGATATTTGAATAACACGACATTCGACAGTTCCCTTCTTTAAGTATTACACTTTTTGTTCGCCATCGTTTATCAGCGTCGACTACTTTTGTATTGTTGGCCTTTCGTCTTTGTTATTTCGTTATTTGATCGTCACCTCCGTTTAGACGTATCTGCTAAAGACAGCGCCGTGGCGCCTAACATCCCCTACGAATTTTATGTCAAGTAACAGCGTAATGAGAAATGTTAAAGGAATGAATAGCGCTAAACAAAAATAATTTGGTTAAACCATTTCTAATCGCACACAGATGTATTGGTGTTGGTGTAGATCTATTACAAATGTAATTGCGTGACTGAACCAAACTAATTGTTACCTCTACACTTCATATAAGCTTTGCTGTTTGTTTGTTTTTCTTTTTTGGAGTATTTTAGTTTGTTGTTTTTTTCTAGTTAAAAATATTTACATTATACTTTTGTACATTAAAGATAATCCGTTTTTTGCATTGACACTTATACGCCTCCCATTATTAATTATGTTCAATGTGATGCTCAATTAACTCGCTGTCAAAAGTCATCCTTCAAGGTTCAGTGGAGGGAGCACGAAGAAAAGGTCGTCCGAAGAAAAGCTGGATGGACAATGACCGGCCTCTCTCTTGATATCCTACTCAGAACAGCTGCTGACGGGAAAAAAAGGAAGGAATTTGGTGTTACTCGAACTGTCACACAACCCCTACGACAAAAGTCAAGGGACAGACGACTATTTACTAGCCATGTGGATCTATCAACATGGAGAGAGAGCAAAAAGGAAGGGTCCCGGATTGTATATGCCATACACAACAGCGCAGAAAGAAAGGTGAAAATGCAACGGCGGTTGTGAATACATATGCCCAACCTGTGACCGCAGCTGTGTATCAAGGATTGGCCTCTTGAGTCACACAAGAAGTTGCCAAAGGGAAAAGATAGTCACTTGAGACGTAAGATACCACAGACGTATAAACTAGCCATCATTGTGTTTAATGAAATGCTATATATTTATTTCAAGATAAATATCAACTGAGTCATTACCGGAACGTATTTTTTTATTGTCAATGCAAAAGACGCCAGAAAATGCCACATTTAGCTACAGAAAAGATATGTGCCAAGTTTTATCAACTCATTTGAAAGAACTTTAAAAAGAGCCCTATAAAAAAGGTAAACATTGCCCATTGAAGTTGACAACACTGACCGGCCAACTTAATCATTGTGACAGCAACAAGCCGAAAAAAATTACTTTAACCGTGAGTCACCGGCCATAGCGTCATCACTTCTGGTGGCATTGCCGAAGGCTTCACGTCTGCTGAGAGCCTCTTCCATCGGAAAAAAAAAAGAAATTGAGTTTAGAGCGCGCGTTTCACGCCAATATCTTCTACTGCCCAATCGCTATTGGAGAACTGACGAATCCTCAAACATATATAAAAAAACAGCATTATTTGTTATTATATTCTTGTATATTAATAGACTAACATTAAACACCGGCTACGCGTCTAAAGGAAAGCAGTAATGAGTAAGGTAATTTTTTTTTCAATTTAACTTCTTTAAAAATACAGGAAATTTATTTGTGTGCTACTTCTATTTCTATTTATATATAGAATGCGTCCTTTTGGAAATACCGAAAATAAAATACAAAGGTCTAATAGAAAGCTTCCGGTTTTTTCGCGAATTGTGGTATTTAGATTTGGAATCTGTCAAAATCACGCAATAGGGTAAAGTTGATAGGTAAATGGGATCTGTGCACATTTTTATGCTAGTTTAAGAGCCCTCTTGATTCATGAGTCAGTGAGTGGTATTTTACAAATGTAATATAAATACTAGGATACAATTTTTCAAAGCGATAAAATAACTTCTGATAATATTTGCTTTCTTCCTTTTACGTATCTCATTCCGGTTTAAATCACGATTAAAAATAAGATTACAAAGAGAGGAGAGTTTTTGTTTTCACACAAACTCTAACCTACGGGCCTATTTTCTTTTGTCTCAAAATTCACTATATAATTTTTTTTTTATTTTTTTTTAGAGATTCGCTATTTTAACTTTGGGGACATTTCCGCTGTGCTTTTGTCGAAAATGGGAAGATAACTTCATCAAGACATTACCAAGAGGTATTGCCTCCCCTTCATTTAGGCGCGTAAGTCCTGGCTCTCGCTGTGGCTCCTCTCCATGTTGGCTTTTTGCAAGGGCGGAGAATAAAAACAGAATGGGAAGAAGAAGATGTGAATCGCGCATGCTGACACGTGGTGACAGATCATCTTGTCATTCTTTAAATTGTGACAAACGTAATTCAGTGGTAATACGTCAGGAGAGGAATTGTCAAATATAATTGCATTGAGGGAGACGTTGTGGCGTGTCTGTCTCTAGCAAGTGTATCGTGGAGTTTGGGGGAAGGTTCATAGGAATTCAATTTAAAGACGTTGAAGATGTTTTCATGGCGACATATACTTTGTCAGATGTTTTCATGGCGACATATACTTTGTCAGATGTTTTCATGGCGACATATACTTTGTCAGATGTTTTCATGGCGACATATACTTTGTCAGATGTTTTCATGGCGACATATACTTTGTCAGATGTTTTCATGGCGACATATACTTTGTCAGATGTTTAATATCGATTCGTTTTCTTATATTCTGGGATGTTTAATATGAAAAAAATATAACTCCATGATTTTCAACACTTTGGGCTTGAGCCTTGGTTCTGATATTATGAAAAGTTATATTTTAAAAATATGTCTACAATTTGACTTGTTTGAAATGATCTACAGCTCTAACAGAAGGTCTAAAATCTGCCGATATTCGAGCTAATGTTAAGAATCGCTCCACTAGTTTCCACTTCTCAATATTTTGTGTCCAGAGCTCGTCTGATACAGTTATCTTTGCATAGCTTTTAGTTTATTTTAAACAGCAGTTCGCTGATTTCGATGCATTCTTTTTTTTTCAACTTACAATAACAACATACAGACTCAAGACAAGTGATTCCTAAGGTGGTCTATACAGACCCACTAAGGATCTACGACGACTTTTAAGGGGTTTGAGTTAGTAAACAAAACATTAATTAGGGGTCTATGAGATGTAAATAGTGTTCTACACTAATGGATCTCAATTAAGCAAGTCGTTTCTTGAATTTGTATTTCCCATTCATCCTATAACTTCAACACGCGCATCGGAGTTGAGCCTTAGAGAATCTTTTTTTTTGTTTCCCTGTTATTCGATAGAAAATGTATTTGCTATAACCTATTTAAATAGGGTTGGTCTAGCGTAACTAATATATAACATGGCCGAAACTTAAACGTCATGAAGATCTGGACAATACAATGTAGACATTTAACTTCAGTCATTGTCAATCAAACGACGCTAGGAAACCACCTAAGTCATTTGAGACGATGCCACCCTAATAAAATGAAAAATTGAAATACTTTCGAATGCTGAAAGATAAAGCTCAGAATTGCGAGGGTCTGCCGAATACAATAAAACGTGGCATGGGGTCAGAGCGACAAAAAAGTTGGGAACCACTGCGCTAGACAGTCGCAGTAATCGGAAGGAGATTTGGAAAAAAAAGTTCTCAAAATTTCACGAGAAACGTTCTGTTATATAATGAATTATGACTCATACTCAAAAGAACTCTATAATTTCATCAGAAGAACAGATTGCTTACCTAACAGTCTTTGTTCTAAATACGCTTATGCCAATATACTGAAATTCTGAGAATGATTTAGAATGACTGATCCTGGTCGAAACACGAAACTTTTAGTCCAGACTTTAGGTAACAAAGAGGGCGTGCCAGAATCAGAATTACGGCCAGCGCTTTTCAGGCTGGGCCCATGCCTTCTCAATGCAATTATGACCATTGGTCATTTAGGCACGTCCCAGGGTGAGCTCAGCCTTTCCACGGATTATTTATAATCAATCGTAAAGGAAATGAGCCCCAATCAATTATAAAACAGAAGAATGGATTTTTGTGTGTAGGATAAAGTAATTATTCTGTTGGAGAGAATCCTTTTTTGTTTTCCTGTTTTTATTCTTCTTAATATTCCTTGTTGTTTTTGTCTATGTATATGTATGCATATAAGACATCTTTCATAGCACGTAATTGTAATAACAACAAATAGTTAAGACGTATTTAACATTGAACACTAGATCGAAATTCTTATATACATCAGAAGTCTTTATTTTCTCGTTCATCGAAACCTCTGCATTAGGTCAAGGCCACTTGCTGCATGGGTTTGATGGCTAGGGTCTTCACTTCAACATTGATTGTCCTCCTGTTGGCGGCTTTGAGCTTCTCATTTAACGTCTGGCTAATGGTCTCAGTGCTCATCCACTGGGAAGGTCTACAAGACTGTTTATTTTATGTACATCTGCCAAGGTTCGAATCCATGCGAGCTTTGTCTTTTGTAACGTCTGGCAAACGACGATGCCGGCCATGGTCATCGCCATGGTCATACTTCTGACTAACGACGATGCCGGCCATGGTCATCGCCATGCTGTTCATACTTCTGACAAACGACGATGCCGGCCATGGTCACCGCCATGCTGGTCATACTTCTGACAAACGACGATGCCGGCCATGGTCATCGTCATGCTGGTCATACTTCTGACTAACGACGATGCCGGCCATGGTCACCGCCATGCTGGTCATACTTCTGACAAACGACGATGCCGGCCATGGTCACCGCCATGCTGGTCATACTTCTGACAAACGACGATGCCGGCGTGTTCGTTCTCATTTTATTCCCCATCAAAGTCGAAGTCCTTGGTACCACTAATGGATATCTGCAAAACATGGATGAGCAATGGCTACTACACCTTCATGGCCGCTGTTTTCTTGATGCTTAGCCTCATTGGTCAACGCTACTATATGAACTATGAGAGATATCCTAAATTTAGACCAGAACCACTTCGAAGTGAGAGATTAAACAAATGACTAGCAGAGTCGATCAACAGGAAATAGATCTCGGAGATGTATAATATTTGTTTTACTTCAAGATACTATCAAGCATGTGATGTGGCTGTGTAGCCTCCTTTGGATCATGTTTTATCGTCGCCTTTACAATCATTCTGTAAATCCTCCGCTTGGTTCCAACATAGCACAGAGAATAGTAGTGACCGTGTTTCATTCTTCATTGTTCCGACATTTTGCTGATTGATTGAATTGAATGTAACAAATCAATTGTGATAACAAAAATATCATATTTGCAAAAAAACAACAACAAAGTAATTGTATTGTACACCCGCCAATATAAGTAACTCGTTAGGTCTATCTATAGTGTCATTTTTTTTTACTACTTGTCTTTGTGGATCGTCTTTAACTAAATAGTCTGTTTACACATTGGCGCCATATTTCTCTTTTACCATCTACGTCACGTTGTTCGGAGTCTCGACCTAGATCTAGCTACGACAGGCTCTAGTAGGGCAATGAATCTTACCTACAACTGCAATTCGGTCTTTGGGCAGACTGCCTCTATAGCCTTGGTCAGCAGCCAGGAGACGGAAACTCCTATATAAAACCTGTATTTCACAGCCGTCTCAGACTTCTGTGCCACTGCGGACTGCATATAGTGTCAAGAGTGGTATTGGCCTGCGCAGGCTGGAGGTAACACAGTATTAATTAATAAGTGTCATCTCATTTACATAAGGACTTTCTAGCCACTTTTCTGATTTTACATAATGAATTCCATATCAGGAATTATAATGTTGAGTGTTGACTTGACTTCAACTTATAACTTTCACATAACCCTTCAGGTCTGAAGATTCTTAAGACCACACCTAACCTTCTGCAGGAATCCAATGGGTTTCACAGGCGTGATTGGAACTCGATCATCGATCTATCATCGTAATACGAGGTACATACATCTCGACCAGGTAGTCAATACTCCTGACAAGCAATTTTACAGCATTATGTTAATTATAATAAACTCCGAACAATATATTCTCTTTCCATGTGTAATTTTTTTATTTGACTGAATTATAAACTATAAAAAATCTTTTTGGAAATTGAATAAACTATTTTTCATTTAAAAAAAAAATTAAAAGTATAATCTGAGAGAATTCATCAGTTTTAGCCAAGATAAAAACCTAAATGCTGCCCTTCTGTCCATTGACCAAGAAAAGGCTTTTGATCGAGTTGACCATTCTTTTCTGTAGACAGTTCAATTGTAGGTAGTAAGATTCCTGACCCAAAACCTTTTGTTAATTTAAAAGTTTACGCCCACGACACATCGTTTTTCTCATAAAGTGAGAGCGATATCATCAATATTTTGGACAAGTTTAAATCTTTTGGACTGGCTAGCGGGTCAAAAATTAACATAGGAAGGCTGGGTAAGTGGAACTTTAAATATACTTGACAACTTGACAGTAGTGGACAGAATCAGGATATGTGGTATAGTTTGGAATAGTAATTTCACTTTATTATTCCAAAGACCAGTGGGATAGTATTTATAATAAAACTTGTAACTTTATTAAAATGTATAAGCATAAATCATCTACCATTTTGATTAATAATGTGGTCATTCCAAGGGTGGTCTATATGGCGAGTATCATTGAACTTCCACCCAATTTTATTTTCAAGATGAACACAATAATTGGAAGCTTCATTTTTAGAAACACAATTAAATGTATGGCTACCTGGTCGTGTGGTTTGCGCGCTGGACTGTCGTTCAGATTTATCGATGGTCCAGGGTTCAAACCCTGCCCGCTCCCATCCCCCGTCGTCCTGCGGGAGATTTGGACTAGGAAGTAAACTATCTTCAACTCTGAAGGAACATCTGAAACATGTCAAACATTTTACAAACATAACACTTTGATCCAAGATAAAAAAGTTAATGTACAGGATGTTCGAGTTAAGATCAAGGCATTAAGACTTCAGTTCGTGGGACAGATAGTCAGAAATCCTATAAAGTTCCCATTGGCAGTGTATTATTATGGAATCAGAATGAGGCGATTAGTTATATTTCAGAATGATACCCCACATTATTTAAGTGCACGTATACATCCATTGTATAGGTCAATTTCAGGAATCCTTTTGACTACAGAACACTTCATACATTTAATAAGCTCAAGGAAATTGATACGGCACTAACGTACATACTAAAGGAGAACTTGGGTCTCAGAATCCAATGGAGAAAGGAAAGAGGCTAGAACAGAGTTTAGGGAAGACATCTTCATAACATTGCGCCCAAGGCTAGAGAAATAACCTATAGGCTCATTTTGGCATGACACTTTACAAGAACAAGAAGGTCAATATTTTAGAAATCTGTTGTATATGTAAAATATGTAATAGTTCTGTGGAAGAGAAACATTTGTTTCTAGATTGTCCGTTGTTTTCTAAGGTAAAAAATACTGTTAAATAGTCTGTTAGAGGCTAATTGTGACTCAGATGTGGATGTAAATTTTCATATCCCTTTAAATATGGTTATCAAATTACGTAATTAAGCTCTTTTTTTAGTATTGAAGTAGTTTTTTTCTAATTGCAATTGTATTTGACTTAACTCTTTATCTCCGTAATTATTTTCTGACATAATTGTTCATTTTTCACATTTGTACATTCTACCCTGTCATGATTAAATTTCAATAAGATTTTTGTTTGTAATCAGAAAATTTTAGTTTTGGTACAGAATTCTAGAAGAATGCATGCTCTTTTTATGCAAGACAAATTAAAGTGTATAAAACCAAAAATTAATTTAATTTCTATGGAGTCAAATCAACGATATTTGCGTTAATTGGGGAGAAAGAGTCAATGGAATTATTTACATAAAATAAATGTTGTGCTTGTTTCAAAATGTGTTTTAGGGACTGCGTCTTCTGAAGTCTCCGACACCTTGTTTTTGTAGCTCTGTTGGTTATGTACAAGCTAATTGTGTGTATATATCTTAGATGATTGTGTGTATCTATTTATGTTTGGTATGTGGGTGTGTCACGTCAGTTTTAGAACCCCTGTAATATTTGGTGAATAATAATCACTGAACCATTCCGTGCTTGTTCGCACGAGATTTTGTTTTTGGTCGGAAGTTGACCACGAGGTGGACACGGCAGTTGATTTTAGACTCTTGTAGAGAGCGGAGTGTTATGGATTATTAACTAGTGGTGTAATGTACAAGTAGAGTGTCATTGAATTGATTTGTATTCAGGACTTATTTTCTTGGATGTATTTTGTGATGGCTGAAGTCGCCAATATCTTATGTATTATTATTTCAGTGTAATAAAAACCATGTCTGCTACAAGTGAGTCTATTAATTATTATAAATATTGTGGTCAAAAAGTTCAGCATGTTAGTGTTCTCACGCACTAGCAAATCTAGTGCGCTAGTGAAAGTATTTAAATAACAATACAAAGGATTATTATATCATATGCAAGGTCTACATAACACGACATTCGCGTTATCACGCCTATAACAAAACCAGGCAGTGACAAGGTGCGGTCATGCATGTTTTAGTGTGTAATTATTTGTGTGTATTTACCTTTATTCTTGGTAAGTTATCATTTAGTTGTTGATAAGCTAATCCTTGTTACATTTTTCTGTCTCTGATGGTCTCAATAGTTATGTAGTATATCTTTGCTTTTAAATCATTATTTTAGTATTATTATTATTGTAATTTTGTAAAGTAAGGCTTTGATCCATTGGAGGTGTTACAGAGCAAAAAAGGTTGGGGAGGCTCGTGGAGTTTTATTTGTACTAGAGACCACTTGGAGTTAAATACTATATAAACATTACTCACAGATACTATATTTTATCTTTTCAGTCTGTGGTGATTCTAACAGTACTACGGTACCTCTCGGTGTTAACTGGTGGAGATTAGTTGTTCGGGGACTTCATTGGAGAATAAATTATCGCCAGACCAGACAATTTGTAAAGAATAATCAGTCTTAGATTATATTTAGTCCTCTAAGCTCCTTATGAGCTCACTGCAATGCTGTTTGGCCTCAGTCTTGGGTTGACGATAAGTCAACAACTGGAAATCGTACCGGTCTGTCCTATTGTGGAGTTCCACAACGTGTGTCCAGGAACATTGTTGATTAGCCCAGCTTAAAGTGTTGGACATAAAAACATCAGATCAATAGGACTTCAGGCTGATCTGTCAGCTGGTAAACGATCCAACATGTTTGTCTTGTGGGTCATTGTAAGTGAAAGTATAATCAGAATAAATCACAGAAACAAAAAAAAAATCGAATAAACCAAACCTATCTTATATATATATATATATATATATATATATATATATATATATATATATATATATATATATATATATATATATATATATATATATATATATATATATATATATATATATATATTATATATATATATATATATATATATATATATCTAAAGGTGTCATGTCCTGGTATTGGTAAAGATATGAAGGTACTATGTCAAACATTTACACTAATGGGTTCGTGATTCTAGTTCATATCTTAGAAACATCGCTCACCATCAAGGGGTCTTTAGAAATGTCTTGCATAGAAGTACTTTGCATGGTGGGCTGGTACTAGCCAGTACTTAATACAATTCAAAATTTTAAAACAAAGTGTGCACAGAGTATTAAATCATCAGGTGGAGTCCAACTACTAACTCTTTTACTACTTCGCCCTTAGAAATAAGTATCTGTAACGAGTCTACCCTCGCGGCTTGTGCCACCTGTGGAATTGGGGCTATTGAAGCTGATAGATGAGCAGCTGGAGCGAAGCTGATGATGGGTGCGGCTGGGGTCCAGCTGTAAGGGAAGCACGCAAGGGCGGTGTTCTCTATCGCTACCTCCCCCCCCCCCCACAACGAATCATGTTCGCCAGATGAGGTAAGGTTTTACGAGTGGATTGACAATGTATAATTACAGATTTATAGCTTCGAACGCGATCTTCGTTAGTTGGACAGCCAGGCGGTAATATACATTTGTTAGTGGTATAGCGGCATCATTATAGAAATATAATTCAATTGTTATTAATTCTTCATAGTTCTTAAAAGAGGTGTAAAACAATTATCATAAAATTAATAAGTGACAACATATGTACCGGAAGCTAAAAAAGGGAACCAGTGAAATCTGCCCATGTGGAGTGTCACCAGAGAATGCTGACCATGTCAACTGTTCTTTTTAAAAAACTATATGGAGAGCTCCCTGATTTGGAAACCACTGCGCAGTTCATCTCATATATTGGTCTAGTCATCTGAACTCCCCAACATAACCATGAGAACAGGGAAGAAGAAGAACAAATTAAGGGCCCGACTCGGCAATAAATAAATGTAATTAAATTGTTAGCCCCGAAATAGGATTGTACTAAACAGTCCCAAAAAAAAAAAAGCAAATAAAGAAAATGAAATTCTTAGCAGTGAGTCTAAAATATAGTTATACACATCTCTTGTTTTATATGTATACAAAATGATGATATACACCGATAACTCGGAAAGGAAAAAAAAACAGTAAAATAAATTACTACGTATACGATAGTTCCTTGTTTCATTATGGTCCAGGAAACAGCTTTACCAGCAAATCATAGGCGAGACTTTATGAGCATATTATAAGACAAGAGATAAAAATGAGTCTCTGGGCAGGTAGTAATGTCGGGTTCTGGTCCAAAGGGTTGTTGCCCTTAGAAAAGAATTTCCTAAAAATAGGCTAAATAAAGTAGAACGGAGAAAGCGTACATTCCTATTGACGCGAGTGTGGGAATTGCTTGGCGTTCAATCGCGAGCAGCGCCTCAGAAGATATAATTCAATGTTTTGAGATGAAAGGACTTTGTAATAATGAATGCAAGGGAAACGGGTTAATGCAGGGGTAAGGCCGGAGGCGCGAAGCACTAGAAGGGGGAAAATAAAGGTAAGAGTCAGTGACCTAATTTCTTTACGGATCGATTTGACGGGGGAAAAAAAACTTGCCCCTGAAGACAAAGAGGTTTTCAAAAAAGAAAAAGGTTTTTGGTCAGGAAGGGGTCATTTTTGGCTGTTCGTGGCCAATAAATAATGCCCTTTCCGCCCCTCTCTCCCTGTCTCTACCCCTTCCTCTGTTGTTACTTTTCCGGGCTCGTTACCGCGCATGCGTGCTTGATTTGACATCCTTAATGGCCTGTTGCTTTTTATCCTATGGAAGGCTGAACATATTCACAGATTGTAAATGCAACCTTCCGAAAAAAAAATATGGCTGAATATTTAGTTTCTAAATATTATGACAAGCTTTTATTTAACGTGCTAGCTTGGGCGGTTGACGGATCGAATCAAATCTTGCAATCGATTGGCTTTTATTTTACCTACTTTTATCAAAGCAATTGTATCCAAATCGAGCCCAGAACTGCTGTCATGGATTTTACAGAGGCATAAACCAGATGTATGTTTGAAAATTCTATAAACAAACGCAAAATAAAATTTTTTAGTTGTATTCCTGAGACTTCGGCCTGATCCAAAGACCTAAGAATTCGGCATGACCTAAAGACTCAAGATTTGAACTGATCAAAAGACTCAATTTAGGCTTGATCGAAAGACTCAAGGCTTCGGCCTGATCCAAAGACCCAAGAATCTGGCCTGATCCATAGATTCGAGACTTAAACGTGTAATAGGTGTAGACTACCAATAATAAATCCATGCGATAAGAAAAAGTTTTTACCAAAATGGTTTTTTGTTTAGTGCTGCTATCTCATTACGTTATGATCCTATATCACATGTCTGGACCAGTAAAAGGGTGGGGGGAGAAAGGGGGTACATGTGTAAATGTTACCGTGATCGCTTTTTAAATATATTGTATTTAAAAAAGATAGTACGACTTGAATTGGAACTCGAGGGCTAAAGCCTACTCAAGCCAATACTCTAACCACTATGTCATTGAAGTGCTTATGAAAATAGAAGGATTCATAACTATCTATTTTTTACACGACGACCTAATTTTTTTACATAAATTATAAAGGGGACTTATTCAGCTTATACAGCCACATCAGTCAAATACAATTTCGTTCCCTTGTTTGAAACCACACAAAATAATAACGACTATTACCAATAATTAACTCATTAATTGGTTATTTTTATAATTGTTTTGTCAAGAGTAAGAAATAATTGTGCAAAATTTTATCTTGATCCGAGATTATATTTGTTGATTTTTACCATAGAGACAGACAGATATAAGCTTTGTAATATTATATGCAAAAAAGCCATAGCTTTTATCATTAATAAAAAGATATATATATGTATATGTATATATTTATATGTTCACATATGTGTGCATATATATATATATATATATATATATATATATGTATATATATGCATATATATATGCATATATATATACATATGCAAATATGTGCTAGAAACAAAAGTCCAAACCACATGTAGCAATGACCCAAACAATTCCTGCCACCCTCATATCCTTTTTTTTTCAGGATACCCATCATCCCCAGTCATCCACGTCAATCCCCCGTCATTCCCCAATTTTGATAGATCTCTTTCCCCTTTTCACAAGTCTGGCTTAAAAAAATATGTCAAAGCTTATTGTTCTTTGTTCAAACATTATCCAATCAGCATGTCTATTGTCATTCAGCCCGGAATCCCAATATGGCGCTGTAGACACTGGAACAAAGGGAGGGGAATGCCAATGCGATTATTTTTTTAAACATTTTGTTGACAGAAGAATAAGATTAAATAAACATGTCACTTTTTTTTTGGTCAGTTTTGACAGCGAGAGAAAGAAAGAGTGTCAGAGAGGCGGATCATAAAAAAATAAGAGAGAAAGAGAAGGAGAGTCATTTTCACGTCAGGATATGAAGACCTGACAAAAAGAATGCACTGTTCTAATTGACCCGGATGTGGAAACGCGAAATTAATGGCGGGACTTGGTATTCCCGTGTGTGTCAACAGGGCATATTAGGGCAAGAGCATTTAGTTGAGATAGAGAGAAATAGAGGGTAAAAAGGAGTGGGCATTAAAGATTAGAGAGAGAGAGGAGTGTGTGTGAAAGTAAAAAAGAGGAGAAAAAAAACTAAGAGACAGAGAAGAAGTAAAAGACATAAAGAAGGTAAGAGCGGGGGCCCAGAGCAACAGGGAGAGAAAGAGAAACAAAGAGAAAAGACTAAAACAAAACAAAAGAGAGAGAGAGAGACAAATATAGAGAGAGAAAGAGAAAATATCAAAGTATGGTTGTAAACAAATATTTTGAGATATAAATGTCAATGACCATTTTTTGGAAGGATTGGTGTCAACATTTTACACTCAGTATTGACATTAAATACTGAGAGAAAAATGTCTGTTCCTCCACCCGTCTATAAATGTGAATCTTTGGTGATTGTTTTCTAGGCCGCACTTGCGTCTTTGGGAAAATGGTTTAATAGAATCCTCCATCTTCATTTTTATAATAAAGAGGAAAAATAGATAGATAGATAGATAGATAGATAGATAGATAAATAGATAAATAGATAGATAGATAGATAGATAGATGGATAGATAGATAGATAGATAGATAGATAGATAGATAGATAGATGGATGGATAGATAGATAGATAGATAGATAGATAGATAGATAGATAAATAGATAAATAGATAGATAGATAGATAGATAGATAGATAGATGGATAGATAGATAGATAGATAGATAGATGGATAGATAGTTAGATAGATAGATAGATAGATAGATAGATAGATAGATAGATAGATAGATAGATAGATAGATAGATAGATAGATAGATAGATAGATAGATAGATAGATAGATAGAAAAATATAAAAACAGACAGACAGACGGACGGACGGACGGATGGATGGACGGACGGACGGACGGATCGATAGATAGATAGATAGATAGATAGATAGATAGATAGATAGATAGATAGATAGATAGATAGATAGATAGAGTGATCCCATGGTTAAATTTTACCAAATCGATTCCTTAGTCTGTCGGACGGTGAAACAATCTTTCTTCATTCCGCTCTGTCTTTTGCCTTGGATAGAACCTTTCATTTTTAGGCCCGTCCATTCTTTTATGTTGTCTTCCTAAAGCTTTCTCTGTCCGCCTCTTCTTTTTCCTGGTACTGTTCCCTGAAGGAAGGTTTTTGCAAGTCCCGAAGACCTTGTAATATGGCCATAGAGTTTCCGTTTCCGTTTTTTTTTTTAATAATTAGCATGTCATCGTACCATGGGCGTAGCCAGGGGGGGGAGTTTTGGGGTTCAAACCTTCCCCCCCCCCCACCCGAAATGAAATTGCTTTGATTTTGTTTATTTTAGGTAAGATTTTAATACTAAACCATCACTTGCCCCAGCACAACCGAAGGGGTTTTGAGTTTAAAACCCCCTACCAGGGGGGTTCGAGTTTAAAACCTTCTACCAGGGGGGTTCGAGTTTAAAAACCCCTACCAGGGGGTTCGAGTTTATAACCCCTACCAGAGGGGTTCGAGTTTAAAAACCCCTATTTTAGGTTTTGAGTTTAAAAACCCCTACCAGGGGTTTTGAGTTTTAAACCCCCTACCTGGGTTTTTTGCAGTTAACTCCCCCTCTTCTATAAAACAAAACAAAACAAAAATGCAAATGAAAGTCCCCTAATTCCAAGAGCACAGTTAAGGAAGATTTTGATTTTAAAACCCCGTCTAAAATTTACGATAAACCCACTCTTTAATATAAAAAAAAAGCTAATTACGCACTCAAAATGTTATGAGCGTAGCTAATTGGGTTTTGACTCAGTTTTGAAGGTAAAAAATACCTCTTTAATAATAAAAACAAAGCAAATTATACACTCAAAATGTTATGAGTGTAGTCAAAGGGGTTTTGAGTTTAAACTCCCCTCCAGTGGAGTTTGAAGCTAAAAAGTACCTCTTCAATATAAATAAAAGAAAAATACTCACTCCAAAATCTATGAGCGTAGTCAAAGAGGTTTTGAGTTTAAACCTTCCGGCAGGGGGGGTTTGAGGATAAAAATACATCTTCAGTGTAAGAAAAAAAGCAAATTACGCACTCAAAATGCTATGAGCATTGCTAAAAGGGGTTTTGAGTTTAAACCCCCTTTCAGAGGGGTTTGGTGCTAAAAATAAATCTTCAATATAAAAAAAAAGCAAATTACACACTAAAATTATTTTAGCGTAGCCAATCTAATCGGGGGTTTTGAGTTTAAACCCTTCTTCTACAGATGGCTTTTTTTTAAAGTTTAAAACCCTCCAGATGGTTTTGAGTTTAAGATCCCCCTACAGAGCATTTTGAGGTGGAAAACCCCCAACAGAAGATTTTGACGATAAAACTTCTCTTTTCGATATAAAATCTAAAGCAAACTACAGTCACTTAATTCCAAGAGCGTATTCAAGAGAGGTTACACATTTTTACCTGCAGTGAATAGTCATCTACCGAAATCGAAAAACACTTTATGTAGCTCAACAAAGATAGGTAAGACAGATTTTAGGAGTCAGTTATAGAGATCGGGTCTCAATTAAAGAAATCCTATGCCGAACTGGGAGTCGACCCTTAGTAAGATTGTGAGAGAGCGACGCATGAGGTTTGCGGGACATGTTCTCCGACAAAATGAATTACGCATAAGAAGAGTTGCAATGATATCCTAGTACAACTTGACGCCACTCATTCATGGAGGTCCTCATGGTAGGTGGGAGGAGGCTTGAGACATTACCAGTGACAGATTTTTATGGAAACAGCTTGACGTCAAATGCTCCGAACGGCGCGGCAGGGTCTAAGTCAGTAAGAATAGCACATTAGGTTTTTGAAATAAAACTTGTTAATAGCAGGAAAATACAGTGTAGATACCTCAGAATATGTATTTTGTTGGCTTTCAATACCAGAAATAGTGCTTGGCGGCGGGGCTTCGCCCCGCGCTTGGGGAACTCCTCTCGCTCCCCTAGACCCCCTTGCTAGTAATGGCGGGGAGTCTACAATTTTATGGAAACAGCTTGATGGTAAATGCGCCGAACGACGAGGTAGGGTCTAAGTCAGTAAGAATAGCACATTAGGTTTTTGAAATAGAACTTTTTAATAGCAGGAAAATGTATTGTAGATACATCAGAATATGTATTTTGTTGGTTTTCAATATTATAAATAGTGCTTGGCGGCGGGGTTTCGCCCCGCGCTGGGGGAGCTCCTAGCGCTCCCCCAGACCCCTTTGCTAGTAATGGCGGGGAATCTACAATTTTCCCACTAACTCATGGAAGAACCTATTCTAGGGCACAATAAACGTCTTCCGAAAGAATGAAGGGTCAGAATGTAATGAAGAGTATGTGCACACACACACACACACACATAAATACATATAATTTATTTTTGCGGGGGGGGGGGGTGAGGGGGGAGAAAAAAATTCACCCCCCAAACCCCCCCCTCGAAAAAAAAAACTAACTACGCCCATGCATCGTACGCCATTGTACACTAAGGACACATCTTAGCAGGACTTAGCACACTTATATTTGCACATGATCACACAGATGCCCACATTTAGACACACACACAGGCACCCCTCAGTTTTAATGATCGTTCGCAACATTTTATCAGCATCAAAAAGGAGTTTGAACATTTTATGATAAATAATTCCTTCTAACTTTAATTTCTTCCCTTGCAGCGACGTTCCATTGTCTTCGACTTTTTGTCGCTGTTGAGATGCAGCCATTAAATTTTAGCGCTGCGACATTTGACGTTAATTTCAAACACGAGTCTAAATTAAGAAAACACAAACATTTCCAGGCTGCAACATTTTGTGTTTGTTTGTTTTTTAAATGCTGCAGTTTAAGGCAGTGATGTTTGTCATTGTTGTTGTTGCAATGTTTTTATTTTACAAGGAAATGTAAGTTTTATTTAGTTCTGGTGTTTGAGCTTTTGTTGAAATTTCAGGTGTGAGTGTGTATGTGCATTCGTGTCTGTGTGTGTGTGTGCGTGTGTACCTACTTCCTCGTTATGTTTCTCTCAATTCATTGAAAATATTCAAAATTAAATTTAGTTTCATGTCAACATCTAGACTTGTAACTTTACAACATATGCTCTGCTAGACCTTTAACTTTACAACATATCCTCTGCTAGACCTTTAACTTTACAACATATGCTCTGCTAGACCTTTAACATTACAACATATGCTCTGTTAGACCTTTAACATTACAACATATGCTCTGTTAGACCTTTAACTTTACAACATATGCTCTGATAGACCTTTAACTTTACAACATATGCTCTGCTAGACCTTTAACATTACAACATATGCTCTGCTAGACCTTTAACTTTACGATCTATGCTCTACATGACCTTTAACATTACAACATATGCTCTGCTAGACCTTTAATTTTACGATCTATGCTCTGCTAGACCTTTAACATTACAACATATGCTCTGCTAGACCTGTAACTTTACGATCTATGCTCTACAAGACTTTTAACATTACAACATATGCTCTGCTAGACCTTTAATTTTACGATCTATGCTCTGCTAGACCTTTAACATTACAACATATGCTCTGCTAGACCTGTAACTTTACGATCTATGCTCTGCTAGACCTGTAACTTCACAACCTGTGCTATGCTTGACCTGTAACTTTACGACATATGCATGGCCAGACATAACGACAATATGTAACATAACTGCTTTCACTTTGCGTGATATTCTGACATTGTATTTCCCATTGCTACTCCAGTATGACATGTTTTGCCGCCATTAGCCAAGTTAGCAATTAGTTGTTTCCCTTTCCCTTGTCATTATGTCAATACGATGATTAATAATAGAATATTCATATGGTAAGAATATAAGTATCTTCATTAGGAAAATTAATGCCTATTGGAGATTTGGATACATTGAGGGAAGTCTATATATAGGAAACTGTTCTGTGTATCCAGTGTAAGGAGTGCGGAAGAACTGATGTGCGAAGTAGAACAAACTTTAGAACGATGTTTGTTCAATTTTCAACACTGGGGAATCAAATTGTAAAACTATTTCTAATAGCACATATTTATTATTGCTAGAAGATTGTATAGTTATCTTTTTGTTTGTTTCAAACTTAGTTTAAAGAGACGATCTATACTTCAACTTATACCAACTGTCAATTACAATGTGCGAGATACCAAACAAAATACTTAATTTCGAATAGGTAATCAACTGAATGTTGTCTCGTCGTATTTCATGCCTGTTTTGACTAAGACTCAAACGGCGACCTATAAAGGGGACTTATTAAGCTTATATCACTACTGCAATAAACTAAAAAACTAATTGGTAAATTTTTTTCAATTCATTCTTGTGTTGTCAGTTAAAAGAAATAATTATGCAATTTTCAGCTTGATCCGAGATTGAGTGTCGGAGAAATAACTTGTACAAACTTGTTACCAGACAGACAGACAGACAGATAGAGTGAGTTGATATAAGCTTTGTGAAAATCAATTTCTGTTGAGAACAATGTTTAATACATTACATGCAAGGGCCACAGAGACTCGGTGAGTATGGGGGCTTTCTTTTCCCTATTCACTATCTTAGTGGAAACAGTTCCCATATGTATTTCTTCTTTTAGATTTGAAGTGATCAAATAAGTAGATTCTACTTTTGGTAAGTGCTATTACAGAAGGGGCAGAGGCGTCGATTCCTTTCCTTTCGATTTCCTTTTTTACATCAGGAAGGAGAATGCCTGAGCCCTGGAGGTAGTCTTGGATTAATTCCATCATGTATATAAGTGGTATATAAAGCAGGCTCTGTAACTGAGTGGTACAGCGCTCTGCTTTCGAACCCTAGAGTCTAAGGTTCGAATCTCGGTGAAGACTTGGATTTTGAATTTCGGGATCTTTAGGGCGCTCCTGAGACCACCCAGCTCTAATGGCTACCTGACAGTTGTTGGGGATGTAAAGAAGGTTGTTCGTTGTGCTGGCCACATGACATCCTAGTTAACCACAGACACAGATGACCTTTATATCATCTGCCCTATAGATCGTAAGGTCTGAATTAGAAACTTTTCGTTACATTTATATAAGTGGTCTCTTTGCTTGTTAACACAATAGTGTACAATTTCTCCTTTATTTTGTATCTTAGTTCTGTGTTTAGACGTGAGAAAGGAAACTGTAGGTCTTTTAAGACTACAGAGCTCCAATGTTGGGGATGTGGTTTAGGGGAGCCCATGACATCAATACTGTTATGTTTACATTATGCCCGTATCACCACGAACAGGGTGAGCTCAAGCAATACACATGCGTATCCTGAATCGCGCGCGTGTAATACTATTTTTAGCTTTCGGATTTTCCCGGTGAAGGCATTGACGTCTTTAAGGTCTTTTTTGCGTACCTTGCAACGTTTGATGTAATGCGGCCGATGGCAAAAATGTAAACGAATAGAAGGAAAGAGAACAGAGAAAAAAAGACAAAAGAGAAAGAAATGAAGAGAGAGAATGTTTACGTTTTCTACACACACACAAATGACATGAAACTAGAATTCTGGTTAAACGGGACATTATTTTTTATAACACAGGGAAAACTAAGATGTATTTATTTGATATCCTTTCATATTGTTCATTAGCTCCATTCTTTCTCAATCCATTTCTAGTTTAAAAACAATAAAAAAAAACGGCACAAAAACTGTAAGGTGAACAGAAATGGCAAGTTACACCAATAAGTGTTGTCTTGTAAAACATGGTCTATTGGTTAGAACAGTGTTTCCATCACTTTTTTCCTTAAGGGAACACTTTGCACATTTTGAGTTAGCATTTAACACTTCGCTTAGTTTTTACTAGAGAGACTAGCTCACGCGATGGTCATATGGTTAATTATTCCAATAGTTCGTAGAACACCTTTCAGGACTCGAGGAACACAAGGTTCCGTGGAACATAGTTTGGGAAAAGCTGGATTAGAACTTTATCTAGGAAAACGTCAAAGATAGGGATGTAGACAATTGTTGGTTTCATTGTTTTAATGTGTTTTAATACATAAGTTCTTGTAGTTATAGATCTATAAGTCATACATTTTAATTCCAAAGATTAAGAATGGGTTCAAAAGTTCACGTGATAAGGCAGAACCAGTTGCGACCTACATATTTTGCAACATCTCACGCGGATAAAAACGTTATTCACCAAGTGTCTATTTATGTTTTTTTTATTTGTTTTGTTTTCTTCTGCGCCTGACTTCGGAAAGGATTTTTTTTGTATACCAAATCTGTTTGTAATGTTAGAGAGAGATGCAGTTTAAAACAAGGTCATTGTCTTTGGAAGAAGCCTCGGCCTCCAATATGTACGAACCCTGAAATGATTGTGAAATCTAGTGGTTGAAAATGTGAAGGAGCTGAAGCCTGGTTGAAGATACAGGTCGAGTTAACTCTACTGACTCCAAAGGTTAACTTTGGGTTGCTGAATGTTGCCATGGTAACTTGGTCGTAGAAAAACAATGTGGCCTGCCCGGTGGTTTAAGTCCTCGACAAAACTTTTGTATGTTTCAAATTGTCTTCACCTTCTACTCTCAATGTGTACCCCGTTGCTGCTAGTCTATGTTACATGCTATGTACAATGCAATGAGCGAGGCCAAAGTTTCGTGTTACTTGATCATGAGCTCATACTGCCTGGGATAAGTTGAGACCAAAAGAAAAGACTAAAGGGGCCGGGGGATGGTGCGGTGGAGGCTTGCAGATCAACGGAAATCATTACATCCATGGATGTGACTTAACTCCATCGCGTGAGGACCACCGATCAAACTGGGCACATTCCGGCCCACTCCCGACGCCCTCTCTTCCCTCCCTTGGTTCTTGTAACTTTGTAACATTAGCAGAGACACCGTCATCTTCCTGAAGTTTTTGATTGGTTAGAATATGTCGCCATCTTACACCTCCCTGCTCAGGATTGCTGGTCAATACATTTTTTTTCCCAGCAAAGAAATAAAGTGTGTATGTGTGTGTGTGTGCGTGTATGTGTGTGTGTAAAAACGGAGAGTTTGTGTGCGATTCTTTGCGCGTATCATCAGGTCTTTTTTCATTGAGCTTTTTTATTTGTCCTCACTTGTATTTGAGGTGTGTGTCTATGAATAGTTAAAGCCAAGAATAAAACAAAATAAGTGGATCTGTAATGCTAAATAAACAACAATTCAATAGGAACGTATATTTAATGAGTTAATTCATCAATTTAAACACTCTAAAGTAATGTAACGTTTAAAAGTTTTTAAATGATTTAATGAAGCAATTTTTATCAATGACGTAATCTATCCCGGCAACACAATTTAAGCATTTTTTTTCATAATGAATGCCCCGTGGGTTTTGGGGCGATGTAGTCATGTAATATAACCAACCTTATAACAGATCTAAAAAAAATTGTTAGTCAAATGGTGTTGATTTTATTAAAAGCATGCATTCATTAATACATAGACAGCTGGTAGATTGCAATTTGAGATATAGTTTACAATTATACCTATGCAATATGTACAGGGCCCATGAGTTAGCTGTCGACCCAAGAAACAGGTTAACTTATCATTATCTGCTTCATATGTCGCAAGGTATGAAATTAGTAACACTTACTTACTTACTTACTTACTTACTTCCTTCCTTCCTTCCTTACTTCCTTCCTTCCTTCCTTCCTTACTTACTTACTTACTCTGAGATCACTAATATTTTCAATGCGGCCATCAGTAAAAAAATGTTTGCCAACCCCTTTCATCGTCTCACATAACGTTTTTTTTAACATGTAGGTCCCCGGAGCAAGGGTCGGAACTTATCAAAATATATCATGCTAGTGGCCACCTTTCTAAACAAAAACAAACCGTCTACATGTGAGAGTTGTGGTACATTCCGGAAAATAATCACCTGGCGCGATATTGAAAAAAAAAAGTTTATGAAAGGCTGAAAGGTATCATAATTAACTTGCCCAATGCCTCGGTTTCAATAGCGGCTAAGCCCAATTCAAACACACACTTGAAACATCCAATGCCCATTTCTCTCAAGATCAGTGGACATCCAAGAGAAGATCTCCTCGCGTCAATTTATAAAGGGTCTCGCTAATTAAAAATCTCATGAGCGGCACTTTAAGATCGTCTGCAAATATTTTTTTTTCCAAACAGTGATCTCCTCTTTCCCAGCATAAACCGGAAGTCCATGTGCTGCATGCTGAACAGCTCGGGTGGACAAAACACCGGAAGTTTAAAGAACAAAAAGTGAAACAAGAAAATGTCACAGAAGCTCGTTTGTTTTTTTTTAAATTATGCTTCAAAGCCTTCAAAAAGAAGACAGAGCCCTACCCTTTCCCCAAGAACTTTAAGATGCTCCTGTCTTTGCTACTTTCAGGCATGTGCGTTCTAATCACTGGTCACCACCCCGATCTGCCTCTTGCATACCAGTCATACCCCTCCCCCATTTTTTAAGACAACCATCCGCCTCACGTTCCAAAACTCGTTTATTTTTCGGCATGTCCCTTCCAAAAAATCCCCCAAGCCCCCCCCACCCACTCACCCCTTACGGAATGACTCACTTTCCATTATTAAACCTCGGGGACAGGCGACTTGGGTCTCGTGCGACGATGTCATCGTCTTCAGTTGGAGAGGTCGCACTTCGACGTTAGTCTTTGCCGCATAACTTTTTTTTTTTTTCATGTGGCTTCTATAAATATTTAAATATATGTCTGAACGAATTAAAGGAGTCATTTAATTAAATATTAATTGTTGTTAAATATAATTATTTTTGTTTAATAAATGTGTAAAATTATTAAATGATTAATACATCTTTCTGTTTAAAAGTTATAGCCACTGCCAATAATGATGCACTTTCTGTCTGTTTCCAGATCAAGCAAGCGATTTTGGGATCGATGGATCTAGAAAAAGCTTTTCGTTTCTTAGCCACCCTTCATTTTTCGAAAAACAATAAACAAGCTGGTAGCCATGTACAAATTTGAACCTATTAAATAGCCATAAGAGTATAAATCACGTGATGCATAGCATAGACCAAGTGAGGCATCAATCCCGTCATACAAGGCATCAACCACGTCATAGGCATCAACTACGTCATACAAGGCATCAACTCCGTCATACAATGAATTAACCACGTCATACAAAGCATCAACCACGTCACACAAGGCATCAATCACGTCATACAAGGCATCAATCCCGTCATACAAGGCATCAACCACGTCATAGGCATCAACTACGTCATACAAGGCATCAACTACGTCATACAATGAATTAACCACGTCATACAAAGCATCAACCACGTCACACAAGGCATCAATCACGTCATACAAGGCATCAGCTACGTCATACAAGGCATCAACTACGTCATAGAAGGCATCAACCACGTCATACAAGGCATCAACTTCGTCATAGCATAGACCATGTAATATAGAACATATACCACGTGATACCGAGCATAAGTCACGTGATACCGAGGATAACCCACGTTATACAGAACAGAAGGCTGACAAATCCAAGTGCTAGACTGGTGGATTGAAAGGAAAGTTAAAATTAAATGTTTTCTTTTAGGTTTCAAAGTACCTAAGGAGATGCAGTGAACTCGAAATAGGGAAATATTTTATTGATTTCAAACATTTTGAATTCTGCTTACTTTAAAACAAAAATAATGAACTCAATAAGTTTAATGACAATGTCGGAACGGCAAAGTGATGCCTCGCCTTGTCTTCGAGAGACCACTGAGAATTCACCCCTCCGCCTTCCACACAGACCCACTTTTTCACCACGCACGCACGCAACAGTGTCAAGGAGCATTCCTTCCTCCCAGGGGAGCCGTGAGCTGTTTTATCTGCCACATGTTGATCTGCCTATGAGATGGCGTAGGACGCCTTGAAGGGTTTGGGGGGGGGGGGGCGTTTCGGTCTTTTTTTTTCTCGGTTGTGTTGCCCCAGTTCACAGAATGGAAAGAAGACGAATATTTCTTGAAGACTAGCGCTTCAGTCTTAAGGTTGATCTTCAGAAAATGAGAACCCTGGCCTTTATGTCTTTATAAGTCTTTGTGATGATTATAAATGGCATTATGTTGTACTGACCACAGGATCTGACACATATAAACACTTTAGTTTAGATTCAAGACTAGACCTCTACAGAACTGATGAGGTCAAATACACACAAAGCTTCCTGAGAAAACAATTTAAAAAAAAAAACAACAACGAGTCCACAAACAGATTGTGACGAAATGAATGAAGTCCTCTTGTAAAGTCTGCTCCCGTGGGTCATGGTCTGCTCCCGTGTGTCATGGTCAAGAGGCCGGATCTGGGAGATTTTTGTTCTGGCTTTTGGCGCTTAACTAACACAGCTGAAATTAAGATAGATAGATAGATAGATAGACAGATAGATAGATAGATAGATAGATAGATAGATAGATAGATAGATAGATAGATAGATAGATAGATAGATAGATAGATGATAGATAGAGGGGCATTTTTTTCCAAATCGATTTCGTTGTCCACTATGTAATATATTTATTTCTAACGACGAGCAGTTTCGAAGGGTCAAATAGGGTCAGATCGCACCACGTGACGGGCCAGAGTTGTCCAGTAGGCCTCAGTTTGATTATCACTGGTCTACTTGACCTATGAACTCTATACACGTTGTTAACACGTTGAGTTAGTAAGACTACTGAAGTAAGTGTCATGCCATTTCCTTGTATTGCTTTGTTTTCTGAAGTGTTACGTGTTTGCCTTGATCAAGGTAAGCCAGACATCTACCTACTGAGCAGAGACCGCGGAGATATTTTGCCAAACGTGAAATCTACCAGCCGTGGGGAGAGAAATAGAGGAATAGCGTGAGGTTTGGTTTTCCATAATTGTGTAGCGACGTTTCTCGCTAATCACAGACACGGTAATTAGAAGAAAAAAATTTACTCTATTCAAAGTTTTACAAAGCTAGTTTTGGTTCAGTTTCACGACTTCATATAGTGTTATTTCAAGAAATCTTTACTAGTTATATACTTTAAAAAGTGGAAACTAACATTTTCAATTTAAATTCTTTATGATTTATTATATTTTTAGGTTAATCACTTTTTAATAGTTTATGATTTAATACTTGTGAATTATGAGAACTTACTAATAAAAAAAAATAAAAGAGGCATATAAAGCCCAAAAAGAGGCCTAAGGCCCAAGGATTCCTATGATGAAAAAGCTAAAATTGATTAGCGCAAATTCTGAGGTTTCCTTTAAAAAAACAAAAGTCTGAACACTGATAACCTTAATCTTTGATAACATCCAAGTTACTTTTTTTTGTCTTGTTTGTTTGTGAAAGTATAATTTCTACTGATTCATGAAAACAAAAAAATGCTATGTTCTATGTATAATAAAAATACTTTTTTTTTAAGGTGAATAAATTCGCACTCACAACTATATCTCAATAATGTAGAAGCTATTTCACTTATTTGATGTAAATAAAAAAATATTTCTAATAATTTATTAACTGATAGGTTAATTTTTATATTAATTCATTCACAAAACAAGATTCAATTTTTAAGAAATTAACCAATCAGTTAATTAACTATTGGTAATTAATTATTTTGTTCGTTATTTCGAATAAGGGAAAGAAATTGTACTTGACTGATAAGGTGGTATAGTTTGAATTAGTCCCCTTTATACTTTATAGAGAGAAAAGTTTGAAATTCTAGGTAACTTTTACATAAAACCTTCTTTTCTCATAAGCACTTAGCACTTAGTTTACCGGCTTGAGGAGCCTTTAGCACTCGAGTTCGAATTCAGGTAGTTCATCATTTTTTTTATAAATGGATTTAAAAAGCGATCACCCAGATACCCTCTACTTTCTTCCTTCACCCCTTTCAAACTGGTCCAGACAAGTGTTAGGATCATAGGTATGGCGTATTGAGAAAGCCAAAGCATAATTTTGCGCTAAAAAAAAAACCAATTGGTAAAAATGTTTGTAGTCGAGCAGATTTATTGTTGTTAATCTAGATCTATTACAAATTTAATTACACGACTGATCCAAGCTAATACACCCTTTCTTTGTAAAGTATTTTTTCATGTTTCACTTGTTTTATTGTATTATCAGTTTTTCTCAATTTATCTAACAAAAATAGCTACAATTGCCACACATCTTTAAAAAAAAAGGCATTGCTAAAATATAAATATTTTCATGATTCTGATGGCTGAGCATGATCATTGGAGTAGCAAACTAGATCATGTTACCAATAAACAAATCGTTTCCCGCGCGGGTATTTCCCCCCCCCCCCCTCAGCGAGGTGGTGACCACACGTCGTATAACATTCGTAGGACATATTCTTACAAAACTAAATACCAAATAATAGGTCATAAAAAAACACTATTAGCCACGTGTGGACACAATTTAGGCGACGCACCTTCTTAGAAGACCTAAAACCCATAGGCACTAGTTGGGAAGATGCTGTGAAAGTAGCTTGTGACTGACCTCTGGAGAAATAGCAAAGCCTGCCACTCTATGCGCCAAGTTAGTTTAAAGAATTTCTGATTTGTGACAAAATTCGGCCTGTGATCGAGATTGTATGAACATTTGCCAGACTCTCTGAAGACATCAGAACGACAGAGTATTTATCAAATACATTTCATAAATCTCTGATGTCTATAAAATTTATTGTCAAAATGTAAATATTTTCATGATGTCTTTAAAGATCCTCTTCGGTAGTTTACAAATTCTTATCTTCTTCTTATCTTCTTATATAATACAGACGTTAAGTCAAAAAAAGAAGATGATTACGTCCTACGCGTCATGCATTTAGTCATGCATATTAACCAATGACTTAAATTCTGCCAAGTCAGTGATTTTCCTGGCTAGCTCAGGCAACCCATTTCATGTTCTAATAGCACTAGGGAAGAAGGAGTATTTGTACAAATTTGTCCTAGAATATGGGACGAGGAATGTGCCTTTATTATTGTTTCTTTTAGAGTATTTTATTAAATTTTGTTTTTCTATTTGAAGATTATGGTTCAGTGTTTTATGTATAATTGCTACTTTACTTTTGAGTCTTCAGTCCTGAAGGCTTTCTAAATTTAGTGATTTTACTAAAGTTGTTACTCTGGTTAAGTGTGAATATTCGTTTGTTATGAATCTCACTCCTCTATTTTGTGTCTGTTCCAGTTTCTTAATGTTATCTTGAGTTGAGGGGTCCCAAATGGAGGATGCATATTCTATTATTGGCCTAACCAAGATTAAATAACATTTTAGTTTTATGTTCTTATTTGATTTATAGAAATTTCTTTTAATAAATCCTAATGCTTTGTTTGATTTTTTTTTTATTTGTCTCATTTCTCACAATCGTCAGAATGTCAATAACCTGCAATAAGAGATATAATTAATAAAGAAAGATAAATTTCGAGCTCAGAAGTTTTAAAATTAGCCTTTTTTTTTTTTTGCAAAATCACCGGAAGTGGATGTCACCATTCCCGGCATTCATTCACTACATCCGGTAGGTCTGTGATAGAAATTATTTCAAGTTAAGGTTGACAAGTGTGGGATATCTTAGGTAAGTAGACGGAATAAGATCAGGGAAAGTTTGCTTGACGATGTCAGGTAAAGAGATAGAGAGGTGGTGAGGGAGAGAGAGAGAGAGTTTGAGTGGGCACAGACAGAGAGAGAGAGGAAGAGAGTCAAATAAAGAGAAGATAAAAAGGGAGAAAGATGAAGGAAAGATACAGATTCAGAGCTTGAAATAAGGAGATAAAAGGAGAGAGAAGGAGAAGAAGATAGAGTAAGGGGAAGAAAGGGAGAGAAGCAGAAGGAGAGAAATGGGGGAGAAATGGGGAAGGAGGCAGTGTGAGAAAGGAAGAGAAAGAAAAAGAAAGAAAGGAAGAGAGAGAAATGTAGAGAGAAATAGTGTAAATGTTACAAAAATAGAAACAGAGACTAAGAGAACAAAGGACGTACAAACGTACCCTGAACAAGACGTACACTGAACTAAAACAAAATACAGTGAACTAAACCTACACTGAACTAGAAAAAAATATACTGACCTAAATCTATACTGAACTAAACCTACACTGAACTAGAAAAAAATATACTGACCTAAATCTATACTGAACTAAACCTACACTGAACTAAAGCTACACTAATTCTAAACTGAATTAAAGCTACACTGAACTAAACCTATACTGAACTAAAGCTACACTAATTCTAAACTGAACTAAATCTATACTGAACTAAACCTTCACTGAACTAAACCTATACTAAACTAGACCTAGTCTAAAACTAAACCTACACTTAACCTATGTTCACAAAAAGAAGATGAAAAAAAAATACGTAGAACAGCACCAACAAATGAATTTCAAAGAGCACTAAATCATGAAAGATTTTTTTTTAAAGAGAGATGAGTCATGTCCTCATAGTTAGCCCTTGACCTGTTTGAAATGAAGCAGAAGATTGAAGAGATCTTGAGGCGGGAAACAGAGACACATTTCCCCAATATTGTCAAATTAAGTCAGCCATGTTTGCACCAATTGTTTCATTTTAAGATTTTTATTTTTTTTTCTTGAGGGTGGAGAAGTGAAAAAATGGTGTCAGAAGCAAAATGTATTTTTAATGTTTGATCCAAATGTTTCAACAAATGTTTTGGAACGCTTTTAAATAATGCAGACTTTCTTTCATCTATCTCTCTGTTACGAGTTTCATAGATGATCTGTACCTTATTTTAGTGGGGTGTGGTGGCCGAGTGGTAAAAGTATAGCCCTTTGCTTCCAAACCCAGGGGGTTCGATGTCTCTGAATTAGGAAAATCATGACTTTTCGGATGTCTTTGAGTCCATCCGTCTCTAATGAGTAACTAGCGTTAGATTGGGAAAGAAAAAGAATTTTCGATGTTGTGCTGGTCACATAACACCCTAGCTAACAGAATAGGCTTAGATCATCTGCCAAATGAAAAGTAGCTCTGAAATGGGACATAATTTATATATTATATTAAAATATAAAGTTTAAATATCTTCATATTAGCATTTTATCAAAACATATTTTGAATTTCTTAAATGTACGCTTCTTTAATACAAAACACAAACCCAGGTGAAGAAATAGAGGAAGACATTAGAGAAGAGGAATCAGTCACTTCATGGAAGGAGCACATCCTTCGAGCAGGTGTTTTACTATTCATCTATTTAGGTTGCACCCTCATCGTCAAAAACATTTTAAAATCGGCATCCTGGTTCTCGAAAACGGCTCTAACTATTTGCCTAGAAATTCGACAGTTGATATGTATCTTTGAGAAAAGGTATTTGACCACGCTGGGAAAACTCTTAGTTTGACCGTTCTAATTTTACAAAGTATAAAAATAAAATTAATTTCAATTTGGCTAGGGACTAGAAAATCTTTATAAGAAACAGACGATACGTCTTCGGGTATTTCCGTGTTTCTTTTCAATAAAGAGATGAATAAATTAATATTTAGACTAAATCTTTAAGAAGTCTATTTTAATTACAATATTATAAAGCCCAGTTGATTTATACATTAGCTTAACCAAGATTTTTTCTTGAGGGCAGAGACGGGAATAAAGGGATGGAACGGAGTAAAATATTTTATTTTTTTTCCAAGATATATATTTAAAAAAAAAAAAGAACATTTAGAAAAATACAATATTGTTAAACCTAGTGCTGAGAACGATAAAACCGAAATAATTATTTTCATTTCAAGATGTTTAGCGCGAATGTGATTTATGTTACGCAGTATTCCTGTTTTATTTCCAGGGCGCAATCCATTAACAAACAGTCACGGGGCGAAAGAAATTGTTTCGAATTTCAGTTTCCTGTTGATAAAATGTGGATTATCTTCTCGAGTTCAAATAGCTAATGGCCCTAAGGTTATGGATTTCATTTATTTTCAGAAATCTAAACAGTGTTTTGTCAATGCTGTCTTTCCCTTAGTATTTGGTCACTAGTTCTCTCCCTTTCTCCAAACGGACGTCTTCCGTATGCAAACCCAAACAGCTTAAGTGGCTTTCTTTCGGGTAGGGACCATTGGACCATTTCAGGAGATAGTCGAAGCTGCTTATGTTTTTGAGTGAGTTCGACGCCATGGGGAGGGGGCGGCTTATTGACTCTGCCTCGTGAAGATCCTATTTGGTAATTGCCGGGGTGAGCCTTTGGAGGGATGTCCGGGCATACTAATATAGTCATATCCGCACATGGGGTGTTAGTGAGATACACGGGGGGGGTGGGGGATGGGCGAAAGAAGAGGAATGACTGAGGATTAAGAGAGAGAGAGAAAGAGAGAAAAAAAAAAGGGACCAAAAAAAAACGAAAGATGAAGAGTTCAATAAGTAAGACCCACAGTGTTTCCCACATTTTTACCTTAACGGATCATTTCGCAAAATCTGAGTATTTAGCGGAACACTTTGTTTATTTTCTTTAAAAGAGATTGATTTACGTGGTGGCCTACTGATTAATTATTCCAGTACTAGGTGCAACACCTATTCAGGCCTCGCGGAAAGCTAGTTTCCACGGAGCACTGTTTGGGAAACACTGAGTTAGACAAAAGGTCGTCGAGATTGAGAAATAAAACAGTAAATGGGAGAGAGAGAGAGAGAGAGAGAGGGACAGAGAATGATACACATGAAAGAAGGGGGGGGGGGAAGCTAACAGTGTTAGAATTGTATAAAATGCCCTAATCACACGAGCCAGAAAAACTTGTAATTCGCTTTATAAAAACTTTTTAAAAAGAAAAAAAAATCTATAAATTCGGCTTTCATGCAGTTTATTTGTGTGTGTGTTTCTGTATCATCTTGAAGATCTAATATCTATATCAACAACTTTTGTGTGCGAAGTTGAGATAACAAAGAATCATTATGTCTTGGCCGTGAGGTAACACAAACTGCACCTACTTCTTAATGGTGCGTACTTTTCAATAATGAAAAACATTTTATTATTATTATTTTAACTTAATGTAATCTCATCTTTACCTCATTTTGAATTATTTCAATTTTAGCTGAACACATTTTGCTAAAAATGAAATATCTTTGGACATTTTTCTAAAAAAAAAAATGTATCGAGCATAGGCCTACTCTATTAAGAGTTCCATACAAGAAACTGGCCCTAAAACTTCCTATAGAACAAAAACTATATGGAGAACTGTCAGATCTGGAAACCACTGAGTGTTCGTTGCGATTGCCACGAACTACACAAATGTGAGAACCTCGGATTGAAAAGACATCCGGAAGTGGAATGACAACGCCTCGAGGAACAAATTGAGGGATTCAGATGCTTCGAACGCATCGGCATGTCGGCGCAGTTATTTATCTCAGGCCGAGATATTGACAAGCTATAACTTGATATCTAGACTAATTGGCTGCTTCCGTGGTTCTAAAAAAATCACTTTAAAATTTACCTTGAGAGCATGGTACGTTAAACCAAAAAAAAAAAAACGTGAAATGTTTACTAGTAATTTAACTATATACATATTTGATGGCCTCGCTTTCGTTTTGTTTCTATTTTTATAAAGCCAGACGTGGTGACCATGACTACAAACAAAGAAGATGCATTCACTCAGAAGATTCTAGAACTTCAAGTCATCTTTCTAATCCATTTTTTGTCTTTTTGAAACTGGAGTAGAAATTCCATTGGACTAACAATAAAAAAATTAAGTAAATATTTTTTTTTTTAAAAAAAAAAGCTTCTCTAGTATTGTTAAAGACAAAAACAAATCTAGGTCAAGTGCGCTTCTCTAGCAATGACTTTTTTTTTTATATGCCAGTCTTTTTTTTTTCTCTCTTGACCCGGATGTTAATGAGATGCCAAGAAGAATCAACAGACAAACATGGCGGTATATAGAACAACTAACTGTTGATGATGGAAGAAGTAGTAAAAGAGGAGAGGGGGGGGTAAACCTTGGCCACTTGAAACTTGATGTGGGTCATCGATTTTCCTCCCTCCTGTCCTTGCGCCCTCGATACTAATCCATGCGCCCCTTCTCATAGATATTGTAATATATTGTCTTCTCAGGCGCCCTGGTCACGTGATCTTACGGTTGCCCATCGAGGTTGTGTTCCGTTGTGGTGGCGCCTAAGTTAAAGAGTTGGGAGGGGGAGTGGAGCGGCTGTGGAGTCAATATGGATGGAGGAATAACATATGGGCAGACGTGAAAATTGTTTTGCGCCAATAATAAGTCAAAGATTTAACTCCAGATTTGGATGGTGGCCATTTGGTGACATGTTATGGCCGCGATAGTGTCCGATTGGACCTTTTTTTACAGCCCTTGCTCCTTCACTATCCATCTTTTGGACATCTCTTTTAACAACTCTACTCTCTCTCTCTCTCTTTCTCTCTCTCTTTTACTCTCTCTCTCTCTTTCTCTCTCTTTTACTCTCTCTCTTTTTCTCTCTCTCTCTTTTACTCTCACTCTATCTCTTATTCACACACACACTTTCTCTCTCTTTTATACTTTCTTTCTCTTTCTCTCTTTCTCTCTTTCATTCTGTTTCACTCACTTTCCCATTCTCTTTTTCATTATCTCTCTCTCTCTCTCTCTCTCTTACTTTGTCATTTTCTCTTGTATGTTATAAAATCATTAAACAGATCTTTGAGATAATTATACAAATATTCAAATACCCTCTCTTCATGCTATGGACATCACTCCTAACATGACTTTGTTGCTAGAGTTTTGTATTTTGTTGGGTTGCATTTTGCAGTACAACAAATCTCACGTCTCCACATTGTATCGTGACTTCCTCATTTCGCTCCTCAACTCAAACTTGGTCACATAAAATAAGTAAGCTTATGACTTTCTCTTGACTCTTCTCACCATATCATCGGATAATGTTTACTTATAATGTGGACCAGTCCTCGCGGTTTAGTCACTACAGACTCCATGGACCAGACACTGTTGTCCATAGACTGTGGCAACTTTAGTCCCCCGCTGCTGTGGCATTGATAGACACCAGCTTTCCCATGAATACATCGCTGGGTTTCAATTTAACACTTGTAAATAATAAATCGGATTTGAACGATTTCAAAATAAAACGAAAAACTCCTCCCCTCCCCCCTGTTTATTCGCTGGATCTCACATTTTGCTGCTACTTGTTCTTGACCCAGTAAACAGAGTAAGGCCATCGATGGTTTGTGTCATCTGACACTAAATTAAACTTAAATACTGTTTCCTTTTTTTTCTCTCAAAAGAGGATTTTGAATAGATTTTTTTTAATGAACTACTTTTTTTGTTTAGATCAGGGGTTCTCAGCCTGTGGGTCGCGACCCCTTTGCGGTCGATTGAAGATTTGCCAGGGGTTGCCAAAGACCATTTAAAAAATGGATTGTTTTTGTCCACTCTCCTATTGCTGTGTGTTTATGCGGCAGAGTGGAGGATTGTAAAAAGGGGTCGCCGAGAACAAAAGGTTGAGAACCGCTGGTTTAGATAGAATTCAAAAACATTGGAGATATTGTTTCCAAGTAATATCAGGGACATAGAAGTACGGTACTGCTTTAGACCTGCCACAATATCGGAATGCGTGGGAGTCCAACTTAACAAAACGTTATGAGGCCGGAAGATGCTAAATTGAACTTCGATGTTGCCTACTAGATAAAAACTTTAAACAGATGTGCTAAGACAATTTGATTTCTGAAGTGCAAAATGTGCACAAAAGATTATCATTGAATTTTTAAAAAAAGCATAGCTTCTATTCTGTACACCGGATACACCAAAGAGCTTGCTAATCATGGATTCATCTCCATGTATGAAAATCTGTGATAAAAAAAATCAGAGAATGTCTGCCATTCCGAAAATTAAGGATAAGTAAAGTATTTCCCATGACCACGCAATCCCTGCATATTTTGCCACATCAAATGCTTTAAGGTCATAGCTGGAAAGATAAACTTGTTTTGTTTGTTACTGGTGTATTTTGAGAACATTGAGGAATCACGCAGTAAGGTCGTAATCGACAATTGTTTACAAGTTAGTTTAAAATTAAGACGACTTTAGGAAGTTTCTATATGTGCTAAAAATAGCTTAGATGGTTCTAGCAAGAGTCACAACGTACATTGGGCTAAAGTAAATAAGTAGAAGTATGGACTGTTTCGGGGCCTCGGTGACTGCTGTAAATTTATACCAAAAAAAATGTCTTTAATCATAACGTGAGTTTATCACCATAGTGTTTTCAACTTCTAGATCAGTGCTTGCCAAGCTGTGTCCGCGGAACTTGTGTTCCACGGGGCCTCAAAATGTGTTTCAAAAAATAGTGGAATAATTAACCTGTCCTGAAGATAAGCAAAGCGTGCCACTAAATACTTGCAATGTGCGAAGTGTTCCGTTAAGTAAAAGTTTGAGAAACACTGGTCTTGATTTAATGTTTTATATTTATGTTAAAAGTATTTTTGTTTGAGTTTACACTTTAAACAAGTATGTCCTGCAATACGGTGGTGCTTGAATGACCAGACATCATTTAGTGTGCAGGACCAGGTATTTATCTTACAACACTGTCTCGACCACACAATCCCATCGTTACATTAGCAAGCAGAGAAGTGGTAAGAATGGACTCACTGAAAGCATTGGTTCCCAATCTGCATATATTTGGCTCAGGCTATTATCTTATTACACATGTCCCTTCATAAAAGAAGATAATTACGTCTTGAGGGTACACATTTATTAATCCATCTAGAATCTAGTCGTTAATTTGAGACTTAAACACTGCCATTGTCACTGGTTTTCCTAACTAATTTCAGGTACAGCATTTTATGCTCAAATGACACTGACGCAGAGCACATGAAAATTACAAAACACACATATTGACACACACACACACTGACACACAAACAAAGATTTACAAAATGGCAGCACTTATAGTTAGGACACTTCCAATTCTCATCAATTTCCACGAGTGTTCATGTCGAGTCAACTGACCATTACGGATGTCCAACGAGGTCAGAAAAGCTACCGTGACCAGAGGTCATTACTTTCACAAATTAAACTAGAAAAAGAGCGGCCTTTCTCCTCGGGTGGTCATAATGTTCCAGTGTAGTGTAAAGTGGACAGTACGATGGGTCACACGCGGGGCAGTTCAACGACGGCAGCGGTAGTTCGGACGTTACATCAGGACAAGATGACGATGCGCTGTGAGCGGGCACGGGCAGTTTCATGGGTCATCAATGTTTAGTTGTAACGGTCACCAAGGGGTCACTGTAGAGATGAATCACAAACATTCGAAGTTCTCCATTATAGTAATAATACAAATATTAGCTAATTACTGGACGAATGAAACAGTTATAGAGATAAAGCTTTGCTGGAAACTGAACATGTACCCTAACGGTTGGTTTCAGTGATTCGACCCCGATATACATTAATCAAAATGTGTATACGTCTCAAACACGTAATAAGAATGCCTTGTAAATTTCGGGCGTACATTCAGATATAAAGATTGTAACGGCCTAGTCCACCCCATCACCAGTACACAGAGAGGCGAGGGATGACAGAGGCTAGATTTGAATTCGAGACCATCTTGACAAGGTCTGAGGCGCATACCTCACGCCCAGGCAGCCATCCATTAACTCAGTATATAAGACTATTTAAATCCATACAGGGATTCACTTTTAAGGATTGAATGTTGTAACAATAATACTAATATAGGCTTGTCTTCTAATTTGAAGATTAATGAGGAATGCAGCATTTCGAATGTTGTATTGGTCCAATTGAAAGAATACCACTGAGGTCAGATTAGTGAGATTTCAATGAGAATTATGAAATAGTCTGGACATTGTTTTAAATCACAAACCTACAAAAACAGATTCGACATCTAGGAGTCTAGACCGACACTTATGAACCATGAGCTTTCTTCATTTCTTTCACAATAGTGAAGTCTAAATGAACTTTATCTTCTCAAATAGTTGAAATTTCAATTATTTCGTAGTTCACTTGTGAGGGTGTTATTTCTCCTAGGCTATCTTTAGACATAGTGTCATTTCGAGACTAAATTTAAATTTTCAGGATAAAAGGCAGAGATTATCAAAAATAATTTAGGATCAAATTAAGAGACTAAATAGGAATAACCTTGACACGTGTTATTTACATGGATGGGTCAAAGTTTTACACAACACACCTTCTGCCTCTTCCCCCTAAGATGGGTTTTTTTTTTACATATATTCGCCTTCACTGTATCAATTATTTCATCTTCAGAAAAAAATGTTCACACCACTTTTTGCTATATCAATTTCAAAATTAAACTATATAGAAATATTGGCCTCTACGGCGTGAGCACTATTACTATTAGCATGAGTCTTATAAAATTTATGGTTTTTCTCCCAGGGGCGGATGAACCAGATGACGCCTTCTAAGAAGGGCCACTAATCTCCCGCGCCTCATAAAACACGAAAGTGTCCAGCAGTCTCTCAGCCATAATGGCCCGTTGAGATTTGGGGGACTATGTTGTCACCTTATAATAGTATCAAGTCTTGACACTAGGCATTATGGGAAAGGTTCTTTTACTGTCCTGGTCCTTTCGGGACCTTATAGCGACCAAGACTTTTTTTTTCAAGTCTAGATATATTTATATATTATACGAATGACTTACAATAGCTTTATTTAGTAGAATATATGAATTGGGTCAGTTATTGGGTCACGTGTTGATCTATATTTAGAACAGCTCACACGATTGATTCCATTTCCGGTTGAAGTGAAAGATAGAGGCAGAACTAAGAGGTATATTACAACGAGTGAAGTAATCACAAAATCTTTACTTTATGTGCTGCAATCCATTGTGTGAAACCTACCCCCCCCCCTCGAACTATGAGGGGGGGGGGGAGGGGTAGCAGTGGTCAATATTATACGAGAGGAGAGTGTTCTTGAAAACATAAATGTATAGTAATCTCTTATTGCATGCATAACGTTTGGCAGACTTCAAAACAAATATTTGAGGAGCTTTTTGTATTTGTCATAGCGTCCAACTATTTTGTACTATTTCATTTTTTTTTCTTTCCTGTTGGTCAGTCCACAGATTTTGAAATGTAAATCTCAACCTGATCCATTCTGTCCTCACGCAACTGTGAATATATAGCTATGAAGAGTTCCCTTTCTCTCTCTCTCTCTCTCTTTATCCCTCTCTTTGTCTATCTCTTTGTCTCTCTCTCTCTCTCTCTCTTTTACATACAAACAGCAACATTGTTTTTCTGTCTGCCTCTCACACACACGCAATAGAAGCGTGGGAAGCGTGGTCGAGAGGCTAAGTGCGCTTGAACTTAGCTTGGCTTGGCTACCTAGAAGGGGGCTCGAGGTTCGACACCCGACTCGGGCAGAGTTGTGTTTACTGAGTTGGAATACCAACTCCTAGATACCCCCTCCCTTCCACTGGTCCACAAATGAGATTGGGCCAAAGCGCTCTGAGCATGCTTTAAGCATCAAAGTAGCGCTATATAAAAGCTATAAATATATATACATAATATCCCTCTCTATCTCTCCCTCCTTCTCTTTCTTTCTCTCTCCCTCTATTTTCCTTTATTTCTTCTTTTTGTTTTCCTTTTTCTATAGACTAGACAATTTCAAACATTTAAAAAAGACTTTTTCTTTTAGTCGATTAGATCTAAATGTCTTTTTATCCACGATGCCAGACCTGAACCATTGAAAACTTAACCGGAACTGTAAATTTGTTTAAAAATCAACAACATTGTTTTGCAATAGTTATGACTAAATACTCGTAAATATTTATACATGATCAGGACTCTTTTTTTTTTTTTAGGTAGTATATTTCTTCTTTTAGCAACACATTTGTATTCGTTAACCTATTTGGAAAAGGGAGAGTTATTGTGGTAGGTCTATGTCATTGTTTGGATAAGATAGAGTCCTTGTAGTAGGTCTATGTCATTGTTTGGATAAGATAGAGTCCTTGTGGTAGGTCTATGTCATTGTTTGGATAAGATAGAGTCCTTGTAGTAGGTCTATGTCATTGTTTGGATAAGATAGAGTCCTTGTAGTAGGTCTATGTCATTGTTTGGATAAGATAGAGTCCTTGTGGTAGGTCTATGTCATTGTTTGGATAAGATAGAGTCCTTGTGGTAGGTCTATGTCATTGTTTGGATAAATTAGAGTCCTTGTGGTAGGTCTATGTCATTGTTTGGATAAGATAGAGTCCTTGTGGTAGGTCTATGTCATTGTTTGGATAAGATAGAGTCCTTGTGGTAGCTCTAGGTCAATGTTTGGATAAGAGAGAGTCCTTGCGGTAGGTCTAGGTCACTTGTAAGTGTTTAGCGGAGACTAGACAACCTCGAAGGGTTTTTTTGCTGTCTGCTTTGTCTTTTGGTATACTCTCCGGACTTTCGTTCGGTGTTCTCGAAGATCCCTGGTTCAAAAACTGCCCGCTACCATCCCTGCCCGTCATGCGGTAGATTTGGGCTAGGAAGTTAATATTTTCAGAACCTGAAAGAACATCTGAAACATGTAAAAGTTTCTTATTGGAACTCAAAGCGTTCGTGGTCTTCCTGAAAATCCTGAGATTCGAACTGGGGGGTTTATGATACATGCACTTTACCTCTTGGCCACTCACCCAACATGTATTTAGCAAAAACAAAAGGCTTAACATAAATAATAAATAACTTTAAAATTTCAGCGATGTATACAGTTTTGTTGAAACAAGACAAGAACTTTAAAAGATGCCACCAAGCTATCAACACTGAAACTATTACTCAGCTTAAGTTAATATCAAGGATAATGATACGATTAGGATAATAACATAATTAATGTACACTCTTTTAAAAGCAATATTCATAGATGCTAGTTGTTGTTTTTTTCCATAGCTGTGAAAGATTTATTAAAAATTTGCTATAAAAAATAATTGCTTACCTAAAACACAAATTAAAAACTTTTATTTTTCTGGATTAAAAGCAGAGATTACCAAAAATAATTTATGATTTAAATTAGAGTACAAAAATAATTTGAAAAGAATGAATGAATCATACTGTAGACTGTGCTCGTGCTTTAAATTTGCGAGAGTTGTGGACGCATTAACATATTCTTGAAATAGATTGACGGTTTTCAAAACAAAGAGTGACTTCCCTTTGAAATTTGTTAAAGTTTCTAAGTCACGTGATAGTAGCCTCGTTGTCATCGAGCGTTATATAATTGACCTAATAGAGCCGACACTCAAAAAAAATAATATTAAAAATGACTCATTGCCCTCGTGAATTGTTTTCTTTTTCTTTTTTAATTTACTAAGACCTTTGACCTTTGTTATATTAACGATCTTGTTCACGAGCTCTGTATGACCTTTCCTTTATAAAGGTGAAGGTCAAGTTCCTATGTGGGCTAAAATAAACATAATGTGTATAAACATTTTAATTTATAATATTTTTTTTTTAATGCAGTGTTTTCTTTCATTGCAAATAGTCTCTTTGTATGTATTTATAGTATAATTTAAAGTCAAAATGTTTTTGTTTTTTTTTTGGTAGATAGAGAACCATAGCAATTAGAAGTGAAGAGAAATATATTTCATTACATATAACAGTGAAGCGGGTTGCAGCAGAAAATCTTGAAAACAGCGATAAGGACTAAAAACTGTAATCTATAAATGAGAACCTTTTTTGTAAGATCTAATCGCTTTACTCGGGAGTTACATTGGCATTTTAAAATCCAAATGCGAACTTTTTTTGTACAAATCTTATATAAACTCACTCTGTCTGTCTGTCTGGTAAAAAGTGTCTACCACACCCATTCACGGATCAAGTTGAAACTTTGCAAAATTATTCTTTGGCGTAGACGAGTCATGAATCAATGAAAAAAAAGTAACCAATTAGTCAATTAACTACTGGTAATTAACAATTTTGTTTGATACCAAGGGAAAACCACTCCTTCAGTTTTCACGGAGATGGCTAAATTGGGTGGGTTTAGTCACCTTAAATAAGTATTAACGCTATTTCTCCCTCACGCATTCACCGATTAAGTTGATACTTCAATTATTTATTGTACCTAGCAAAACAAACATGAGATACCCAATTAGTCAACTAATTATTGGTAATTAATTAATTTTTTCATATCGAATATGGGAAATAACTTGTACATTATTGATAGATATATAGTTTTAAGGGCGGAATTCTTCCCCTTTAGATAAGCTTTGGTGGGGGGTTTTTTCGCCTAATTTTTTACTTAATTAATTAATGAAAATATGACCGAATCTGCAACATTTCAAGTTAACTCCAGAACGATACTACCAGAAAATATGAAACATGAAAAACATGGAAGCAAATCCATAAATAGAAAGTTTTTGGGTGTGTTCGGTGTGAAAGATATAGTAGCATTGACAATCGAAATATTGTAACAGGCGGGACACCAAATTGAAGGGGGAGGGGGGGTCAGAGGGGAAGGGTAAAAAAAATTTTTCTGTTTTGACCTAATTTTAGTAGCTCAGCCATTTCTGTGCATAAAAATGTAATTTATATTGTCTTCAAGTGCTTTATCATTTCATTATGAATTCTTTTGTCATATTTGTAAGACTGGCTCTTTTTATAATTATTAGAAAAAGCGCATTATTTCCAACTAAACAACAAGTAGAACTACGATTGTAAACCTAGAGTATTATATAAAACTGTAGCTCATTTTAATACAATTTTTTTTAAAAATCAGACTTTGTCGAGTTATTTTGATTTCCTGACGTATTTTCTATATATAGACCGCTGAATTTGTACTGACCAATCTTGCTAATAAACATTCAATTCTTTTAGCCTGTAGCGCTTGTAAGTACTGTGTTGAAAGCTCTGATTTGTGGGCTATTTTTAGATCGTACTTCCGGTGGAGAAACTGTAAACAATTCAACGCTTGTTTCTGTGTCAGAGCTAGACGTACTGTAGATGTACATTGATTTGAATCTTCTAAAGTGTATTTTTAAAATAAAATACAATATCTCCAATAGAAAAGAAAGTGTAGATCTAGCTACAGAAGCACTGACGCGTGCATTATGGTCCACGAATAAGAAAGAAAGAAGTGAGTCTAGGTCTACCTCTACGTTACGATTGAAGTTTACAACATATTTGATATTGTTTAATGAATATATTCATATATTAACTTTTTTTTTCTAAGGTGTGTCGTTTGTAGCACAAAATAGTTCCTATTATTTAGTTGGCAGCATGTCCTCCTCGACATTGTCTATTTTGTCTATTTGTTTTTCCCTTAGTTGCCATTACATCGCCCCATTTCTTCATATCGTTTTATCTTCTTTTTCTAGTTTTGCTACAGTTTTATTGCTTAAAAAACTGGATTCTAAAAATCAAAGTGCAGCCAAAGAGCTGATTACTTTGATTAGTGCGAAAATAAATAACAAATCTACATATTAATGATATAGATGACCAACCACCTATACTCAATATCATATACTAGAAACTTATTCATTATTCATATTTAAATAACCAAAATAAGAATAGCGATATAACATACAAATAGTTCAAAAATTTAACTCTAAACTTAGAGGCTGCTGGATGTCAATTCTATTCTATCTAGAAGATTAAAAACTATCAACGAAAAACCATATACAATAATGTACATACTAATCTGTATTATTTTTTCCCCCTCTTTTAGGGCCTCTGCCTCTAATGTGAATCATATATTTCAGAGCTCACAGAAGTATAGATACAAGATGGCTGTGATGGTGTATAATACTGTAACTACAGCCTAGTGTATCTACATTACAGGAACAAAGGATAATTTGCATATTGTCTATTCTAGATGAATTACGTCAAGTTTTACGTTCTTAGTTCCATGTGATATCGGGTAAAAAGTTCAGATACAGGTCTGCACGATGAAATGCGAAACCATCTCGTCAACTTCTGGCTCTGTGTTTGGCAGACGACGTCTGTAACTTGTGTGCAATAGCCCGCGCTGAGTAGTTTCCCTTTAATATTTTCCCCCGCTAGGCAGCGCGTGTTTCGAGCGTCCGCTTCCGCCCTGACAACTCAATACTCACCCCCCCCCTTTTTTTTTTCCCGATTCCTCTTCTATTTTCTTCATTCCTACCCAAACAGTGGTTCTCGTCCTGTTTGAAATGAAGGACACCAATCCCTACAGAAATGTCGAGAGCTAGATCTCCATTATGACTAGTTGTGAGATCCCAAAGTTTAGAAATATCAAGGACAGACTCAAAACAAGCAAAATAAAAAAAATAAAACGTTGAAAAAAGGAAAAAAAACAAAGCTTATATAAGGGGAACAACCGTATAATTACTACAATATCTTTCAATTTTGCATAACTTATTTCCCCCTTTATATATAACAGCAAAATAAAGAAAATATCTACCACAAATTAATTAACTAAAAAGTAATTATTTTTTTTTGGAATTGATTCCTATGTTGTCATCAACAATGAATGACTGCAAATGTTCAACTGGATCCGAGAATGGAGATAGAGAGAAACAATTTGTACTAAAGTTTTACCAGACAGACAGACATTTATTATAAGCTTTGTCAACATATGATCCAAAGAAAGGCGAGTATACTGTCGGTCTGTGCATTTAGTTACTAGTTACTAGTTACTTGATGTCTGTTGGGACCTACACATACACATGTCCAAGAAGGTACACTACACAATGACTTACGAGGACCTCCCAAAAAATACACATACACACACACATTTAAAAAATTAATTAATTGTTTAGTCAGCCAGTCGTAGCACCAGCAACCACAAAACTTGTTCTCGTCACGTGAGAACCAAAAACTTATGTCGAATGGATTGCAACATTTCAAATCATTGAAAACGAGAGACTCGGACTAAGGGAGTATACACAACAGACGTCAGAGCATAGAGGTGCAGGTTAAGGCTATATTGATTTTACTCTGATAAATCGGTCACCTTTGCAAGGGAGATGTCAGTTATTAACTTCCGCTGTTTAAGCGTAGAGTTATTGTTCGTAGCATTAAGTAAATATTTTTAGAAGCTGTAGGAAAGGGTTAAATTTCAAATTAAAAATACGATCGCCACTGACAAAAAAAAAAAGAAATCAATAAATGAAAGAAGTAAATGTCTCCCGTCCTTTCACGTTTATCGTTCCCCAGCCCATCACCGTGTTTTATATCTCATCTCATGAGTAAAAATAACACGTTTCAAATTACAAAAATGATGCAGTTTGTTTTGTCCACATGATATATCAGTTACTCATTTCTATTTTCATTCCTAACAAAACATATTACAGTTCTGACAATGTTTCTTATACAATTTTTGTAGCATTACCAAAGTCTAGAAGTTTGATGCGTAGAAGTCTAGTAGACAGAACTCTTGGGTAAATGTGTATACGTATTATTATTATTATAGCTTTTATAAAGCGCTACTTTCATGTTCATAGCATGCTCTGAGCGCTTTTGGTCCAATCTCACTTGTGGACCGGTGGTGGGGGGGGGGGGGAGGGGGTATCTAGGAGTTGGTTTTCCGTGCTGCCTTTACTCGCTCAGTAAACACAACTCTGCCCGAGTCGGGTGTCGAACCTCGAGCCCCCTTCTAGGTAGCCAAGCCGAGCCAAGTTCAATCGTATTTGGCCTCTCGACCCACATATGTCATGTTTATGTTTAGAAGTCTTGTGTACAGAAGTCTAATGTATAGAAGACCACTTTAGAAATATAGTGGACTGAACTCTGTGTAAACAAGTATAGTTAACAGTGTAAAGAATTATAGTGTAAAGAAGTGTAAAGAAGTCGAATGTAAAGGAGTCTGACGTAAAGAAGTCTAGTGTATTTTAATTAAAGTGAATTTTAGTTTCTTTTCTCTTTTTGGAAAGGTCTTGAAAAAAAATTGTAACTAATGACACAAAAGACGCCATTACCTTTTCTCTCCTTCACCCACGCCGACCTAGTAGTGTGCTCTATCAAGTATTCTGATTATGTTTAATGTCTGCACCGGATCGTGAGTCTAAGCAGTTAAATAGCAAAAAACGAGCCGAGCTCTAGAGCCTTTGACCAAAGGAAAGAGTGTCCACCTATGGCCATGTAATACAGTTTAGTTCTTAGCCGACCCCTCTGTTTGAAGGATCCCATCACACGTTTGGTGCGCGGGGTCAAGACTGGCCTGAGTCACACCCTGTTTTACCATACGTTCCATGAGGGAATCTTTCGTATTGATACACTTTAAAACTACTTTAAATAGTCGCGTTGTACACCAGGGCTGTGTAGTGATTCATTACTAATACTATCTATCAACTCCTTCGTGGCGCGAGGAATGGTGTCAGCAAAGATGTAAACTTGTGCCAATGGTGACTTCCGGATTCGCTTTTAATTCATTTATGAACAATGATAATTACCCACAATTCACTGTTTTAAATTTCCCTCCAGTTTAAAATAGCATCTCATCTAGTTGCTTAGGAAACTAGGAATATAATTTATTTTGCGAAGTTCGATTTTTTTTTATTGTAGTCCAATAATATTTTAGGGTAAAAGCTCAAATAAGTTTTGTTGTTTTTCCCGCTATAAAAGAAATATGGTGGAGAAGGGGTGAGGTAGGTCTGCTTGGCCTCACCTCTCTCCATGCATGCCTAATTTTTTGTTCTGTTTTGTAACTGGACTAACTCGAGAGCAGTAACTGTCTCCGTCATTGAAGTTACACATTTGTCTTACCCCCTTGCAGACACACTGAGAAGCCCCGAGAACTTTGTCTCAATCCGGAACCACTTTTCTGTGTCACGTGACTTCCTGTTTCAAACGGAAGTTAAATTTTAGAATTCAATAGTTAGATCGCGTGAGGTGCTAGAAGAAAGAAAAAAAAAGACTTGGGGGAAAAAAAAAGTTGACAAATTACTTTATGTCACTTTAAAAAAAAACTTGCACTAGCTTGAGTTTTTTTTAGGTACGTCTGGAAACATAACTTGAGACGAGTTCCGGTATGGATGTGTTCGGACTCATAAAGTAGGGTCGCGTTGTCTGTCTTGTTGAAAGTTGTGTACACTCCCTCGAGGTATTCTGGTGTTAACGTCTAAAGAGCGTCTAGAAGCGAGATAGGGTACGTCCACCATTACAAAATTTAAAGGAGCGCACACTTGGACTACTTCACCGGAAGTAAAGGGGACAGTTGCAAAATTTGCATGTGTGTCTCGGGATGTTCGTTTCTTTTGGAGTTATGAAACAAAAACTCTTCAACGGTTTAAGAGAATTAAAGTCGGTTAGGTCAGAGTAGAGGACGAGCAGAAGCACTATCAAGTATCAACTAGCTTGCTGTAGTCGTGGGCTCATCTGTAGATGCATTCATGGTAGGTCTAGCGGTCTAGCGTGACATAAGACAGTGAGATGGAAGACTGCAAAGGTTGAAGAAGCCAAACTCTCTGTGTCTTGTGGGCCGAGTGGACCAAGTGTTCGACTAACGATCATTCCCTTTTTGTATGTCTCTCTACTTCTCTCTCTCACTCTCTCGCTCTCTCTTTTCTTTGGTGGTGTATGTATACTTTTTAGCGGCCCCCGTAAGGGGAAAAAGCCGCTATTAGGTTTGTGCAAAATGTCCGTCTGTCCGTCTGTCACACTCAGATCTCGAAAACTAGAAGAGATATGAAAAATATTATTTCATCATTAAATGCTGCTTACAATGTTTAGGTGCAACGGCTACTTTTGGTTTTCCAAAAGCAAACCGTTTAAATTATAAAAATAATTATGCAAGCGATTTTTTCATAAAAATACACCAATTCTAAAACAATTACGTAAATGTAAGGGAGGCAATCTTACAATATGCTAACAAAGATACACGAATTTTGTGTATTTTTAGTATCACTAAGTCAAATATATTTATAAAATGTACACAAATGTTTACAACAAATATAAATAATAGTTAAAGATGTTTTTTCTGGTCAACTAGCTGCTAAAATTAAAAGAAAACATTTCTGTTTGTTTATAAAGTCTAATAATGCACTTTGTATGTAAATATCACGCACATTTTTTAAAATAGACTTTTTATGCTGCGACTTTCGTCTAGTAGCGTAACGTCGCAACATAACACAATACCAAACTAATTCCTTAAACTTTAAAAAAAAAATCAGATTTTATTTATTTTTTGTTAAGTGCTCCCATCCGAATAAAAGAAGATTATTTTTGTGCGTTTTGTCTGTCCATCACAATTAGATTTAAAGATTATACTAAAGGCTATTGTAAATCTGATTTAACCTTTAATTTTTCATTCAGAAATATTGCAATAGTTTTAAGTATCTATAATAGATTTTCCGGATGTTTTGTGAAAAACAAATCCATGCCTATGAATATTTGTTTGCTCTTCTAACTTATATTAGATTTTATTTCCATACTTAAACGTTGCAAGAAACACATGATCTTTAATATATTGTTCCGGTTTTTTAATGTAAATAGCATATAAATGCTAAATAAAAATATCTATACTGATTTATATTTAATTAACTATAAAGTTGTTCCGGATATTGTTTTATAAAAAAAAATTTATGTCAAATGATTGTTTGAAATCGCATAATTGACTAATATTACACTTATATTCTTTGACACTACGTCACTATAGTTTATTTATCAATATCAATTGTTCGGAATTTTTAACTTAAAACAAATTTATGTCAAATAATTATATTTTTTTCATAATCTCGACTATAGGTTATTTAGGATTTTAAAATAAGAAAGTAATTTACTAGAAACGATTATTGAAAATCAGTTTTTAGACTTATTTTACAGTTAATTTCACTACCGAAACGTAATAATAGTTGTTTCATCAGTAAAGAATGTTCTGGATTTTGTTTCGAAAAAGAAATCGACCTACATTACCTTAATTTTCTTACAAATCGTCGCCAAAAATGATCCGAATTTAATATGAAAAATCTAATAACGCTAATAAATGTTTGAAATCCCTCTTTAATAAAAGAAATAAATTTCTCATTTACCAAAATTGGTTGTTCCGGATTTTTTTAATGAAAAATAGTTTAACACCATTCATGTAAAATTGCACTTCTTGCTAAAACTTTAGAAAATCTAATTATCGTTAATATTATGCTCCGATTCTTAAGGAAAACAACTTCCTAACACCAAAGTATGGTTTGAAAAAATCTTCATTAGTCTATGGTACATCTAATTTCCATAACAGGCTATCCCACAAATTTAATTAACGGTATTTGATTAATCTGGAATTCTTATTTTCTCTCACTATAATATATAAACATCCGGAACAATCTATTATAGACACTTAAAACTAATACGATGTTTCGGAAGGGAAATTAAATTTTAATCAGATTTTCAATAGCTATTAGTCTTTTTTTTTTCTCGTTATTAACATGGCAAACAGACAGACTGACAGACAAAACAAAAAAAAGCGTCTTTAATCCTTATATATATATATATATATATATATAAGGTCTAACTAGCCCATCAAATGAAATGCTAAAAGATCTCACTCGGTGCACCAATGTCTATGAACACTCGACAAGCTGCTCGTATAGATGACATTTTTAGTCTAACTAGGCCTTGTGACGTAGCGGATTTTTTTCCTTTGACGTCATACGGAATAAATTATTTAAATGAAATGCTAAAACAACTCGGTATAGTAATATTTATTAAACCTCGTAATGTTACTCACATTTGAAAAAGACATAATAGCTAGATTTAGATCTAATCTAGATTTTTTACACAAGATCTAGATTGTTTTTCTTACACTAGAGCTAGATTTTTAAAACTAGATTTAGATTTAAGTTCTAATTAAAATCATTATATAATCTAGATTTAGAATTTCTTGGTCTAGTTTAGAATGTTTGTTGTTTAACATGTTTCGGATGTTCCTTCAGAGTAGAAGTCCAAACCTCCCGAAGGACGACGAGGGATTGGAGCGGGCAGGGATTGAACCTGGGACCATCGATGAATCCAAACGACAGTCCAGCGCGCAAGCCTCACTACCAGACAGCCATGACTTGACTAGATCAAGATTTATAATTTTAATTTCTAGGCTTAAAGTGTAGATTTTTATAAGACATGATTCTGGTACGAGACATGTACGCTGCATTAAACAGAATTTTTAAACAGAACTTTGTTGACGACATCCTTCCCTGCATAGTAACATTATTTTGTACACACTTCAAAAAATAATTCTTATAGAGTGGTAAGACTTGAAAGTAGATAAAGGTTTGAATTCTGACACTTACTTTGGTCCATTCTACATTAGCCCTAAACCTTACATTTATTCCCTTAAAGTGCAACAAATATTGCTATGAGTGTGCTCTGTGTGTGTGGGTGAGTGTGTGTGTGTGTGTGTATTCATTATGGAGGGTCCATTTTATACTTGTACAAATTACAAAAAATACCACTCGAGCTAATTAATTACTCAGGATGCAATTTGGCAGAGTATTGGAGTTGGCAACTATCTCCACAGAAACGGTGTCAATGAAAACTTTTTCATGACCATATTTTTTACCCTATCTTGGGTAAATTAGTTTTCTGTGTTTGTCTCCTCTGGCGCTAATTTCGAGGCACTTGAAGCAAGTTCTAGAACATTTCAACTCAATCATTTACCAGCTCAATATGTTGTTTTTTTTTCAAAATGCTTTTAAAATTTGTTGAAAAGTTAGCAGGTAATAAAGACTCCATTTTTTTTAAACTGTCGATTGTTCGTGCTCGAAGTGTATTGTTATTGACTTGTACAGACCATTCTCAGTTTGATTGCATCAACACAATAATGGCACTTCATATTGACGTAAATATTTATAGGCATGTCAAATATAAAATTCCAAATAAAATTCCAATGCATAAATGCAGCCTATAGACACATTTTAAGACATGATAACAGAGTGAGTTTGTGTTTTTACATAAACTCAGGAGTAGCCCTCGAATTTCGTGTATGGAAAAGCACCGTGAGCCTAAATTAAATATACTATACGACTTGTCTAGAGGACAAAATGTTCTAATTGCTTTATTGGGGATGAAATTGTTGCCATGGTCTAGTTTTTACAGATAAAGAATTGTCGCTATAATAGTTTCCATTAACTAATTTTAGATCTTTAAACAGCGGCTTTTCCCCTTACGGTGACCGTTTTAAAAAAGGGAAGCCAAAAAAAAAAATAAAAGCGAAAAATCAAAAGCATTACTTTTGGTGGATATTTTGAAATCCATTGATAAATTGTCACAGAGAAGTGTTGACTTATGTCTGGACATTAAAGCGTGTTTTACGGTAGATCTGGTGCTCTTCTAGTCCAAAGGGGGAAGAGATACTTAAGAACAAAATTGACCGCTAGATTAGGTGCACTTCTATCAAAAGGTGAAGGCGATAGATATGATAAAAGAAATTGGTGCTCTTCTAGACAATGGGGGAAGAGATACTTAAAAAAATAAAATTGACCGCTATATCTGGTGCAGTTCTAGCCAAATAGAGAAAGGAGATAGTTAAGAAAAAAAATGAAATATTATATGGAAGGAAAAAAAAGTAAAAACAACTTGATTTCTATACATGTTCAGCGTGTGTGTGGGCCTGTGTGTGTGTGGATGTGTTTACGTGTATGTTGGCCTTTAAAGTGAGTGTATGTATCAGTGATAGCATATGTGAGTATGACATGATAACTTACTCCGACTTTTGATTTTCCCTCAGCGATTTGAGCAGTTAATCCATTGCTCCCACTCGGTAAGATCTTGACGCCGCCCACGACGTTATCCACAATGGCGGCCACCGCCGTGCTATCCGTGGCGGTGTTGGTGGTGCTGCAGCTGCTGGCGCTGCTATCGAACGTCGCCCCTCCCGCACCGGGGCTGCTGCTGCTCTCACTGCTGGTGCTCTGGTTGAGGTGGCGCCCAGCCGCCCAGTGGCGGTCAGTGTTAGAGGACGAGTACGCCGATGACTGGGAGGAAGAGGACGTCGTCGCCACAGTGGACAGAGAGGAGGAAGAATGCGTCGAAGACTGTAAGGACGCCTGGCTTTCGAGGGACCTCTCCAGGGATTTGTTAATGGATTTCTTCAGAGAGATCAGCTCGATGCCCACGTTGCTTCTCTTGCGGTTCTCCTCAGAGTTTTCCATGCCGTATTCCTCACCACTTCGCGCTGCCTCATCGTTATCCTTGTTCTCCCACTCTTCCCTGCTCGGGTCGGTCTTGCACGGCTGAATAATCTCAGCTGTAGACGCCAGGTTCCGGTTACTGTTCGCGTCGATGCACTTTTTCGGCGTCACGGCGATCACCGTGTGCACCGACTTCCTATCCCCCTTGTGCGCTGCTCTCACTGGAGATGGTGACGCGCCTTTGCCTGTGGTCGACGCCACTGGTATCCTTGTCGACCTGGCGGGCACCACTGTGCAGTTAGCCATATTCAATCTCGGCTGATTCCGGATGGTCTCATTAATCCTCGTCGGCGATTTCATCCAATCGAATGCATTGTTACATCAGCAGCATAGTTTGTTAAATCTCTCCAATCCATTATGTAATCCAAGAAAGACGCTATTTGACACTATTTCTTATCAGCCCACGTGATTTATAAGATATCTAATTACATTTTGTTTTCTTGTAGTGCAATTATCTCGTGTAAGCCATCACGAAGAATCAATAGTTTATTCTAGGCTTTTCATAGCTAAAGTTACACATCAAAATGTGTCTCCCATCAGAGAGATTAATTGTAACTCAAGCTTAATAATGCACACATCACTGAAACGTAATCACCACTATTTAAATCCCTGGGGAAACAGACTTGAGACTAGAGCCATGATATATTTTAAAGTCACATGATGCAATAATATTAGCTCAGGATCTAAAATTAAAATACATACTAGTCATCTCATACGCGTCATTGTAAAGTATGGATAAGAATCGGAACAGAAAATGTTTAGAGCGAAATCATCCCCCGTTTGAAAACATACAAATGTACTTTAAAAACAGAATTTCATTTTTTTGCTGCAAGTTCATTGTTGTCACGTGACCGAACATTTTAAAAGTTAACTAACGAGATTTTAGAAAAAAACATCAGAATCCTTGCGACATAGGCGTCCAGGTAATGGATCTACAAGGAGACAGAAAAGTTCGAAACACCAAAAACTGTAACTTTCAAACAATATTATTCCTCCCATCTACATGAGCGGTTCCCAACCTAAAGCCAATGAACCCTAATACATTTTTAAGGAAATGTTGGGTATTATTTATGGCTATGTTTTAAAAACAGATATACCAAATATTTCTTCCTTTGTTCAAACTTCCATTTAATTAAGCGCCAGAAACACTTTCTGTCCTCATTGTGAGTTACAACCACAATTTGCAGTGTTGGCCCGCGAGAAGACTCCAAAGCGGCCCTCAGGTGGAAGTTAGTTGTCCAACCGATTGAACTTCGTAATGATAAATGAGAATTTCCAGACTTGCAGACTTTAAGAAAGAGCAAAAAAAATGGTCATAAAAGACGCTATGAAACATTTTTTTACGGCAAATCGACCGTAATATACTGAGACTAGACAGCAAGGGAAAATAAATGTTGCTGGAAACTGTGATATAAGATTGGGGCTTGGAGTAGGTGTTAATAGTGAAAGATATAGATATATATATAGAGTGACTAGTGAGATATATAGAGAGAGAGACTAACCCATTAAAAACACAAGGAGTTGACTCAAGAAACACAAGACATAACTTTGCTGTCAATCTGTAAACGTTCAACGTTACTTAACAGAGGCGTAGTGAGGGGGCGGAAAGGGGCAAGGGAGGCAGCGGATTTTCTTTTGATCTCAAATGTGTATCGCGCTAAAACCAAATCGGTAAAAATATTTCTAATCGCACATATTTATTATTGTTAGTCTAGTTCTATTACAAATTTAATTTCGTGGCTAATGCAAACTAATTGATAAAATTTTAACTGAATAAAAGCTTTGTTATTTAAAAAAGCACGTTTTATATTTTTCTGTTTTAATACATTTTTTTTTCCGATGATTTTTTTTGTACATGTTAATCACTGAATAAGTTGGCAATCAACCTTATTTATAATGAAAATAGCATTGGTTAAAAATGTTTTTTTGTGCTGTCAATTTATCCGATTTTGTCTTTTTTTGCATCACATTTTCCCAATGGTTATTTGAAAGAGTGCCTCTGACAGGTTTATCTAGGGCATGACAGGACACTGGGCCCTTAATGTCACCTCATGATGGCCAGTTGTGTTGTTTGTGTGTAAATGACACTTTGATTGACTGGGTCATAAAACAAATCAATTGTATTTATTCACCGACTTCGTGCGCTGGGAATATGAACAGCTATTGAGCGGTGTACGGCAGGACTCACTGTCTATCTCAGTGGTTCATAAACTGTTCCATGCAGCGGTTCTCAGTCATAGCTTTAATGGGTAGATTGCTTTGTTTTACATAACTTCTTAATATGGCGACGTTGGGAGTCACTGGCATGCTAGCATGTGCTTTGTGTCAGTAACAGATCCAACATACAAATGGCTAACTCAATGGAGAGGGCAATGCTTAAATGAACATGCTTTTTTCTTATCGTATCTTATATTATCTTTTTTTTTCGTATCCTATTCTAACTTATCTTATGAAATACAGACGTTACTTCAAAAACGTAGATGACTACGTCCTACAGTTGTTCGTAGTTCAATCTAGCCATGCATGTTAGCCAATGACTTAAATTCTGCCAAGTCGTTGGTTTTCCTGGCTGACTCAGGCAACCCGTGATGTTGTTGTAAAAAAGGTTGTTGCTTGCATTAGTCTTGTTAATGTTGCTGCTTTTGCTGTAGTGGTGTTGTTGTTTGCTGTTGCTATGTTGTTGTTTGTGAATGTTGTTTAGTTGTTTTTGATTTTTTTTACATCTTTCGGACTTTCCTTCAGAGTTGAAAATTATTGCGCCCTTCACCAAACCTCCCTCGGAACGGCGGGGCGGGGTGGCAGGCAGGGTTCGAACCCGGGACCATAGATACGGCAGTCCAAAGCGCAGACCACCCGACAACCCAAACGTTTATTGCAGTTGTTGGTTTTGTTTCTGTCTTGAAGTGGTTGTTGATGTTGTCAGTGCAGTAGCTAGTGTTAATGTAAAGAACACTTGACTTCCTTTCACTCGCTCACAACACTTGACATTTCAATGCAAAATGTTTAAAACACGTGAAAGCTATAACGAACAAACAATTTAAATAAAAACATGACTACATTCTGAAATGGTTTCCGTTGTTCTATATTTGTAATAAACTGAATTAATAGCACATAACGCCAATGCCTTTTTTGGTATTAATACTCTTTTAAACAAAATCGTAATTTAAAATCAAATGTATAATACATAAAGTAGAATGTATGAATGTAATGTGCATGTATGTCTTCCATAGAAAACCAAACTGTTTGACCAATCTTGACCAAACTTGCCATGAACGTTCATTACATCATTGCCGAGACTGTAGTGGATGTTAAATGTCTCTCCCGCATCCGGAGAACTCTAAAAAAAAATAATGCCTTTCTCTATAGAAGAAGAAAACCATAATAACAATCGGGTAAATCCGTTTCCAAAGCCTACTTTCCTTTTTCGTGGGTAAATTAAAAAGTGATAAAAACCATTGCTTTCTAACACAATGAATATCTCACTTTGTTAGGCATAAATCAAATGCACTAGATCAGCGATATTCGGCCTGTTAATATATTTTGCATTACAAAAAAAATAGTTTTAAAAAATTACCATGTGAATAGTTTTATTCTTTCATTAGTGTTAATTAAAGTTAATTAAAAATATGCTGGTGATGTATGTATTTAATATAGCTACAGGCTTTCATTAAAACTGAGATGGTCTAATTAGAATCTTTACTCGGGGTTGGGGGAGGGATTGTATTCTGCGTGTGCAATACTATTAAAATGAGTTCTGTGCTTGTGACTTATTTTGATGTTATAATCGACTCAATCGATTTCCGAGTTCAAGTTTTTAAAGTATAGATTAGTCATTTGTATTTTCGGTACACTGGCTCTATCGTATTGACAATCAGAATACATAAATCTAAATTTGTAGGCTGGGTCTTAGCAGCTTTGCTCGAGTGTAGTTTGATTGAATGGTGCTGTTTTGCTGCTGCTGTTGTAGTTTGATTGAATGGCGCTGTTTTGTTGCTGCTGTAGTTGTCGTTTACGGAAAAGTTTAGGAGTCTAGTACTTCAAACCTTGTGAATAAAGAAGTAAACTTAACTTATACACAGTGGCGTAGCTAAAGATTGGGGGGGCCCGGGGGCTTGACCCCTTTAGGGTTTTCTGCATTTTTACATTCGACATCATGACATGAGATATTGGCGTGATATTTAATGTAAAAACTAATTTTGGATACTCATTTCGGGGCCCCCCTCAAGTGGGGACCAGGTTTTTTTCCAAATTTGGACAAACCCCCCCCCCCCAACTACGCCAATGCTTATAGACTAAAATCCTTCAAAATATACTTATCTTATAAACAAAGCTTTTCTTATAGGCTAAGCTAACGGCGTTTAATTTCTTCACTTATCTTAGACGCTAGGCTCTTAAAAAACCAAGCTAATCTTATACACTCAGCTTATCTTATAAAATTTGCTTATCTTATAAATTTATGTTATTATAAACTTATAAATTTAGCATGTGAAACGTATTTCATTAATTAGATTTTAAAATCATTTTAAGAAAACATTTTTTAAAAAATAAATAAATAAAAAGATTGAAATCAGATTTGCATTGTGTTCATTGACGGTCTTTTTTTTTTAATATAAAGGCCAAATCGATTTTGAAAAATATCTGCAAAGTCCTAAAACTACTTTGTTTATTGAATTCATCTAAAACATGAAAAGAAATGGGTAAAAAAGAAAAGAGAGATTGATATAAATCAATTCGAGTTGAATAAAGAAAAAAGATGGCTGCGGTATCGAGTAAATCATATCTCCAAATGCAAACATCGTTAGAGCTTCTGGTATCAAAGAACGAACAGCGCGATATAAATCAGACTCGACTACTTTAAAATAATCGATACGCATGATAGGGGAAAAGGGGGGGGGGGAGCAGAGTATGAGAAAATGTGCGATTAAAAAAAAATATAGAACAATTTGTCCACCGGCTACGACATGTATGTATATACTATTCAATTAACGCCTCTCATTTAAGAATGTTAAAACGTATGTCGGAAGTGGACAGCAGAAGAATGATAAAAAAAAAGATATTTCAAAATGATTGTAACCTATAAGATAAGATAAGATAAAATAAGATAACATTGTTCATGTTTCAGACGTTCAATTAGAAATGAAGATTATTACGACCTACATACGAGATCAGGGGTGGCATTCGAATGCTTCGGGGCTGGCTTCAAACCCTTAAAATGGAGACGACAGTCCCGAGCGCGTATTGCACGACAGACAACCACAAGGGAAGAGACAAAGTATCAAGGTAAGAATGACAAAAAGCCAAGCTGCTCAGCGAGAGGTAGACAGGAAAGGAGAAATAATAGAACACTCTCAGAGTTAAAGAACTTAAGTACTAGTTAAAAACAAAATAAAACAGACACAAAAGACACAACAGACTCATTTTAGAGAGATTATGATCTCTTGTCAAGTAATGTGCACTGTACATTATTAAAAGGGGGCGCGGTGACTGAGTGGTTAAGCACTTGGCTTCCGAACGGAGGGCCCTGAGTTAGAATCTGGTTGAAGACTGAAATTTTAAATTTCTGGATTTTTAGGACGCCCCTGAGTCCACCCAACTCTAATGGGTACGCGACTTTAATTGTGGAAAGTAAAGGCGGTTGGTCATTGTGCTGGACACATGACACCCTGCTCGTTAACCGTGGCCAAAGAAACAGATAACCTTAACATCATCTGCCCTTTAGATCGCAAGGTCTGAATGGGGAAATTGACATTTTTAAAGGTGCTTTTTATCACTAAGAACTACGTTTTTGCTTGAGCAGGCCGCTCTGGTACAATCTTATTTAATGGCATGTTGAAGAAAGATATAATAACTAGATTTCATTGCTGCGATTTGGTGGTCAGCAAATACAACTCAGCTTCAGCGGTGCGAAATATTAAATAGAAAAAAATAACTCATATATGGTCCCCCCCATCGGGACTTGAACTCGAGTCCCTCAGTTCGATACTCAAGCGGTTCCTACCTCATATCCACACATTGGATGAATTGATTGAGCGCCTGAAGTAAAAGCTTACCCAACAACTGACACTCTATCCCCCCCCCCCGGCTTTGATGTAGAAAAGTGATTTCCTTTTCCTTTTTTTGTTTGTTTATTTCCCCACCAGTCAATTCTCACGGTTTTTTTCACCTCCAAACCTTTTAATTTCTTTTTCTTTTGTCCTGGGATGAAAAGAATAGAATTGGCAGCCCCCCCCCCTTTTATTATTATTATTATTATCAGGGAAGTTCTTGCCAACGTTGACTTGAAGTTCTCGCACTTAATGATTAGTGCAGAAACAACTTTGACTAAATTCAGCGTAAACGCGTTTCTCGCTTGGCTAGTTACTAATAGTCTTTTCTGTCTTCTACAGTAATTGTATTACTGTAGGATTGTCATATTTGCGCTACGCTGTTTTAAGGTAAAGAGAATATTTGATGCCGAATTTAGAGTTCATGTGAGGTTTTACTTTGAAATTTGCAGTTTGATCAACATATTAAAGGGAGTTAAGTCTTTTGATGGCTCTTAAAGTAAATTTTGTATCAATGATCCATGGATTGTCTTGTCTAATAGGCGGATGGATGGTTTTGTCTAATAGGCGGATGGTCTTGTCTAATAGGCGGATGGTCTTTTCTAATAGGCAAGTTAATGAAGTCGGTTAATATAATGTGACTACATCTTTACCGAATGAATAGGTTTTGTAATTCTGAAAGTAGGTAATTGAAAAAAAAAAACTGCTTCATAGAATAGCGCTGATGTGTATGGAGGGATGGGTGGTGAAGGCGTCGTGGGCTGATTGCCAATCGAATTTTAGGGTCTCAAAATTTGGAGGGAATCTATGTTACTATCACGATAAAATTTAACATTGACAGAACTGAACGTTGACAAATCAGGATGTCAAAGACTAAACATTGACATAATTAAAGACAGTTAAAAGGACAAAAACCTTCATTCCCAATAGGTCCAATTGGCCCACAGGACCAGCCATACAACATCCCACACGACATTATATAGCTACACAACGTCCCACAAGACATTATATAGCTACACAAATGTTCGCTATAAACCACCAGGCTAGAGTTCTGCCATCGGCTCACATTATCTTCAGTTGCATTGTATTCGGTTGCATTATCTAGCTACATAACTATCCACTATAAACCAGCTGGGTATATTTCGGTCCACAAGACATTATCTAGGTTCACAACGGCCCCAATATTAACCAACTAGCTACATTTCGGCCCACAAGACATTATCTAGGTACATACGACCCACAAGACATTATCTAGCTACACAACGGCCCACAAGACATAGTGTGGCTACACAACGGGCTGAGCTCAGCTGATAAGACTTGAATCAAGTGGCTGTACGGCATGGGGAACTGAATGGAAGAGAGGCGGGGCGTGTTTTTGTCGAGTCTGTCCGACATTGATCTCAGGTATCGATCTGTAGGCCATCGTCCTGACCATGACACGCTATTTTTTAAATATAGAACTTTGCAAGTGTCCCTTCCGTCCACTAGTGATTGTTCTCATAGCGCACCTAGCCCCAAACACTCACATAATGGCAACTGTCAACTGAGACTAAATGCGAACTCTTTGATGCCATTGATAAAGAAATAACTTCCGAAAAAAAAAAAAAGCCAAAACTGAAACAATAAATTAATATTTTGGCTGTGATCACGGATTGGCTGGTCGATGACGTTGAGAGGTCAGTCAGAATACGGGAATAAATGAAATATGTTATGAAGCTATATATTTTGTCTAAGCTTTTCATCACTGTGCAATCAATTTTCTAAGCGCTTTTGTTGTAATTTAGTTGTTGTTTTAGTTGACATCAGTGATTTTTAAATATGGCGTCCTAGGCTTTGTCTATGTTGCCAATGTATTTTAAATTCTCAGAAATATTTTCATTTGCTTACGTTTCTCTTTATGTTCCATTATATAGCCACCGTATTTCTTCATATAGCATTCCCTTCTTTTTTTGTTCTCTCTTACGAAACTTGATTAAAGAATGTAAATGGGATTTTAAAAGGCAATGGACATAGTAAATGTTGATTTCTGAGATTAACTTTTAGTGTGAAAATCTCTAATCCAGTTCAAGGGTTTCGGACCTAATAACGCCTTTATCAGTGTACGCTCAATACCACGCATGTATTATGCAGTCTAACTGTTGGAAACGTATCCTTGAGTAGGGATGTATTTGTTTATTGACAATCACTTTTAAAGCTAGCAGTCAAAAAAAGACTCATGATTAAAGTTCTTGTAGCTTGGTAATGATGCCCTGCCCTAACCCTCTTAACATTTTACTCCTTGGGGAATAGCAGGAGTGATCATGAAACAGGATCAGTCTGGAATGAATAGACCTTGACCTGGAGAGCCATTAGCAGCATCCAAGTGGGAGGTTGAACACTTAAGAGAAAATTATCCATCAAGGGAGGTAATGAGGGCGGGTTAGACTTGGACTTTGGCGACGCTGGACAGTGATCGGTTTGACTATTGGCATCCATCAAGTGACTAATAATTGGATGTAGTGACCAGCAAACCGATGCAGCTTGGAATCACCCAGCAACTGCACATTCCACCAAATACAAAAATATTTTAAATAAGTAATTGAAGAAGTCAAAAACTGTTGTTCTTTTTTGTTAGCATATTTGTTTATATAACACAGTACATTTAAAATAAAGGGTAACTGCAACCATCAGCATTAATCATTTATGTATTTACAATCTCCTTTAATGTGTAGTCTTTATCTAGTTTTTCAATTCTGCACTAAAAGAAACTCTTTTTAAAAGGAAATTCAGTTCTCTATCTCTAAGCGGTCGCAGTGGGCCACGCACTTTCAAAGGCCCCGCGCTAATTATTGGCGTAAATTATGAAATTAAACCATTATAACTTATATATAATAACAGGATTTCTGCGGCGTCCTGATTTTCCAGGACCTCCCGGAAATCTGTAAATTATTAAAATCTCCTGAAAACTCATAAAAATCTACTGAAAAATAGACAAAATTGTCATTTTGGGTTGCAAGTAAATAAAAACGGTATTACAAGCTTCCATTTAATAAAATCTTTATTTCAAAGACGAATGTATTTTCTAATACAAAATCCTAATTTTGACATTATCCTTATGCCTACCCAGACTAGGCCCCGCGCAATCCGTTTCGCATAGGGCCCCGCGATTTTTTGGATCTGCCCTGACCACATGCCACCATTATCCTAGTTAACCTACCTTAGAAAATGAAACATTGACATAGTTTGGACCTTCCTTCCAATTGAAAGATTATTACATTTTAAATCAGGACGACAGGGGAGGAGGGGGCAGGGTCCGTACCCCAGGACCATCGAGATGATAGAGTTGATACCACACGACCACGCAGCCACCCTGGAGCCACCCAGTCATAATAATAAACGATTAGGATTAGAACAAAGCAAACCAGTAACTATATGAATAGCACAGACGTGTATAAAATTCCCGACACCAACAAACCTGAAGAGATTCTATTCTCAACAAACAATTTTCAATGTGAATGCTGGAATGGCTGAATATCAAAAAATCAGTAACCAGAAAAAGTTTAAAAAATCTGATCTACTCTAGAAATGTGCTTTAATTTTAATACCCTTCGTATGGTTGGGGAGGAGATAATTTTTTTTTGAAAAAAAGCCATCGATGGTTACCAAATAAGTATCTTATAGACAGATGTACTAGCTATCAGTACAATTAGATATACAAACAAATGTAAACAGAAAAACATGGATAGAATTTTATATATGAAGTATTACACATGTAGAATGCTGCAAGATTCATTACAAACTTAAATTTAAATTTTTAGGTCTTTTAAGAGTAAACAGTAAAAGCAAATCAGTGGATATTTTTCTGGATTTTTTTTTTCTAGCTATGCCTATTTTTTATTTTAATTTAGAAAATAGGAGTATTTACTGTAATCTCTGCAACTCACTTCCGTTTTAATCGAAAGTACTCGAATTCCGCCTAAAAAAAAATAAATTAGTTCCCTTGGGTTAGAAAAGAATGCTGATATATAATTAAACATGAGGGAGGGGGGGGAGGGAGAAAAAATGAGATGAATAATAAAGAAGGAGAAGGGGGGAGGTATTTAGGGACAACGTACTTTAAACTCAATCCAACTGAGGATAATTATAATTCATACATGCCGTGTACCCAGCATGCACCTCGTTGCACGTCTGCCAGAATGATGAATGCCTAACATGTGATTGCGAAACGTCTCAGTTGTGTGTTACCCTATCCTGGTGAGTGGCGGAAGTGCCATATCGACCCGAACGATGAAGGATGTTGGCTTATTATTTTGAATAGGTCAGTGATTTCATTTTTCTAGTGCTGTCGTTGAGCTTGATTGTATTCTATTTACCGCTTGGATTGGAAAAGGGGGTTAACAGTAAATAGAAACTAGAGAAAACGAGATACAAACTTAGGGTGTAGGATCTCTTGTTGAGTGGGGAATAGTGGAAAAGTAAAAATCAATCAATGCGATGTTTGATACAACATCGATTCTAACAAAAAGAGAACTTTTGACAACATTGTTTAAACCTGGTAGTAATACGTTGGCTGGTCAATCCGAGGAATTCGGCTATGGGCGACTAGGTTGGGGGGTTAAACTGGAGACCTCCAGATAACATTTTTCCTTCAAGACCAAAATATTTATGAGACAGATGAAGTAAGGTAAGCCCGTTTCCATGGGGCACAGTTAACTAGAGTGTCACGTGGCCAGCACAACGACACAACTCCATGACACTTTTGGAACAAATGTTAGGTACCCATTAGACCTGAGAGTGGAACTAGGGGCAATCTCTTAACGGAATGAAAGAAAATCCCTCCCTGCACATAGTATCTATAGGCTAACTCCTTTTATTAAAGACAAGCTTTGTGAAGAACTTCCTAATCTGGGAATAACCGCGCATTTCATTTTAGATAGCGTGTTGTTGTTTTTTTACTTAGCTCTCCAAAATTAATCAAGGCAGAACAGAAACAAATTGACAAGAATTAGTGCCTATAGAAGGATTCAAACGTTAGACCCACTTCCGACAAGTCGAATCATCATTCTGCTAGCATAACCAATAATTGTCGCAAGCCGAATCATCATTCTCCTACCATAACCAATAATTGTCTAAGGTTAAATAATCATTCTGCTACCATAACCAATAATTGTTGCAAGCTGAATCATCATTCTGCTACCATAACCAATAATTGTCGGAAGCCGGATCATCATTCTGCTACCAAAGTCAATAATTGTCTAAGGTTAAATAATCATTCTGCTACCATAACCAATAATTGTCGGAAGCCGGATCATCATTCTGCTACCAAAGTCAATAATTGTCTAAGGTTAAATAATCATTCTGCTACCATAACCAATAATTGTTGCAAGCTGAATCATCATTCTGCTACCATAACCAATAATTGTCGGAAGCCGGATCATCATTCTGCTACCAAAGTCAATAATTGTCTAAGGTTAAATAATCATTCTGCTACGATAACCAATAATTGTCGAGGTTTAAATCATCATTCTGCTACCATAACCAATAACCCAACACTGCCGCGCATTTAGTTTCGAAATTTGTCGGTCTTGGTTCTTTCTGAAAAGTGATCTCTGCATCAGCTTGACTAGGAGAGGGGGGAGTGAGGGTTCAAACTCCTGAATCCCCCCTCCCCTTTCGGGTCATCTACGTCATTGTCCGTAAATGAATATGAATGAACATGACTAATGTCGCTGCATTTATTCAATCAAACGGAACTGTCTCTGCAACTGTCCCCCTGGATTACTCCCCCATTAAAACATCCCTCAGATGTAGGGGAAGTAATTGAATCACCAAATACAAGAATGTTGAAACAATCCATACATTCCTGCTATTTAAACCTGGGATAACGATATTGTAGTCAAACATTCAGTATTGATCGATTGATGGCAAGCTTTTTTTTTCTTAATAAGGGAATTTAAATAGACAATTAGTTATGCATTTTGCTACGCCATAGAATTAATGCCAGCCAATGTTTTCGTTATAGAGTTCAATAAAAACGAAGTGATACACAGCACAATAACACTGACATAAGCTTTGGATTGCGAAAAAGAGAGAGAAAGAAATGCAGAAAAAATGGTAACTAAAGAGAAAAATATAATAGGAATAATTTAGTCCTAACAACATATATATATATATAAACATATTTTTAGCTATCTTCAGCTCGCTGTATTCCATTATATGGGGTGTGGTGGCCGATTGGTTAAGTGTTTGGCTTCCAAATAAAAGCTACAATCGGAAGATTTTAGAAAATTTGATTCTGCAGTGCTAAAAGTTCCCCCCAAAAAATACTATCAAGCTTCTAGAAAATATTTCTTATCAACACTTTCTTTAACACCGGTTAAACCAAAAAACTATTTCTAATGTTAAACCAAAAAAAACTATTTCTAATGTTAAACCAAAAAACTATTTCTAATGTTAAACCAAAAACTATTTCTAATGTTAAACCAAAAAACTATTTCTAATGTTAAACCAAAAACTATTTCTAATGTTAAACCAAAAAAAACTATTTCTAATGTTAAACCAAAAAACTATTTCTAATGTTAAACCAAAAAACTTTTTCTAATGTTAAACCAAAAACTATTTCTAATGTTAAACCAAAAAAAACTATTTCTAATGTTAAACCAAAAAACTATTTCTAATGTTAAACCAAAAAACTATTTCTAATATTAAACCAAAAAACTATTTCTAATATTAAACCAAAAAACTATTTCTAATATTAAACCAAAAACCTATTTCTAATGTTAAACCAAAAAAACTAACTATTTCTAATGTTTACTCAATAGATAAAAATCTCTAGCAATATTGTCTCTTTGCAGTTAAATACAATTTAAAACCGGCAAGTAGTAATGAAATAAAGGTTTACAATATTTATAATACAACTGTTTCTTGTAACTAAAAAATGAATTTTCTGTCCACATTTAAGCAACAAAGAGGCGCGGTGGCTGAGTGGGAAAGCGCTTGGCTTTCGATCAGGGGGATCGTGGGTTCGAATTCTGGTGAAGACTGGGATCTTTAGTGCGACTCTGAGTTGAGTAACTCAGCTCTAATAGGTAACTGACATTAGTTGGGGAAAAGTAAAGGCGGTTGGTCGTTATGCTGGCCACATGATACCCTCGTTAAACAGATGACCTTGACATCATCTGCCCTATAGACCACAAGGTCTGAAAGAGGAGCTTTACTTGCTTTACTTTTGATAAACAGCATCATACAATCTACAGAGTAAATCATCTTGCTTCATTGCGTCAAGTAAGTATGTCTATACAGACTAAAAAGATAGGTAGCAATTATATAAGATTACTGAACCATGACTAAGAAATTTAAAAAAAAAACGAATAAAACATACAGAAAGACAGACTCTTATTTCATATACTAGGATAAAGTCATATAAGTTATTCATCTTCGCTAGTGCCGTTGTAGCATGGAACGGGTTGCCTGAATCAGCCTCGAAAACCAATGAATTAGCAGAGCTTAAGTCTCTTAATCAACATACACGACTACATTTACACATGATAAGCGTAGGAGGAAAGTAGCGCTCTTTGAATGGAAGGTAAGTTGTACGATACGATGAAATGCATTCGTTCTCAAAATTACATTTCTAAAAATACACGTTTCAAATGTCTCACACATTTAGAACAGCGTTACCAACCAGCCACCTCGGCTTTGAACCTTTTTTTTTCTTGAAGCCCCCTAAAAATGAAAGATGAAGCGCTAACACATCACAAGGTGTGTTCAGTCTCCTTGAAAATAAAGCACATTATAAAATAAACGTTGTGTTAACACTCTTGTCTACCGAATCTAGAACACACCACAATTATGAAATACAATTGAAAAAAGAACAAGCGTAAATCCAGAGATAATCCAACAGAATGTGTTTGAACACACACTTGCAGCCCAGTCCGTACTTCTCCCGGCCAATATGTATGACACAAGCGCTGAGACCAGACGGTCCAATATTTTCGCTGATCAAGCGGGCTTTACCAAGGAGAAAAAAAACAAACTAGGCGATCTGCTCACCAAACGGGACTGGGTCCAAAGGGCCAGTTGCAAAGATCTGAGCTAGTGTATGTGGGTTGGGGTGATGTGTTAGAGAGTACAATCGTGTTTTCTGATCAGTAGAATTTATTTGAAGTTCCTGACACTTGCAGCTAGACTCATAGTAAACAAAACCAGTTTTCTGTGCGTTTTCTGTTGTGAGTGGTTTGTATGAGTTTTCTGTTTCAAATTTTTTTCTAGCGCAATTTCTGTGCGGGACATATAATTCTCAAAATCAATTTAGGTTGTAGAAATTAAAAATGCGGTTCAGGGCGTTGTAGCTTAATACTTTTTCTACCCAATTCATTGTCACGAGTTTGAATCTTTTAAGGAGACTCTACATTGGTGACTTTCACATACGGCCCTTTTTTGATAATTATTTAATGCTATGGAGAAGCCAGAGGCGTCGTGAGCTAAACGTGCCCCCACCACATTTTCCATGAACATCACGTAGAAATATAGGCTGAATGTGGCGCCCGGGGCATCGTGTCCCCCCCCCCTTCTCCCCCTTACTACGCCTCTGGCAAGAAGCTACATGACAATACAAATTCACTTTCAGACCTGTATTACAACTAGCGCTAGGTCACGTTCATTTACTTACAACAACGAAATAAAAAAAAGACAACAACAGAAAACAGGGTGATAACAGAGGAGAGAAAGAGAATTAAGAAAGAATTTAAAAGTGAGAAATGGTGAGAGACTGAGATAGAAATAGAGAAAAAGACAGAAAGAGAGAGAAATATAAGAGAGAGAGAGAGACAGACAGAGAGAGAGAGAGAGAGAGAGAGTGAGAGTGTGTGTGTGTGTGTGTGTGTGTGTGTTTGAAATAAAGAGTTATAGCAGCAAATGCGGTCACGATGTTATCAGCAACAAGTCCTCCATAACTAAATCGATTCCAGACACCCAAAGTATCGATCCTACCAGACGCCCGCGGTATTGATCTTTCCAGACATTCAAGATTTTTTTTTTAAAGAGAAGCAATATATTCAAAAACCTTAACAAAATTTTTCCACTTTAGAACAAAAAATTAATTTGGGAAAAAATGAAAGGAATCTTCTAGACTGGAAAGACAAGGTCTATTGGAAGTGTACTGCCATGGCCAAGGAAAGACGAGATATATTGGAAGTGTATTATCATGGCCAAGGAAAGACAAGGTCTATTGGAAGTGTATTATTATGGCCAAGGAAAGAGAAGTTCTATTGGAAGTGTATTATCATGGCCAAGGAAAGACAATGTCTATTTGAAGTTTATTATCATGGCCAAGGAAAGACAAGGTCTATTGGAAGTGTATTATCATGGCCAAGGAAAGAGAAGATCTATTGTAAATGTATCCTCATGGCTAAGGAGAGAGGAGGTGTGTACGGGGATAGGGGGGGATGAGAAACAAATCGATGGCTGAATGTGAAACTCCACGTGCGATAACATAGAGGCCACAACGTGTCGGGGTGAGAGATACCCTAGAGAGATAAGGGCTGTTGCAGAAATCATACTACATCACCCCCCTCCCTTTTTCTTTCAGTTTCTTCCTCCTACTCCTGTTTCACTTCTCTCAACCTCTGCCTAACCCTTTCTTTTTTCTTCTTTCAATCTTTCTTCCAGTGGTGGGCATGGTATTCATCCGCGGGCCGCTCTACTATATCTACGCGAACAAAAACCTACCGCTGGAGTAGTCTATTTATTTTTTTTATTTTTTTTTGGTATGCAAAGAAAGCCGGTTGGGTAGGCTAATATTTTCGATAGCATCAATAGAATATGTTCGATATGTTAATGGGTCTAGCTTATTCTAATGGCAACGTCTTACATTCCGAAGATTAAGGATGAGTGCAGTGTTTCACGTGACTATGCAAACTCATTTGCGACCTGCATATTTTCCCGCATTTGTTACAGACAAAGTCTGGTGTGGGTTTATATATTTGTTGTTAAAATAGTCAAATAAAACCTAACAGCCTGTTGCAACGTTGATTTAAGTTTTTCTCACAGTAATGTGTATTTTTTAATCATTACATTCTAGTTAGTAAGGAGGCTTTCACGTATAAATCTAAGTACACTATGAAGGGAACTATATGGATATGTATATAAGAATGGAAAACTTGCTTGCTGTTTTAAACATATGACATTTAACTTATTTTAAGTTTAATCAATGAGATGTATATTCTCATTTTTCTCTCTTTCTTTTCGTAGATAATGGAATATAGGACAGCTTATGAAAAATGTTAACGTGAACATAAAGCCCAAAAAAAAAGAGGCCTAAGGCCCAAGGATTCCTATGATAACAAAGCTTAAATTGAATAGCGCAAATTCTGAGGTTTCCTAATACCAGGAACGTACTTTAGTGTCTTATGCATTGTTGGCAATGTAATCTCTTCAATACTGAATTTTTAAAAAGTGCTCCCGGACCTAGAATATACAAGGGCGCACCGTGATGACTTAGTGATGTCCAGGAACATTGCATTGATTAGTCCAGTTTTAAGTAGATAGAGTTGGACATAACAACAGTAGAACAATGAAGATTCACGCTGATCTGTCAACTTGTAAACGCACCAGCAAAAACATTTAGCATTGTATTTCCCAATATTTCTTTGGCTTCCAGGCTACCATGAAAACTGCAGACGACTGTCTTTGGAAGAATCTCTAGTTCATCGTTTGTCATGTGAGGACATGTGTAATACATCTATTCGTACATGTGTCTACAACAAAGAACAATAGCCATGATGTCTACAGTCGGAAAATAGGACAACCAAGTGAACTATAAACAATTTCTGCTGAGGTAGAATGTTACTTGGCGTGAGACACCATGAGATTTGTTTTCTTTGTTTTTGACGATGTAAAACCTTTTTGAACTACTGAATTTAAAAAAAACAACCTTAAAATAAAAATGATTTAAATAATATACTAACTGGTCCCAATGTGAAGTTCGTACCACACTTTGCCCAGCCTAACACTACGCCATCGTTTTGCTTTGGGGGAGCCTAATTCTAATACTTATAGACGTGACCAAGGGATGTTATGATAACTAGAATGCTGAAGGAGCCGTGGGATCTGGAATCTAAGGACTGTGGATAAGGTCCAGATGTACAGATGGAGAGTACCCTGGGATAGGTGAAGGGTGGGGGGTGTAAGCAAGGAAAATTACGTCAATGGAGAAACTATACCTTGTGTGTGTTTTTATGTCACTGTTTCCGAGAGATACAAAAGCTATAGTCATTTATAGTCATATATATCTATGTCATTCTAAAGCACTGCAGTATAGTACGTCATTAGAACAGACCCAGCCATGACCTACTTTATTTGCCGTACTAAAAGCAGAGGAAGCCGATGTATTTTTGGGGGGTTGTATTTTAGTATCGTTGTTTTTATTTTCTCAAAAACTACTACAAGCGAAAGATCAAAACCTCCATTGTTAGAGATATGCTTTTTGAGCATGACGCAGCGGTGTTGGCACACACACAAGAAGAGTTTCAGTCGCAAATGTCCCGTTTGTCTCAGGCCTTAAAAGAGTGTGGGATAACTATTAGCAGGAAGAAAAAAAAAACGTGATGGGGCCCTGTGATACAACCTCACCCTCCATCTTAAATGATGAAAACATGCTAAAAAAAACATCAATGAATTATTATTGTCAGCTCCACAATTCCAACCGACTGTCCCTAGAAATGGAGAGAAGGGAAGGCTGCATCGACCTTCGCTAGACTCACACCAACAGTTTTGGAAAACCGGAAGCTCACTACTATCACCAAATTGGAAGTCTAGAAGTCATGTATTTTTAGCACTCTACTGTACGGTAGTGTGTATTGGACTACTCACCCGAAGCAAGTGCGAGTATTACAGTTATTTGAAAGCTTGCTCTGCCTCCTGAGGATTCTGAAAATCACATGACAAAAATGTGTATCACTCCGACACTTGCTAGAGCAGGTCTTCCCAGCATCTTTACAATCCTCAGACAACGCCGCTGGCTTGGTCATGTCCCCCGAATGGCGGATGAACGTTTCCCGAAAGTCATCCTATATGGACAACGCGCGACGTGCTTAAGAAAAACTGGACGACCCCCACCTCCGATATAAGATTTGCATAAAAGAGGACCTCAACGCAGTGGACATTGATGTTAACTACTCTGAAGACATAGCCCTAAGTAAGACCGCACTATTTGGAGAAAGATCGTGACAACGAAAACTATGGTCAGCAAAAAAAAAAAGCATTGGCCTCAGCTCTTGAAAGAAAAGCTTGCCGAAAGAAAAATGTTTGGTTCCTCTACCACGAAAGCGAATGCCACCTTAACCTGCATTATTTGTGGACGAGAATGTCTCTCCAAAATAGGAGATTTTTAAACATGGCGGAACGACAAGCTTTTTGGTGTATCCGGTGTACAAAAAGAAGGAAGTGTCGAGAAATCATGTATTTCTAAAGCTGTATATAAATATTTCTTGTCACTTCTAAGTTCTTCTTTTTGCAGCACAAAATTATCTGAATATGAAAAAGTTAGTTGGCAACAATGATATTTAATTTAGCTTTCTTCAATTTGGAAAGTTTACTGTGAAAATCTCCAGTAGGGCTCTTCCGTCACGTGAAAAAGTGATCTACGTGATGAACCGTAGTCGCCTACGACTGAAATAAGTCAACACTGCAACAGATTAAAAATAAAAAAAACAACAACAATATATCTTGTTTAAGTAATCAATTTTCTTAAAAAACATTTTTACTTTTTAATTACAGTTTGAAAGGAATCCAAACACTTTCGAGCGATGAAAAAATAGATCACAAAATATCTTTCCGAATCAAACAGTCACCACATATGGATTATCCCTAGCATAAAGGTAATTTAATACCAAGATCATAGCCTCTTGCTAACTTATTAACTTGAACCACAATTACAAGTTTAACATACCGGCTTTACAGGACACTATGCTCCATACATTCACACAATATTACGAGATGTTCACATTAGGCCTATATATTTCTTCTGAGATCAAATTTAACACTGCGTGTTTGTTTTTAAGCCACCGATTTTCACTTGCAGAAGTAAGGATTTCCCAGCCCCGTTAACCTAATCACTTACTTAACTCATTCCTCAATTACTGAAAAGAGAAAAGAAAAACAGAAGAAAAAAAAACTCGCGGCTTGTGCGTGTGCCATTTTGGCTTTCAATTAAAACAGAAACTGTTAAGTTTCTCTAATTATAAAACCAGAAGAACATAAATTCCATTTGTATTGCTACAAGACTGTTGTAACAAAGTAGGCATTAGCAAGCAGGGCCGGTCCGGTTTTTCGAAATCGACCCTGGCTCTATCATACAACGAGATGCGTGTTATCTGATGGGCTTCCATTGACATATGTCATCGTAATTCAAATGTTGGTAGCCCCAGCAACCCATCGGGTGCCGGCCCAAAGGCCCATAAAGCCAGCCCGCACCAGTTTGCAATGTGTTTAGGGATGATACAATGTGATGTGAGATAACTAAAATATTTGTTTTTAAAGATTTGTTTTAGCTACATAAACAATTCGATCCCACGACGACCTGCTAACCACTGTTAAAAAATGTACACTCCAACTCTATGACCACATCACAAGGTGCTCAGGGCTAGCAAAGACCTTCCTTCAAGGAACAGTACCACGAAGAAGAAGAAGAGGAAGACTTAGAAAGCGAGGTGAGGATGGACAGACCTGTCAGTGAATGAAATTTCATCCAAGGCAAAGAACAGAAAGGAACGGAGAAAGGCGGTTGACAGTTTTTGTATGGTGCCCCGACGGTCCAACAGACTATGTATAGGTGGAGGTGAAGGTAGTGGAAATTTTCACGATAAACTAGCAATGTCAAGGACGCTAAATTAAACCTCAAAATTGCCAACTATATAAAAGTGACAAACAGAAGAATTTCAAAAATTTGATCAGGTGGTCTTAAAACACAGACCCATACTACAGGAATAATGTTCCTTTATAAAAATGTGTTCACCGGATACACCAAAAGCTGGCTATTTATAGGTCTTTCGTCCTCTATGAACATCTCCTATTGAATTGGATGTTGGTAAACAAACAAATATAGTTATTTTGTTAAATCCCCTCGAACTATACATAGCTTTAATGACTGTCTGTTTACTAGTGATTTAGACAAAAACGTACGTCAATTAACGAACTTTATGGAAATTTAGAATTTCTGTGTTGTTACTTTGATTAAAGATGTATTTACATCAGTGTTTCCCAAACTGTGCTCAGAGGAACCTTAGTGTTTAGCGAGGCCTAAAAAGGGGTTCCCCGAACTACTTAAATAATTAATTAGTAGGCCACCGCGTGAATTAATCTCTCTAAAAAAATACACCCATTGTTCCGTTAAATACTCAGAATAGACAAAATATTCCCTTATGGAAATAAAATGAGAAACACTGATTTAGATAATCAATCATGAAAATCGAGATTGGGTCTTAATAAACATTTTTTAGCCGCCCTATTCAGTTGTCGCAAACGCGAAGAATTTGTTGAAAATAACAGAAACGATGCTTCAGGGCTGGGGAAAAAACAACAAAGAAATAAAAAAAAAGGGGGATTGGTGCAATACTGTCTGCACTATGTACCGTAGCGAGCCCTGATCCAGGAAGCATTCGGAAAGTTCTTGTACGAATGAGCCCTCATAATCCACTAGTGCCAGAAATGAGGATTCACCAGATTCACCAGTATTCCTTTAGTATATGGAACGTCCTGGCACGAATGGGCTCTCATAATCCACATGTACCAGAAATGAGGAAGAAAAATCTTTTTATCAGTGTTCATTTTAGTACATATCAACGTAACGGCGCATTTCCTTTTGTTAGCATTTAACTTTCAGAACTTAAAGGAACTTTAGAGATTAGAACCTTTTAGAGCTGTCACGATTGTGTATTGGTTAAGAGAGAGATTTGTATTGCCCCCGACAATCATAAGACATACAAGCTATAAATCTATTGTAATTCATTTCTTGGATACACTGAAGAAACACGATCTATCGTTGGGGTATCTGTTTCTTGGGCCCACGGTTAACAAGGGTGTCATGTGGCCAGCACAAAGTGTAACCGTCTTTACTTTTCCCCTATTAATATCAGGTCCCCATTAGAGCTGGATGGACTCAAAGACGTCCGTAATATTCCGATAGTAAAAAGAAACACAGCACTGAACATTTGTTCTTGAGTTTAATGCTCTTATAATCTCCGTTCAATAAAAAAAAAATCCAAATACAGTTGGTGTGTTTTTAATGAAACCAAGATTAAAATTTCGGCGATAATTTAAATAGAATATGAACTAACCACGAATAAGTCTATCATTGTTGAGGTTATAAATAGATACGTGAAAGTCTAGAAGTGGAAAGTACGAACGAGGCGAGTGACCGAAAGACTTGCTGCTTTTAGAGTGAGCTGCATTTTGTTTTAATGTTTCACAATACTACGTTTCTACATAGATCTCCATTAAAATCGAGAGCTGTAAGTTAAAAAAAGTAATTCCCCCCTCTCAGGCCTTACATCCTACGTGTCAGATGATGTAATGGTCATTTGCTTCTGTGGCCCATGGTTAACAAGGGTGTCAGGTGGCCATGGCTAGCACAACGACCAACCGATTTTACTTTTCCCCCAACTAATGTCAGGTACCCATTATAGCAGGATCGACTCAGAGGCGCCTTAAATATCGCGAAAGTGAAAATCTCAGACGTCACCGGGATTCGAACCCGGGACCTTTCGGTTCGGAAGCCAAGCGTTTTACCACATCGCGCCTCATAGAATCTGTATTTAATATCAACAAATGTTATGCTTTTATTTTTTGTTGAAAAAGAAGTTTGTTCAAGTTCTGTTTACGTTCTGCAGTAAGACTATAATAACGCCTTCAAAGATTTAGCCGGAGAAGCAATTTGGACTCGAACCCAATGACTGAATGTCAACATCGAAGTCATTTATTCTAATTGCTAAGTGACATTTCACACGTTTTCTGACTAGAGGCACATTTCTTATTTCATAGGCTAGGACAAAGGCATACAAGTGCTTCTTCTTCCCTAGTGCCATTAGAGAATGAAATGGGTTGCCTGAATCAGCCAGGAAACTAACGACTTAGCAGAGTTCAAGTCATTGATTAACAAGATTGACACATGAAATGCGTAGGAATTAATTGTCTTCTTTTTTTGATGTTACGTCTATAATATAAGATAAGAAGATACTTTTTTTTTCAAATAAGATAAACACTTTAAAAAAAAACAGCACATATTTGTAAACAAAAAATCATTTCTATAGTGTCTGAAGAACAGAGGAACTTTTTCTTAGCGACCGTAAGAACAGAACAAGCTGAATATATTATTTCAATCAAAATACGCTAAGTCTGAATGAACATTCTCACAGAATTACAAAACACAACTTGGTAGTTCCATGTCCGAACACTGCTACACTGACAATTAGTATCTATCTGTACTATAGCACGATCTAGTCCAAGATAACCTCCTCATAGGTTCAAGTAAACAAAATTCCAACAGCCAAAAAAAAAAAACAACAAAAAAAAACAAAAACCACAAAAAAAAACTTAAGAAAAAAATAACGCACACAAAAACCTCTAAACATTTTGTATGTAATAAGGAGAGAGACTTAGCAGAAGTGATCAACTTAATTACGCGGGAACTCGTGTTTAGCTTCAAGATGAGAATACATTCTTCACATGCAGAAAGAGAAAGTAAGAAATACGAAAAAAAAAATAAAGGAAGAAAAAAAATAATTGAGAAGGAAAAAAAAGGGAGAAAAAAATAGAGGTCTATATTGAACATAACTTTGTGTCACGTGGGACGTGGGTTTCACGTGCCGAGAAAGCTTCCGGAATGAGGTCAATCGAGATGAGTTCAAGTGGTTGTGTGTGTGTGTTTACAAACACCGGTTGATCGTAATCGCACCTTGTCATGTTGAAAATATGAATTGTTTCAATCTGTCTATTTGTATGGGGGGGGGGGGGAAGCGTAATTTAAATAAAATAAAGACGGTTTGTTTTTCAGAAGCCAAAAATGCTGTTGCATGTAAATGTAGCTAGCTGCAAATTATCCTGAAATCAAATTTTTTATTGCTTCTCTAGTTTTTGATATCTCAACGTTACAGAAATTGGTAAGTCCACCACTTTCTCCCGATTTTCCGCGCTTTTACATCAGCGTAGCTCGTTTCTTTTCTGCCTTGATAGCCAACAGAGGAAGTCAACCCAAGGGCCGCCCAAGACTAACCTACAGAGATGTCTGTAAGCGAGACATGAGAACCACGGCATCGAACAAAGTATGTGGGAGGAGATAGCCCAAGATAAGACAGCATGAAGACAGACTGTACGTGCTGGTACGAACTTCGCCGAGTGCAAAAGAAACGAAGATGCATCAGTCCAGAGAAAGAAGAAGAAAGCTGCCCTATCAACTAGTTCTAGGTCAGATGCATATTGTTCGTCCATCGTGGTTCGACGATGACCACTTTGTCATCCAGGGGGCTGAGGGCTTTGCACTGGGGTTCTATGCCTCCTCATGTGGCTGGTGAGACCTATGTGAGCCTGGAATGTTCGGCTGCACACTGGGCAGGTTATTCCAGCTGGAGCTAGTGTCGTGGACCTTGCTTTTCTTCTCTGGCGTTTTTCTTCTGCCAGCGTTGTTCTCTTTTCCTCAGCAACCTGTGCGCCAGTTTTCGCAGCGCGACGCCATGATGCTCTGTCATGTGCCTCTGTCTCCAAGGTGGCTTGGGCTATGCTGAACGCCTTCAGAAAAGCTTTGAGGGTGTCCCTGAAGCGCTTTCTTTGACCACCTTGCACGAACTATGGCAAACTCTGCCGCTCCAGAATCGGATTGATTAGTCACACCAGATTCTGCCCGTCTCAATACGAAACCAAAACCATTGATTCACCTGGGCGCATCCATTGTCTTCCGAGACAGAAGGAGCCATATATCTGATAGCCAACAACATTGGACAGATACGTTTACTAGAAGCCTTTTTCGTTAGTTTCCAGCTAATGAAGGCCTCGTGGCCCAAACGTCTTTTGTTTTTACTTTGCTCCACAAACGTTTCCTAATGTAATTGTTTTTCTATACAGTAAATCTTTTTATATTTTAGCCTGAAAAAACTATTGCACAACATTCCTCTGTCTGTCTTTCTGTCTGTTTCGACGTACATAGATCTGCAAGGTAATAAACTTTGGTGCTTGAACTTTGTAGACCTGCTTGCTGAAAATACGTTCCCAGCGTCACATGTCACTTTCACCTGATTAGTCTCGGGTCAATGGAGTTCTTTCATTGTCCGTAAAAGATAAGATTCTCAATGATTTCGTGTCTTCTTTAATTGAATAGTGCTACTAGAGCATGGAATGGGTTGCCTGAGCCAGCAAAAAAAAAAAAACAGTGACTTGGCAGAATTTAAGTCATTGTTTAACATGCATGACTAGATGCATGACGCGTAAGACGTAAACATCTTCTTTTTTTAAAGTAAGGTCTGTATCATATAAGATAAGATAAAATAAGACAAGAGGTTGCTTGGAGAGCAGAATATCACAAGCAAGATATTTACGTTGGATAATCCTCTAGCCTACAAACTAGATATCTATATCAATACGTTTCATATAGGTTATTGTCCTTGATTATAAGGTCAAGTTACCCGTGACCTTTAAGGTCAAGGCTAGTTTAAAAAACAAAAGCATGAAATACGATGTTTCTGTGAAAACAGGACTAGGTACATCGGTTTGAACTCGTGCCAATATATCCACCCCCGCAAGATTCAACCACTAGTCAACGAAACATCCAGTGTTCATAGTGTGAATTATTTCCCAGGGCACACTGACCAGGTCACGTGTCCAGCTGATTAGTTGGAGGGATTAGATCGATATTGTTATTACAAAGCTTATATCAACTCACTCTGTCCGTTTTTCTGTCTGGTAAAAAGTTTGTGCACGTTATTTCTCCCACACCCATTGTCAGCAGACAGACACACAAACAGACACACTGACAGGACTATCGCTAGTAATATAAAACAATACAAGACTAAATCTTGTCAACTATTTCGACTATGAGTATGTGTATGTGTAAGAGTCTATGAATATGTATTAAATGTTTAACGCAAAGATTCTGTTTGAATGTCTTGGAGTTGAATAATTTATTATTACCACTTGGGTCTTAGGCTATGTTAGATCTGCCTTCCATTATTTTTTAGCGGCCCGAAAGGGGAAAAGACGCTATTAGTTTTGTGTGGCCTGTCTGTCCGTCCGTCCCGTTTAGATCTCAGAAAGTAGAAGAGAAAATGAAAATCGGACATCATGATATTTTAGATCATTCAAAGTTCAAATGCAACGGCTACTTTTTTCTTTTCCGAAAATGAACAATCTAACTTTTAAAATTATATATGCAAGCAGATTTTTCGAACAATTACACCACTTTTCAAGGAAAACTTCAGGGGAAGTAAGTTTTATTAAAAAGTTCACAAGCTACTTGTATAGATTCGCGCATTGGTATAAAAAAAAGTGTATCTAAGGTCACGATTGAATAGTATCAATGAATCATTATAAAATAGATTTTCCAGTTATTAACTAACTCATGGAACAGAACACTGATTCAAATGTTGTTTTTAAAAAGGAATTTTAACACGAACTTCGTTTCAATTGTAAGTTTTAAAATAAAATACACTAATATCGCTCAGTTTTCACACCTCGTCATTAGGCTATACACTTGTAAACAATCTAAATTACAATAAATACAGATACATAGATCTACATAGATCTATATTTATAATACTAGTTCTAGTCTAGATATAGTAGATTCAAGATTCTATATCTAGATGTAGACTTACATATAGACTGAGATCTTACTCTACATCTAGACTTAGAGACTGAGATCTATTTCTGGATCTAGGCTTAGACTTAGATCTTGAATCTAGATTTAGATCTAAAACTAGGTCTAGATCTAGATAGAACAATGTCTAGATTGTATGACACATGACAATGGAGATATTAATTTTCATTTGCGAGTGGAAAGTCTTGTCGTATGTACACAAATGTAGCTTAAAGAAGTTCAAGGATTTTTTTTTTTCGTGTTTCCAATTTAACAAATTTTGTTAGATGAATAAATCTTTTTTAGTTTCTCTTTATTACATGAAACATGTTATTAATTTTGAATGGATAAGGTTAATAATTATTAGTTTTAAAAATTAGAAGTGTACGCTAAATGAATATATGGAGATGCTGTGGCTGAGGGGTAAAGCATTTGGAACTGGAAGTTCCGTGTTCGAATCCTGGTGAAGACTCTAGGTGGACCACTTTGGGGGGCCGATTTTGAGTTTGTGTGTCCACACAAACTGTCTTAGTAACCTTGTTCGTTTTGGTTTTGCAAAAAGCAATACCTCTGTCTCGAGTAGAGTTCCCTGTGCACCGAACTTTATCGCTGACTTTTCTAATTTAAGTTAACAATTCTATTTAAACTTTAAAGAACAAAACCGGAAATAATAGAGCACAGAAAGTGAATACAAGGAATGTTAGACGCATGATAACGACCTTGACCTTTAGTCCAGTCAGGCGTGGCCAACCTATTGTTTTGATACGCCATTTTTTTTTTTACATCCAATCCAAATTTGCCACACAACATTCACCCTCTTTTACACCTTTGGATCAATTTGGCAGTTATACATACCCTACATAATCTTTACTATCAAAATCATATACGTATAGGATAGCATAGGCAGTTGTAACTGTTATAAAATAAGGAATTTCACAAAACCTTGTATTATCTCTGGGATGTATGACGCATGCGCCATACGTCAGACACCTTGTATCTAAATCTATATTTTTTTTTGTGACGGTACGCACCGGTACGGCGTACCGGCACCTTTTGAAAAAAAAATACTTTCTTGTATTTTAACGTATATTATTAATTTTTAGTAGTTAAAAGTTAGTTAATCAACTACTGAGTACCGGCACCTAATCACTGAGTACCTGCACCTACCGGCACCACAGGCAACTATTTTTTTTACACACAAAATTACTATATATTTATATATATATAAATAGATATAGATATTGATAGATAGATAGATAGATAGATAGATAGATAGATAGATAGATAGATAACTGTGTGGTTGAATTTTAAACATTAAGCAACCTTCTTTTATTGCGCTTACACTGTAGTCTAAACTCTGAAATGTAAGACAATACAGTATCTCGATTTAAAGATACAGAATAATACAGATATATATACATCTATTAACCACAGTCAAACCACATATTAATTTTATCTCTGGCACTTTCTGTTGACGCAATGCTGAACAAAAATTGTATTTATCCATGACGCCAAAACAAATGTTATCCTTGATGCCCTCGCTATAACCCACGACAAAACAAAGTTTTATATCCCTGACAACCACGTCAAGTCCAAATTCAAAACCTTTTTTTGCTTGACGTTCTCTGTATCCCCAATTTAACGAAATGTGGATTTATCTTCCAAGCCAACATTGTAACCACTCAACCACCAGCTAGTGAAGTTCTTTTAAACATAGAAGATTGTATAATTATGTATTGATTTTTTAGTCTCGTTGTACTTCATGTTTGTATTCAGTATTCACTAAGACTCAGACGACGACCTATAAAAGGGAACTAATTCAGTTTATATCACTTTTTCAGTCAAATGATAAACTAATTGGTTAACTTTTTAAAATTGATTCTTGTTGTTCTGTTGTCACAGATTAATAATAAATTACTGTAGACGTTACTAATTAATAATGATAATAACGAGACTGTCTTTATCAAGGTAGACATATAGAACTCACTTTTTATTTCCGTTCGATCCTTTGCTTTGGCACAAAACATAAACAACAAACAATGAGGTAATATCAAATAATATTAGCATACTTGTGTTGTCCGCTAAAAGAAATAATTGAGCAAATTTTCAGCTTGAGCCGAGATTGACTTTGGGAGAAATAATATGTACCAGACAGACAGACAGACAGAGTGAGTTGATATAATGATATAAGCTTTGTTTGTAATAAAAGTAAACATAGTTTAATCTTAGAGCCGACTCTTCAAATAGTTCGAAAATAGCGTTGCAGTAGTGAGTCACATTCAAAGGGAGAATAATCCTGGCGTTGACGTTATCAGCGTAAGTTATCTTCTCTTTTTTCGAATTATGCAGCTAATGACAAGTTATGGTTCCTGAAATAGAAACCTAGTGCCCCGACTGAGATTTAAAAAAAACAAAAAAAGCTACAACAGGTGCCGGCTTATATCATGGTGAACGCCTACAAAGATAATTACGTATTTATATTTTCATCCCTCCAAACAAATTATGTTAAGTTCATCACAATGCCTCATATTCAAGGACACCTCAAGGTTAAGGGTGGATAACCTTTCAGGAACTCTCATTTCGCTAGAAAAGCTTGGCTTCTGTTAGGATTCAAGTTTTCGACATTGTGGATACAAACGGCATCACGTGAATGAGGACACCAGGGAGGTGTGTAACATGTACGCAAGGCATGCCTTTAACTAGAATGCATGCGGCTCATTTCTATGGAGGTACTTAATTAAGCATTGCTCCCTGAGGGCTTCAACTAGTTACTGAAATGATGAAACTATGTTCTATTCGTTAACGAAGAAAAGTATGCGGTCACGTTATAACATAATTAACGCCTTACAGTTGGGTAATTTAAAAAAGCACAATGGACTGAGATCGTAATGAAAGCTAACTTCGAGGGCAGACCCTGACGGTGAGAAGAGAACCTATATAGACCCCTCTCCTCCCCCCCCTCCACCAAGCAGGCAATACCTATGTCAGTGTTACATGTGATAAGATATGTAAGTTACAGCTAGGTCTGTGTGGCTTCGTAATGTATTTCATTCTACATTCGTCGTAAGACTCCAACATAAGACTTTATTTCTATTTACATATTTTTAACCCGGGCATGTAGCACGTTGGGTGCGTGATTGCACGACCAAGGTATTTCTTAACAACCATTCATTATACTAATTAAACTAGGAACACCAAGATGGTCGACCACTGACCAAAGATAGCTACATGAGATGAACATTACAAATGTTAATTACTAACCAGGGACTGGGTCGAACATTACGATTGACCACCACTAACCAGAGATAGATGACTGAGTTGAACATTGTGCATGACAACCACTGACCAGAGATAGATGACTGAGTTGAACATTGTGCATGACAACCACTGACCAGAGATAGAAGACTAAGCTACACATTATGCGTGACAACCACTGACCAAAGAAAAATGCATGGGTTTACACATTACACATAATCAACCACTAATGGGAGGTCTCCATTGCTATGAACTCGAAGATGTCTGTGAAGTCTTGTCTTCACTTTGAAAACCGGTAACAATCAAAGTCCTGGTTCCAGGTTCCATGAAGTTCTGACTTGAATAGAGGTATATTGTAAAAAATAAAATTAACGAATGGCATTGCAAAGTGTTCAGTAATCGGCCTTAAAAGACAATGTCTGACAAATAGCTAATGAAGTCTTAAAGCTGTCAATTACAAGAAAGTCTTCGATTTTTGCCCCAACAATGTTACCAAGATCTGGCCTATTGCCTACTTAAAAGGATTTATACTGATGACATTTTGCATTAGGTCATATTGAAGTAATACCTTCCAAGATTGTATTATAACGTTACTAGTGATTATGTGTCGATATGGTCATAATATACTCTAGCTTATATTATCTAAAAAGTTTGAAGAACTTATCATTGATTTTTATATTTTTGACTTTGAAACACAGATTTATTTTTATTTATTTATTTTTATTCGCAATAACATTGATTTGATCAAAAAAATACATTTGAAAGAAACAAAATTTATTTAACAATTGTATTTGTGTGTGTGATTGAATGGGATAAGTCAGCAGCCCTTTGAAGTAACATGTTGTAAGTTTCATTATTGACCTCCCTTTAGAATATTTCATGTTTAACATTTAAAGGTTTCTTTCAGCTAAAATCCACTTTTGAACTTTTTAATTGCTGAGAATTTTATTTTTTAAATTCCTAGCTTCCTTGGTCTATAGTTTACAACAGATAAGTTTGTTTTTTAACTCAACTCTTTACTAACCCTAAACCTATGGGACACATACATATGTAATCTCTGCAAGGGTCTCAATGCACAGATTGGGTCAGATCTGACCAAAATTGACTGCAATCAAGAGTCCAAAAGCAACTTGCTGTAGCATTAGTGCTCTCTTGCCTTGACTACTGCAAATCTGTGCTGAAAGGTATACCTGATGACACAGTCGTTAAGCTGCAGCGAACTCAGTATGGCGCAGCCGCAAATCAAGGCTCGATACTGCTACTGCTCACGTGCTTAAATACAAATTTGAAGATATTTCTGAAACAATGAGAGATATACGGTTAAAAAACAGAACCAGTATTTGTCTATTGTAAGCCTAACGGCTGTCTGTGTTGGCTCTGTTAAATTGTTGGTAAAGACCATTTTGGCGGGGTGGGGGTACAGTTGGAAAAGCATGTGACCGATGGGTGGTATGTGCATAAATGCACATGCTACAGATCGGAAAGATCTTTTTTTTGTAGATCTGGATGGTCTAATGGTTAAGTCGCTTGGTACTGCGTTGCTGCAAGATTGAGCTTAGGTATCAGAGAGTCACTGATTCGAGCCCTGGTCTGTACACCAGAGGCGTAGTGGGTGGGGGGGGAGGAGGAGGGCAAGGGGGCACGATGCCCAGACGCCACCTTCTGGGGGCACCACACGCAGCCTATATTTCTATGTGATGTTCATGGAAAATGGGGGGGGGCACAAATAAAGTGGCCCCGGGCGCAAGATTTGCTCACTACGCCCCTGCTGTACAGTCGCTTATTTCTTTCTATTTCACTGTTTTCTCTTATCAATAATTTGATCTCTAGTTCTGCCTTTATTTATGTAATACCAGCCGGATATGGGGCATTGTAATATAACTTGGCCAAGAGGGCAACCTTGTGAACTAAAATGCCTATTGGTTTTTACGTCGTGAGTGCATAGAACAATATATTTACAATAGGAATGAACAGGTAAAGAAAACGTGGACATTAGAACTACAAAATGACACAAACCAAACATGAAAATTACGGTATATTATGTTGGGAGTTAAATCGATAGAAAGCAAAGTTCAAATAAAATATAAGGAAACAAATTTCCCAATTATATAACGCTCGTATTATTGTAACACAATTGGTAAATTTATGTTATAAATAAATGTTAAATATCTATTATAAAAAAAAAAAAAGGATTAAATAATTCTCATTAATTTTGTGTAAAAATGGTATTGTCATTTCAATATCATGTTTAACATATTACATTTTTGTGTGGATATTTTAAATACTAAAGGGAAACAAATATGTAAAGCATTGCTTTTTGTAATCATACTTATTACATATTACGTCCCTTTTTCATGACTTGTACCATTAAGAATCAGCCTCACTTTACTCAGTATCTAGCGATTAGCAAAAGTTTGTAGTTACTGACAAACATTAAAAGTAGTTCTAAATCAACGGTTTTCAACCTTTTTAGTTCCGCCCTTTCTACAATTGTCCACTATGGGGCGACCACCACCTGTACAATCATGTTTTTGCTAATGTTATAAAATCGTTACCGTAATGTAAATATCTGATAGAACTACCAAAGCTGTATGTTTAATCCCCAAACTATCAATAGTCCTGATTCTAACTAATTACAAAATAACTGAGATTGTAGTTCTATGACTTCTATTTATTTACTTTTATAGCGTGATGGACGACTTCATTGTTGATACTTATGTAGTGATTTGAGACGGAGCGTTTCGTCACACCGTTTCATGAATAGTACTATAAACAATTACAAAGAAACACTTATGCTGCGACAATTACAAAGTTCGGAATGATTATGATTCAGTTGTCCGCATCATCTATTCTCGAATGAAAATTATATTTTTTTAAAATTCTAGCTACCCAAGAAAAAATGTGTACAAAGTTCGGTTTTTTTTTTAGACAAAAATTTTATTTTTTCCGATGGTCTTAGGCGACCCCTGGAAAATTGTGATTCGATCCCCAAAAGGGTTACAAACCAGAGGTTGAGAACCCCTGTTCTAGATGTGGCTATATTATGCGCATGGGGCTAGATGTACTTTTGAACAGACTGTGTAGCCGTCAACATATTCACTCTTAGTAAAGTTCCTCTTTCAGACCTAGCGGTCTATATGGCGATTGATGTAAAAGTCATCTGCTTCTGTGGTCTATGGTCTACGAAGTCATCATGTAGCCAGCACAAATACCTGCCGCCTTTACTTGTATCCAACTAATATCAGGTAGAGGGAGTGTACCCATAGGCACCCTAAAGACCCCGAAAGTAAAAATCTCTGTCTTCACCAGGATTCGAATTCGGGACTCCCCGGTTTGGAAGCCAAGCAACTTACCATTCAGCCACCGTGGCTCCATTCAACCTTAAAAGGGGCCTTCAAATTACTAAAATAAAATAATTTAAAAAAATAGCATACTAAATATAAGAAACTAAAAGAAATGAGATTAAAATTACAAGTACTCCATTTCTTTATTCATAAAAATGAAATGTGTTTAGATTGCTTAACACTTAAAATGCATAGCTTTTTTACAAGAGTCCATACAAAATGAAATTACAATTCTAGTGTTTAGAGGCTAAACTACCACACGCGTCTAAAGGGTTAATTTAGTTACGTGCATATATATATATACGTCTGAAGAATATAGAAGCATCCTAAAATTATTTTTAAGGGCCTCCATAATATGTCATCTGGCACTGCGAGAGGCAAACATTTTTTCCCAGTTGCCTGGCTTGTGATTTAAAAAAGGTAGACATGAGTATGAATACTACTATTTTTTAATGGTTGGACATTCCTATTACAATTTTAAACGTAGCTTATAGTCAAAGTCATTCCGTAGTTAAGAACATAGGGTTAATAAGACAACCCATTCCCAAAAGAAAACAAATTGGCTTTACTTTTATTATTTACTTGCTACATGTCGCGCTAAAACCAGCAGCAATAACAACAAACAAAATGTAAGTGGAACAACAAAATTAACAACATTGGCGGGAACATTGACAAAAGTAACAAAAACAAGACGATTGACCACATCAAGCACAATGACAACAATAACAACAGAAACAACAACAGGAACATAGACAGCAAGACAGCAGAAACAACATTAACAAATACAGAAATACATATATATATATATATATATATATATATATATATATATATATATACTCAGTGGCGTAGCTAGGGATGGGGGTTGACCTCTTTATAACCCTGCATTTTTACATTCGACGTCATAACTTGAGATAATGCCGTAATATTTAATGTAAAAACAAATTTCGGGCACACATTTGGGAGTCCTCCTCAATTGGAGGCCATGGGAGGGGATTTTCAAATTTGGACACCCCCCCCTTTGCCTACCCTAGATACGCCACTGTATATACTCAAAGTTTCCCCCTCTCCATCTTTTCGTACCATGTGACGTACAATACTTTGCAGGTGACTCTTATCGTGGGCGTTTCCTGGAAAAACCTTGAAGATTGAAAGGCGTTTTTCTTTTCTTTTCTTTTTTTTTCAATATATTTGTTGGTGTGATTAATTCAAGTTGGGGCGAAGTGCCACAAGACAGCGATTGTACTGATTCCATCCATCCTCTTCTATTGTGATTAGCCCATGGTGTGTTTGAGAGAAAAGGTAGATGGGGGGTGGAGAGTTAGGGTAGACTGTGGGGGCACGCGAGGCCATTGACGTCATCAATGCCAGACACGTAATTTCTGGTATTATCAAGAAAACCTGCCACCACACCTGCGGTTAAAGTTATCCAGACACCTTGTGTTGACGGCCTGCTAATAGTCTGATCGACAGCTCTTCTAGATTTAGAAATATAAGTTATTTTATGATTTTGCTCAAAATCATATAAAAAATAGAACTTAAAACATACATACACATAGAGATGGTTTGTAACTGGTGGATATTTTTTAAAGAATATCAAGTAATGTTATTGAAAGTCACTTGGTATCCCTGTAAAATATGTTATGTCTCGTTATGCTTCGTGCATTGTAAAGTACTTCGTACAGTGTGGATAGCACACACATATATAAACACTAAGGCTAAGACTAAGACTGCTTTATTGATCCTTATGGAAATTTGTTGTGATTACAAGGACTCTTTTCTCATATAAAGTCAACACAACAGAAACATACATAAATAGAACAGACACAACATAAAGAGTTCCCTGAGCGACTACACACGTGGATCTTGGTCCTTTTCATGTTTCACGTAACAGTAAACGTAAGCACAAATAAAGTGTCGTCCAAAGTAAACAGGGCCGAAAACTGGCCGGAAAACATGGCCGTAATAAAATGTTGACAGAGTATAGGAAGTTGGTCATAGTAGCCCTACTTATGATGAGAAATGATTATGATTGATGCAAATGTCGCATCTATTGACCAGTTCCAGCTTGACTAACTGGAATCCTGGTAGTGGACCTGACAACAGAAATGACTTGATAACTTTTGCCCTAAAAAAAAAAGCTTGTGTTTAACGACTTGTCAAAAGATACAAATAGCAGCATGTTGTTGTCAGGCTTTTTTTTTAACTTGGCTCAAGGGAGAGTACTTACGAAAACTAGAACTTGGATCACTTGAGTTGTAGAACTTGAATCACTTGAGTTGTAGAACTTGAATCACTTGAGTTGTAGAACTTGAATCACTTGAGTTGTAGAACTTGAATCACTTGAGTTGTAGAACTTGAATCACTTGAGTTGTAGAACTTGAATCACTTGAGTTGTAGAACTTGAATCACTTGAGTTGTAGAACTTGAATCACTTGAGTTGTAGAACTTGAATCACTTGAGTTGTAGAACTTGAATCACTTGAGTTGTAGCTACCATAATGTAACGTCCTTTCTTGTTTGTTATAACTGAGTGTCGTACTGGTTGACATTTACGTCTGTTATTTATTAGCTGGTGCGTGGAGTAGAGCTTAAACTCTGATTAACTTACATCTATAATAAGTCGTTAGGATAAACCCCAACAAAAAAGTCCGATATAAACAGACGTGATTTAATAAACATAAAGAATAGAATCAAAAATAATAATATTATCCGGCCATATGCCGCTGGAAATACAAATAGTTATCACTGAATGTATCCATGTATGCACATAATTACTAAGACTCTCAAAATACAAGATCTCATATAGCCCTCATATAGCCCTCTCTCTACTAAAAGTAACTGCCAGAATCACTGAGTTGATATAAGGCAAATACTAACACATTCAAAACACCATCACGTGTATACTGTTCATATTCATACCTAGGGCTATAGACAAAGGAATATAACTCTTTCATAACTAAATATTTACAAAGAAGTAAGATAATTCATTAAATCCATTCTTCTTTTATGGAGCTGAGGATGTTTCATAATTTCACTTTGTATTTGGATCTTGTAATGCTTCAATATTGTAAGGAGTCTTTCCATTGACCTTTGCACCATCAAGTTCTTCTATTCACTGCCAAGCAAATTTCTACAGAAGTAACAAAAAAAAAAACTATTTTGTTTTAAAGAAAATACCTCCTTGGTTAATTTCTAATGAATGAATGATTTCTGTTTAAAAGGAAGATAAGGCTAACGCTAGGAAGGCAACATCAACAGTAACATCAAGACAGAAAGAAGGTCCACCAACAGCTAAACAGACCACAAAAAAACAGTAACATCAAGACAGAAAGAAGGTCCACCAACAGCTAAACAGACCACAAAAAAACAGTAACATCAAGACAGAAAGAAGGTCCACCAACAGCTAAACAGACCACAAAAAAACAGTAACATCAAGACAGAAAGAAGGTCCACCTACAGCTAAACAGACCACGTGACACACACACACACACACACACACTCAAAAGTGGGATGTTACAGAAGATTTAAGTTCATTATAGCAAATAAAAATTTAAATGTAAAACATTTCCTTTATGTTTCGATTCCTCATTTCTCAAAGTAAATGTGTGTATGGGTCCTTTCAGAGATGTTGAGAGGTCACAACGTCAAAATTTGTAATGACACTATAGCAGGGGTGGGCAACCTTTTTCTGTAGAGGGCCGCATTAAAAAAATTGGGGCACTGGGGGGCCGCATATATATATATATATATATATATATATATATATATATATATTATATATATATATATATATATATATATATATGTTGCACTCCCAATTGAGGAATTATAACAAGAGTTACCAATTTCTTGAACTATTTACTAATTTTACTAATGATTTATTTGCATTTTGCAAACGTCCGTTTACATCACAACATTTCACCACAAATGTATAGTTGTGCTTAATATGAAGTATATAACTGTTTACTCTCTTGCATAATGTTCCGGAACCATGGAACTATAGCTTACTAGGTGTTATTATTGTGACTGCTGTCAAATTGCAGTAAAAAAGCATCGACCTGTTCTAAAACTTAATCATTTTCAAACCAAAAAAAACGCAATTTGACAGATGAATGTAATTCTAAATAATGTGAAAGTTTAGCAGGAATTTTTTTTTATAGCGAATATACAGCTTCTGTCACCATGAACTCCCGCGAAATAACTGACAGGAACTTCTCTTTCAGGACATAATTTGCTAGGAGGTATGTCCTCTTGAGCTGAGTCAGCTTCTGCATTAGCCTAAATGGTGAGATGAGGGTATTGAAAACTTGTCCCAAGTTGCTGACGTCTTAAAATTGGCTTTCAAATTCCGAAATCAAGGAATCCAAATATGTCTTGTACTTTTTAACAATTTCACTAGAAATCGTTTCCCCTTTCAAATAATGAAATTGATAAAGCCTAATGTCACTTGCTGCCCTCATGAAATTGAATAGCTGTGTTTGTAAAGATTTAAGATGGACAAACATTTCATGTGCAAACAACAAACTGCAATGTTCCCGATGATAAACATGACGTCTTTCTTTAACTCTTCATTAAAAATATTAGTAACAAAGTCACAGTCAAGGATCCTAGCAATTTTTTCTTGATATTCCATATTCTTCTAATACTAGGCCAGCGGATACTACTGTGTTACCGAACATCGGAATGTTTTGTTTCCAAATCTTCAAGTACTTTTCGGAACTGCCAGTCAAGAACTGAAGAACTGGAGGCAGGGCCGGTCTTAAGCCACTGCAACCTATGCAGTTGCGGTGGGCCCCGCGCTTTCATAGGCCCGCGGTAAGTATATATGTAATTGCATAATGATGCAAAATATACGAAAAAGTCGTGGAAATTATTTTTAAAATTTCCTGAAAATTAGACAAAATTGTTATATGGAAGAAAAAAAAACTTACGCGAATAAAAAAAGCATTGTCAGCGTTCATATTTAAATAAAAATATAATAATAGTGCGAATTTTAACCGAAACGAAAGTTCCAGTAGAACTAGAATACGTTTTTAAAACGATCAAAACCCGAAAATGAGAACATAATCACTTCTAGTGAGACAGCTAAAACAGATTCTATGAAGAATGCAAAAACTGCAGTGGTGAATGTCGTATGAGAAGAAGAACATGATGCAACAACTGATCAACATGTCGTAAGAAATGAAGGCAATAATGTAATAACTGACCAACATGTCGTAAGAAATGAAGGCAATAATGTAATAACTGACCAACATGTCGTAAGAAATGAAGGCAATAATGTAATAATTGACCAACATGTCGTAAGAAATGAAGGCAATAATGTAATAACTGACCAACATGTCGTAAGAAATGAAGGCAATAATGTAATAACTGACCAACATGTCGTAAGAAATGAAGGCAATAATGTAATAACTGACCAACATGTCGTAAGAAATGAAGGCAATAATGTAATAATTGACCAACATGTCGTAAGAAATGAAGGCAATAATGTAATAACTGACCAACATGTCATAAGAAATGAAGGCAATAATGTAATAACTGACCAACATGTCGTAAGAAATGAAGGAATTGATGTAATAACTGACCAACATGTTGAAAGAAATGAAGGCAATAATGTAATAACTGACCAACATGTCGTAAGAAATGAAGGCAATAATGTAATAACTGACCAACATGTCGTAAGAAATAAAGGCAATAATGTAATAACTGACCAACATGTCGTAAGAAGTGAAGGCAATAATGTAATAACTGACCAACATGTCGTAAGAAATGAAGGCAATAATGTAATAACTGACCAACATGTCGTAAGAAATGAAGGCAATAATGTAATAACTGACCAACATGTCGTAAGAAATGAAGGCAATAATGTAATAACTGACCAACATGTCGTAAGAAATGAAGGCAATAATGTAATAACTGACCAACATGTCGTAAGAACTGAAGGCAATAATGTAATAACTGACCAACATGTCGTAAGAAGTGAAGGCAATAATGTAATAACTGACCAACATGTCGTAAGAAGTGAAGGCAATAATTTAATAACTGACCAACATGTCGTAAGAAATAAAGGCAATAATGTAATAACTGACCAACATGTCGTAAGAAATGAAGGAATTGATGTAATAACTTACCAACATGTCGTAAGAAATGAAGGCAATAATGTAATAACTGACCAACATGTCGTAAGAAATGAAGGCAATAATGTAATAACTGACCAACATGTCGTAAGAAATGAAGACAATAATGTAATAACTGACCAACATGTCATAAGAAATGAAGGCAATAATGTAATAATTGACCAACATGCCGTAAGAAATGAAGGCAATAATGTAATAACTGACCAACATGTCAGAAGAAATGAAGGCAATAATGTAATAACTGACCAACATGTCGTAAGAAATGAAGGCAATAATGTAAAAACTGACCAACATGTTGTAAGAAATGAAGGCAATAATGTAATAACTGACCAACATGTCGTAAGAAATGAAGGCAATAATGTAATAACTGACCAACATGTCGTAAGAAAAGAAGGAATTGATGTAATAACTGACCAACATGTGGTAAGAAATGAAGGCATTGATGTAATAACTGACCAACATGTTGTAAGAAATGAAGGCAATAATGTAATAACTGACCAACATGTCGTAAGAAATGAAGGCAATAATGTAATAACTGACCAACATGTCATAAGAAATGAAGGAATTGATGTAATAACTGACCAACATGTCGTAAGAAATGAAGGCATTGATGTAATAACTGACCAACATGCTGTAAGAAATGAAGGCAATAATGTAATAACTGACCAACATGTCATAAGAATTGAAGGCAATAATGTAATAACTGACCAACATGTAGTAAGAAATGAAGGAATTGATGTAATAACTGACCAACATGTTGTAAGAAATGAAGGCAATAATGTAACAACTGACCAACATGTCGTAAGAAATGAAGGCAATAATGTAATAAATGACCAACATGTCGTAAGAAATGAAGGCAATAATGTAATAAATGACCAACATGTCATAAGAAATGAAGGCAATAATGTAATAACTCACCAACATGTCGTAAGAAATGAAGACAATAATGTAATAACTGACCAACATGTCGTAAGAAATGAAGGCAATAATGTAATAACTGACCAACATGTCGTAAGAAATGAAGGCAATAATGTAATAACTGACCAACATGTCGTAAGAAATGAAGGCAATAATGTAATAACTGACCAACATGTCATAAGAAATGAAGGAATTGATGTAATAACTGACCAACATGTTGTAAGAAATGAAGGCAATATTGTAATAACTGACCAACATGTCGTAAGAAATGAAGGCAATAATGTAATAACTGACCAACATGTCGTAAGAAATGAAGGCAATAATGTAATAACTGACCAACATGTCATAAGAAATGAAGGAATTGATGTAATAACTGACCAACATGTTGTAAGAAATGAAGGCAATAATGTAATAACTGACCAACATGTCGTAAGAAATGAAAGAATTGATGTAATAACTGACCAACATTTCGTAAGAAATGAAGGAATTGATGTAATAACTGACCAACATGTCGTAAGAAATGAAGGAATTGATGTAATAACTGACCAACATGTTGTAAGAAATGAAGGCAATAATGTAGTAATTGACCAACATGTCGTAAGAAATGAAGGCAATAATGTAATAACTGACCAACATGTCGTAAGAAATGAAGGAATTGATGTAATAACTGACCAACATGTCGTAAGAAATGAAGGAATTGATGTAATAACTGACCAACATGTTGTAAGAAATGAAGGCAATAATGTAATAATTGACCAACATGTCGTAAGAAATGAAGGCAATAATGTAATAACTGACCAACATGTCGTAAGAAATGAAGGCAATAATGTAATAACTGACCAACATGTCGTAAGAAATGAAGGCAATAATGTAATAACTGACCAACATGTCGTAAGAAATGAAGGAATTGATGTAATAACTGACCAACATGTCGTAAGAAATGAAGGAATTGATGTAATAACTGACCAACATGTTGTAAGAAATGAAGGCAATAATGTAATAATTGACCAACATGTCGTAAGAAATGAAGGCAATAATGTAATAACTGACCAACATGTCGTAAGAAATGAAGGAATTGATGTAATAACTGACCAACATGTCGTAAGAAATGAAGGAATTGATGTAATAACTGACCAACATGTTGTAAGAAATGAAGGCAATAATGTAATAACTGACCAACATGTTGTAAGAAATGAAGGCAATAATGTAATAACTGACCAACATGTAGTAAGAAATGAAGGAATTGATGTAATAACTGACCAACATGTCGTAAGAAATGAAGGAATTGATGTAATAACTGACCAACATGTTGTAAGAAATGAAGGCAATAATGTAATAATTGACCAACATGTCGTAAGAAATGAAGGAATTGATGTAATAACTGACCAACATGTCGTAAGAAATGAAGGAATTGATGTAATAACTGACCAACATGTTGTAAGAAATGAAGGCAATAATGTAATAATTGACCAACATGTCGTAAGAAATGAAGGCAATAATGTAATAACTGACCAACATGTCGTAAGAAATGAAGGAATTGATGTAATAACTGACCAACATGTTGTAAGAAATGAAGGCAATAATGTAATAACTGACCAACATGTCGTAAGAAATGAAGGCAATAATGTAATAACTGACCAACATGTCGTAAGAAATGAAGGAATTGATGTAATAACTGACTAACATGTCGTAAGAAATGAAGGAATTGTTGTAATAACTGACCAACATGTTGTAAGAAATGAAGGCAATAATGTAATAACTGACCAACATGTCATAAGAAATGAAGGCAATAATGTAATAACTGACCAACATGTCGTAAGAAATGAAGGCAATAATGTAATAACTGACCAACATGTCGTAAGAAATGAAGGAATTGATGTAATAACTGACCAACATGTTGTAAGAAATGAAGGCAATAATGTAATAACTGACCAACATGTCGTAACATGTCATGTGGCATTTAGACACCATGACCAGCTGCCGTGAAGCTGGAGCAAGACTTAGTAAAAAAAAAAAAAACATTGGTAAAGTTCACAAGAAGATGCTTTAGTCTGAAACTAAACGTTTGACTAGTTGCAATTGTACGATTTCTAGCGAAGCGAAATTTAGCTTTCAGAGGGACCATTGAAAGACTTAAAGCGCCAAGTAATGGAAATTTCCTAGTCTAGTAGAATTACTCGCAAAGTTTGATCCAATAATGGGGGAACAACTCCGGCGTGTTACCAATGCAGTAATTCATGATTGTTACCTGGGAAAGAAGAGTCAAAACGAACTTATTACTGTAGTAGCTGATGCTATGGTGAATTTTATCCTTCAAGACATCAAGAATGCAGTGACATTAGATTGTACTCCAGGAAATAATAAGTCACAACGAGCAGATGTTATCGGTATCTCTCAGAAAGGGTTAATGTGAAAGAGCTTGTGGTTGTGTATGAACGTTTTAAGTTTCTTCCTGTTGTTTCTTCTTGTGACAGCGAAAAGAAGTTGCCTGGAAACATGGATGTTGTTGCAATCTTTCCAGCCAAATGTCAAAGGAAAAGGCAGTATGATAAATCTGTGGAAAACTTCACACATCGAAAACCTGAAGATGGCTACAGGATAAAATGCTTCAACAGAATTGTGAACACTGCAATTTACTCCTTGCAGCTAAGATTTGAACTGTTACTGTGACATCTTGTGAAAGTTGTTTCTCGCGTCCTAAACTAATCAAGAATTACTTAAGGTCAACAATTCACGAAGAGAGATTGAACAATGTGACAATTCTTGCTATTGAGCGTGATCTATGTAGGAAACAGAATTTTGATGATCTACTGTATGACTTCGCTACACACAAGGCTCGTAAAACAAAGTCAATTTGATCGTTGATTTTGTACTTAGTTAAAAATGTATAAAATGCAAAGACGAATTTATTTTTTAATACAAAATCTTAATTTTCACTTATTATCCTTTTCCCTACCCAGAATAGGCCCCGCGCAATCCGTTTCGCATAGGGCCCCGCAATGGCTAGGACCGGCCCTGACTGGGGGCCCTAGACGAAGTGAATTTGGTGGCCCCAAATAAAATATAAAAAAAATATAAATTAAAAGTAAAAAAAAAAAACTAAAATTATGCAGCTTATTAAAAGCCTAGTCTACTTCAACAGTGAGGACAATAACTGTCACAACAAGTTTCACTATTTTTACGCCAAAATAACACTTCGCGCGAAGCCCCCAATAACGCCTTTAATATGAATAGGCTATCGTTATGGTTAATTGAATGGTATTCAATGCAGATTTGTGTAAACTTTCCCGTAATGAGTTTATGGTTGGGATATTGCTCTTTTTTAATATTTTATTACAAAGCCTATTTTTCTCAGTCAAAGCACGGTCTCCATCAGTTGTTGCCTTTGCCATCTTGTACAAGCCAACTCAACCTTTTCAACACAGTTCTTCATAGCATTGAATAAATACTGGCCTGAGCTTGTGTCTTTGACTGAATTTTTCAAAATATTGCAGTTTAAAATAATCTTCATTTACTTTGAACTTTTTAGAATGACGTTTAGAGAAAGTGTTTCTTTAGCCTCTCCATTATAAGTGTGACGATCACACTTGCCGTGATTATATTATCAAACTTGACAATTCAATGAAATGAAGAAAGAAACATCTCTCTGTATTTTCTTAAAACATCTTTAATAATACTTCTTTAACGTTCACATAAAATGACTTCTCAATTCAATAACAACTTGACTTGATACTTCATAAATAAAACTTAAATAATACATGAAACTTCACTTAGTATAACTTCAACTTCAACTAATAAAACTTTAATTAATGGACCCGCTAATATTACAAAACTTTTAACCATTACTTATCGAGGACTAAGCGAGGACCATCGCTCTACAAGAACCACTACTATGCGAGGACCCCGTCTAACTAACTTTCCCCTAATATATACCTTTCTAAATTGTACATTCCAGAATCATGGAAACTTCTCCCCTAAATATTTTAGTAGCTTTGACCTTCTAGAAGCTGACGTGTGCTATTTTTTTCCCTTAACCTCTTTCTTTGATTGGATACCTAAAATTAACTTGTTTACGCTGGACACTTGCACTGGTTTGACCTCGAGCTTCTAGAAACTGGTCGAAATAGGTCACAGTCTCGACTCGTGACAATAAGTGATAAGAATCAAAAGTTTCAATAATTTCTATAGATATTTACAATTATTTATTTTTAATATCTTTGCTTTTTTATATGTGTAATGTGTGGGCACACATGATTTTTTTGGGTGTCCACGGGCCACATAAAACAATTCGGCGGGCCGCATGTGGCCCACCCCTGCACTATAGTATTAAATAAAGTTACCCTCTATCGTGTTCTCTATCTTTCTCTCTTTCTCTTTCTCCTTCTCTTTCTCTCTTTTCTCTCTTTTCTTTCTTTTTCTCTCTTTTTTCTCTCTTTCTTTCTCTCCTCTCTCTCTCTTTTTCTCTCTTTCTCTCTCTCCTCTCTCTCTTTATTTTTCTCTTTCTCGTATTCTCTCTCATTCCCTTTCTGTTTTTTTTGTTCTCTGTTTCTCTCCTTCACTCTTCTGTCTCTATCCCACTTCTCAAATCATTCTTTCTGTCTTCTAAAAATAATTACGTGATTAAAGACCATAGTGACTACAATTAAAAAGTCCTATCTCGAAGTTCTTTAACAGAAACACCACAATGACTAAATCGCGTGTCTTTACACTGGCGAGACTACAGTCTCGAAGTGAATTCAAGGGACTTAATCCAAGACTAGAACACGGGAGACTACAAATATCTAAAATTAATCATTTTTAAATAGAGAGTGGGGCGGATACAATGAGGGCGGGGATTACCCTGGACGGAGTAAGAAGAGCTTAATAAAATGTGAAGTTACTTATAAATAAGGAGTAAGTTAGCAACCATACATACATACAAAAAAATACATGTATAGCTGAAATAAAGAGTCGTATTAAATTAATACTATGTATTTTTAATTTCTAAAGTTGCATTTATATTGTTAAATCGATATATCGTTAAAGTCTATCCTAAAGCTCCGCATGGTGATGGCTGCGGGCAGGGTTCAAACACGGGACACCCGTGATGACAGCCTGAAGGCAGCCATTCCTTTATAAAGGCATTGAACTAAATTAACTGTGTCAATTGAACCTCTGTTTGTTTTATTTCCTGAAAAGAATTAATGAACACAAATAATCACAAAAATAGACAAATAAGTCCCCCTCCCCCACATTTCAAAGTAAAGCGAACCTAAAATTTTAAAAAAGTAAATTATAGCTTTTATATAGGGCTACCTTCATGCTTATAGCATGCTCAGAGCGCCCTGGTCCAATCCCATTTGTGGACCAGTGGGGGGAGGGGGTATCTAGGGGATACTTTAGGCGCTCAGTAAACACAACTCTGCCCGAGTCGGGTGACGAACCTCGAGCCCCCCTTCATAGGTAGCCAAGCCACGCCAAACCAAGTTCAAGCGCACTTAGCCTCTCGACCACGCTTCCCTACTTTTACGAAGAAATTTGCGTTTAGAGACAGACAGACACATGGACAGACAGATAAGATAGATAGATAGATAGATAGATAGATCTATCTTTTTGATAGATAGATAGATAGATAGATAGATAGATAGATAGATAGATAGATAGATAGATAGATAGATAGATAGATAGATAGTTATTGTCCATGACCCATGTTGTCTTGGTAAACTGACAACCTAAATGAGGAAGCGACCATTTGACGAGCCATAATTTTGTCGTCAGGACACCGGAAACTGTAACCTGCCTGTCGCGTGCAGCATGCTAGCAACATGACAATGTGACTAGATGTAGGCCAGAAATGTTCTGTAGCTGCCTATAAATAGCTACTGTCTCAACTGCACTGGATTCAAACCATTCAAAATCAATGCATTTTGATTGGATAAAGATCTAGAAGGGTTTAAATACTACATTGTACATTTCGTAGTTAATTTTTTAAATCTTTTCATAGACCTATTATATGTCCTTGAATTTCACAATTTCGCTTGAATGTAAAATAGTTGAGAGTGAATGTATATGATTAATACTATCCTTGGTTCTACTCGGAGAAACTCGCAATGCTATTGGCTGTCGCTAAAACACAATACCAGTAAGTGTACTTCCAGTGGACGATGGAGGATCTATCCCAGAATGCCATACAGCGTGATGTACGTTCAACATGGTCTCTTTGATGTAGCTCTGAATATTGGATTAATGCTTAATCCGTGGATTTTGCGGCCATTGGTTACAGCCCCTACAATCGGTCATTAATAATGGAAACTTTTGCTGAGTGCATTTACGTTCGTGGACATGGTGGAGGAGATGGAGGGGGAGGGGGGGGTTGAACGCTAGACGGCAAATTCAATCAAATGGTACATTAGTCTCTATGTCCCTAATCCCAGAGATGTAGTCAGAATGACACTGGTGCCGTTGCAGGACTTGTGTACACGGTACTGTATTTTATAAGAGATTGTTAAATTAGTGAATGTACAATTTATTCTCAACGTGGACACCCCTCTATATGCCAACATAGACTGCACATAAACGAACAAATGGAATTGAATGAAAGGCATGCTAGATAATAAGGACGTATATATATATATACATCACTGAATCTGAAAAATAAATTGAGTTTAACTTTATTTTTTTGCAGTAAAGGATCCACGGAAGCTTTTGTTGTGACTGAATTCTAAACACATCCTCCCATACATTACCAAAAGTTACTCCTCCTATGCTAGCGCTGCATGCTCGCTGTTTTTTTTTACAAAGCTTATATCAACTCTGTCTGTCTGTCTCCATGGTCAAAAGCTTGTACACGTTATTTCTCCCACACCTAATGTCGGATAAAACTGACATTTTGCACCATCATTTCTTTTACCTGACAACACAAGAATCAATTAAAAAAAACAATTAGTTAATTAGTTAGTGGTAATTAATTATTTTGTTTGGTATCTCAAACAAGGGAAAGAGCTTGTACTTGACTGAAGTGGTGCTATAAGCTGAATTTGCCACCCTTATATATGGTGGTGTGAGTCTTACTGGACACTGAAAATTAGGACGAGACTATAGAAACAATAGCCTTGAGTTCGAAATCAGGTTGTTACCCCCCCCCCCCTGTTTTTAAATATTTTTCTTATTAATGCTTTTTTTATTGTTAGTCTTAGATCTATTACATTTCATGACATGACTGATCCAGACTAATTGATACAAATAACTATATGCTTTTTTATTTTTAATTTTATGGTTATCTTGTTTTTCTAATGTTTCTATTTACAAATTAAGATCCTGCATTTATATGCCTCTAGATGCTCAGCCTGTCTGGATGTATTGTTCCAAGTTCCAAGCCTAGATTCTTTCTTTTATTATCCCACCACCCTCTCTCGTTCTAGACAGACCCTACACGGAGGTTTTCAATATGGGGACAATAAGGGACACGATGGGAAACTTGTGTGGGTGTGTATTGATTTAGTTGCGATGTGGTCCACATCTCGGCAGCTATGTGCTGGCCAGGTATTGTCCTGGGCTGAAGTTGTATTCAAATTAGTACTCAACCCAGAAACATGTGTTAGACTTGTGTCTAGGAAAATCCTGGTTAAAAAAAAAAACATGAGCTCGACAATTTAGTTAAATAGACCCATACACATTAAATATTTGCGCCCAATTAACTTCCGTTTCCGGAAAAAAAAGAAGCCCACAATGTCAATTTGACATGGAAGAGATCAGAATTACCTGCCGGCAGAGTGCGGCCTGTTCCTGTGTTTTCACATATCTAATCTAAAAATCCGGAATGTTTAAATCTAGGGCCGGATTTTGTACGTTTAATGTCCATAATAGAAAGGGTCTCCCCTCCCCCCTTCTCCTCGTTGTAAAATTAATGGGTTTCGTTTAGTGTCGATCCACTTTGAACCTTTAGTGGAGGTTTACAGATATTGATGTCATTAAGTATTCATGCTTTATTAATATAGAGACAAACGTAAATTTCTATTAAGCATAGGTGGTTCCGTTGATGATTAGTTTCAAAATAAATACATTTAAAAACAAACGTAGGTGCAGGATGCCAGGTGTCAGGGCTGATTCAGGACGGCCGCACATTTCAGAGTGATGAGTTCAACAAGGCGAGTGACCTGAAAGAGACTCATTCCAACGTTACTTCTCAGGGGATGAAAGTGACGAACGAATTAAGAGGGTTGTGTTCATTTGGATGTTTATGTATACCTAGGTCTCTGTTTTCAAGTTTGTCTGTACTATGTCTGTCTCTACCATTCATTATGTTTCTTTCTCTCTGCTTCTGCCTCTCTGCCTCTCTTTCACTATTCTCTCTCACTTTATCGCTTTGCCTCTCAGCTCTTCTATTCTCTGTCTCTTATGTCTATCTCCTCTTCACATTCTAGAGACGTGCCGTATATGTACACGGTGATACTCAGCTAGTCTCCCAATTGTCTCCTGTATGTTATTTTTAACATAAAGTGTTTTAGAATGAAAGAAAACCGCCGGTGAGAAAAATGCGAATCGCCCCCCTTGTCTTACTCTTTGGCTAACTTGGTCACAGGAACAGGTCCCTGGTCCCTTACCTGTCATTAGGAGTGAATCTCCTATTGGTAGTCCCAATGTAGCAAGTTATACAAGAATTATCTTTCTGTTCTAGTTAAAGTATCTAACAACTTATTCTCTTTATAATCTCACTCTTAGATCTAATGTACCTATCATCATTGGCCTCCTTCAGTCGTAGGACGACTATGGTTCATCTCAGAGCACACTTCCTCATGTGGCTGTGGAGCCCTATTTTGGAGAGACACTCCCGGCCACAGATAGCGCAAGTTAGGGTCCCCTTGGCTTTTGCTTCGGTGGTAGAGGAGCTGGCCGTTTTTCGGTTTGTGCGTTTTTCTTCCTGGGCTGAGACCCAAGTACCTTCACTGTCCATAGCTTTCTTTGTCACTGTCTCTCTCCACCTGTTGCGGTCCAGAGCTATGTCTTCCCAATTGTCAGTATTGATGTTCACTGATTTGAGGTCGCGTTTTATTACATCTATGTAACGGAGATGGGGGCGACCAGTTTTTCTTGTGCCAGTCGCGAGTTGACCATAGAGGATGACTTTCGGGATGCGCTTGTCCTCCATCCGGCGAACATGTCCAAGCCAGCGCAAACGGCGTTGTCTGAGGGCTGTAAAAATGCTGGGAATACCTGATCGCGCAAGGATCTCAGTATTGCACACTTTTTCTTTCCATGTGACATTCAAGATCCTACGGAGACATCTCAAATGGAATGAGTTTAGTTTTCTCTCTTGCTTTGCGTAGGTGGTCCATGATTCACTGCCATATAGCAGTGTGCTCATAACGCATGCCTTGTAGACTTCCATTTTGGTCACCGTGGTTAGCTTATGGTTATCCCAAACTCTTAGTTTGAGTCTAGCGAATGTCGAGGCAGCCTTCCCTATGCGTTTTTTCATCTCCTCTTCTAGGGACAGGTCATCTGTAATTGTGGATCCCAGATAGCAGAATTCGTTTACGGCGTCCAGCTTGTTATCGTCAATGAGGATGGAGGGTGGTGCTGTAGTAGGTGGTCCCATAACATTTGTTTTCTTCGTGCTAATAGTCAAGCCATATTCTTTACAGGCCTGAGAGAAGCGGGACATTAGTGACTGAAGTTCCTCTTGTGTGTGTGCCACTACCGCTGCGTCATCCGCGAATAGCATATCTCTTACGAGGGTGGCTCTGATTTTAGTTTTGGCCCTCAGTCTGGCAATATTTAGGAGTTTGCCATCAAATCTGGAATGGAGATAGATGCCTTCAGTGGATTTGTCAAACGCGTTGTGGATTAGCAGTGAAAATAGTATTCCAAAGAGGGTTGGGGCCAGGACACATCCTTGTTTAACTCCGCTGTTTATACTGAAACTTTCAGAGCTGGCACCGTTGAATTGCACTGTGCCCATCATATTTTGGTGGAAAGATATGATTACATTTAGTAGCTTGGGTGGGCAGCCTATTAACTGTAAAATTTTAAAGAGGCCATCTCTGCTAACTAGATCGAAGGCCTTTGTCAGGTCAATAAACGCAATGTATAAAGGCATCCTTTGTTCTCTGCACTTTTCCTGGAGTTGGCGGATGGAGAAAATCATGTCAATCGTGGATCTCCCTGAGCGGAAGCCGCATTGTGATTCTGGGTGACCCGATCAGCGAGTTTTTGTAGCCTGGGAAGTATCACTCGAGCAAAGACTTTGCCTACAATACTTAAGAGGGAGATTCCCCTGTAATTGTTGCAGTCGCTTCTGTCACCTTTGTTCTTATACAGTGTAATGATTTTAGCATCCCGCAGGTCTTGTGGCACAGCACCTTCTTGCCAACATTTACAAAGCAGTTCGTGTAGAGGTTGGATTAGAGTAGTTTTGCATTGTTTTAGAAGATCTGGGGGGATACCATCGCATCCGGGTGCTTTGCGGGCAGCAATGTTGTCTATGGCTTTGTTGAGCTCTGAAAGGGTGGGTGTTTCATCTAGCTCGTTCATTGTGGGTAGTTGTATGATGGCTTTAAGGGCTGAGTCAGAGACTGAGCTTGTTGTGGCGTAGAGCTCGGAGTAATGTTCCACCCATCTGTGCATTTGTTGGCACTTGTCTGTTATAATTTCCCCAGTGGTTGATTTCAGAGGTGCTGTCTTGTTTTGGGAGGGTCCGAGAGCCTTGTTGATTCCTTCGTACATCCCTCTTATGTTGCCCACTTGGGCTGCGAGCTGAATACTCTCACTGAGCTCTACCCAGTATTCATTGGCACAGATCCTTGCTGTCCTCTGTGCATTGGCTCTAGCTTCTTTCAGGTTTAGCAGGTTGTGTTGGGTAGGTTTTGCCTTGTAAGTAGCGAGTGCATCTCTCTTTGCTCTGATGACAGGTGCTAAAATAACTGCTTTAGAGTCGAACCAATGAGTTTAGTTTTCTCTCTTGCTTTGCGTAGGTGGTCCATGATTCACTGCCATATAGCAGTGTGCTCATAACGCATGCCTTGTAGACTTCCATTTTGGTCACCGTGGTTAGCTTATGGTTATCCCAAACTCTTAGTTTGAGTCTAGCGAATGTCGAGGCAGTCTTACTCTTTGGCTAACTTGGTCACAGGAACAGGTCCCTGGTCCCTTACCTGTCATTAGGAGTGAATCTCCTATTGGTAGTCCCAATGTAGCAAGTTATACAAGAATTATCTTTCTGTTCTAGTTAAAGTATCTAACAACTTATTCTCTTTATAATCTCACTCTTAGATCTAATGTACCTATATACTATTGTTTAGTCCAGGGCCGGTCCTAGCGATTGCGGGGCCCTATGCGAAACTGATTGCGCTGGGCCTAGTCTGGGTGGTAATAAGGATAATAAGTGAAAATTTAGATTTTGTATTACAAAAAAAATCGACTTTGAATTTTATTTATTCTTTACTAAGTACAAAACTGCGATCAAATTAACTGTACTTTTGGAACTTTGCAATCTATGGCATATTTATATGCCAGTGACTATAAAAGTAAAAAAAAAATATAGGAACTTCAGATTAAGGTGAACATTCGCTTGATTATTACATTTTATTACATGAAAGCTGACAATGCCTTTTTTCTATTATAGCGCCTAGGACGGCACCCACAAATGACAATTTTGTATATTTTTCATGAGATTTTTATGAGTTTTCAGGAGATTTTAATAAGTTCAAGAGATTTTGGAATTTATCTAATATATTTTGCAATTTAATAATTACAGCTAGAATTAGCGCGGGGCCTATGAAAGCGCGGGGCCCATTGCGACTGCAAAGGTTGCAGTGTCCTAGGACCGGCCCTGGTTTAGGCCTATATCATTGAGGAGCCTGTGTGGGTGGAACCTTGACGGGCACGGATATCGAAAACGGCTCTTAGGATTTTCCTATAAATTTTATAGCTGATATATATTGTTGGGGAAGAAATACTAGCTCGTTGGCTATAACTGGAAAAATTTGATTTACTTTATTTTATTTTTGTATAACTGTACAAATAAATACATTTCATCGGTATTGAAAAGACTATCGCGTTCTCTAAAAGACTTTCGGGATTTTCTTTAAATGTAAGGTATTATTGATTCAAGAGCTTAATAAATACAAGAAATATCATTTTATCATTTATGTAAATTAAAAATAGTAGTGGACCCAAGACTGTTCCTTGAGGTACACCTGAGTTTACTGTTATTGGTGTTGATTTAGAGCCATTTATTATTACAGTTTGTTCTCTATCATAAAATCTTTAAAACACTTATGCAATGGACCATCATTGCCAAAATATTTTAATTTTTTAAGCAAACTATGGTGGTGAACTTTGTCAAAAGCCTTGGGAAAATCTAGTAAGATAGCATCTATTTGTTCACTATCATCTAAACCTTTTGAAAAGTCATCAATTAGTCCTATTAGTTGTGTTTCACATGATCTATATTTCCAAAAGCCTTGTTGTTATGGGGTGAGGACATTATGTTTGTCTAAGTGGTTTATTATGTTGCTACATTTTATGTGTTCTAGGATTTTACATGTGATGCTGGTAAGTGATACTGGTCTGTAGATTCTTGGGTCAGTTTTTTCTCCTTCTTTAAATGGTGTGTGTGTGTGTGTGTATGTGGGTGACATTAGCTTCTTTCCAGTCCCTTGGTACTCTGCCCTGGTTAAGAGATGCCTGAAAAAGTATTTTGAACACTGATGCTATCTCATTGCTTAGTTCTTTATAAGGGGCAGTAATACTTTTTTTTTAAATAATTGTTTTTCGCTAAGTAATGGAACCATCTCTCTCTCTCTTTCTCTCTCTCTCTCTCTCTCTCCGCCTCCTCGAGCAGAGATTAACTCTGTTTAGCGCGTGCAGAAATGGGATAAATTATGGAAGCCTAAACGATTCGTGCTTTTGAGAGAGAGAGAGAGAGAGAGAGAGAGAGGCACGAGAAAAAATGAAGGTAGAATGGTGTTTAGACGAGCTCAGGTCTACCCGGTAACGTGTTACGTCATTATAAATTAAAAAGATTTTCAAATAACTTTTAAACGGATTACCGGAGAGAACATTTGATGTTGGTGTTTTGTTTTCTCTCCTTTTCAGTTTCTACAAGACAATGAAGGTCAAGGACTCCGTGAACACTAGATAACTAAATGTCTCTATTTTTCTCTCTCTCTTTCTGTCATTTATATGATTAAATATGCGTAGGTATGGGTTTATAAATTTATGTATATATGTTTGTGTGCTTTTAATTACGCTAAGTAATTATGTTTGTATGTATCATGTGTATATGTATATTATTGAATATGTATTTCTGTTTTGTATGTCTGATCATTTTAATACTTGCCGTTTGTTTGTGATGTGTACAATTTGTTAATTTGTTTGTGATGTGTAGATCTTCTAGTTTGTTTATGGTGTGTAGATCTGTTAATTTTGTTTTTGATGTGTATACTTGTTAATTTGTTTGTGATGTGTAGATTTGTTAATGTGTTTTTGATGTGTATACTTGTTAATTTGTTTGTGATGTGTAGATCTGTTAATGTGTTTGTGATGTGTAGATCTGTCCATTTGTTTGAGATGTGTTGATTTGTTAATTTTTTGGTAATGTATAGATTTAATTTTTTTTTAATGAGTAGCTTTGTTAATGCGTTTGCGATGTGTTTATTTGTTAATGTGTTTGTGATGTGTTTATTTGTTAATGTGTTTGTGATGTGTTTATTTGTTAATGTGTTTGTGATGTGTTTATTTGTTAATGTGTTTGTGATGTGTTTATTTGTTAATGTGTTTGTGATGTGTGATGTGCCCACGTCAGCTTATGTCCAGGCATTCATCTCATGATCCAAGAGATAATCCACATGAGATGATCCATTGGCCACATCTATATTCTGTACACCGGATACACCAAAAAGCTGACTATCTTACATTTATCCGCCTTAGATGGAGATCTCTACTAATAAAATTCTTTAATTTCAAAGAAGTCTTTTTTTTTTAGTCATAATAGAATCAAGTTGGATATAATTCAGTTGTAAAAGATGTGAGGAGAGGATAGTATAGTTTAATTTGATTCATTTTGATTTATCTTTCTCTGTATCATTTCTCCTATAAATGAAATTGGCTTGAAGAACTTGTCTTATAAAATGTTATTTAGAACAGGCCAGTGAGGAGAATCTCGTTTACATTGCACGAGAGGCTTTTTTCCCCGCCTCTCCTCTTCTTTGATCTACTGAGCGTGCCACGGGATTGTGTATATCATTCGAATGAATGTCTTCAATATTTATGTAATCTGAACATACCTATGGGGGGGGGGGGGGGGGGAGGGGAAAGAGGAGTGACGCAAGGGACATAACCATTAAAATGTATGCGCTCTGCTAAAACTAGTCTTTCCCTCGACACTGCCCGTGTTGTCTCCCTTTGCACTCCTATCAACAATTGCGGGCGAGGTCTGTTTGTGTTTTGTTGACATAGCAACCGACATGTTTGTTATAGATGAGCGGTAAACTGAACTCAGGGGCGTCACCATAATGGGTCGTCCTACAGAGAACGATGGAGAAAAAAAATGGCATGAGATCTAGTAAATCTGCATTAGTGCAATTTACATAGTTCGACATTGCAACTACAGAGTATAATGCGTATAGAATGCGGCTGATAATAATAATAATAATTATAATAATAAAAGGACTACAATGAATTTTGCTTCTCCTTTAACGAAACTCGACCCTGACAGCGCCAGAGAATTACTACTCGTTCGTTTCTAACATAGTTATAATAATAATATATCAACAGAGGGGATAAAAACAACTGACCTCACAGATACCTTTAACGCCTTTAACCATTCCTAGGAACATTTTTGTTGTCTGTCAGAGGGCGGGTTAGGGCAGACCTGCCACATCACCAGACAATTCCTCAAAAGGAAACTTATAAAGGGACTACAACGAATTTTGTTTCTCTTTAACAAAACTCGCGACCCTCTCGACTCGGCATCTGTTAAGGGGACTACAGTACATGTTTTGAAACTCGAAGCTGGGAGTGCCAGAGAATGGAAATTAATTCATTACCAAATGATAAGGACAATAATTTAATTTAAAAAGCGCTATTAATAAACATAATGTGTGATTCACGGTACTACGATAACATAACAAACATATATGATATACCATATATGTAATTATAAACAAAGTAAGACTGACATATCCACACTATAACTAAACTTAGAAATGTGCAGCTTGCTAAATATTATTAATAAATACATATGTAAATCACTGTATGCTTTTTATGTAGTGATCCGTGACCTCTGGTGGAGAATACTTGGAAAAACATGTTTTACTGGTAGACATATTTTGTGCTCAGAAAATTAATACGAAACAAATTCAAATGGCGTACAACTGAACAGTGGCGTAATTAGGGCGCCAGTTGCAAGGCCTGTTGATGCCACACCACACACTCCACACTCCACACTCCCACAACTCCTAAAGTGTACGTAATTCATATTTACGTAAGAACGTTCAATAGTAAGCGATACAAAACTTACACATAATGTAATCTGTAATGACGGAGGTATATGTTTTATGTAATCAGGGCCGGCCTTAGATAATAGGAGGCTCTAGGCGAACTGAATTTGGTGGCCCCAAATGAAATAGAAAAATTAAGGATAAACCTAGTGTACTCCAACGTATACATTGGGCACGCGTTTCACTATTTCTTCTCTAGTTTGCCTATGCCTAAGTCGGCCCTAATTAATACTAGTTTTGTCGGCTTCCCTCCCCTCTCCACCCTCGGTACGCCACTGCAAGTGCATTAGAAAAGGTTTCTATGAATGCAAGTGGAGGCCCTGAGGTTGAAAATTGTGTGGAGATCCCTAATGCACCTAATAATATTATATTAATATGCTAATAATAAATTTAAAAGCACTTCATATGTGTACAGTTTTTATGCATATTACTTTCTGAGTATTTTGGTTATCTTTTTTACATATGTAGAGCTATTTTTTCTTGTATTTTGGTTATATATATATATATATATATATATAAATATATATATTTTGTGTGTGTGTGTGTGTGTAGTTTTAAATTATTATAAAGTCAAGCCTTGCGACGATATTTATAATTCTTATGAATGAAGTAAAAATAATTTATAGATATCAACTTATTAGAATAGTAACAAAAATTATTGCTTGAATTCATTGTTTAAAATAAATAATAAATGTATCAGATATAAATAATAAAGACAGATAGTCAGAATCAAATACAAAAAAATGGATTATATCATTTGTTCTTCAATATAACTGAGGTCCTGCAAGATTTTTCATGAGAAAAAGAAATAATTACATCATAATATAAATGGTATGGTCATAGATTATAGATGAATGGCGTGATCGCAAATTAGTCACGTGGCCATGGAGATGTTTTGAAGGATATAAGTGTAATCATGGAAATATAGTTATATAGAGTTATTTTGGTTATGCAATAGTGATGTAACCATAGAATAAGAATGTTGAAATGTGACCATTGATGAAATCATAGGCTAAAAGAATGTATTGTTGTCATTACGTTAGTGAACAACTACCCGGAACGTGTGCGTGCTCATTAATAGAATAGTCTGGTTATTGAAAAATAGTGTTGTCATTAATATAATAGTCTGGTTATTAAGCAAATAGTGTTGTCATTAATAGAATAGTCTGGTTATTAAGTAATTTATGATGATGTCATTAATAGAATAGTCTGGTTATTAAGCAAATAGTGTTGTCATTAATAGAATAGTCTGGTTATTAAGTAATTTATGATGATGTCATTAATATAATAGTCTGGTTATTAAGCAAATAGTGTTGTCATTAATAGAATAGTCTGGTTACTAAGCAAATAGTGTTGTCATTAATAGAATAGTCTGGTTATAAAGCAAATAGTGTTGTCATTAATATAATAGTCTGGTTATTAAGCAAATAGTGTTGTCATTAATACAAGTCTGGTTACTAAACAAATGGTGTGGTCGCATTATAATGATGGTACATGTACTACTTACTTCTCGGTCATGGTGACTTTTCTTTGTTGACCTCAACTTGAAGGTCGCTAGAATCTGTTTCCTGGCAAACATTATCTCCCCTTTGTCTTGACTTGTTTAAAATAGTGCGTTGATATGACAGTGTAATCCCATAGTAATCCACAAATGACACCTTTCTACAGATGTTCACGCATAACACACGATGCACATTATCCGAAGAATCAAAAATATAATTTAACTCACTCTTTTAATGTGCAATTAAATGCCCACTAAATAAATTACTTTAATGCAAATTTTGAAAGTAAGAATTAAACATTATTATTGAACCACAATGTGATATTTTTATTCTTTTTTTTAAAATATGCAACATAATTACCACTGCATTGTACAATATTTTTCTGTTGTTGTAGAAATAACTTATACAGTCCAGGGTCAGATGATCCATTAAAATAAGCCACATCTGATTGAATCATTCGCAGCACTATAGCAGACAGGAAATAACTTTGTTATTTCCCTTTTCGTACTCAACGTAGTGCTCCTTTTTTACAAAAAAAAAAAAAGTTCATGCGCACCTTTTTTTTACCTGTCCTTCGGCCTATTTCCTCTACTCCCTAACTCCACCTCTCCTCTTTTCCTACCTCTCTCATCTTATATCCTCCACACACACGCAGACGTGCAACTCCCTACATGTACCTCAAAATTGAGTTGATAAAGCGCAGGTTTTCATTTTTTTTCTTTCTTTTTGAGATCACTTGAAATGAAAAGTTGGAAAGAAAGGTTAGGGTTAATTGAACTGACAAAAGTTGGTGGAACAACTTCTCTCTCTCTCTCTCTATCTCTCTCGGTTTCTTGCTTTCTCCCTTTCTTTCTCCTTCTTCCTCCCCCCCCCCTTTTCTCGATCTCTTTCTCTCTCTGTCTCTTTATGTTTCTTGTTGTGTCTTTATTGCTCCTTTCTCTTTATCTTCTTTATTTCCTCCTCCTCTCTCTCTCTCTCTCTTCCTCTCTCTCTCTCTCTCTCTCTCCTTTTCTCTTTTCCTAACTTTCTTTATCTCTCGTTCTCTCTAGACTCTAGAGGCAATGACTTCTTGTCTAACTGTTCCATTTCATTAGTGTGGACTTTGGCGTTGGGAAAGTGTTGTGCCTTATTTCAGAATGAGTAGCACCATACATCAAGGTCATTCAAGTTAGGGTGTTCCTTATAATATCTATGATTATAAAGAAGAATTAAGTAAATATATATAACAATTTACTTTTTTTATACATTCCATTCTTTAGAAAAATATCACATAAACATAAAGTATTATCTTCTCTTTTTTATTTGTGTTTAATTATTTATTGTATCTCCTGGGTTGTGGCATTGTTGTACAATCATATAACTATATAAGAATTTGAAAGTTTGTCTTAAAACGGGTGTAGGTTAAGTTTGTCTTAAAACGGGTGTAGGTTAAGTTTGTCTTAAAACGGGTGTAGGTTAAGTTTGTCTTAAAACGGGTGTAGGTTAAGTTTGTCTTAAAACGGGTGTAGGTTAAGTTTGTCTTAAAACGGGTGTAGGTTAAGTTTGTCTTAAAACGGGTGTAGGTTAAGTTTGTCTTAAAACGGGTGTAGGTTAAGCTTGTCTTAAAACGGGTGTAGGTTAAGTTTGTCTTAAAACGGGTGTAGGTTAAGTTTGTCTTAAAACGGGTGTAGGTTAAGTTTGTCTTAAAACGGGTGTGGGTTAAGTTTGTCTTAAAACGGGTGTGGGTTAAGCTTGTCTTAAAACGGGTGTGGGTTAAGTTTGTCTTAAAACGGGTGTAGGTTAAGTTTGTCTTAAAACGGGTGTGGGTTAAGTTTGTCTTAAAACGGGTGTGGGTTAAGCTTGTCTTAAAACGGGTGTGGGTTAAGTTTGTCTTAAAACGGGTGTAGGTTAAGTTTGTCTTAAAACGGGTGTAGGTTAAGTTTGTCCACCAACCCGCTGGCCCTTTGCGACTTCATTATGCACTGTGCGCAAACGTTTCCATGGGCCCGGTTAGTACCGCGTCACAGGCCAGATATGGTCCGCGGGCTTTGGACTTCACTTGAGTATGCGTAAGAAAAAGACATCAACAAAAGCAGCCGCCTGACCTATATGAGCAAATGTATAAAATTGTAATTTTAATATTAACATCTAATGGTGACAGGCTATAGGACAGACTGACAACAAAAAACCAGTTGTTGTTTTTTTCTCTATGGGAGTCGCTGAAAAACATTTTGCGGTTGTTGATTAAAATCAGAGAGGTTATGAACACAAATTGTATGCGAATTGTTCTATTTAAAACCCAAGCGATTTAGTGACAATAACTCAGTGAATTGAGCACCGAACAATAAAGGTTTAAAACTAGTTTTAAGAATAAAGCTTTTATTAAGCGTGGTTGTGTTATTTACTTTAATAATAAAGACTATCATCTATATACAAACTCATGGTTCAAGCCTCCAAAGGTTTCATAAGTGAATACGGTAACTACCCAATAGGTTAGGAGTTTGTGAACATTACAGATTATATACTTATCTATTGTTTCTATAGTCTCGTCCTATTCTTCAGGATTGTGATCACTAAAACTCGGACACTAACTAATTCAGCTTATTCCAAGACTTCAGTCAATTACAATTTCTTTCCCTTGTCAGAGATACAAAAAAAAATAATTACCGATAATTAATCAACTAATTGGTTATTTTTTTATATATTGCTTCTTGTGTTCTCTGGTAAAAGAAATAATTGTGCAAACTTTCAGCTTGATCTGAGTTTGGGTGTGGGAGAAATAACGTGTACAACCTTTTTACCAGACAATCAGACAGACAGACAGAGTGAGTTGATATAAGCTTTGTGAATATAAAGTGAAAAAGATCTCACTAATAATAGACTAGATTATAAGCGTTACTACACAGACTCTATAACCTTACGGTCGTCATAGGAGTCTATTAGGCCAATAGTGAAGCAAAACAGAATCCCTTAGCTGAGCTCATTGCATTTGCGGGGATAGAAGAGAGCCCCAAACAACCTTCTCACAATCCAGACACCGCCCCTTAAGAGTCAGTTCTGTGAGAAAACTCGCACGGCCGATGTGGTCAAATAAGGAAATCGGGAGTTTCTCCGGCGTGCTTGGCCTTCGGCCTCGCCTCTAGTTCTCAGATTTCTTGGGATACGCGCCATCGGTAACAGGGATAAAAAATAATATTGGACACCTCCCAAACAGAAAAAAATGTTCAGACTGGCCGAATGAGCGGAGCTTCCATTGGCGTTTCAAGAGTTGACTCTATGACTCTATGACTCTATGACTCTATGACTCTATGACTCTATGACTGACTCTATGACTCTATGACTGACTCTATGACTCTATGACTCTATGACTCTATGACTCTATGACTCTATGACTCTATGACTCTATGACTCTATGACTCTATGACTGACTCTATGACTCTATGACTCTATGACTCTATGACTCTATGACTCTATGACTGACTCTATGACTCTATGACTCTATGACTGACTCTATGACTCTATGACTCTATGACTCTATGACTGACTCTATGACTCTATGACTCTATGACTCTATGACTATCAACTCTCGCGAAAATAACAAATTAGAATGTTTTCCAGTCTCATTTTTTACCAATTCTGTCTTCATGCTTGATACATTGACTGTTACAGTTTGGGAACGCAAGAACGATCATTTAAAGGTAGATCGTACAAAGATTTATTTATACTATTAAACTATAGATCTAAAACTATCTTATATAATTTAAAAAAAATGACCATGAAAGATTTACATTTCTGAAAGATATCTAACATATTGGTAACAGGGGAAAAAGAAACACATCAGGATTGAATACAAAATACAGATAATAAGTACTATTTTTTCATAAATCTCTTTAATAGTCTTCTGTTTCTTTCATTCAATCAAATTGCACTATTTCTATCATTGTACACAACTCAATAACCTCCCCGTGTCAACTGCTGGAGATTAGTTGTCCCGGGATTCCATTGGGGGACAAGGATTATCGCCAGACCAGACATAATGCTTATATCTAGTCCCCACTAAATTTCTAATGAGCTCATTGCTTTGTTGTTTAGCCTCAATCTTGGTTTGATGACAAGGTAACATCTGGAAACCACTACCACTACCACTACCACTACTACTACCGTTCTGTCAACTTGTAGACGTTTCTCTACTCGTGATGTATTACAAAGAGGTCATATTAATTAAGTTCCTTTGAACCGTTCAGCCTGTATGCAATGGCGCAGAACACATGACTTATACACAGCGTGAGGATAACTGAGTGATGTACACGAACAATTTTTTTGCGTTGATTAGTCCAGCTTTGGGTATACACTGTTGGACATAAAAACATTTACAATAGGAATTCACGCTGATCTGTCAGCTGGTAAACGCACCAACAAAAACATGTAGCATTATGTTTCTCGGAATATTTGGGCGAAAGACAGTTCATTTTGTTCATTTGTCATGTAAGACTCTTTTGTACGTATATGTGTTTACACATGAGAACAATAGACAACCTAATGATCATTAAATTTGAACAAGTTCTGAGCAATGTTAACCTTAATTGTTGTGAAAACATGGAACTTACGGGTTTGTCTTGTTATGTGTTTTACGATTGAATATAGATCTTGATCCTATTGTTTTCACTAATGTCTAAATGAAGATAATTTCGGATGTAAAAGTTTTGGTCCTTACAATGAACAATGGAAATGATTATGAACTATAAACAACTTCTCGATAATGTTTGACAGTATTGCACAGTGTGGACACGGATCTGTTAACATGTTTGTGTCTTGTGCGGTAGTTTAATTGTTTGAGATTAAAGCTGAATTAAAAAATAATCAAGAAAAGAAAACAATAAATAATGGGAAAAAAAAGAAAAAAATGTGTCTATTGGTAATAATAGGTGATAAGATAATAATCTATATGTAAATCCTCTTCATTGCTCAAGAGTTTGGACACCAAGTAATGGCAAGATCACTATTTTATTTCTGCAAGTCGGACGGACTAAAGTTACCCCATTTTATCTTTAGAGGCGAAAAAAAAAGAACAAGTAGTATTAACCCGTCACTAAATAGCAGTACTGGACTTAACCATTGTGACCAAGAAATCATGGAAAGAGATAAGTAATCTACTCTGTATTCATCCGTCAATAAATAGCAGGGCCGGACTTAACCATTGTGGGGCCCTATGCGATACGGATTTTGCGGAGCCAAGTTTGAGTAGGGATACGGATAATAAGTGAAAATTAAGAGTTTGTATTACAAAATGAATTCGTCTTTGCTTTTTATTCATTCTTTACTACGTACAGAATTACTGTACGAGCCTTGCGGTATTTCCCGAGGATACGCAGCCCCACCTGTGACACACTTATTTTGCCACATCCATAACCATTTGTCCGCCGGTGGTCGATTTAGATTTTCTTTTCGCCGTCTACATCTGGTTAAATAGTTAATTAATTAATTAGTTAATTTTTCGAATTGATTCTTCTGTTGTCTGGTAAAAGAAATAATTGTGCAAAATGTCCGCTTTATCCGTGATTGGGGTGTGGGAGAAATAACGTATACAAACTTTTTACCAGACAGACAAACAGAAACAGTGAGTGCATATGAGCTTTGTAAAAAAAAAAATAAGCTCATCTGTAAAAAAATAATGAACTATTCAATAAAAAAAAATAATTTGCAAAACCTTTGTTGGAATGTACCTTGGGTACTTTTTTTTTTTTCGCCAAATTTAAACCATTGAAACAAACAAAGAAGGAGGAGATCTGTGCAAATGTTTACCGTGATCGTTTTTTAAATGCATTTGGTTAAAATTGTACGACTTGAATGTCAACTGTTGGGCTCAAAGCCTCCTTTAGATAATTAATAAACAACTGTGTCAGCAAAGTGCTTTTAAAAATAGATGGTTTTAATTTGTGGTTTTCTAATGTTAGTTTCAAACTTTTAGCGACGAATACTTCTCTACACAAAGTATGAATGGGGACCTACTCAGCTAATACCACTACATCAGCCAAGTACTATTTCTTTCCCTTGTTTAATACCAAGCAAAAGATGTAATTACGAACAGTTAATTTAACTAACTGGTGTTGTTGTTTTTTATTATTATTATTGATTCTTGTTTCTTGTCAGGTAAATGAAATTGTGCAAAATTTCAACTTGATCCGAGATTGGGTGTGGGAGAAATAACGTGTACAAACATTTTTACCAGACAGACAGACAGACAGAGTGCACTGATATAAGCTTTTTAAATACTTACAGAAAAGTAAATTATATAATATAATATATATAAATAATATATTATAAATTTATTTTAAAGAAAAGCAAGAATTTTATAATGTTATTACTATTATATTAAGCATTTCCTAGTTTCCAGGCGGTGTTGAAAGTTTGCACCATGAACCTTGCGTCACAAATGAGTCAGACTCAAAGTCAACTGTAATCAAAGCTCTCTATTTCCTACTGTTCACAAAGACGTTCTTCCAGTTATTTCAAGTTGCACAAGTTCAGATCTATTACCGCCTAAAGTGTTTTTGTTGTCTACCAGCAGTTTGGTGCTACAAGTCAATGACCGTCTGCAACGTGTACACTTTACCCTTCAACTTACACGACTTATAAAACAACGCAAGCAGACGGACCGGAAGATCTGGGAGACCGTCAACTCCAGAGTCTCCTTTATCTTGGCCACCATGTATGTCATATTTTATCTAAATCAATGCTGCAAAACATCTAGATCTTTAATATCGAACTCACTATCTCGCCACTTTGCACTACTTACTGAAACATTTTCTAATGACCACACTGGTAGAGCTGCAGTGATATATGGCGCTGGGATTTTCATGTTATTATCACTCCAACTTTCAAACAAGCGTCAGACATATATATAAAAAATATTTTAAATAAAATAATTTAAAAAAATGTGTTCCCATGCCGGGAATCGAACCCGGGCCGCCTGGGTGAAAGCCAGAAATCCTAACCACTAGACCACATGGGAGTCATACTCTGTTACAGTTAGAAAACGTGCCGTCCGTTAGTGTGTTGTGACTTAACTTTAGCCTAAAGTTTGTTCAACTATTTGTTTATATTTTACAGCGATGAAACAAAGTTTCAATGGATCTCATTCACCAATCGTAAACAAACAACATTTAGCCACGTGGTGCTTAATCTCTTCTAAGTTCTATACAATTTACGCAATCCATAAAGGCTGTCACGTGATACGTTTTTTTTCATTGTTTTATCAATGTTGTCACGTGGCTAAATGTTGTTTGTTTTCAATTGGTGAATGAGGTCCATTCTCTAACTTCTCTATCAGTCCCCCCCACCCTACCCCACCCGCGGTTACACATTTGAAAAGCAGTCTTTAAAAATTGGTAAGAACTTCGTATAAGGCTTTTTTTTTTTAATTAATTTATATGAAAGCTTTGATGTCGGCTGAGAGACAGCTGATGTGAATAAATTGTTTAAAAATATTTGTTTCAAATCTTTTCTCCTTCTCAAATTGTCCGATAAATTTCATTCGTATAAGTTGAGCGAAGCTTACCTTTGCCATCCACTTAACTCACTCATGCCGCACGTGTAGCGTCATTTTAATTTCTCACTTTCGCCTTACAGGCTCACCCATATCCATCACATTGAAATATGTCTGCTCACTTCTGTCACAGTAATCTACGGCCCGGTAGCTTATTCCGGTAAGTGACGCGATGCAGTCCGTCCACACAAAACTCTTTCACCGGCTTAGTTCTAAGACGTGGTCTATCACATGCGGTGCGGTCTATATAATATAACATGACAAAGCATAACATAACATGACCTAACATCACATAATAATAAATCGTGGTATAACACTCACTTAAGACGTGGTCTAACACTAACATAAGACGTGGTCTAACACTAACTTAAGACATGTTCTAACACTAACTAAGACGTGGTCTAACACTAACTTAAGACATGTTCTAACACTAACTTAATACATGTTCTAACACTAACTTAAGACGTGGTCTAACACTAACTTAAGACGAGGTCTAACACTAACTTAAGACGTTGTCTAACACTAACTTAAGACGTGGTCTAACACTAACTTAAGACGAGGTCTAACACTAACATAAGACGTGGTCTAACACTAACTTAAGACATGTTCTCACACTAACATAAGACGTGGTCTTACACTCACTCAAGACGTGGTCTAAGACTAACTTAAGACGTGGTCTAACACTAACTTAAGACGAGGTCTAACACTAACTTAAGACGTGGTATCTAACACTAACTTAAGACGTGGTCTAACACTAACTTAAGACGTGGTCTAACACTAACTTAAGACGTGGTATCTAACACTAACTTAAGACGTGGTCTAACACTAACTTAAGACGTGGTATCTAACACTCACTTAAGACGAGGTCTAACACTAACTTAAGACGTGGTATCTAACACTAACTTAAGACGTGGTATCTAACACTAACTTAAGACCTGGTCACACTAACTTACGACGTCGTCACACTAACTTAAGACGAAGTCTAACACTAACTTAAGACGAAGTCTAACACTAACTTAAGACGAGGTCTAACACTCACTTAAGACGAGGTCTAACACTAACTTAAGACGAGGTCTAACACTAACTTAAGACGAAGTCTAACACTCACTTAAGACGAAGTCTAACACTAACTTAAGACGAGGTCTAACACTCACTTAAGACAAGGTCTAACACTAACTTAAGACGAGGTCTAACACTAACTTAAGACATGTTCTAACACTAACTTAAGACGAGGTCTAACACTCACTTAAGACGTGGTCTAAAATTAACTTAAGATGTGGCATCTAACACTAACTTAAGACGTGGTCTAACACTAACTTAAGACGAGGTCTAACACTCACTTAAGACGAGGTCTAACACTCACTTAAGACGAGGTCTAACACTCACTTAAGACGAGGTCTAACACTCACTTAAGACGTGGTCTAAGACTAACTTAAAACGTGGTATCTAACACTCAGTTAAGACGAGGTCTAACACTAACTTAAGACGTTGTATCTAACACTATCTTAAGACGTGATATCTAACACTAACTTAAGACGTTGTCTAACACTAACTTAAGACGTGGTCTAACACTAACTAAGACGTGGTATCTAACACTAACTTAAGACGTGGTCTAACACTAACTTAAGACGTGGTATCTAACACTAACTTAAGACGTGGTCTAACACTAACTTAAGACGTGGTCTAACACTAACTTAAGACGTGGTCTAACACTTACTTAAGACGTGGTCTAAGACTAACTTAAGACGTGGTCTAACACTAACTTAAGACGTGGTCTAACACTAACTTAAGACGAGGTCTAACACTAACTTAAGACGTGGTATCTAACACTAACTTTAGAACTGGTCACACTAACTTACGACGTGGTCACACTAACTTAAGAAGTGGTCACTTTAAATTCAGACGTGGTCTAAGACTAATATATGGAGTGGTCACTAACAAACGGCGCGGTCTAACACCCAAATAAGGCGCGGTCTAACACATAAGTCGTGGTCTATCTGCATTCTTAAGATGGAAACTTCCACTCATTAAGGCGTACTTGTAAAAACCAATAGTTTCTATGTATTTATCTAAAGCATAGAGTCAGTCCAAAACTAAATTCTAGTTCTAGCGTGAACGTCCTTTCAATATTTGTCTTACTGTGACAGCATTACATTCACGTGAGCTACTCAATACTTCTGTATTGACTATTGTTCGGGCCTTATGACAGCCTCGCTATAGAAAACAGCGTGAATATTAAAAAAATATTCCCATGCCGGGAATCGAACCCGGGCCGCCTGGGTGAAAGCCAGAAATCCTAACCACTAGACCACATGGGAGTCATATACATGCGTGTCAGAAAACGTGCCACCGTTAGTGTGTCGTGACTGAATGCGCCGGCTAAGCTTAAGCCTAAACTAAGTTAGTTCAACTAGTTATTCCGTCTTTGTTATAGTAATGAAACAAATTTTAAATTCTCTAAATGTACTATAAGCCCCCCCCCCCTCCCCGTTACAAACACATATAGTCTTTCTATTTTAAAAGGTGGAAAGAACTTATAAGACTATTTTAGATTTAATTCATGCACAAGCTTTGAGGTAGGTAGAACGTGAGAAACAGCTGATGTGAGCAGCTTTTTATTATTTGTTTCAAATCTTTTCAGCTTTTTATTTATTTATTTGTTTCAAATCTTTTCAGCTTTTTATTTATTTATTTGTTTCAAATCTTTTCAGCTTTTTATTTATTTATTTGTTTCAAATCTTTTCAGCTTTTTATTTATTTATTTGTTTCAAATCTTTTCAGCTTTTTATTTATTTATTTGTTTCAAATCTTTTCTCCTTCTCAAATTCTCCGATGAGTTTCATTCGTATAAAAAGTCGAACAAGGCTTGCCTCTACCATCCACTAAACTTACTTATACCGCACGTGCAGCGTCATTTTAATTTCTCACTTTCACCTTACAGGCTCACCCACATCCACCACATTGAAATATGTCTGCTCACTGCTGTCGCTGTCAAACGGTGATTCATAATCTACGGCCAGGTAGCCTATTCCGTTAAGTGACGCAGTCCGTCCAAACGAAACTCGTTCGCCGGCTTAGTTCTAAGACGTGGTTTATCAAATAAGGCGCGGTCTCTATAACATAACATAACATAACATAACAACATAACATAACATAACATAAATAGAGCACATTGAAAATATCATTTTTATTATTAAATGTAAAAAAAATGACAATCGATTTTCGTAGGGAAAAGAAAGAAAATGATATTGTTTCTATAGCTGGAGAGACTATTGAAATAGTGCAAACTTTTAAATACCTTGGTACTATCTTTGACAATAAATTAAATGTGTTACTGCAAATGCTGATTATAGCAACGAAAAAGGACAGCAAAGATTACGATTACAAAGAAAACTGTTCTCGTTTAATGTTAGCGAAAAGGCCTTGGCTATGTTTTATCACGCTCACATTTGCAATATTTTAAGTTTTAATATCACTGCCTGGTATGGCAATCTAAACATTAAAAATAAAAATAAACTTCATAGAAACCTAAATGCTACAGGTAAAGTCATGGGCAGCTGTTTGAGACAAACATCCGTAAAAAAGCTAAAAAGAATCTAGAAATAAAAAATCACCCTTTGGGTACAAGATACAAGACACCAATAGCAAAGACAAACAAATACAAAAACTCTTTTGTTCCCTTGGCAATCTAATCATTAAATAAATCTGATATAAACTTTTCCTATGTTAATTATGAGTGAGTCTGGTGTGAATGTACATTTGTTTGTTTTTTTATAGTTATAATGTTTTGTTTGGTGTAATGCACAAATTGTAACACAAATTTCCTTATGAATAATAAAGATTATTATTATTATTATTGCTAGAAAAGAACGAGTATTCATTCTCTGGTGCAGCCAGGGTCGAGTTTCGATAAATGGAAACAAAATTCATCATAGTCCCTTTATCAGTTTCCACTAATGAATTTTCTGGTGATGTGGCAGGTCTGCAGCAGTACCGCCCTCTGACAGGCAACGAGGATTTTCCTTGGAATGGCAAGGGCCTTGAAGGTATCTGTGAGGACAGTTGTTATTATCCCCTCGGTTGATATGACAATGGGGTAAATTGTTATTGTTGTTTTAGATAACTTCCATAAACGCTTAATCTCCAAGTCTAGGTCCCGATATTTTCTTCGTTTTTCCAACTCAGTTTTTCTTAAATTATGAGATAGTGGCACGGCGATGTCAATAATGGTAGCGGCTTTTTCTTTTTTTATCGATGAGCAGCAGATCAGGGCGATTAAAATCTACCGTTTCGTCGGTCAAAATAGGCCTATCCCAGTACAGCAGATGATTTGATTGTAATATTATGTAATAATAATTATTATTATTATTACTTGTGGCCTAACACTAACATCAGACTTGGTTTAACACTCACATAAATCTTGGTCCGACACTCACATAATGCGTTGTCTATTAAATAAGCCATGGTCTAACACTCACAGAACTTGTAGCCTATCCCATAATTCGTGGATAACATTTACATAAGGCGTGGTCTAACACTTATTTGAGGCGTGGTCTAACACTTATTTGAGGCGTGGTCTAACACTTATTTGAGGCGTGGTCTAACACTTATTTAAGGCGTGGTCTACCACTTATTTAAGGCGTGGTCTAACACTTATTTAAGGCGTGGTCTAACACTTATTTAAAGCGTGGTCCAACACTTATTTAAGGCGTGGTCTAACAATTTAAGTCGTGATCTTTTTGTATTCTTAAAATGGAAATTTCCAAAAATTAAGAATAGCTGTTTAGAAACCACAGAAGCGTTCTTTTAGGGCACTTGCATACATAAATGGTTTCTATGTATTTATGTAGTTAAAAGGCATAGTGATAGAGTCAGTCCAAATTGAATTCTAGCTCTAGCAGAAACGTTTTTTAATTTATTATTTATTTTTTGCTTATAGACAACTGCAGTGTTTCCCAATTTGGGGTACGGGAAGACTTTGGAGGGGGTACGCGTCCAGCCTCGTTAACTATGCTAATTTTTTAAAATACCTATTTATTATGTGCTGTTAATAAATTAAAGTGTGGTGGGGGTGTCGAGGGGTACTCAGCATTAAACAAAAATATAAATGGAGTACATGTAGGTAAAAAATTTGGGAAACCCTGGCCTACTGTGACAGTATAAATAAACTTGAGCTACTCAATACTTCTGTGTTGACTATTGTTCTGGCCTCATGACAGCCTCGTAATAGATACAGGTGAATCATCGTTCTCTGCTATAAAGTGACTAAATCTGAATCTAGTGTGGCAAAAAAAAAAAAAAACATCAGCCAAACTTAGTATTCAAATGGTTAAAGGGAGGTAATTCATATTAAAATAAATGTAATTTTATAGTTTGATTGGCTCCCTTTTTTCCCGCACGAGATGTCCTCTCTCCTATATTCCTTACTCTCAGACTCTGTCGTGCTATTGCACGTTATAACAAGATATATCTTACATAAGAGAATTTAAAAAAAATAAATTTACCTTTTAGTAAGTTAAATAATCCTATAGATTTATCAGGCTTGACGCTTGGGAAGGGACAACCAACGGAAGTTCAGGACAAGCACAACGACCAACCGCCTTTACTTTCCCCAACTAAAGTCAGGGACCCGTTAGAGTGTGGACCCAACTAAAGTCAGGGACCCGTTAGAGTGTGGACCCAACTAAAGTCAGGGACCCGTTAGAGTGTGGACCCAACTAAAGTCAGGGACCCGTTAGAGTGTGGACCCAACTAAAGTCAGGGACCCTGTTAGAGTGTGGACCCAACTAAAGTCAGGGACCCGTTAGAGTGTGGACCCAACTAAAGTCAGGGACCCGTTAGAGTGTGGACCCAACTAAAGTCAGGGACCCGTCAGAGTGTGGACCCAACTAAAGTCAGGGACCCGTAAGAGTGTGGACCCAACTAAAGTCAGGGACCCGTTAGAGTGTGGACCCAACTAAAGTCAGGGACCCGTTAGAGTGTGGACCCAACTAAAGTCAGGGACACGTTAGAGTGTGGACCCAACTAAAGTCAGGGACCCGTTAGAGTGTGGACCCAACTAAAGTCAAGGACCCGTCAGAGTGTGGACCCAACTAAAGTCAGGGACCCGTTAGAGTGTGGACCCAACTAAAGTCAGGGACCCGTTAGAGTGTGGACCCAACTAAAGTCAGGGACCCGTTAGAGTGTGGACCCAACTAAAGTCAGGGACCTGTTAGAGTGTGGACCCAACTAAAGCCAGGGACCCGTTAGAGTGTGGACCCAACTAAAGTCAGGGACCCGTTAGAGTGTGGACCCAACTAAAGTCAGGGACCTGTTAGAGTGTGGACCAACTAAAGTCAGGGACCCGTTAGAGTGTGGACCCAACTAAAGTCAGGGACCCGTTAGAGTGTGGACCAAACTAAAGTCAGGGACCCGTTAGAGTGGACTCAGGGGCACACACACAAAATATCACGAAGCTCAAAATTCCAGTCTTCACCGAGATTCGAACCCAGGACCCCTGGTTCTGAAGAAAACGCATAACCCCTCAGCCACCGCGCCCCCACATATCGCAAGTTTTCAGTAAACTATTTTTAAAGTAGATTAAACAACATTTTATTCATTTTCCTTACTAACAAACCAGGACTAGTGATATATTTTAATATTACCCCTGGACTACCTGTCGGTAAAATAGAATATCAAATAAAATAATCAATGGGGGGAAATATACATTTCCTCTGGAAAAAAACCCAATCTCAGTCAATTACACCAAGCTGCATCAAAAGTCCATCTGTTGTTTCTTACATTCAATGAAGTCTAGTCGGGAATCGGTGCCTACGAGGGCGCCATTATCCCGTTGATTGTAAGAAAGGATTTTATCCAACAACCAGGTCTGGACATGGAATTCCCCATCCCGCGTATGTCCGAGGTCCTCCAGCGGTAGTGACCATTGTGATTGACTGGGCCTAGTCGACCATGCCGCGTACATAGCGCGCCGCCCCCGGTCCTGGGTCCACTCGCTACAAGTGGCCGAGAGCAGCACTTACTATGGGGAACTTGTCTCATATTCCTATACTGTAACCTTCACTGTTCCGTGCAGGAACCGCTACTCCAGCTAACGGGATACTGATGACGTGCGTGGCGTGGCAGACTTTTTGGACTGGGGTGTGGGCTATTTGTTCCATCCCTACCCCGAGTGAGATAAAAAAAAAAAAGCTCATCCAGGAAATCCCGCAAGGGCCTGGTTCGCTACTCGTACTTAGCATATCTAGTTCCACTACTAGACGTTTCCGCCGGAGGCGCCACGCTGAGGCGACGGGTAGCTGGAATCCTCCGGGTTGTTTCTTACAGAAACGGAAACAAACGATTGATAAGATCTAATAGTACAGTATAATCTCAAACAAACGATTGATAAGATCTAATAGTACAGTATAATCTCAAACAAACGATTGATAAGATCTAATAGTACAGTATAATCTCAAACAAACGATTGATAAGATCTAATAGTACAGTATAACCTCAAACAAACGATTGATAAGATCTAATAGTACAGTATAACCTCAAACAAACGATTGATAAGATCTAATAGTACAGTATAATCTCAAACAAACGATTGATAAGATCTAATAGTACAGTATAATCTCAACACAAACGATTGATAAGATCTAATAGTACAGTATAATCTCAACACAAACGATTGATAAGATCTAATAGTACAGTATAATCTCAAACAAACGATTGATAAGATCTAATAGTACAGTATAATCTCAACACAAACGATTGATAAGATCTAATAGTACAGTATAATCTTAAACAAACGATTGATAAGATCTAATAGTACAGTATAATCTCAAACAAACGATTGATAAGATCTAATAGTACAGTATAATCTCAAACAAACGATTGATAAGATCTAATAGTACAGTATAATCTCAAACAAACGATTGATAAGATCTAATAGTACAGTATAATCTCAAACAAACGATTGATAAGATCTAATAGTACAGTATAATCTCAAACAAACGATTGATAAGATCTAATAGTACAGTATAATCTCAAACAAACGATTGATAAGATCTAATAATACAGTATAATCTCAAACAAACGATTGATAAGATCTAATAGTACAGTATAATCTCAACACAAACGATTGATAAGATCTAATAGTACAGTATAATCTCAAACAAACGATTGATAAGATCTAATAGTACAGTATAATCTCAACACAAACGATTGATAAGATCTAATAGTACAGTATAATCTCAACACAAACGATTGATAAGATCTAATAGTACAGTATAATCTCAAACAAACGATTGATAAGATCTAATAGTACAGTATAATCTCAACACAAACGATTGATAAGATCTAATAGTACAGTATAATCTTAAACAAACGATTGATAAGATCTAATAGTACAGTATAATCTCAAACAAACGATTGATAAGATCTAATAGTACAGTATAATCTCAAACAAACGATTGATAAGATCTAATAGTACAGTATAATCTCAAACAAACGATTGATAAGATCTAATAGTACAGTATAATCTCAAACAAACGATTGATAAGATCTAATAGTACAGTATAATCTCAAACAAACGATTGATAAGATCTAATAGTACAGTATAATCTCAAACAAACGATTGATAAGATCTAATAATACAGTATAATCTCAAACAAACGATTGATAAGATCTAATAGTACAGTATAATCTCAACACAAACGATTGATAAGATCTAATAGTACAGTATAATCTCAAACAAACGATTGATAAGATCTAATAGTACAGTATAATCTCAAACAAACGATTGATAAGATCTAATAGTACAGTATAATCTCAAACATTCTGTAGACAGTTATGACATCAACTTGTTTACAGACCGATTTTCTCAATCCTCTTCCCTCCCTGTACAAGGTCTCTCCAGGGATGCCCTACAGCAGGGGTTCTCAACCTGTGAGTCGCGACCCCTTTGGGGGTCGATTAACAATTTGCCAGGGGTCGCCAAAGACCATTGAAAAAATGGATTGTTATTGTCTATTCTTCAATTGCTTTGTGTGTGCGGGGGGGGGGGGGGGTCGCGGCTGAGTGAAGGATTGTAAAAAGGGGTCGCCGCGCATAAATGGTTGAGAACCGCTGCCCTACAGTATGCTAGTGTAGTAGCCTTGTACTTAGTTCAAGTATAAATAAAGAGCCATCTATGAATCGCGCGAGAGAAAAGAAATAGGAAAAGACGAGATTTCACGCGCTGTCTGTGGTACTTCATTCTGTATTGTCTAACTGCATGATCAATTGAATAGGGGGAAAAAAAAAGGGGGGGGGGTCTCAATGAGGAGATATTTCTTTAAGAAAAAAAAAAGATTACCTAAAGGAGAACTCCACCCTTAAAACAATATCTATCAATAATGTACACGTTACTTCACTTATTCGATGTCAAACAAAATAATTAATTACCATTAATTAATTGAGTAATTGATTAATTGCGTGAGGGAGAAATAGCCTTAACAATTATTTAAGTGGACTAAACCCAACAAATTTAGCCATATTTGTGAATACTGAGGGATTAGTTTCCCTTGTTGGTATCAAACAAAATAATTAATTACCAGCAATTAATTGTCTCATCGGTTACTTATTTACATAGATTATCTATGCCCATAAATAATTGTGCGAAGGTTCAACTTGATCCGAGAATGGATGTGGGAGAAATAACGTGCACACACTTTCTACCAGACAGAAGAACAGACAATTGAGTATAACCTTTGTAAAAAAAAGTGTGTGTTAAATTACTCCTAAATTAAATCCTACTCGAGAAATACTCTAGCACTTTTAAAACACAAAGAACATAAGCTCTTCTTCGTCCTCATCTTTAAGTTAAAGGGTTCAGCTCAATAGGCCTCTAATCCTAGATCTTTGATTGGTTTCCATGTCAGGCCGTTTCCATGTAGTTTTTTCTTCTATCAGAGGGTTTCGTAGGCCAGTGCCTTGTTCGGGCCTCTCGATGGAGAGAATGCAGCTTTGAATTACCTGATCAGGATATTTTGATTTTTTTTTTTTGGGTGGTGCTCCACAAGGGCAGCTTTTGCTAGTCCCAGTTTTTAGCTTCAGGAACATATGTTGTCTCATTCTGTTGTGTCTGGTTATAAGACGAAGTATTATATGCTGGTTGTGTTTGGAAAAGCTCGTAAAAGGCATCGCTATTCTTGCAGTTTGGGTGAGAGCTGGTCCCTTTCTCGTTTAATCTTTTCTCTATCATTTGTAACATGAATGAACTGGTGACTTCTAATTAACACATTGACAACATGTCTTTCTTAGCTAGGCTCACAAATCCCCCCCCCCTTTTTTTAAAATAACATTTACCCTATCTCCTTCAAAGAAATCACCCAAAGGAATTTTATAGCACAAAAGAGTGTTTTAATTAATTTGCCAATGTTCGCAACATTTACGATCAAAACCTGAGAAAAAATAAAATACAATTCATCTAAAATTAAAGTTGTTTTTTCTCTGTTTTCGTCGTCCATTGTTTCCCGCCTTATTCGTCTACTGGCCTACCACCCCCACAGCTCCTGTCCTCTCCTTTAATAGGCCAGTGTCCTTGCCACTAGAGTTCTAAACGAACGAAATTGTTGTAGTATGATTGAAAACATGGTCGATTGTTACAATCTAGAGTAGGCCTATATCATCATAATGTCCACTAATTAAGAACTTGGCCAGTATCCACTTAAATATGATATAACAAGAATATCTTGAATAATGCTTTCGTTATGCGTAATTGTTACACGTCCGTCTCGCGCCAGGGGTCGTCTGCGTTAGATTAAATCAGGAGAAGAAAGAGACTCATGGAATGTGTGTACATTATTGGTCTTTTTGGCGAATCTTTCACCTTGACATATCTTCCAGTGCTCGTTCCGGGGCCCCGAACGTCAATTACAAGTAAGCACCACCTGGTGGGCAATCACGACTCTTCATTACATCACTTGGATCATTTTCCCGCCTTTTTGTTTCCACACCGTGGTCACTTGAAGTACTCAATAGACCCGCTGATTTGATAACGGTCAGCTAAGCCCTTGGGGGGGAAAGAGAAAGAGAAGGGGACGTCATGTTTACCCAAGCGTGCCGAGCGATCCACTTCAACCAAAAGTCAAGAGGCCGTGATTGTGGTATGTTGAAAACAAAAAAGGGTAGACTACTCCGCTAAAAGTCAATAAAGTTCCGTAACCACTGTCTCACTCATGGAACAGGTCGAGATGATAATAGAAATGTGTTTAATCACTGTTGACTTTTCTCCTACAAATGTATCAACAATTAAAAAATTGTATATATCTATCCCTCCAATGAATACAATATCTGATGTGTATTTAGCTTTATGTCTGTACAGATATTTAAATGATTATTATTTATAAATGTATAAAGTTAATTTAATTGGTGCTGAGACAAGTGCTAGGATCAAAGCTTACTGAGACAAGTGCTAGGATCAAAGCTTACCGAGACAAGTGCTAGGATCAAAGCTTACTGAGACAAGTGCTAGGATCAAAGCTTACTGAGACAAGTGCTAGGATCAAAGCTTACTGAGACAAGTGATAGGATCAAAGCTTACTGGGACAAGTGCTAGGATCAAAGCTTACTAAGACAAGTGCTAGGATCAAAGCTAAACTGAGACAAGTGCTAGGATCAAAGCTTACTGAGACAAGTGATAGGATCAAAGCTTACTGAGACAAGTGCTAGGATCAAAGCTTACCGAGACAAGTGCTAGGATCAAAGCTTACTGAGACAAGTGATAGGATCAAAGCTTACTGAGACAAGTGCTAGGATCAAAGCTTACTGAGACAAGTGCTAGGATCAAAGCTTACTGAGACAAGTGCTAGGATCAAAGCTTACTGAGACACGTGCTAGGATCAAAGCTTACTGAGACAAGTGCTAGGATCAAATCTAAACTGAGACAAGTGCTAGGATCAAAGCTTACTGAGACAAGTGCTAGGATCAAAGCTTACTGAGACAAGTGCTAGGATTAAATCTTACTGAGACAAGTGCTAGGATCAAAGCTAAACTGAGACAAGTGCTAGGATCAAAGCTAAACTGAGACAAGTGCTGGGATCAAAGCTTACTGAGACAAGTGCTAGGATCAAAGCTAAACTGAGACAAGTGCTAGGATCAAAGCTTACTGAGACAAGTGCTAGGATCAAAGCTAAACTGAGAAAGCTAAAAGTAAAAGATCACGCTAAACAAAAACAATTGGTCAAAAACTATTTCTAATCACAAAGATTTATTCTGGTTAGTCTAGATCTATTACACATTTAATTACTGATCAAAACTAATTGATACAATTACACTTCATATTTAATATATGCTTTTTTAAAAAAAGTATTTTGTTTATAATTTTCTTGATTCATGTTCTATTGGGTTTGCTCTTTCATTTATGAGGTATTATTGAACATCCAATACTCTGAGTTTATTAGAATGTTAACGTTGGTTTTTTTTTTAGCTCTACAATTAACTCATACTTTCGTTGAGTTCGTCATGTCGTCTGCTCCATATATCGCAAGCTTTGAAAGGGATTGAATATGTTGTTTTAATGCCTTTTTTTTTTCTGTTTCTATTAGGTGTGATAATATCTTCTTTTCTCTTTTGCAGAGTAATGTTATATTAACGCAATGTGTAACTAGTCTATATAGTTTGTATTAAGGGGCGTGGTGGTTAAGTGGTTAAGCGCTCGGATTCAGAGCCTGGGGTCCTGGGTTCGAATCTCGGTGATTTTGAATTTCGGGATTTTTTAGGGCTCCCCTGAGTCCACCCAACTCTAATGGGTACCTGACTTTGGCTAGGGAAAGTAAAGGCGGTTGGTCGTTGTGCTGGCCATGACACCTTGCTCGTTAACCCTAGGCCAAAGAAACAGATGACCTTAACATCATCTGCCCCATAGATCGCAAGGTCTGAAAGGTAAACTTTACTCTTTTTTTTTTACTATTGTTTGTATTCATACGCAACTGGAACGAATAGTGCACTTTGGTGAATATTATAAAATATCGTAAATTTTTAAACGAACTGTAATGTCTTCTGGTTATACTTATATTGCGTTCTGTTTGTATGTTATCAAAATACTTGTCACCTGGCACTGGTCTAAACCAATAAAAGCGCTTAAATATAAGCAGCGGGAAGAAGACCTATCCGGGTAACAGATCTACAAGTACTTGAACCATCAACACTTCACATGTCACAGTGGCATGTTGAAAAGAAGCCTCTGAATGAAACTAGAATAGTTCGTATTGTCCAGATAACCCCCGACACTTGATCCTGGGACCGTATTCTCGTGGACCACTTAAGTGAGCCTCGATCAGTACTTTAGTGTACCTATACTTTACACAACAACTGGTCCTGGGGGAGAACCACTTCACTGTGACTGACCGTGAAAGTGAAGAGAGGGTTGAGAGGGGGGAGGGGTAGTAGGGGATCTCTTCGTGGTCTCATTGTTGGTCATTTAACACCAGGTTGTAGTAGCCAAACATAAGACGTACACAATACAAAAATATACACTTGACCCGTGTCACTACCTAACTGACCACTGGGCATTGTTTTCTATTGCCAAAGCTCTTCGCAGAAGAAATATAATAAATATGCCAGTGGTCAGTCGGTCAATTCTTATTGGCGCCAATTTTATAGAGAACCTCAAGTAATTAAGGCAATTCAACAGAATCTCCAGGCTGAAATTCAAGCCTTGTATTGCTGTAGAGTTCAGGCATTTAGAGAACATATAATGAAATAAAAGCTCGAGTATAAAATGCAAATGAACGAGGGTCATTACGTCACGTAAGTAATCAAAATAGCGTCATGTAATCATGCGTGACGTCAGGTTGAGATGTGCTTCGAGTGTGTAAGCGCCCTCAATGACCTTGATGGTTATGAACAAAAAAGTATTGTATTCATGTATGCATGTATTTAAGTTAAAAATAAGCCTCTCCTCAATGGGAGGCAATAAGATGATAAACAGATTTTTTTTTGTTGGAAGTTGGAGGTGAATATAAAGTGATTGGAGAGGTCTCAGGGTGCGCATGTCAATGGGGCGACGCCAGAAAAAAAAGAAATATTTACATAAACTTTGCTGGTTGGTAGAGATAAAGTTGGTAGAGATAAGTTGGTAGAGATAATTGTCGCGTTTCGCATGGATTCTACGTAGCCTAATGTAGTGTTAAAAGAAAGAATTCGAACCATTGCCATCTTGTACAGAGTGACATGGTTATCTCCCTGACAAGCACGTGTACACTTTGGTACATGAGCAAGAGAGACACATCAAAAAACAAGAAGCTTCGGACTAGAAGCTATGAATGAAAATATTCTTTTATTTCAAATACGAATTAATAGCAGTCAAAATAAATAGTTAAAGAACTGAATGTAAAAGTGTGTCTCTGTGTGTGCGTGTGTGTGTAGTGCTACTAACTGTTCGTTATGACCTACCTTGTCAGGCGCAAGATGAACAGTTTGAATACAAATAAAAAGAGATTGAGAGAAAGAGAGAGAGAGAGAGGGAGACAAAGGCAGAGACAAAGAGAGAAAGGACTGTATGACACAGTGAGAAATAAAAAGATACAGTTAAAAAGAGAGACAGAAAAAAAGAAACAGAGAGAGAGAGAGGCGGAAGGAAAGAGGGAGAGAAAAAGAGTGACATAAAAAGAGAGAGAGAGGGAGAAAAAGAGAAACAGATACATAGTAACGTGTTAAATCCGTAATATATGAACTAGGGGTGCACCGGATAGTACTTTTTGATATCCGGCCGGGGCCGGATATGACCGGATAGTAAAATTTGATATTCGGCCGGGGCCGGATACCTAAGTGTCTTGTTAATAGGTTGTGTTGCTGAACATTTTACGAAACAGTTAAATAACATACCTATATTGGTTGGTTTTATTTTTTTTCCTTTTATATACCTTATTGTTTTAAACTCTGTTACTGATTGATTTATTCAAGCTTAACAGTATTTCTAAAAATCTGTATAGCATGAGTGTGTCTGTGTGTATGTACTGTAAAGGATGTGTGTAGGAAGGTCAATGTAAATAATGTTAGTATATATTTAACAAGTTACTAATGTAAATCTCATAAGTAAAGTGCAATCTGCCTTGTATAGTGGTCGGATGTATGTGTTCATGAATTTCAGACCAACAACCTGGTCAGATATACCTAGTGAGCCTACACATGTAGTCCTAGTGTAGTGTGTATAGTTATTTGTGTTAACCATCAAGCATTGTTTTTTCCTTGAGCATACGCACGCAATAGAGTTGGTGTCAGACAAAAAAGATAACACATTGGCATGGTCAGTCAAGCATGTAGATAAATTATATCCGTCCACTAGTTAGAGGTCAAGGGTTGTTGTTGTTTTTTTTACACTCCAGCATATTGTTTCTTTGTTTGCTAGATCTAACTGCGGTACTATTATTTAATTTATTTTATGCGATTTTAAAATTTACTGTAAGGTTTTCCGTTATTTATGTGTCAAAGTCGTCCTAGCCTGATACACAGTGGCTAAGTACGCATCTTAAGTAAAAAAAATAGTAATAACAAGGAGTTAATTGACTGTCACAAATTATTAAGAATATTGTTATCAAATCAAGACACTTAACTGCAGGAGTAATAGTCAAGTTAGCACGTTAGAAAAATTATTTCACCGTAATATTTATTGACAGTGTAATATCCTTTGTTGGCACGTTGTGTTTTTTCATTCTGACTTTCAAAATGGTCAATGTCTATCAATAAATTGGGTGTCAAGGACCAAAGAAATAAAATAAAGAGTAGGGGGTGTTTAGCTCTCCATTTAAAGATAGCCCTGGTCGTGTCTTCTACAAAATAATTAGTTACTGGCTTACTAGGCTATATAATCTCGCGGTTTGTGTTCTGTGTAGCTAAAGGTCACTCGTTTAGGTGTGTGTGATCTTTAGTCCAGCTTACTAATTGAGATTTATGTTTAAGTAACTCGGCACACTTGAAAAGGTGTGGCCTCTAGCCCAACCACGTGATTAAGATTTTTCTCCAAATAAGCAAACTCTTTGTCCGGATACCCGTGTAGATGTTTGGCTTGAAGTCCAGTCCACCCCCCTCCCCAATTAAGATTACTAAGTAAACAAACATAGTTCCCTCGTGTGACCTTTAGAGAGTGCTTACGTCCATGGTATCTGATTTGTGGTCACCTGTCAATCAATGAACTCAATTTGATGGACTAAACAAATAAAAGGGGGAGGGAGTTGTTCATCTGGAATTATACCTGGTTACCTTAGAGGTGTGGCTATGGGGGTCCAGCCCCCGTAATAAAGATTAACTACTAAATAAACAAACTCAGTTCCCTCGAAAGGTGTGACCTCTAGAGAGTGTCAATACCTGACATTAAACCTACGTCCATCGAATTTAACTTGTGGTCACCTACCTATAAAAAAAAAACTCAATGGGATGGACTAAACAAAAAAAAAGGGTGGGAGTTGTTCATCTCTACCTCTGGACATATACCCGCACAGCTAGACAGACGTCTGGTCAGCATGACGTAGTCAAGGAATGTAGCATTTTAACATGTTAACTAACTTACTCAAAGGTCAAGACAAATTGAAAAAAAAGTGTCAACCATTGCTGCTCTGTATGTAAAGCGCATTTATGATGTAAAGTTTCATTTCTGTTTATATTAAGTTATTAACACACCTTGTCTTTATAAAAAAACGATGTTTGGTGCATATTTATAATGGCTCTATTTTTAAGCACATTATTTTGTTTTAATATAAACATTAATACATTCTACAACAGACATTAATGGAACGAGGTCGACTTTATTCATATTAAATAGGTGTATTTTTACTATCCGGTAGTGATATCCGACCGGAGCCGAATAGCACCGAATAGTAAAAAATGCCGGACATTCGGCAGCGTTCGTGGCCAAAGCGACTATCCGGTGAACCCCTAATATGAACTAAACATTGTACGTTTTAAAAAAGGTTGAATAATGCATCCATAAATTTTAATTTTAATACTTTTTATTTTAATAATTAGAAATCCATAACACATAGGATAACATGAAAATTGGATGACCTCCAAATCGTAGCAGGAGAGGAAAGCCTGGGCTTGCCGTACTGCTCTGCTAAGGTAGTTCCTTATAACTCCTCCATTCAGTTCGTGTGACCCTTCAGTTGTCTCTCTGCAGCTATTGGACACACTTGTAAGATTTGCACCACATTTTTCTATGCCTGCTCCATTAGTTAAAGTGGGGGGGAGTATGTCATTTGTAACGAAAATAATATTTACATGCTTCCAACCGTATCGGCTCTATGAGGGAAATGACTTTGAACCTGGCAAACAGATAAAATGATACTTTCTGTGAAAGAACGCATGTGTGTAGACAACATTTCCTCCTACTTTCCAAATCTAGTCAACATCTCATTGCACTTGCCAGAAATCCAATGAAAGTCAAAGTTAAAGATTTTTAGGAGACATAAATAATTGAACAGTGAAACTTTTCTCTTTAATTAGACCTACCCAATTCTGGATCAAGCGTTTACAGCCATGTTTCTATTTGTCTCTGTTCTACCTTCTTCCATTTGAAATAATATATGTAGTTCTCAGTTTAAATACAGAAAACTGTATGTGTGTGGAATGTGACTAGGAAATACAAACGTAAAAAGAGACTCGTCAAAAAGAAATTATTTCATTGATTTGTAAAATTGTTAATGAAAAGAACTATACATTTCAAGAATAGAATTAGGCCTACATATTGTACCGCGATTAAACAATAAGCTTAGGCAATGCAAATCAGATAGTTACATTAGGTCTCCAATTAATATTTTGTAACATCATAGTTATAAACGAAAATAATTTACTGTTGGGAGTCGCGAATAAGTGAGGAATTGTAAAAAGGGGTCGCCAAGCTAAAAAGGTTGAGAACCGCTGTGGTAGCACAATGAATAACACGTGACTATTTCTTCAGCACAACGAAACCGGAACTGCATCAACGTTACTCCTTTATCTATTAGTCCACCCAAGTTGACCCAAACTCTAATTGGTACCTGACTTTAGTATGATTAGTTGTGGAAAGTGAATGAGGTAGATCGCTGTGCTGGCCACATGACATCCTCGTTAACCGTCAGTCACAGAAACAGATGATTTTAAAATCATTAGCACTATAGATCGTTTTACTTTTGTTATAAACAAATTTTTGGGGGTTAAAAAGTAATTTATTTCTTGTCTGGACATAATTAGTTTTACTGATACAGAACAACAGAATTAATATTCATGAGCTCATAAGTCGCCTTAAAACAAATACAGCCCAGGTCTTTATGTCTCTTTTTTTTTATAGACATTCTCCTAAATTCGCTTAAATATTTTATTTATTTATATTTTTCTCATTTTTTTAAAAACAATTTCTTCCTTATGACGTGGTTAAGAGAGTGAGAGAGAAAGAGTGAGAGACCTCCATGTAGTCAATGTACATGTTTCTTTTCCTTTTCATGTTCTTATTTCATGTTTAAGAGAGACAGAGACAGAGACAGAGAAAGTGTTGATGTGTGAGTGTGTATGTCACAGCTATAGGATGCTGTACGGAATCAGAGATTAATTATGCAGAAAATATAATTTTTATTTCCTATGTGTTTTATTTATCGAACGAATGAAATCTTCAATTCCGTACAAGATTTATGCTTGTTTTTGTTTTCTCATAACATATAAAACAACTGAATGATACACAAGAGAAATAAGAGCAAGTAGTGAAACAAAGATTTGTCAACTCTCTTTGTTTTGTTTTTTTATGCAATCTAATGGATCTCATTCACCAGTCGTAAACAAACCACATTTAGCAACGTGATAATAACAATGAAAATAGCTGTCACGTGACAGCCCGTGTATATTTGTATAGAAGAGATAGAGTATCACGTGGCTAAATGTTGTTTGTTTACGATGTTGTGTGAATGAGGTCCATTGGCGTTGTCGAAATAGAGCATTGTATTAGGATGCAATGTTGGCTTTCTTTACATACGTACTTAAGTTCTAAGCACTTTTTTTTTAAACAGTCACGCAAAAGTTGGATCACGCGAGGTGTTGATAACTTCAGATACGACTATTCCTGTAGTCCATAAGGCCATCTGTCTATATGTCCGAAGTAGATGACCTTTATATCATAGATCACAAGGTGTGAAAGGGTAAACTTTTATTCTATAAGGTGAACTGAATCAGGACACTGGTTGTAAATTACGATATATTCAGTGTGTAGTGTGTGGTTTATATTAAAATATATAACAGCACCACTGAACACACTAATTTTTATGCATTTAATATTGGCGCATGAATCAGGGACCTTTGACTCGCCATCTCCACCTAACAGTAATGCAGGTCGAGATTAACACAGCGCATACAACTTCAGTGAACTTGAAATTGACCAGCCGCTCTAAATTCACACTATTGGCAACATTTTCAATACAGTCTAAATATAGCATAAGAAGAAAAAAAAAGGTAGGAAAAAGGTGGGTGGGGGGGGGGGGTGAAAGTGCACTTAACTAGATAAATGTACATCAAATCTTTTCATGTCCACGTCTGCAATAACGTTAAGATCTGAGCGCACTGAGCGCGGTACATGTAGGAAGATAGAGTGGAGTAATGAGCTAAACAAATCATTATTATCAAAAACTTGATGAAGACTCTCTAAGCCACTCTCTCAACACTTTTGACCTTGAGAGTTTTCTTTTTGCTGTTGTTTTTTTTTAATTTTCTAGCAATCTGAAATCTGCAGTTTCCCCCCTCTCTGATTGTGTGTGTGTGTTAATGTATGTGTGTGTATGTGTATGGTTTGTTGTACTTTGTTTTTATTTATGATCTAATTTAAATGATTTCATCTGAAAAATCTATTAGAAGGCCTGGAGCCATGGCTGCGTCTACCACTCCGCTGCACAGCTCCGCGCTGATTTCTAATGGTGAACAAAGATGGATTCGTGTTGCAATAGCCACAGAACAGATTCATAATGCCCACAAAACAGACTCAGTGGCCAGTAGCCACAGAACAGATTCATAATGACCACAAAACAGACTCAGTGGCCACAGAACAGATTCATAATGCCCACAAAACAGACTCAATGGCCAGTAGCCACAGAACAGATTCATAATGACCACAAAACAGACTAAATGGCCAAAAAAAAAAACAGACTCGTAATGGCCACAAAACAGACTCAGTGGCCACAGAACAGACTCAATGGCCAGTAGCCACAGAACAGATTCGTTATTACCTTCCTTGACCGATTAACTTCCCAAATCACACAAAGTGTTTTTGATGTGGTTATTGCTGTTGAATTTCATGCTGTAATTTTTATTGTTATTTTTTTTGTGTGTATTTATTGCTGCTGTAATCTTTTGTTGTTGTTGCTGATGTGACTGTTTGTTATGTTCCCGTTCCTGTTATTGTTGATGTTTGCTTGATGATGTTTTTGCTGTCACTGTACATTTGGTTGTTGATAATGTCGTGACAATCCGTTTAATTAACATGCATTCTTGTTTGTTTGTCTTTTTACCCACGCCCATGACAATTGAGTGTCCCCTTAACTGGACAAAACAACATTGACCTACTCACCCTAATTGTCTCCTCCACCGAGTAACAATTGGCCTGGCTAATGTTCGGCCTTGACCTCAACACGAACCTCTGCTCCGACGATCCCGAGTCCATCCGAGTGCGGTAATCCATGGCTGGGGCCTGTCGCCCGGACTCTTCCTCCCCCTGCCTGCGCTCTGCCCCCGTGGCGAAACTCCCCCCAGCAGCCAAGGGGAGAGCTGATGGGGCGTTTCGCACAGGCAGCGGTGGCGGCTCATCCATCAGAGGACAGGAATTAAGGAAGGTATAATCCAGACATGAATTCAAGTAGATGAATAGAGATACTCTCGTTGAAGCAGCATGCGTGTATGTATCACAATAACTTGGCTAGATAATAGATTCCATGCCAGAAAACACAATTTCTGCACATACTTCACCAGAACACAAGAACACTCTCACGTCATATCCGGTTTAGATAAATTCTTCATTGAAATAAAAAAAAAAGATAAAACATACATTAGCTTAGTTTTTTTTTTTAAGCTTGCAGGGAGCTTTTTATTTTTGAAAGTGCTTATTTTATTTAGATCTATTTATTTATTTCTTCTTTTTTTTTGGCCGTAGTCGTTGAGAAAATCTGGCCATGTGTTAATGTATGTACGTCACGTGGCGGGTCAAGTTCAAGAAGGATGCGCGCGTGCGCACTCTCACTGGGCATGCTTCCATATCAATCTATGCGTTTTGAATATTATCTTTACATTATCATCAAACATAGCTAACACCACCAGGGACATGTAGAAATATAGATCTATATGACTTTGTCACATAGACACAAGAATCCAGATATATCATGTTACTTGGAAGTGAATAAGTTGTCAAGATCAATGACAGTCCGGCATTTGTGTAAATGTTCAGTTCGTGTGTTGTCGCGACGCCTGGATGACCATTACAAAAGAAAAACTGAACCAATTCAGAAGTGAGTGGGAGATAATATAATTGTTCAAGTATCGAAGGTTATCTATTGAAAATGGTATCACTAAAAATGATAAATTAATGATTTATTGCAAACACATATATATCAAGATGCCATTTTGCGAAATTGATGGCTGACTGACCGCGTGGAAAGCCCTTAAGATTGCAATCATTTTTAACTCGAGTTTGAACCCTGCCGGCTATCACCTCTTGCCGTTCCGGGGGAAGTTTTGGGTAGGACGCTAGACAGTAGCGTAGCAAGGTACCCGTGCAAACCCTGCCGGCTATCACCTCTTGCCGTTCCGGGGGAAGTTTTGGGTAGGACGCTAGACAGTAGCGTAGCAAGGTACCCGTGCAAACCCTGCCGGCTATCACCTCTTGCCGTTCCGGGGGAAGTTTTGGGTAGGACGCTAGACAGTAGCGTAGCAAGGTACCCGTGCAAACCCTGCCGGCTATCACCTCTTGCCGTTCCGGGGGAAGTTTTGGGTAGGACGCTAGACAGTAGCGTAGCAAGGTACCCGTGCAAACCCTGCCGGCTATCACCTCTTGCCGTTCCGGGGGAAGTTTTGGGTAGGACGCTAGACAGTAGCGTAGCAAGGTACCCATGGGATCGGATTCAAGAAAATATGAGTGTTCTCCCCCCCCCCCCCCCCCCCCCCAGTAAGACAAATTTAGTGTGTGGCAAAAAAAAAAAAATTAAAAACAGTAGTCTGTACATTTACCAAAAGATATTAAATGCATGTAGTTTTAAATCAGTTCATGTGGGCCACAATTCGTAAAGAGCCATGGGCCCAAACGCAATGAAACCCACACCTGGCATGGTTGGTACGTCACGTACTTTGGATCCTTGATGGTCATGGGCCCGGGTTCATTAAACCCCTTCGCGCTATGGATGCTACGCCACTGACGCTAGAATCATTTCAGAAGGAACGTCATCATCAAACTTCATTTGAGTGAGGGCTTCAGAGGTTCAAATCCTCTCTTGCAAAAGCCCTGGACAGAAACCCAGCTCGTTGTGCATGTATGTCACGCTTGTCAATATACAAGTGGAGAAATGGTGGTTTCCATGACCCGTGGAGACGGAGATCAACAAGTCTAGGGCAGTCGAAAAGAATATGAGACATGGCTTCCTCTTCCTTCCCGCAGCGGGGGCACCTTGAGTCGAAGTTTGGCCGTGCAAAATATTAGCCAACGGGGCAGTGGCATGCCCTGCACTGTACTATAATAACTTGCTCAGGCCTGAACAGCCTACACCACGGGGAAGCGTGGTCAGGGAGCCTCATGTGCTCAGAAACTTTGCGGGCCTTTTGGGACTTGTCACAGCACTCCATCTACTCGACGGCTCGCTTGAAACTTTGGCTTTCGACTGTCTTTATGATCTGCTCTGCATGCCATGTCACTGATTGAATTGTTGTTTCGAAACCTGAGAATTATTTTATTTTCTATAGCAAACCAAACCCTAATTGAACCACAACCTCTTGGTTAGCTCCTGGTAATCGCATCACGAAAGATCTTGTCTTGAAAGCTGTTAGCCAAGGCTCTAGCCACTGGACCGTATCTAGACAATTGATATGACGAAGTAGGAAGCGTAGCCTACAACGCTTTCTTAGTCTTACAGAATTTAAGTGCAAGAAGAACACATATCCCAGCGGAGATACATTTGCAACTATAGAACAAGACTGATACATTGAGCAGTTGATCTAGCATTGTCGCTGAGCTTTGTAGTCTACTAGCAGAAGCCATTTCTTTTGTTTTTAATGAGCATATACAACCCAGTGGCTTAGCGGGGAGGGCGGTCCACTTGCAGGGTGCCCTAAAATAAATGTCCTAATTTTTTTTTTACATGAAATATTAAATATTACGCCATTGCCATGTAATCTTGCTAGTCACGTAGAGTCGAAAATACTAGACAGCATTGATCTAGACTCTAGATGATGTTATAGCTGCCTTTGCTGCACAGAAAGCACGACGTGAGGCGATATGAATTGAGATTTGTCACTTGTACATCATCTCACCAATAAACAACGGTATTATTCATTGAAAGACTCTTAATGATTATATTTTGTTAATTTTACGTGTATACTGTACCAAATGGAGTTTAGATTAAGTGAAGGTGCGGTGGCTGAGCATTAAAGCGCTTAGTTTCTGAACTGGGGGTCCTGGTTCGAATCCTTGTAAAGACTGGGATTTTTTTCTTCTTCGTTTTCGTTCTCATTGATATGTTGGAGCGTTCGGATGACTAGACCAATATATGAGATGAACTGCGCAGTCGTTTCTAAATCAGGAAGCTCTCCATATAGTTTTCTTTCTATTGGGGTATTTTGGGGCCAGTGTCTTATACGGGCCTCTTGGTAAAGAGAGCAGTTTTGGAGGACAGGGTCGGCATTCTCTAGTGATACTCCACATGGGCAGATTTCACTGGTTCCAATTTTGAGCTTCCAGTACATGTGTTGTCGCATTCTGTTGTGTCCGGTCCTGAGTTGAAAGATTAGACGTTGGTCTTGTAGCTTATAGTAAGCGTCATCTTTCTTGTGATTTTTAATTTCGTGATCTTTCGGCGCCTCTGAGTCCACCCAGCTCTATTGGATACCTGATATTAGTTGGGGAAAAGTAAGGGCGGTTGGTCGTTGTGCTGGCCACATGACACCCTCGTTTACCGTAGGCCACATAAACAGATGACCTTTACATCATGTGCCCTATAGACCACAAAGGGGAACTTTACTTACTTTGTTTTATTTTATAGTACATTATTACAAGTCGAATGTCAAAATGCTGGGGCCCTAAAAGGGTCAAACCCCTGAATCCCTAGCTACGCCACTGATACAACTGCCCATAATAAAGATTTGATATTCATATTTATCAAAGAAACAATAAACATATTATCATCTAGTATATCGACGAAATGTCTTTTTGTTTTTAATATGTCACCAAAATTTAAACATCACTTAACTGGTCAACAACAACAAAAAAGGCGTAATCAAAAAATAGAACAACAGTAGAATGTCAATAGGGAAAGACTGAAAAACAAAAATTCAAAACTTTCAAAAATTCGTTGCTAAAAAATACAAGCAGTTAAAGAAGCAAACATTGAACAAATCAGGAGTCCGGGCATTTCACTTCAGTGTCATGTCTAATATGCGTGCAGCTTAGGGTCGTCTGCTGCAAAATAATTCATCTTCATTTTCTTTTCTGGCTCTTTGTCTTCAGTCACGTGAGATATAAAGCGTGGAACTCAGCAAGCAGTGACACTTCATTTCAGAACAGAGCAAAGTGTAAATGTCCCAGCTCTGATGGGTTGCGTGCACAAAGTGTGAGAATCACACAGGCACTCAGTCAAAAGAGTACATTCCAGCTTTCTAGAGGTAGAGCGCTAAAGTTAACAAAATAAATAACTCAAGCAAGGCTAAGTGGTTCTAACATTCTTGGCCCCAACACAATACACGCTTGCCTTCCGAACCAGAGTCTTGACTGAATCAGGGTTTCCAAATTTGGAATTGTTAGGTTTCTTAGGACCTGAGTGTAACCAAAATTTAATTGGTACATACGTTGGAGAGGTAAAATCGGTTATCAGTTGTGTTGGTCACATGATCCTCTAGTACACCGTTGGCCTTAGAAACAGAAAAAATATGCAACATCCCATTCTATAGATAGCAAATATAAAGGGGTGCCTTTACTTAATGTATATATTTTATGTATGCCTGTATTTAGTTATTTCCGTGTGAGTGTGATATATTGGTGGAGATCTGGCCGAGAGGCTATAGCACCTAACTCTTATTTTGGGAATGTATTCCCCTGACAGTTGTGGGATGAACAGATCATTAATATTTTAAGTAAGCCGTTGCACAGCATAGCAGACTCACTGTCATATTTAAGTGGGCGCATATCCAAAGCGAGGTCTGGTTGGTATATTTGAAATGCCTGCGTGAGGCTTTGGGCTAGGAATTATTAATCTTCAATTCTGAAGGAACATTTTAAACATGTAAAACTAAAAATCACAGTCACCCCCTTTTTTTTTTAAAGTTACAGCTGTCTTGTTACAAGTTGTAATCCTAGCCAGGCCTGTCCAATTTATTGAAACATATATGTTGTGAACATCATTGTCTCGAACTAAGTATAAATAAAATATATCTACTTCCAAGACCACGCGCTAAAGACACGTAGGTTAAGTCCATGTTACTTACGCGATATATATAAATCTAGCATTTAGAGTTAGATTTGGTTTACGTTAAGAGAGGGGTTGTACGTGTATATCGAAAAGAAAATGGAATTAAAGCCTTAATAATAATTAACAATTAAATTAAATAAGCAAGCAAGATTAGCAAATAGAATACGCGCATACATATTCACGCTTAAGCATACAGACGCACCTACATCATGGCACAAGCAGACCAATATAAAGTGCGATGCTGTTTGAAAAGAAATATCGCAATTCTATTTCTCTCCTTCAATTCACACACCATATCTTATTGTCTCCGTTATCACCTTTCTTATCACGTGATCTTAGACACTACGAGACCCTTCATACCTCGTCCTCCGCCCTAAAGACCTGGTGTCAAAAAAAAAAAAAGGTGCCCACTTTCTCTAGTTGATCTCCGTCCATTGAGGCTCCATGTTTTGGTGTCCCGGTTCATTGAACTAAATCCCCCAATGGCTCCACCCACCCCACACCCGCTTAACGCCCAGCCTCTCCATAATCCTTTTACGCGAGCGAAGGTGGGGGAAGCAAGTGAAGAGCCCCCCCCCCCCTTTTTTTTTTAAATTATCATGGAAAGGGGGGGGGCGGCAACAGAGAACAGTCTCAGTTATCGCCGGATGCAGGTCGGTGATACGGCTATTTCACGCTTGACCACAATGGAACACGAAGGTCCTTGTGTTTGTTTCTTGATTAGCCACACTGCAAAGATAACGAAGAATTGGGCAAAGGTGTCAGGAACCAGGCCGTGACATGATTGCCCAATAAATTAGAGCCCCGTGAGGATAACTCGTGGGAAGTACAATAAACTAAATGGTCAAGGAAAACTAGTGATAGGCTTGAGATTCTCTGACCCGTGCAGTGGAACTAATAATGTAAAAAAAATTGAAAGGTTAATAGTGCCTTGTACGTTGGGAACTAATAGTATACATAATGAGTAACTTGTTTATTATATTATTGGAGATTTTCGCGATAAAATAAACAATGTGAAGGCAGTGGCGAAGCTAGGGTGGGCAGAGGAAGGGGGGGGGGAGAATTTGAAAATCCCCCGGGCCCCCGAATGAGTGTTTTTTTTTTTTACATTAAATATTACGCTAAATGCAGGGGCCTCCAAGGTGGTCAAGGCCCGAGTTCCCCAAATGATGGAACATTTCTAGCTACGCCCTGTGTCAAGAACGATAAATTGATATTGTCTGCTACCAACTAAATGATAAAAGTGACAAAACAAAATGTTGTACAATTTTTAAAAACAGAAACTTCTCAATACTTTTCTTTAATTTGTACACCGGATACACCAAAAAAGATAGCTTTTTTTAGTGTGTATTTTTTTCCAATTGGAAAATCTCCAATTATTTGACTTTGTTGAAATTGGTTTGATCACTTGTAAGAAAACTCACCAAATTCAAAAGAAGCTAAGAAAACTGAGAAAATACAGACAATGCAAGAGAAGCTTAGAAAACTGAGCAAATACAGACAATGCAAGAGAAGCTAAGAAAACTGAGCGAATGCAGACAATGCAAGAGAAGCTAAGAAAACTGAGCCAATACAGACAATCCAAGAGAAGCTAAGAAAACTGAGCGAATGCAGACAATGCAAGAGAAGCTTAGAAAACTGAGCGAATGCAGACAATGCAAGAGAAGCTTAGAAAACTGAGCGAATGCAGACAATGCAAGATAAGGTTAGAAAACTGAGCCAATACAGACAATGTAAGAGAAGCTTAGAAAATTGAGCCAATACATACAATGTAAGAGAAGCTAGGAAAACTGAGCCAATACAGACAATGTAAGAGAAGCTTAGAAAACTGAGCCAATACAGACAATGTAAGAGAAGCTAAGAAAACTGAGCAAATACAGACAATGTAAGAGAAGCTAAGAAAACTGAGCCAATAAAGACAATGTAAGAGAAGCTAAGAAAACTGAGCCAATACATACAATGTAAGAGAAGCTAAGAAAACTGAGCCAATACAGACAATGTAAGAGAAGCTAAGAAAACTGAGCCAATACAGACAATGTAAGAGAAGCTAAGAAAACTGAGCCAATACATACAATGTAAGAGAAGCTAAGAAAACTGAGCGAATACAGACAATGCAAGAGAAGCTAAGAAAACTGAGCGAATACAGACAATGCAAGAAAATCTTAGAAAACTGAGCCAATACAGACAATGTAAGAGAAGCTAAGAAAACTGAGCCAATACATACAATGTAAGAGAAGCTAAGAAAACTGAGCCAATACAGACAATGTAAGAGAAGCTTAGAAAACTGAGCGAATACAGACAATGCAAGAAAAGCTTAGAAAACTGAGCCAATACAGACAATGTAAGAGAAACTAAAAAAACTGAGCGAATGCAGACAATCCAAGAAAAGCTTAGAAAACTGAGCCAATACAGACAATGTAAGAGAAACTAAAAAAACTGAGCGAATGCAGACAATCCAAGAGAAACTAAAAAAACTGACCGAATGCAGACAATCCAAGAGAAGCTTAGAAAACTGAGCGAATGCAGACAATGCAAGATAAGGTTAGAAAACTCAGGGACGAAACAGACAATGCAGCAACATGAGTTTTATTACAAGTTATTCGTTTTGTAATCATTTCGGAAATTCGTTGAAATTTGAAGTTACTTCCTAGCACTGACCTCTTAGCTCTGACCTCACGAGATGACAGCAGGCAGAGTTCGACCATTGTGGCGACAGTCCGGAGTTCGTTCCATGAGCTTTCCAAATTTGTCGGAGGAAATAATGAAAATGTTAGAAAACGTAGAGGCTCTGATTGGGGTAAGCCTGACAAAGTGTCTTCATTCAATGTCTTACTAATAGACAAACTTTGAAGCTAATAATAAGAATTAGAAATTAAAGCCAGTTTGTATTGGGCGGCGATAGAAAGGACCCTTCAGAAACACGAAAGCAAATAACAGTACAAGAAAATGGGAGAAGTTTCAATATAAATTAACCAAAATATTTGAAAACAAAATATCAAGGACGCCATAGTGAGAAAAGAAAAATCACTGTTTCCATTAAAATAATAAAAATGACATTGTTATGTACACGGAAGAACTTAGAAATTTCATTTTGTCGTACTTAAAAGTGCTAAAAAATATTTTTATTTTACTACATACCTTAGAGAAACTTTCCGGATTCTGTTCACTTGATACACCGGAGACTTCATTTATGAAAAGTCTCCATAGACTTTTATTGAAAAGTTAAATGCAAAAAAAATTCGCTAAGAAACCCCCATTAAATTTTATTTTTTAACTTTCAAGCATATTGTAAAAAAGTTCATAATATTCCCACAGACACCTGGAAGGGCTACTACCACCACCCACCCAAAGCACTATGTGGAGCTTGGACTACTGAAAGCGTTTACCACACGCCCAGCCAGCTAAAACTAGATCAATGTACTTTAAAACTACAGTATAAATTTTAAAACAATTTTTTTTCATTTTAAAATTGTAATAATAATACTTTTGAGATCTTAAATAGAAATAAACTTATGCATTTTATATTGAGATATTTTTTTTACATTGGTAATTGCTTTTATAGTTTCAATACCGTATTGGCCTCTATAACCCATTTATTACTAAGTAGACTAAGTACCACCAAATACTGTAAGTTATATCATTTGCAGAGCACTAATAAAGAAATAACTTATTATAGGACTAAGACTTGTTTTATTCAATTTATATCGATATAAGACTTTGTTACTTTGATCTATGGTCGAGGTCATACATGTGACTTTGGAACAAGAATCTAACAAATAACATGCAACCTGTTGTAAGATAACTGGTATAATGCTAAACAAGATAATCAGTTGTATGTTAACCACTTGTAAGTAACCAGATTGATGCTAAGCATTCTATAATAACCACTTGTATGGTAAACAATTTGATGGTAAATGGAGGGTAAGTGGTATGATGGTAAACATTCAAAGATAACCTTTTGTAAGGTAACCAGTTGTAAGGTAACCAGTATGATGGTAAACATTCTTAGAAAACAACTTGTAAATTTACTGATTGTAAGGTAACCAGTGGAGGCGCGGTTGCTGAGCGGTAAAGCGCTTGGCTTCCGAACCGGGGACCGGGGATTCGAATCCTGATGAAGACTGGGTTTTTTAATTTTGGGATCTTCGGGCGCCTCTGAGTACACCCATCTCTAATGGGTACCTGACATTGGTTAGGGAAAAGTAAAGGCGGTTGGTTGTTGTGCTGGCCACATGGCACCCTTGTTAACAGTAGGCCACAGAAACGGATGACCTTAACATCATCTGCCCTATAGATCACAAGGTCTGAAAGGTGAACTTTACTTTTTTGTTTTTTACAGGTAACCAGTATGATGGTAGGGTAACCGGTATGATGGCAAACATTCTAAGATAACCCCCTTGTATGGTAACCAGTTGTAAGGTAACCGGTATGATGCTAACATTCTTAGATAAAAAGTTGTAAATTAAAGGTTTTAAGGTAACTGGTATGATGGTAAGGTAACCGATATAATGGTAAACATTCTAGGATACCCCCTTGTCAGGTAACCAGTTGTAAGGTAACTGGCATGATGATAAGCATTCTTAGATAACCACATATAAGTTAACTGGTTGTAAGGTAACCGGTATGATGGTAAACATTCTTAGATAACAACTTGTAAATGAACCGATTGTCAGGTAACCAGTATGATGTTAGGGTACCCGGTATGATGGCAAATATTCTAAGATAACCCCCTTGTATGGTAACCAGTTGTAAGGTAACTGGTATGATGGTAAACATTCTTAGATAATCACATATAAGTCAACTGGTTGTAAGGTAACCGGTATGATGGTAAACATTCTTAGGTAACAACTTGTAAATTAAGGGTTCTAAGGTAACCGTTATGATGGTAAGGTAATCGATATGATGGTAAACATTCTAAGATACCCCCTTGTAATGTAACCAGTTGTAAGGTAACCGGTATGACGATAAACTGTTTTGATGTTAAAAACATTAAGGCACACTGTAGAACTGTTGAAAACCAAACGACAGTATAATTCCAGAGAGTGAACTCGAAGTGATGTCATGGACTTTATGAACTATATCCTAGTGAATAGTCCAGTGAATGAATCTCAACTGCACACTCTATAACAGAAAAACGAATCGGTCCACTTTATCACGCTATTACATAAGACCTTTCACCTACCGACAACAGAAGAGGAAAATGTGTCTCCGGTCGAATGAGTGCGCACGAGCTCAGGTGAAGCTACAAATGTTACGCGTGAGTAGTCACAGGTAAGGTGTTGTGGAAACAGACTATGAATAAAAAAAACATTTACTCACTCGCAGTGTGGGAAATAAAACCACGCGAGAATGTATACTCACAAAGAAACAAACAAAAAAAACTGGATGTTTATCCTCCACAGGTAGATCTCATAGAAATAAGGAATATGTGTGTGAGTAACTCGGTGATTTCAATTTTCATCCGACATTGATTCTTTCTTTTTTTTTTCAACGAAAAAAAAAAGGAGGCATGTGAAATCCCTCGCGCGGTACTGCAGGGTGCTGGGTAGTATTTCTATTTTTAGAACGAAAAAAAAGAAAAAACTAACCTGTAAAAGAGAAAAAAAGAGAGAGAGACAGAGAGAGAGAAATAAATTACGCCATACGCATAACGTGCGTAACAGAAGCAGACAAAGAGAGTACTGCTGCTTCCATCCATCGATATCTGAATACCTTTCTCTCTCTCTCTCCACCCTCCCCCATCTTTTCCCATCTTTCCGCCCCCTCTCTCTTGTCTGGAATATCGCAACAGAACTGTGGCCTCGTTATGATTACCCTCTCTGACGTAGCAATACAACAATAACAAAAAAATAGTTTTAAAAAATTACACGACAAAAAAAAATGAGATGGAGGGGGGAGAGGGGGTGGGCTCGGAGAATGAGTCATATACATCGCCGCGGCGCGTGCGGATCTCTGCGCGTGAGTGTATGTGCGCGAGCGAGTGTGCGTGGTTCGTGAAATACTAGTGCGCGTGAATGAGCGTTTGAGGGTCACGAGAATGCACGCTGGAATGCATGGGCGATAATCTCAGCTCAATGGATCCTTCTTCTTGGTTATCGGTCTGGAAGTTTAGGACAAGGACCTGAACAAATAAAGGGGGGGGGGCGTGGGGACTGAGGTAGGTGTGGCAGTAGAAGTAGAGCAAATACCGACACTTTACAAGTGCATCAGAGCCCTTTAGGATATAGATCTAGATTGTATATGCAACGTTGTCATATTAATACTTGGCGAGGGCGCCCATTCTACACCTGGGGAGCAATTTTGTCTCATGATGTTCCATTTTAGTGAAGCGAGAGGTGAAATCAGAAGAGAATTTTGTTACTAGGGGAATAGTCTCGGACACAAACGTTAATCAGCCAAGGAATAAGATGCATTATTCTTCTTCTTCGTTCTCATTTGACATGTTGGAGAGTTCAGATCAGTAATCCTATATCTGAGATGAACCGCGCAGTGATTTCCAGATCAGGCAGTTCTCCGTATAGTTTTTGTTCTATAGGAGGGCTTTAGGGCCAGAGTCTTGTTCGGGCCTCTTGATGTAGTATGCACCTTTGAAGGACATGGTCAGCATTCTCTGGTGATGTTCCACAAGGGCAGGTTTCGGTCGTCCTGACTTAAAGTTTCCGGAACATATGTTGTCTCATTCTATTGTGTCCGGTTCTGAGTCGAAAAAGATGCATTAGAGTTGTTCCTTCTTAGCCAGACTGCCTGTTCTCTCTGAGCCATTGTTGTTAATAAACTAACGGTAACGTACTATTGACTAGTTACTATTTTTTTCCCACCAAGAATGACAAGGCCCAAACGAGGTAGATCCCAAACTTGTAGAATGTATCATTTTATGTAACAGCTTTAATCGGCGAGATATCACGTGATGTAGACGTCCCTTTTATTTCGTGTCTTAGTTTAAGGAATGAACTATCATCACTAGATCAGACAACCCCAACCGAGCCCAATCATTTTGTAGGCATTAACAATGACGTCACGTCATGACCGGTGACGTGGCAACCAGCTATTGGTCTAAACTGCCCACAGCTTCCGATGTCGCAGGTGAGTGTTCATGCCTTCGTAAGGATTGGTCTCGCTCCAACCCGCTTCTTTAATAAAATATTGTCCCCACTGGATGTGTTGGGCGTCGAGTTCTGGTGTGTTGGTAGATATTCTCCTTCTGTTGCTGAAGACCTCGGGTCATCCCTGCGTGGTAATGTAAACCCTGCAAAGATCTTCGAAATCCTCTCGTATTTTTTTCTTATCTACGGCTACGTTTTTACCATTCCTACCAAAGTCCTAATAGCCGATAAAGTCTTCCAATCTTTCTTCTATCTAGCTCTCCTCTTCCCAATGCACTGCCTCTCCCTAGTTTATAAAGCTTATTTCAACTATCTATCTATCTATCTATCTATCTATCTATCTATCTATCTATCCGTCTGTCTTTCTTCCTCTTTCCCTAGGTTTATTTACTTTCTCTTTATCTATCTTTCTTTCTCTCTCATCATAATATCATCCCAATCTGCCTCTTTCTCTCTCTAAATTTCAGTCTATCTATTTCTCTCTCTGTCTCTCTCTCTCTCCCTCTTTCTGATCGCCAGCTTAACTTTCTCATTTGTTTGTGTAGCTACCGAGTCTGTTTTCGAATGACTGTCAAACATAAGTAGCTCTTACACCATTTTATGTTGTCTATTGTCAGAATTAGGAAAACAAAAATGTCTCGCCTCGTTGTGTTTGTGTAACGTAAGTCTGAGCTGGAGTGTAGGGCCGTCCCATGTCATCACCGTCTTTCTATTGACATGGACACACACACAATTGTTAAAACAATTTGAAACTTTGCTCTTGTGTAATTAGTTTGCACTAATTAAGTATTGGATAGAGAACAAGAAAACTTTTCCCCAAATTACTTGACGACCCCCTCTCCCCGTTCTCCTATCTATCCCCCCCCCCCCTTTTCCCCACCAACTACCATCATCGCCCCACTACCCTTTTTTCCGGTATCCGAGATGCTAAAAACAGTGATGACATCATGGAAGACCAGCACGACCTGCCAATCAATACACTGTTATTCATACACTGGCAACTGGTTAGTCAACGGGCACAAACAATGACGGAAGGGGGAGAGGGGGACATTACAAGAGGACATCTGTTGGACGGCAAAACCAGTGCGCGTTTTTTGTTGTTGTTTTTACCTTGCGATCTGAGTGTTTGTATCAGTTGGAAAAAAGATGAGGAAGTTAAAAGAAAAAGGTAGAGCGACCTAAATTCGAACTTACTTAGACTTAGGTCCTCCCGCGCCGTTCGGCGCATTGGGCGGCAAGCTGTCTCCATAAAGATCTGTCACTGGCAATGTCTGAAGCCTCCTCCCACCTGGTGTCCACTGTTCTGAGGTCCTCCATGAAGGTGTGTCGCCAAGTAATACGAGGTCGTCCCTGTTTGCGCTTTCCTCGTTTTGGCTTCCATGTTATCGCAACTCTTGGTGTGCGTAATTCATTTTGACGTAGAACTTGTCCCGCAAACCTCATACGACGCTCAGTCACAACCTCACCAAGTGTTCGACTCCCAGTTCGGCATAGGAATTCGAACTAGAAGGATAAAATCTCCTGAAGCCAACACACTATCCACTGTGGCAGCGAAGTGCTTATGAAAATCTGCTGCTACATTCAAACCTAAAAGGGGCGACCTATTTCTCTCTATAGGGTATAAACGTACTCCACACCTTTAAGAGTCGAGCATTTATGACCTTTTGACCAATGAGAAGGATTTTACACTGAAGCCAGGAATAAGAGAAGACTCTTCACTGACACCTCTATCCCGAGCTCCCTCACCCCCACCCCCAATCAACTAGATGATCATCCGTTGTTGAGAGACTCGCCAGTAACCTTGCTAGAGCAGACACCGTTAGAGTACGGCCTCCGTTCCGGAACGGCGTGGCGGATGGGACGTTTTAGGTGAGCCTCTCTTTCGTGCTGTCCACGTGTAATGTTTGTTCGCAAGAACGTGCTGGAGGAGCTCACTGGTGGCAATGTTTCCATCACAGTGACCTCCGTGACCCGTGTCGAAGGTGCCGGCCTATCTTCCCTAACAGACGTGCCACGATGAGACGTGGAATGTTCCTAGAATGTACCCTTGAGAAAGATATGCCTCCTTGTTAAAAAAATACTCGTATTTGAAGGTACTCAAATCTTCTCATTAGATCTACCTCCACAACTGGGATCAGGGCCGGCCTTAGGTAATTGGAGGCCCTAGGCGAAGCGAATAGGGAGGCCCGAAATAAAATAGAAAAGCAGAAAATTAAGATCTAAAATGATCAATAAATAAGTTAAATTCAAATAGCGCCGATGGGATGAATGTGCTTCATAGACGATTCTTGATCACCAGACTATAGAAATAACGTTTTGACATTTCACCAAAAGGAAGAAAAAATGGTCTTCTAACATCTGTAGTCTAACAAGTAGATCTAAACAATGGTCTTCTAACATATGTAGTCTAGCAAGTAGATCTAAACAATGGTCTTCTAACATATGTAGTCTAGCAAGTAGATCTAGAAGCAATGATCTTCTAACATATGTAGTCTAACAAGTAGATCTAAACAATGGTCTTCTATCATATGTAGTCTAGCAAGTAGATCTAGAAGCAATGATCTTCTAACATATGTAGTCTAACAAGTAGATCTAAACATTGGTCTTCTAACATATGTAGTCTAACAAGTAGATCTAAACAATGGTCTTCTAACATCTGTAGTCTAACAAGTAGATCTAAACAATGGTCTTCTAACATATGTAGTCTAGCAATAGATCTAAACAATGGTCTTCTAACATATGTTGTCTAGCAAGTAGATCTAGAAGCAATGATCTTCTAACATATGTAGTCTAACAAGTAGATCTAGAAGCAATGATCTTCTAACATATGTAGTCTAGCAAGTAGATCTAGAAGCAATGATCTTCTAACATATGTAGTCTAACAAGTAGATCTAAACAATGGTCTTCTATCATATGTATTCTAGCAAGTAGATCTAGAAGCAATGATCTTCTAACATATGTAGTCAGGCAAGTAGATCTAAACATTGGTCTTCTAACATCTGTAGTCTAACAAGTAGATCTAAACAATGGTCTTCTAACATATGTTGTCTAGCAAGTAGATCTAGAAGCAATGATCTTTTAACATATGTAGTCTAGCAAGTAGATCTAAACAATGGTCTTCTAACATATGTTGTCTAGCAAGTAGATCTAGAAGCAATGATCTTCTAACATATGTAGTCTAACAAGTAGATCTAGAAGCAATGATCTTCTAACATATGTAGTCTAACAAGTAGATCTAAACAATGGTCTTCTATCATATGTAGTCTAGCAAGTAGATCTAGAAGCAATGATCTTCTAACATATGTAGTCTAACAAGTAGATCTAAACATTGGTCTTCTAACATATGTAGTCTAACAAGTAGATCTAAACAATGGTCTTCTAACATCTGTAGTCTAACAAGTAGATCTAAACAATGGTCTTCTAACATATGTAGTCTAGCAAGTAGATCTAAACATTGGTCTTCTAACATCTGTAGTCTAACAAGTAGATCTAAACAATGGTCTTCTAACATATGTAGTCTAGCAAGTAGATCTAAACAATGGTCTTCTAACATATGTTGTCTAGCAAGTAGATCTAGAAGCAATGATCTTCTAACATATGTAGTCTAGCAAGTATATCTAAACAATGGTCTTCTAACATATGTTGTCTAGCAAGTAGATCTAGAAGCAATGATCTTCTAACATATGTAGTCTAACAAGTAGATCTAGAAGCAATGATCTTCTAACATATGTAGTCTAACAAGTAGATCTAAACAATGGTCTTCTAACATATGTAGTCTAGCAATAGATCTAAACAATGGTCTTCTAACATATGTTGTCTAGCAAGTAGATCTAGAAGCAATGATCTTCTAACATATGTAGTCTAACAAGTAGATCTAGAAGCAATGATCTTCTAACATATGTAGTCTAGCAAGTAGATCTAGAAGCAATGATCTTCTAACATATGTAGTCTAACAAGTAGATCTAAACAATGGTCTTCTATCATATGTATTCTAGCAAGTAGATCTAGAAGCAATGATCTTCTAACATATGTAGTCAGGCAAGTAGATCTAAACATTGGTCTTCTAACATCTGTAGTCTAACAAGTAGATCTAAACAATGGTCTTCTAACATATGTTGTCTAGCAAGTAGATCTAGAAGCAATGATCTTTTAACATATGTAGTCTAGCAAGTAGATCTAAACAATGGTCTTCTAACATATGTTGTCTAGCAAGTAGATCTAGAAGCAATGATCTTCTAACATATGTAGTCTAACAAGTAGATCTAGAAGCAATGATCTTCTAACATATGTAGTCTAACAAGTAGATCTAAACAATGGTCTTCTATCATATGTAGTCTAGCAAGTAGATCTAGAAGCAATGATCTTCTAACATATGTAGTCTAACAAGTAGATCTAAACATTGGTCTTCTAACATATGTAGTCTAACAAGTAGATCTAAACAATGGTCTTCTAACATCTGTAGTCTAACAAGTAGATCTAAACAATGGTCTTCTAACATATGTAGTCTAGCAAGTAGATCTAAACATTGGTCTTCTAACATCTGTAGTCTAACAAGTAGATCTAAACAATGGTCTTCTAACATATGTAGTCTAGCAAGTAGATCTAAACAATGGTCTTCTAACATATGTTGTCTAGCAAGTAGATCTAGAAGCAATGATCTTCTAACATATGTAGTCTAGCAAGTATATCTAAACAATGGTCTTCTAACATATGTTGTCTAGCAAGTAGATCTAGAAGCAATGATCTTCTAACATATGTAGTCTAACAAGTAGATCTAGAAGCAATGATCTTCTAACATATGTAGTCTAACAAGTAGATCTAAACAATGGTCTTCTAACATATGTTGTCTAGCAAGTAGATCTAGAAGCAATGATCTTCTAACATATGTAGTCTAGCAAGTAGATCTAAACAATGGTCTTCTAACATATGTAGTCTAACAAGTAGATCTAAACAATGGTCTTCTAACATATGTTGTCTAGCAAATAGATCTAGAAGCAATGATCTTCTAACATATGTAGTCTAGCAAGTAGATCTAAACAATGGTCTTCTAACATATGTAGTCTAACAAGTAGATCTAAACATTGGTCTTCTAACATCCTGTAGTCTAACAAGTAGATCTAAACAATGGACTTCTAACATATGTAGTCTAACAAGTAGATCTAAACAATGATCTTCTAACATATGTAGTCTAACAAGTAGATCTAAACAATGATCTTCTAACATATGTAGTCTAACAAGGAGATCTAAACATTGGTCTTCTAACATATGTAGTCTAACAAGTAGATCTAAACAATGGTCTTCTAACATATGTAGTCTAACAAGTAGATCTAAACATTGGTCTTCTAACATATGTAGTCTAACAAGTAGATCTAAACAATGATCTTCTAACATATGTTGTCTAGCAAGTAGATCTAAACATTGGTCTTCTAACATATGTAGTCTAACAAGTAAATCTAAACATTCGCGAAAAAAAAAATCTTGAATGGTATTAGAGACTTAGAGCTAGGCTAGTAGACATAGAGTCATAGAGTTCTGCTATGTCTAAGATATGATCCATCTTTTTAATGCCAGGCCCCCACAAATCGGAAGACATAGGCGGCTGCTTAGTTTGCCTATGCCTAAGGCCGGCCCTGCTGAGATAGGTCTATGTTAACAGACAAGGCAGTAGATTTCAGTTGACCAGATCTACTTTTATTGACAAAGGAAACATCCGCTACAAATATTGACAAAGCCATGCCAGTGCCACAAGACGCTAAAAAAAAAAGAACAAAATATTAAAATCTACCCTTGGTTGCATAAGAGCTTAAAATATGCAATAAACAATTATTCAATACTATCGGGAAACCAATCATGATGATAGATTACCCTTGCAAGCATCTCTAATGTCATAAACATTTCTATGTCACCTCATAAACATCTTTTTTTCCCCTTGAATACTACAGGAGATTTCTTCTTTCACTTTTTTAAAAATCGATCCTTAGAGTGAGTGGCTCAGAACGGTGATTAGCTCATGATTGATAAGACGTTTAATACGTTGTTAAACTTTTACTTTATTTGAACCAAATCGGATGCAATAATAAAAAAAAACAACTTGTTAAGACTTTGTAGTTCGAGAGCTTCTGTCACAAGTCAGTCGCTCTGTTCCTCGGCCAGGCATCTAACAGCTCATAGAAATGTACCTCTAATCCGCTATATATATATATATATATATATATGAGAGAGAGAGAGAGACAGACAGACAGATAGATAGATAGATAGGATGAAACTGTAAGTGCCGCTCTTTTATCTCCGGGCCCTGAAACTCAGACACTGTCAATTTAATAATACTATACTATACTATACTATACTATACTATACTATAATATAATTATCATTGCTATATTTCCGATTGTATCCAGTCCTCGTTCTCCTTTCTTCACGCTCACAATGGCGTACATCAAAGTAGAACCAGAGTGTACACAAAACCAAACCCTAAAACGGAAATCAAATTAGCGGGAGATTTTCCAATTCCACAAACTACAAACTAAGTAGCGATGCCCGTAGTGACATGTTTTCCCTCGTTCTGAAAATGGAACACAAAACTACTGACTTGGCTCCGTCCAAGCTTGTTGTTGAACCAGGCATTCTTTTTGCCCCTCCCCCTTTGCTATAATTAGACATTTTACCTTACAGCACCCTAACCAGCCATGTCAAACCAATTGATCGGTATTGTTCGTTGTTTTTTTGGGGGGGGGGGGGGCGAGGCTACGCCGAAAGGTGTTTTCCGGGTACATTTAGTAAGCAACGTCATACGGCGCGAACGTAAAAAGGAGGGGGGGGGGCAAGGGGAGATCACTTTCAATAAAATAAAGCGAACGATCATTTATCTGTAATCTTGTTAATTTATACTATTAATTTAAAATAAAAAGTTGAAATGAAAAACATTTTTAAAATATTTTAATTAGAATAAAAATTACACATTTTAAAAGAAAAATAAATGTAAATGCTAACTACTCATATTTTTTTAAAATTTCATTTAATTGACGGATTATGGTCGTCTGGGACAGCAGGCAACAGCATGTTTTAGCGGAATCTTGAGTTTCTGTCGTTAGTCCAGAAGTTAGATTGTCTTTTACAGTCAAGATGTAGGGTGAGTTTTATATATATATATATATATATATGCTATTAGAGACACCATTTACATTGAATTTTTCATGTTGTCTTGTATGTGTGATAGTAGGCCTAGCTAGTTGTTCATTTGTAAAGATCATTCGTTTAACCAGAACAGAATAATGGAGAAATCCGTTCACCATATCCACCCATGATTGTTGATCTTATCGAAGCGACTGATTCTATTTAGTCTAGAATTATTTTAATTTTTAAACCTGTAGAAAAAACAAAGTTTGTAAACATTATTGCTCTGTAAATTTTAACAACGAATACACAATTCAAATACTTAATTAATAAAGGTAATTGGTTAGGCCTACTTAGATCCTAACGATTGTGTTTCTTTGTACATTAGACCAATACCCAAATAACGTTTTCATACATCCAATTTTAGCCACATGTTTTTGACAAACTTAACTATTTATACATTATTATGATTTATTAGGCTGAATGAAAGATTTCAACTCCTAACATATATTTAAAAATGTTAAGGGAACATTAAACATGATTGACATAGATCTAAATCCTATCCCCTAGATTAGTAATACCCAAACTAAGGCCCGCAGGCTGCAGGTCATATCCATATATATTTAGATCGAATAACTTTCTGGCCTGAAGAGATCTAATAGACCTTACATCGCCCCAATGCATGTAATATTGCTCCATTTTCTATTTAAAAAAAAATAAAAAAAAATTGGGCATAAATTTAGAATTAACATTTATTTAAATATAGAAATTAGAGGGACATTTGTTTTTCTTAATTGATTGCTACTTAAAGCGTATGATTAAGTTTGCCCCAGAGACCATTATCCTAACAGGGCGTAATCATCTTCATTTCTGTAGTAACGCCGGAATTTTTAAAACAAAACAAAAACAATTTAGAAACGCGCTCGTGTATTTTAGATGCATGCAAGCCGTGGGTTCATCCTTCGGTCAGCGCTTAACTTCACAAAAAATGCGCATTGATACATACTCCACCGGTGGCGACGCCGCACTGGCTCATCGTGGTCACTGCTGGATGTCACCCTTGACAAGTAAAGTTTATTGTAGATCTAAACTTTTTCACCGCTCTGTCTGGCCGGAGAGAGTGTGGTCAGAGGATTACCCAGCTACCTTGAGGACGGAAAACGGCGCCCACCCGACGGAAAAAAAATCAATAACACTTTATAAATAATTGAAGTCTAAAAAGTAAGAAACTCCTTAAAAAGTAGAAAGAAAAAAAATGCTTGATCTGTGCAGAAGTACGTGACGTAATGAGAAAAGAACGCATAAAAACATTCCCGCACGACGCCTGGGGATGACGACGGACAGAGTTCGAACCCGGGATCTCCAAGACGACTGTTCAGAGCGCATACCACACGACCAGGCAGTCATCCGATACGTTATAATTTTACTTATTTTTGTTTTGTTATAGATCTAATTGCTACCGATTAGTTTTATTTTAATGAAGCTTATTCTTTTCTTTTTTTTAAATTCAAGTTTAGCTTATTATGGTTTGTGCCGTGAACATGCTTAAATAGGCATTTACCAAGGCAGAATGTTAGACCTTTGTAATGTTGGCTGAAACATTTCTGAAATATCTACTGAGAATACATTGAATATAGGTCTAGATCTCTTAATAACGGTCTTGAAATCTGAATAGATCTAACAACATCGCCTAAATACAATTTGATCTCCAAGTGTGTTTCACCCTGTCCTACTATACATGTTCTATGAATGAATAAACATCCCTTATATTTATAATTCACATTTATTTTAGAGAAAATAGAGGGGCGGGAATGCGTAAGAAATGTTTTATTTTGTTTTCAAATAGATCGATAAAATAAATCTATCTATTCACTACATTTTTAATTCTCTAATAACCGGTAACAAATCAAATGTTCTCATTTAGATTAGATGTAGATCTAATATTCTCTTTAAGTAAGCAATTTGTACCAATGAATCATTCACTGACTCTAGATCTAGATTTAGATATATTTTAGATAGGTTAAAAAGTTTAGATTAGGGTCTGCACAGGACGGAAGTGCATATTTAAAAATGAAGAATTGCCTATACGGGGTAAAAAAATCAATATTTCTTTACCAAACAACAACAACAAAAATCGAGTAAATCTAACAGAAACGAGACGCAACAACACAATTTCTAGGGTATTGACATTGACGGAAGACATAGATCTAAACCTAGACCTAGATAGCCTACTATAATCTGGATCTTGAACTTATTTAGTCTAGTCCGAGATTCAAAGCCCTAATTTATCAACGCAAAAGATGTAGATCTAGATTCTATTCCATTTTACAATATTAAAAATGAATCCCCACTTTTGAAAAGAAAGAAATACGTTATTTAAATAACAAAGACTATTTCGTCTTTCGTCTGCCCAGTCAGAGTGTGATGTATATAAAGCAATATCTTTGAAATTCACCGCCGTTGAATTGCGCCCTCGTTTTGAGGTACCGCCCACTTCTAAAATGTAAACATTACACTGGCGCGTTATTTCCCAACTACTCATACATTATCCTCGTTCAGGGCACCGCAAGGGAAGCAAACTGTGCGTCGCTATCACGCGCCAATTTCGAACGCCACCTTACAACACTGTTGTATGTCCAGACAGACGAGAGGTTTGAGAGCGGTAGGCGCAAACGGATGCCGTTTTTCTTCAAGTTTGTTGACATAGCGTTTTTAATTCGTTTGATATTTTTCAATTTAACAGGTAAATGTAATGTAGACTTAGTTTATAGTCTATTTTGTTCGATAGACCATAATTTATTTTATCTGCTGCATTTTAAAATATAATTAGACGAGACATTTTATAACGTTTCTAAAATCTTCAGCCGAACTTCAGGTCTGGACGTGTCGTACGGTCGTGTCACCAGTTGTTTTTTTTAAAGTACACTTGTACTCAAGATGGTCTCTAGACCTAATCTTAAAATTAGGATCTAATCTAGATAGCCTAGATCATAATGGTGATCTTAACTTTAAACTGTAGTGTAACTGAGTGTAAAGTGTAGTCAGTAAAATTAAGCCTTGTCGGCCTTTGCCAACGGTGCAACACTACTGACTCAGTGACTGTGGCAACAGTGGACAACCGCCTTTTCAGTTTACAAGTGTTTATCTAATCTAGATCTGGACTCTAGGCTAGATTCTAGATCTAGATCTCCACTTCTCTACTGTCTCTAGGGCTTCAGTCAAAACATTGTTGATTGTCTAGATAGATCCATAATCTATGTCTATGTTTTTCGTTAGCTTATGACAATGTGTGCTTAACATACTACTGTTCTAATCCTCATCCCCTTCTTAGCTTCTAACATATACTGATATAGATCTAGATCTAGAAGGTAAAAAAAAACAACTTTACAAATTATCATAAGATTGTTTTGCTTCATAAAAATATAACTATATTGTAAGCCTATATGCTAATTGTATTTTTTACTTTTATCTCTTAGCAATGGCCGATGACAAATATTTGTTAAGGCCAAAGCTGACAACTCAAAATTTATCTAAGAATTTTATTCAGAGACCAGAACATCGTCTCAAAAAATGCTTGTCTGATAAACCTATTTCAAGTGGAAATAAAGAACAGAAACCTAATCGGTATCCCATAAAATTACAGAAGCCTATTGGCAAAGAAAATATGGAACCACATACATCCCCAGTGAAGTCAGCTGTACCAAAAAGCAACAGAAAGCCGTTAGAGTGCTGCATCATCTCAGACAACCCCAGAGAAGAGGTCTCCTTCACTGATAGAATCAACCCATTTGATTCGAATAACAATGAGGGACAGCGTTCATCTTCTTGGGATAGCAAACTATCTAGTGACAATCTTAGTTTGGCCACTACTCCTCCTCCCAGTCCAACTTGGAATCTCAAAATGTTGTGCACAGCAGTCAGTCCGGAAATCAGGAGACTCCAGCTAGAAAAGGAAAATGGTTTTGATGAGAGCAGATCATCAACATCGGCTAGCTCGTTAAACAATGTGACATCAGTTCTAAGTCCGTCTGAAGAAAATAGCCATGAATGCTTTGATTTTGGCTCATCACAGGACAGTAGTTTTAGCTTTGAAATGGAAGTACAGACCTCTAGGAAAGATAAATCTCTCGGAAAGCTTTGTGATAAGTAAGTACTGTTATTAATGCATCTTCTATTCTTTATGCCTTAATGAAATGTTAAAAATATTTTTTGTTTGCTTATTAATGTTATAAAATGTTTTTTTGTTTTTTTTAAAAGGTTTTTGCAGAAATACCCTGAGCATCCAGGTATTTTGAAAATAGATATATGCCTAGATGAGGTGGCTAAAGAACTAGGTAAGTTGCTTATATTTATTTAAAAAATGCAAACCCTAAATTTTTAAGCTTAATTTTCAATATTAAGCTCACACATGAAAGATAGTTGTTCAAAATCTGTGTGTATATGTGAAATCTCCAAGATTCTATTAATTTTCATTTTAAACATAATCAGATGTTTAACTAATAAATTCCACCCCACCCCACCCCCTTTTTTTTAAACAATTAAGATTGTTACTTTTTGCAATCCTACATTGTTTTTATAATTTTCTAGAAATATATTTGTTGTCCTAGTGATTGACTTTAAAGTTTTGTTACCTATTGACTTCCTTAATGTTTTTGAAGGTATTTTTAACACCTGTTTGCAATTAAAAAAAAAAAGATGTAATATTTTCAGCTGTAGAACGTCGTAGAATCTATGACATAGTCAATGTTTTGGAGAGTGTAGAGATTGTGAGTAGAGCTGCCAAAAATAAATATACCTGGCATGGAAAGACAAATCTGCCCCATACACTAGTCAAGTTAAAGGTAAGCCAAATCTTTCTGAAGATTCTGTCATTTTAGCCTCTTGTTCAGCAAGTATTTTAATTCATTTAAGTTGATAGATTTTCATCAAATTTTCTATGTTGCTGTGAACGAGTAACCTTCTACTTAGTCACTTTGATATCTAAAAGGATTTATTACTAAGTCATTTGGCTTAAATTGGAAGAAAGATATAAAGCAAAAAAGGAATGCTACTCTGCCTTGCCCCTTCCCTACTCACCTTTTATGTTTATTTTTAAATTTTGGATGTTCCTTCAGTAATGAAGATTAAAATTACTTTGCTAAAATCTTTTGTGGGGCTGCAAAGAATGACAACTGGCAGGATAGGAAACTATTTAACAAACTGGATACCATCTGAAGGGGCATACCACTAACCAGACAGACAACAAAATTATACTAGAATAAACAAATTTATTATAAAATGTCGAGTATTCATATAAATCACAAGCATGGGTTATAGTAAAAACCAGAATAAGGAACATTTCATGGTGATAGCTATGTTGAGGCAGGTGTCATGGGAATCTTAGATGGTTTTACCTCATGTGCCTTATCTCTCCCTTTTTCTCTTTATTTTTAATTTGGGTCTTAGAAGAAGAAATTACTACAGAAAATTATTTTTTTTTTTTTTTGCATGTGTTAGGTTTTAGCCCAGGAAGACAAGATAGCTGAACAGCTGACAAAAATCAAAGAGCAGGAGATGGCTAAAGAGTTGGAAGACTGCTCAGTGGAATCAAATAGGCTTACAATATTGGCTACCAATCAAACCACCAAGAAGGCAGAGGGAAAAACATATGAAATTATACCAACAGGTAGTCAGGTCTTTTATAATTAGAAAGAGAAATCTTTTTGTTATGGTATGGGTTCGAATGTCCTGAAATGTTTTAGAAAGTGACTTAGAATGTAAAGCAGCAAACTGTTAATGATGAAGGGGTATATTATTCCAGTATAGACACCATTGGGAACAAGTATTTGGCTGAGTTTTATTAATGCCATAGATTTCTTTTTTCTTCATGCTTTTATTATCTTTTGACCTGAGATTCTGGGTTCCATTTCAAGGGAATGATGGGATTTTTCTTAGAATTGTCATGAATTTCTTCACCAACCCAATATTGATTAGTATGTATAGCTATTCCAGGCAAGAAAACTTTGTACAAGTTACTGATCTGTTAAACAGCTTTGGAATTCCTTCAATTCCATCTTCATATCAGCCTAAAATATGTATTTTACTTGCTCTTCTTGAAAATAGATACCAAAAGAAAAAAAATTAAGATCCTATGTATTTTTTTTTGTTTTGATGCCTAAAATACCCAAGATACCTAAAAAAAACCCACTAAATTTCAAAATGTGTTTATTCTTAGTATTGCGAAGAAAAGACAAGTCATTGGGTATCATGAGCCAGAAGTTTCTTATGTTGTTTCTTGTCTCCAAGGTAAGTTCAGTAAAATGTTTTTCAGTAATGGGAATTTTCCGACAATTTCTTCTGATCAGATTTTCTAGCAAAAAAAAATCCGAAGTTTTCCAGACATTTTTTTTTTTTTAAATCCATTTTTTTTTTATGAAAAAAAAATCTGATTTTATTATTTTTCCATTTTGGAAGAATGCAAAATAAGATTTTTGATTTGTTTTGAACATGTGTACATCCGGTCTTTTGACACGAGTTAAAGTTTTATTGTTAAAAAAAATCTTGTTACCGTATTGTCTTATAAGTCTAGATCTCGGTCCAGACTAGAGTGGTTGGAATCAGTCTAGATAGATATATTCTAGAAAAGATATCTAGATTCTTTAATTTGAATACTTTTGATCTAGATCTAGACTTCAATGGCTGCTTGCCAGCTTTTGAAAAGTATTAGACTTAAACTTAACTTTAAGAGTATCATGAATGATGCCCGGTCGCTATGTTACGTATGTAGCGCTAATCGCTGCTATTACTACAATTCTAGATCTATTATTTTTTCACTGTTGTTACGATGGCCCCTAGATTTTTCTAATTTGAACCCTGCCTGCCGACTTCCATGGTTTCAAAATGGGATTAGATTTAGACATCTAGATCTATTATAATAATAATGAGATCTAGATCTACTCATCTAAATCTAATAGAGTGATACTCATACTGTGATAGACCTACCGTGTACCGGCCATCTAGTAGTATAGTATATATAGTAGTAAGTAGGCCTTCTTAAATTTCCTAAAATTTTTGCAAAGTCAGTTCCCATCACTGGTTTTTAGGAAAAGTTGTAGATAATTAATATTTATTCTAATTGTATAATATAATTAAAAATGTATTTCTTTTCAGCCTAAAACTGTTAATCTTGAACTGTCTGCTAAAATATTGATAGGCGATAGTGCAATGGATAACATTGAAGCCTCAAAATTTAAGAGTAAGTTTTTTTTTTTTTTTAGTTTTTGTGCAGTGTAATGTTTTAAAATAATAAAGTTTTCTTTTGTAGAAGATTTTGTATTTTCATTTAGTAAATGGAATAATGTTTGTTGTATCATTTTGCATCTAAGATTGGATGATTATACGATACAGCTAATTTATTAACGAGTCTGAAACTCATTAAAATAATTTTAAAATAAAGTTTTCTTTAGTAAAAGATTTTATATTCACTTAGTAAATGGAATATTTGTTTTATTATTTTGCAGCTAAGATTAGACGATTATACGATATAGCTAATATATTAACGAGCCTGAAGCTCATAAAAAAAATACATGTGACAGAAATTAGAGGACGCAAGCCTGCTTTCCAGTACATAGGGCCTGATGTTGACGATGTACACGAGTTTGAAGGTGATTGCTTTATTCATTGTTTATTAAAAGTTAACATTTCTTTAGACATAGGAGGGAACATTTTCAATGTATTCACATGGTACTTGTAATCACCATCATCTTGTTCTTAAAAACTTCAGGGCTCTTTTGTTTTCTTTCTCATAAACCCATATAATCAGTCAAATACTTAACCAGATGTGTTGCTGCTTTTACCAGTCCCAGTTTAAAAAAAGGCTGATTTCAAGATGTCCTTTGAATTTAAAAGTTTTGGTAGCTCATGAGTAACTATTAATTTTACTAATAATCTATACATGATTATATATTGAAAAGTTTTCTGAGTTCCTGGCATGTCCACAGTTGGTGTTGGCATTATGCAATGACTTGGCCCTTGTTGGATGCATATTTTACTACACAGGGCATTGACTTTGACTATTGTCACTGTATGTGATTATACTAACACTGTGATAGCTTTTTTTTTTCTTATTTGACAGTTTATCAAAGTTAATTTTTGTTCTTCTTCATGGTTCCCAGTTTGTTGTAATGATGGTTGTCATCGGCCCAGCTCACGCCACTCACTCTTAGACTGTGTTCGGAATGAAAATGGTATGTTGTAAATTATTTTCTTAACTAAATACATGATTTAAAACCTAGATTTGTTAACATAAACAGTTAGTAAAATATGTTTCATTTTCTGTTTAGCTACCTTTTTTTCTACTCTTAATTCAAGCTCCTGATAGCTAATCTCAAGCTGACATTTTGTTTTACATATAAATAAAATCCCAATAATTTCTTTCAATTAAATGTTAACTTTTAATTTTACATGTATACACAAAATCTTGATTGTACAAACTAGAAAAAAAAACAAATATTCAAAGCAATATTCCTTGTAAAAGAACTTCCATCCTGATGCCATTTTAGTCATTACATTTCTTTGTTTTCCCTAGATGTCTAAATCTAATCCCATTTGAACTCATGGAAGTCGGCAGGCAGGGTTCAAATTAGAAAAATCTAGGGGCCATTGTAACAACAGTGAAAAAATAATAGATCTAGAATTGTAGTAATAGCTGCGATTAGCGCTACATACGTAACATAGCGACCGGGCATCATTCATGATACTCTAAAGTTAAGTTTAAGTCTAATCAGTATAATACTTTTCAAAAGCTGGCAAGCAGCCAATGCCCTTTTTCATGTCTGCTAGCTGTCCTTTAACATGCAACCATTACATCCCTTATAACAGCAACAGGTTTAAGGGTGACCTGTTATGACATCGTCACTAACCAGCTTTGAGCTGCTACCTAAGGTTGCAGAAAGAAAATTGGTTTGGTTGTTAACACTTGTCTTGTTGACCACATAAATATTACCCACTAATTCACTAAATTATCGAGAGAGAATATGAGACAAGATATTTTTGTTTTTTAAATGTTAATTAATTAGAAGAAAAATTTAAATCATCTAAACTTTGTAAAGGAAACAAATGGCCTTACCATTTAGACATTTAATTTCATTAATAAATAATCATTTTAAACTTATTTACAGTGCAATCTCTCATGCATGGTTTTCGCCCAATAAAACCTGCCACTGTGATGTCCTCATTAGATTTAAGAAATGGTGAGTTTTCGGTTTAGTTATTTGAACTTTGACTTATTGCCAGTTTGTTAATAATTTATTGGGTTTGTTTGAAATTCCTTAAACTATTTAAAATAACTTTCTTTCTTTGACAGATTTAAAATTGAAGATTACACAACAACAAGGGAGTGACACTCAGACAGGTATGACCCGCCATTCTTCCTTTGACGAATTTTGCAAAGTTGTGGAAAGGGAGCGCAACTTGCTCATTGGTTCTACGTCGGAGCCTACTAGTCCTGTTAAAAAGCTAGACTTTGAAGGTCAGTTATATTTTTATAGAGAGTTGTCTTTTAAGAAAATTAAAAAAAAAACCTTTTATTTTCAGATAAATTCATTTATCTGCTACAATATTTCCCAGTTAAAGAGACTCCAATCCTTTATTCAAATTTTTGAGTTATTGACATAATTAAATTCTATGTTTACGCAATTTTAAACTTTACTGTGGTTTTCCACATTACAGTAAGTCAATAGATTAAATTAATAGGTTTGTGTGACGTTTTATAAACCTGGTAAAAATGTTACCGTTTTGGATGCATAATTAAAAAATTACGTTAAAAAAAACACCAATCATCATTGAAAATTAAAAAAAAAAATAATGTATTAGTTTTCCGTAAATATAAAAAAAAATTAGTCAAAACCATTGGAGTTCTTATAAGATGGTTTTCAGTGTTGAAATGTCACAACTATTTTGGGTGGGGAGAAAATTTTCTATTATTCTTGTCATACTGCTATGCATGTATGATTGATCAACAATGCCCTGTTTCAATATGTTGAGAAAAAAAAGAAAAAAAATGTAAAAAAAAACTTAGTACCCTTTTTAGACCTTTTGATCTTTAGGGCAAAGGATATAATTATCATCTGTTTCTGTGGTCCATGGTTAACAAGTGTGTCATGTGGCCAGCACAATGACCAACCGCCTTTTCTTTCCTCAGCTAATGTCAGGTACCTGATAGAGTTGAGTGGACTTGGGGGTGCCCAAAAAAATAAATTCAAAATCCCTGTCTTCACCATGATTCAAAATCCAAGATTTCCTCCGTTCTAAGCTAAGCACCTTAACACTCAACTACCTCACTCTCCTTTATTACATTTGTTTAATTTTTTTCTTCAGGAATCCAGGAAAATGGACCTCACAAGTTTGCAATGCCTGTAACCATTACCAAACACCTTAGCTTTGATGATGAAGTGCTGAAGCACCAACACCCGCAGAGGGCAGTGCACAGCATCCCTGCCAAAATCATTCATAAGCCACAAGCTTTACCAGCTCAACCCAAAAATAACCCTTTGTGTGCGCCCACCCCAGGCACGAAGCCAACAGAGACAATTATACTGTCAAAAAGTGGTGAGATCAAGACTGTTAATACTCATGGAGTTCCTCAGCAGATACCGCTGTCAAGGTCACAGTTTGAGCAGGTTTTGCAGTCATTAAAGCTAGCCAAACCTCACGCTCAGAGGCAGATTAGTTTCAACAAACCTCCTGAAGATGAAATCCCTCGACAAACTTTCTTGGGTAAATGCCTCCTGCAGTCTCCAGAATATGATATGGCCTCCCTCAATGAGACCAGCCCGATGCATGGCACGACCTTTCTCAACCGCACACTAAAGCGCAACATGGTGGAAATTAATTTGCCTGACAATGCAAAACGCTTGAAGCTTGATTCTACTGAAGGGCTTGTGCCTGCTGATAAGGTTTCTGACTTGCATGCCTCTCATGATGTCAAAATTGGTCTGAGACGACTTAATAGCATGCCAACAAATCAGTCCAGCTCTGCCTTAGCCTCCAACAGACACATGTCGCAAATCATTGTACACTGTGTCAATAGGCCTCAGGCTGCACAAAGGATTACTCTCCATATGTCCAACGACCAGAAAGGCCCTTCATTTGTGAGCACTGGAACCTCCACTGATCCCACTGCTGACACCAGCATGGATAGTCTGATACTAACCCCAGGCACCTCTTTCACCACCCCTGCCAGAACTATCACAAGTACCCCCAAAAAGACCCCCATTCCTATCAGAATAATTGCAAATCCGAACCTCTCTGCTGGATCTCCAATGAGCCTGCTGAAGAACCCGCTGAATCAGTCATCTTTGGAAGAGTCTTCTTTCACCCTACCCTTGACACCCATCAGCCAGCTCCAGCCAGGTCTTCCAGCCACCTCCACCCCACAGGGAGAAAAAACTGCCATAGTCCTGCCGAATGGTAACTTGAGAAAAGTGCTGACAACTATGCCACCTTCACATAGCTGTGTAAGCTCTCCATTTAAAGTTGTCATCCCAGCTCCCAAGCAGCCCGGAACATTTCTACTTAAAGTTCCAGCTAGCAAGTTAAGTAAAACTGCTTCCATGTAATCTTTTAAACATTTTTTATTTTAAGAAATATGTTCAATTGTAACATAATTTTTTTTTTTATTATATGTAAACAAAAACTTGGGGAAACTAAAAATTGTACACATTTTTTTTTTATAATTATCTAAAACTAAATTTGTTTTTTTTTTTTCCGTAGACAGCAGTAAAACAAATGTTTTGATTTGATTTTTTTTTTTTTTGATTTTGAGAATTAGTGAAATGTAAAGGGCAAAAACTTTATGGTAGAATCTAGATATTGAAGTAAAAAAAAATGAACTGTGCCATATCTGTCCAGCCAAGTTGTTATGAAGTTGTTACTCAACATTTCTGCTTATCTTTTGTGTTTCGCTAGGCTTGAACTAAAATTCTCTTTTAAATGAAAGGACATTTTACTGCTTACAAGTGTTGACCCTTATTTCAGAGATAATCTCTGCAGTAATAGAGGGGACAAACTAGGAGGCTGTTTCTTTATGGCACAAGTCGTTTCTCTGTAATTTTTGATTTGAAAAAGTTTTGGTTGTGCTTTATCATTGGCGTTAATTTTAACTTTAAACAACAAAAACTATTTTCCCTGTCAGTTTTTGTGAGCACTTTGCCTCCCATTATCTCGTCTCATACAGTTTTTGTTTAATATAGGAGAAAAAGTTGCATTTAATGTCTTTTTGTTTCAGGCCATGTGTTTCTTCTGTTTCCTTATTGTAAGAATTGTAAAGAATGTAAATAGGTTTTGTTGGTTGTCCCCCGTTATAGTATGCACTTAAGAAACAATTGTCTGCTTTTTTTTTTTTTAATATCTGTGTATGAATAAGTTAGCCTTATTTTATTTGCTGTAATTCAATGTGCCATGCTTATGTGTTGTCTTCACCAATAGCTGGTGTACTTTTTATTTTGCAGATATATATCAAATGTGAAAAATAAAAACTGCATTGTGATTGGTCCCTTTTTTTTTATAGAGAAAAAGAAATTACCCAGCATGCTTGTGCACTTGCTTTAAATCCCCTTCTTTCTCAATTATTTTAATTTGTTAGAATTTCCTGAAAATCACATTTTGTGATATCTTTTTTTTTTTTTTATGCTTATGACTTGTGCTTTTGTTTTACAAAGATTTTTATTTAAAAAAAAAAAGAAATTACTTGGAAAATTGAATTGTACCATATGCTGTTTCCTCCTTTAATATTTTGTTCATTTTTTATAGTAATCATCTCATCTGTTCCATTAAACAAAACATTTATCTCTATAATTGAAAAAAATATATACATATATATTTATATCCAGTATCATGTTGTGTACTTCTCTGTGGACTTTGTTGAATTTCTTTTATTGCCTAAATTTTGTTTTATTCTTAATAACTGAAGCTGGGTTTCGTTATTAATTTGCTTTCTTTTCCCCTAGAAGAAACTAAACATAACAGCTGAAATGTAATGTTGAGTGTATGATTAATTTATTTCAACTAAATTATTAAATTATTTATGTTTTGTTAAATATATATATATATATATTTATTTTAGTTGTTTCCATTGAAGTGTGCTTCTTCAATGATTATGTTCCTGTCTTCAAGGGACAATTATTTATATATTGTTTTATAATTATCTGATGTTAATTTTTGTATTGCATTGAATGAAAGTGTTCTAGGTGTTTAAAAGCATGTAATCGTTTTTGTGCAGTTTTATTGTACATATATTGTCCTCACATTCTATTTATCTAGAAGCTCGGCAGTTTCCTAAACAGATTTTATGTATCTGTGTGTATAGATAACTGTACCACCAATGTGAATGTTGCATCTGGTTTATTTGGCCTGGAGAAAATTTTTTATATTTTTTTTTTCTAATTTTAAATCATGACATGCGAAATTAAATTTGCTAATGCTTTTTGATATTTCTTTGGAAGTCAAGTGTTAGAGAGTGTGCTTTGATATATTTATCTTGAAATAAAATCAAGTACAGTTCTAAAGATTATAGTATTTTTAATATAGTTCATTATTATTGTTATTTTAATATCAGACTTAATGGCATCAGATCACAAGGTCTCACTCTGTACAAGTTTTCTGCATAATTATTTTAATTCATAGACTATATACCATTTTTTTGTTTTAATGTATGTAAACTAGCATAAATTTTAAAATAGCTATGTCATTGACAGTTGTGTAACTAGTCTACACAACAGATCTGTTTGTTATTATATATACTTGTTAAAAAAATGATGTTACATCCATTTTAAATAGAATCGATTCAAACACGTTTATGATTAAACTTTGAAAAGACACTAATGTCCACATGGCTTGAAAACCATCAAATGAAACACTACCTTTTATATATATATATATATTCTAGGGTATGTTTAAAAAAAAAAAGTAAGCTGGATACTTAAAGATAAACATTTGCATTGGTGTAGACCTGATCATAGTATATACATTGGTGACCATCATTAGAGGTTTTCATTTTATTCATTCATTTCCATACGGACAATAAAGATGATTATTATTATTATACTTAAACCACAAACAATGCTAAAATATATCCATTATTGACCCACACCAGCGTAGCATCACTCTTATCATTTTCAACACTTATTTTAATGAACTTGTGTCTTTGAACTATTTTTAAAAGTATTTTTATAAATATCCTTTTGCGAATATGTTATCAAAGAGTTGAAACCTGATTCCCAACATACAACTGTGTTAATTGTATTTTGATAAGTATTGACTTGTGTTTTTGAGATACTAATGATTTGTTGAACTGCATGAAAAGACATTATTGGTGGTGATCAAAAAATAATGGCAGGGTTTTATGTTGTAATAACACTTGCTCAGAGAACGTTTGTATGATTGAAATTGCAAGTAATTATTAGCCTAGTAATGAGTAACTGTATTTATTACTTTTAACAGCTGTAGTGATGGGTGATATTAGGCTGGGCTGCTAAAGTTTCTTACCTATCAGATGTTTGTACTTAGGACACAAATGTTTATTTTAGTTGTTTTTTTTTCACTTGCTATTGTCTATACATCAATTTGTTTATATCATTGGCTTGACCTGTTAGTTCACCCATTCATCTCATGTTAAGCCTAGAAATGACCTGCATCAGGCTATTGCTAAATAGAACTGGGGTCTACCAACTGTGCATTTGAATCATCTTTGTTATAACATCCTTTTGAATTTGTATTTCCTATACTACATGTGATACAAGTATTAGGTTGTCTCTTGTGTTGACTTGTCACTAGGTGTGTTAAAGAATTTCAACTTAGTGTGTTGTGTGTAGATGCAAAGTGCGTTTGTGTGTACCTCTTACTGGGCAGTTAGGTCATTCAGCTCCAGAAGACCTTTTGTCTTTCATGTTAAGTTGCAATAGTATTAAAGTGTTTAATTGTAGTCTTGACTGTATTCCTGTGTATTGGTTGTGGTGACATCTAGATGTGTGTTACTGTGTTGTACAGTATTGTGTGGGATGGCTGTGTGAGAACTGAAACTCAACTTCTTCCTTGAGGTGTTTCTTGAATAAAATGTTAGTGTAATAATTTCATCTATTCCTAGTGTTGTTGAAATTAACAAAAAACATTTTTTTTTCATTGTGTGCAGTAACTAGTAACACCAAATGACATAGTAACAGAATAGAACTGAACGCCTCTACCAATTTGTTACAATCTAAGTGATTGGGAAAAAAAAAATTCACATCTTAGCGTTTAATAACTTGCTATTCTGACTCGATTTATTTGTGCTCAGAACTAGTCCAATAAATGTGACTTAAAAAAGTGTTTACATTTGGTCTAAGACACCCTGTTTAATTTAAATAACATTTGCATAAACAATCTACTGTAGTTCAGACTAAATTTCAGATGTGATATTTATAAAGACATTCTCTATATGAAGTCCAATTGAAGGTGACCTCTAACCAAGGCACATTGAGTATCTAGTAGGCTCATGGGATATTATAACGTAATGAGGAAGAAAGGGGTGGAGAGGTAAAACAACTAGCGGTCACTTGGTATCAGATGGAGGCCGAATCAAAGGTCACTTCGTATCGGATTACCAGCCCAGTTCTGAGTACAGATAGGGGATAAGTGAGGTGACCATAGTGTGACGTCCATAATGGACTTGATCAAGTTGAATTGTTCAAGGAGAGCTCAGCGCCTTTTCTGTTTAAGAATTTCTACTTCGTAATGATGCAATCAGAAAGTCTCACCTTTAACCTGCATGTTGGAGGAGCTTCGAGGTTCTGCTTTTATGGTAAATTGCATTCTGGGTACCGTGTTATTATTGACATGTTTACTTCAATACAACCAAATGAATAGTAGGCCTATTTTTAAGCACTTAATAATAATAAATAACTTTAATATCAACAGAATTGAAGGAAGTTTCAACAAATCGTATTATGATCAATTACCTCATCAGACTATTGTTCTTGAACAGGTTGTTTTTTTTTAATTTATTAAAAATGTATACCCGTTTAACCATGTTAAACTTTCAAAGAAAAAAATTCTTTCAGATTTTATGAGTACATAAGTAATCACAAGTGCTGAGGTCGATGTGATGTACTAAAATATTTGTCAATTAAAAGTATACTTGACAGAGACAGCACAAATACAATCACGGCTTTTCTCTAGTAGATTCTTCCTAGCTTTTTTGACATTATCTTCTTCTGCACAGACGCTGGCCACTGGTCAAACTCAAAAGACCGCCTTGCGAGGACGATGACCTTACTCTGACCTGAACACCCCAGCGCCGCCCACATTTTCCCTCCAACACGAGTTTCCCCCTTCTCTCCTCCCCCAAACACACCTGATGCTCGTTCCGGGGCCATAGTTTTGGGCGTCGGTGGGGGTGTGCACTCGCTGGACAAAGTGAACGACTAGGAAAAGTTGATCAATAGGCGCGGGACTAGATAAATGCACATCCAGCAGGTCAAGCTCTTGACCTCGTGGCACAATGCGTTTTATGGGCCTCGGTCAAAGAGGTCATTATTTGCATACGAGTAGATACAAAAAGGGGGGATTGATGCAGAAAACTGTATAATTTAGTTTTATATCATTTAGATATATTCATATAGCTCTGACCACTGTTTACAAACAATGTAGGCTTTTTAATGGCAATGTCTTCGATTCCAAATATTACAAAGGAATAGCCAATGCTTCACATTCAAATCATTAAACAAGAAAATATTTTTAAAAAATACTTACAAAAAAACAACAACAACACAACTAAGCTTATAGCGTTTTTGTATCAATTAGTTTGGATCAGACATGTAATTAAAGTTGTAATTGGTCTACCTACATCCCACATGTGCTCGATCTCACGTGAAGAGAAATGAAGAAGCCTTTACAAAAGAAAAATATATTTATTTAGTATTTTTGTTGTTACATCAATATCTTATAACAATTAGGCTAGTCTTCGAGTCCGAAAATTGGTGAGGAATGCAGTATTTTCCGTGGCTGCGCAGTCCAAGCTTTGACCTAAATATTTTGCTACATCTAGGGCAAGCATAACCATTGTCCGCAGGTGGTCGATTAAGATGTTCTTTTCGTTTGTCCTCGGCAGCAGCTTTTCTTTTGGACTCAAATGTGTATCCCGCGGCCTTCGTAAGTGACCACCAGCTGTCTCGTTCTGAGGCCACATGCAACCAGGTACTTTCTTCTATGTCAGCCAAGTAAAGTTGACGCCTAGGCTGGTCTTTAAAGCGTTTCCGTGGGGCGCCTCTGTTACGTCGACCACCTTTTGGCTCATCAATATCTTATACACAACACAAAAGACAAGGATTTCTGTGGGCGCCGTCTTCATAATTGAATGTTCCACAATCTGTGCTTCACTGGAGCCAAGGGATTTGATTTATATTGTGGAGCGAATACTGTGAGGTTCAACTACAAATTTTTCCCAGAATAATTGGACTGTAACATATTTTTCACCAAAATGCCCTCCCAAACAGATGAATACTAATAAATGTTAAATTTTTTTTTCTTCTCTATGCGACGATTAGATGTAAAAGTTTCGTTTTATTTATTCAATATTTTTTAGTTCTAAAATTGGTAAACGTTTCTTGACAAAGACAATTCCTTAAATATACTAACACCGAACACATATCTGAAGGAGGAAACAATACAATAAATATTCAAACAGATATAAGCCTTCCTTTTCAGACCTTGCGCCCAAGAATGCGATGGATTGTTGATGTGGAGGCAGCCAGCAGGTCTACAACAGCTTGGGGTTCGGGTGTGGAGACAAAAGGCTCAGGAGAGGTCCAAAATAGAGGGATGTGTTGAGGCCGGTCAGAGCCCTCCATAGGCTGTAGCGCCCCTGGAATGTCAGACATTGAGATCTATAAGGCAGATGGTGTTAAATTCTAAAACAACAATATACCCCATTGTTATATATCAACCGAGGGGATAATAACAACTGACCTCACAGATACTTTCAAGGCCTTTGGTATTCCTAGGAACATTCTCGTTGCTTGTCAGAGGGCAGTACTTCTGCAGACCTGCTAGGAACTCCTAGCTATTAACCCACTATCTAAATTACTCCATGGCACTACAAACGGTTTTAGGGTTGACACTATGTCTCACCTGTTATACATGGATGATTTAAAGCTATACGCAGAGAACGAGCAAAAGTTAGACAGCTTAATTAAAACGGTAAAACGCTTTAGTGACGATATCTGCATGTGTTTTGGCTTGGATAAATGTGGTATCATAAGCATAAAAAAGGGCAAGGCAGCCAACACCAACATTGCATTTGAAGGCATCGAAGAACTGAACTCTGCCTCCCTTTATAAATATCTTGGAATAAACCAGAATGCCAAAATTAAAAGAGGACTTTCTTAGTAAATACAAGAAGAGAGTAAATAAAATTCTCAATACAAAACTGTCTGGCAGTAACCTCATCACGGCAATAAATAACTAGGCCGTCCCAGTGCTTCTTTACACTCATGCTGTCATCAAATGGACAGACACCGACCTACATGACATTGACAGACTCACGTGGAAATTATTAACCAAATTTCGATTTTTACACCCCAAGTCCTCCACCATAAGGCTATACCTGACCCGGAAGGATGGAGATGCAGAACATCTTCAAATTGTGTAAGAAGCAAGTTTCAAAAATACGATCAAAACTGCACGCCTCCAGTAATGAACTAGTTTCCTTCCAACGCAAATACGACTATGATGCAACCTCTCTGAACATAAACAATGTTGATGTTACTGTCGATGTATGACATGAGAATCGCCGATGGGAAGAAAAAACACTCCACGGAAAATTCCCGGCTTTATTAGATGGGAACAACATTGACAAGGCTGCTTCCTTAGCATGGCTCAAAGCAGGTCATCTCTACTCTGAAACTGAAGTCTTTGTCACGATGAATTTTGTTAATAATAATATTTATTATTATTATTATCATTATTATTATTATGTTAGAAACAAACGAGTATTCATTCTCTGTCGCTGCCAGGGTCGTGTTTCGTTAAAGGGAAACAAAATTCACCATAGTCACTTTATCAGTTTCCACTGAGGAATTTTCGGTGATGTGGCAGGTCTGCAGCATTACCGCCCTCTGACAGGCAACGAGGATGTTCCTAGGAATGTTAAGGGTTATTATTATTATTATTACCATTATCATTATGTGAAAAATGAACTAATATTCATTCTGTGGCACTGCAATAGTCGAGCTTCGTTAGAGAGAAACAAAATTCTTTGTAATCCATTGAACCGTGTCCACAAAGAAATTTCTGGTGATGTTGCAGGTCTGCAGCAGTGCCGCCTTCTAACAGGAGCATCTTCTTAGAAATGTTAATGATTAAAAGGAATTAATTTTCCTTCTCTGGCACTTATAGGGTCGAGCTATGTTAAAAAGGAACTAAATTCATTATAGTTTCTTTAGGAGTGTCTACTTAGAAGGATCCTCTTAGGAATGCTCAGGGCTTCAAATATGTCGAATATTATATTATTATTATTATTATTATTATTATTATCATCTCACCATTTATAATTATTTCAACCTTAAGTTTAATTAGAATTTTTAGCATAAATTTTTAAAAAGTAAATTTAATGCATCTAATTTGTATATATAATAAAAGAAAACAAAATACCATACGAATTATTCCGCATATTCAGGTGTATTGAAATAGAATCTGTACAAGAGACATTTTATTGAACAATTCGTCGCCCAAGAAGACCCAACAATCCTGATGGTGGATTAGTGGCTGTTAAAGTGTTCGTAGGTGCAGCAACAGAATAGGTCGCACTATTCAGAGTTGAAACCGGTTTGACTGCAAGAGTCTGTGAAGATACTGGGACGGATGCACCAGTTAGGGAAGCTAATGGACTAGTTAAACCGCTTTGTGTAGAAATTGAATTAGTTGCACTTGTCAGTGATGGAACTTCACTGACAGTGCCAGTTAATGTAGAGACAGGTTGTGTTGCACTTGGCAGTGAAGGAACTCCACCGACAGCACCAGTTAATGTAGAGACAGGTTGTGTTGCACTTGGCAGTGAAGGAACTCCACCGACAGTACCAGTTAATGTAGAGACAGGTTGTGTTGCACTTGGCAGTGAAGGAACTCCACCGACAGCACCAGTTAATGTAGAGACAGGTTGTGTTGCACTTGGCAGTGAAGGAACTCCACCGACAGCACCAGTTAATGTAGAGACAGGTTGTGTTGCACTTGGCAGTGAAGGAACTCCACCGACAGCACCAGTTAATGTAGAGACAGGTTGTGTTGCACTTGGCAGTGAAGGAACTCCACCGACAGCACCAGTTAATGTAGAGACAGGTTGTGTTGCACTTGGCAGTGAAGGAACTCCACCGACAGCACCAGTTAATGTAGAGACAGGTTGTGTTGCACTTGGCAGTGAAGGAACTCCACCGACAGCACCAGTTAATGTAGAGACAGGTTGTGTTGCACTTGGCAGTGAAGGAACTCCACCGACAGCACCAGTTAATGTAGAGACAGGTTGTATTGCACTTGTCAGTGAAGGTACATCACCAGCAAGTGAAGTAACAGTGTAAGCTGTACCAGTTACAGGCCCAATCGCGTTACTTATTTTATTAACTGCGGAAGTGAGTGTTTCAACAGTATTCACGAGATTCCCAACATTGCTGCCAACATTATTAAGAAGTGACACAACAGGCTCCACAGCACCTGTTATTGTTGCAACTGGTTCAGTAGCACTGACAGCTGAAGTAAGTGTGCCCGAAGACTCCACTAAATTGCCTGCAGCATTTGTGATGCCGCTAACAATGGACTCTATCGGTTTGACAGCACTATTTATTGTACCGGCAGAATTAAGGGAGCCAGCTGAGTTCAACAAATTCCCAACGGTGTTGGTGGCACTCTCTAGAAGTGAATCTAAGGGCTTGACAACGTTCTCGAGCACGCCCAGAGTGTTTTCGACACCAACATCTTTCAGTGGAAGAATATTCAGGAGGTCAGTGACTTTATCTAGCTTTTTCTTTAAAAGTTCATCCATTCTGAGGTTGGTGATCCCAGTCAAGGATGTCAGGGCAGAGTTTATAATAGTGTTTAAAGAGGAAAGTAATTTAGCGAGAGATTCTGCAAGACTCTTTGAAAAGACATCAGCTAGTTGTTCCGTTACGGATTTGAGGATCTCCTGAATGCTGTTGCCCAAACCATCTGTGATTCCTTTTGTCAGACCCGATACCAGACCGTCAGACAAAGATTGCATGCATTCACAATTAGTGGAAGATGGGACATTTTTTAGCGGTTCTATAATCGGCAAAAATTTTTCTCTGATAGAGTCCTGGCCTGATACTGTACACTCGTCAGCAACCAAAGGAGTATCACAGGTAACAGCTGGAATAGCGTTAGGAGCCTCGCTGGGTAAGGAGGGCTCGTTCGTGAAAGGACACTTTTTTTCTGGACTGACCAGGAGTTGATCCGGCTTGGTATTACCGACCTGATTAGCTGTATTCCCAAGTAAGGTTAGAACCGTCTCTAGAAGATTGGTCAGGGGAACAGGTAAAGCTGCTTCATGTTTGGTGGTAATGGGGTCAAGAAGTGACCTTTTTTGAGCATTTCCCTCTGAGGAATATAAGTAGATTTTTTTCATTTTAAAAATAAGTGTGCATTGGAGAAATATAGCAAGCTACCAGCTACGGCTGTTAGCATAAAAATGAACAGATAGGACTCCAGGATATCATAAAAATGAACAGATAGGACTCCAGGATAGCATAAAAATAAACAGGTAGGACTCCAGGATAGCATAAAAATGAAGATAGGACTCCAGGATAGCATAAAAATGAACAGGTAGGACTCCAGGATAGCATAAAAATGAACAGATAGGACTCCAGGATAGCATAAAAATAAAGATAGGACTCCAGGAAAGCATAAAAATGAACAGGTAGGACTCCAGGATAGCATAAAAATGAACAGATAGGACTCCAGGATAGCATAAAAATAAAGATAGGACTCCAGGATAGTATAAAAATAAAGATAGGACTCCAGGATAGCATAAAAATGAACAGGTAGGACTCCAGGATAGCATACAAATAAACAGGTAGGACTCCAGGATAGCATAAAAATGAACAGGTAGGACTCCAGGATAGCAGAATTATTCTAAGATAGCTTGAGGCCTAAAGCCTCTTTTGTTTTACCAACATGCCTCTTTCTCTTTGCTGTCATTACAATACACTAATAGGAACAGATATAACGGTAGGTCGCTTTCTTAACAAATTGGTATAATAATAATAATATTTTCTGGTGGATCTCACTTCACTGACTGGGCTACTATGCTCTAATCCTCTCAACAATTCAAGAGTGTCTCTAGTACAGTTAAGATCTCTTCTAGTTAATAATGAAAAGAAGAACAACTATTCATTTTACTAATGAAACGCGTGCTTGAAAGTAAAGCTTGTTAAACGCATTCTGTTACCATTCAGGGGAAATAAATTATGGATGGTCTAGTCCAGTCTGGTGGTGGTTTTGTCCAGTGGTGATCTCGGGGTGGGCTCTAGAGGTAGTCTGTCTTGGGGTGGTCTGTCTTATGGTGGTTCGATGGTGATCTAGAGGTGGTCTGTCTTGTGATGGTCAGTCTTATGATGGTCTAATATTGGTCTGTCTTGTGTTGATCTAGTCGAGGTCTGTCTTGTGCTGTCTTTCTTTTGGTAGTCTGTCTTGTGCTAGAAGTATATTAAACGTTTTACCTTGTTCTTTTTGTATTTGTAATAAACATTGCGTGAAAACGAGTTTGCAGTGGCCCAAGTAGCTGTACAGTATCTGTTTCAGACAAGCCTTATACTTCAGCTCACAATGCAATACTTTTTTCAAGTTTCTGTAAAATGAATAATTATATAATGTTTGTATCCTTTATAATATATATATATATAAAATCGGGCGTCTATCTACATGCACTTTACCCGACCCTGGATTAAGTAACGACTCCTGACCTTTGAAGCAGATGAGGTACACAATAAGGCCGAATGTGGTGGGCATCACAACGACCAACCCAGTTTCCCCAAATAATATCACCTAGAAGAGATCTTGACTGTACTAGAGACATTCTTGAATTGTTGCGAGGTTTGGAGTAGGGTTTTGTAAAAGTCAAATTTTCCTATATTCCAGCCTTCACCGGGATTTGAATTTGAGATCCCTCGGTTCGTAAGCCGAGTCGGGTGTCGAACCTCGAGCCTCCAACATAGGTTGCCATGCCAAGCCAAGTTCAAGGGTATTTCAATGTTAAAAACCCCCTCTTCAATTTTTTTCTAAAGCAAACTACTGTCACCAAATTCTATGAGCGAAGCTAAGAGAGTTTATTAAAAAAAACCTCGAGATTTTTAGTTTAACCACCCCGCGCCAACAGATGGTTTTGACGATAAAACTTCTCTTTTTGATATAAAATCTAAAGCGAGCTAAAGTCACCAAAATCCCTTCCCACCCGCCACCCAAAAAAATCCTGGCTACGCCCATGATATCATGACACCTATAAATTTAGTTATTAATAGATTCATCTCCAATATTATACATTTAACAACATTCAAAAAACATTGTGCTATATTCTATGTTATGGGGCGTCATGGCTGAGCGGTAGAGTGCACGGCTTCTGAGCAGAGGGGCTCCGGGTTCAACTCTCGATAAAGGACTAGGATTTTAAGCTTTAGGACGTTTATGACGCCTCTGAGAAGGTAAAGGCGGTTGTTCTTTGTGTTGGCCACTTGACATCCTAGGCCATAGAAACAGATGACCATTACATCATTTGCTCTATAGATCACAAGGTATACACACTGACTTACTTTAAATGGTTCAAATACACAGCCTGGAGCTTGTCTTTCTCTTCGTTTCCTATGGAAGTGTCTAAACTCTCATTCTGCAGATCTACTTCAGCAATGGCCTCACCAGTCTTATTCTGAGCTGTGTCGTTGGTCGCTGGAGGAGGTGGTGGAATAACCACTTGCTCTGTTTCTTCGACACTGTCCACCATTTTTGTAGCTGTTGGAGTCACGACCAGAACTGTATCGTTTGAAATGTTCTGTGCCGAGACGGGGGTGTCTACTGAAGAGTCGAATGCATTGTTTTCCGGGGGCACGGCTTCCAAAATGGTGGGCGAGCTATCGTTCTCGGAAGGCAAACTAGACGCATCACTGATTTGAGTTGGCGTTGAAGTTGTGCTTTGAGAGGATGCTTCTTCTTCGCTGGAGTAGCTATCGGCAATTTCTGACTCTTTGTAAGCCTGGACGTCGTCCAAATTAGACTCGACTACAGCTTTGACTGGGCTCTCCTCAACCGTAGCAGATGCGGTGGTCGCCAAAGTATTCGGAGGGAAACCAATGTCCGAATCTTGTGCGATATCACCGATCCCCGCTAATGTTTCTTGGGAGCTACTGAGTTTCTCATTGTCCGACTGTAGCTCTGCTGGTGAAGAAGCCGTTGTATCGACATCACTGGTTGCAGGAGTTGACAGCAAGCCCGCCTCCAAAATTGATTCCGTTACACCTTCGTCAGTGACCACAGGTCGACATGTTAAAGCAAAGAGCACCGCCAGTACGGACACTATTATGTCCCACATCTTTGAAATGCCACTCCGCTCTAAGAAAATTAGAATTCAAACCGATTTTATTGTTAGTATATTCAAAAATAATTAACCAATAATATGAAAGCGAAATTGTGTTGAAAAAGAATGTTGGAAGAAAGGCGTTGATGTGTAATGTAGATTTACATTGTTATCATTTAAGACATTCAATTACATTTTAAAAAAAATAAACAGCAATATAGTATGCTAAGCGAAACAGTGAAATAAAATGTATCTAAGAATTAGTATTTAATATACAAAATGTATCTGGTCTCCCGAACAGTAAGTCAAGGTTTAAAACTTTTAGTATCTATGTTCAGTATCGCTCTAAGCTCGAATTCTGTTACTTTTCAAAGTGTGAGGTCAATGAAGTCAAAATCTGAATGCATGTTTAGCTCAAGATAAATTTTAACTAAAATAGAATTTTTGAATTTGAGCTGGAAACAAAATATTGATTTCTAATAATATATATAAAAAAGAAGAAAACAAAGACCTTAATTTAAGCCGTTCACCACACAGATTGAGAATTTTCACTTTGCAGTGTTTTTCTTAGGTCCAATAATTTGAAATGTCCTTTTTGCTCTTGTTATTAAAATAATACTGATAAAAATTAACATGATCAATTTGAAAAAGCCTGTAGACAATGCCTTTAAAAGTTTGTGTGGTGTAGTTTATGTGGTCTAGGGCCTGCTATCCAGGATATCGATCAAAATGTATTTGTGTTTTAATTCTCTTGTCAAATAAACTGAACATTAATACATACATAAAATAAAATACCAATGTGTAGATTTAAACTGTTATCCTTTTAATCGGAAACGAACAATAAACACTCTTTGAAAGAATATAAATTGAATGTAAGAAATCCTGATCAGATACTCACCGTTCGGTTTGCGTTTTAAGCAAGGAACAATTTGCGGCACAATTATATTGATATATTATCATATAAAAACGTTGATAACTATGGAATTTCCAAAACTCGAATCGAATAATTCATATTATTAAAAGAGAACAAATAATTGATCATCTGCCATCTTGTCAACATCGCTTATGGTCTGTAACAATATGGAAGCAATATTTGTGATCATCAGTCGAGTTTGGAAAGTGTGAAAGACGTCACTGGGGCGTGTAGTGTCGTCTTTAGATGATGGAGCAGTGCGCCATCTGTCTTTGAGTCTCGCGATACTCTTTATTCGGTAACAAATTGGTTTTAAAGTTTCATGAGATAAAAGTTAATGAACTTTGAATGCTGTCAGATCGGGGGACATTGGAGATTGTAACGATAACCCAAAAACAATGACAACTGAAGCTAAGTTGAACTTCAATTTTGCTAAATAAATAACAGCCCGAAACACAAGAGCTTAAAAAAATGTTTGATTTTGCTGTGTTAAAATGTGCTCAAAAATATTATTATGTAGCCACAGACCTATATATATATATTCTATCTACACTATAAAACGGAAACAAATTTTTTATCCGCGATTGATCAACTCACAGACCTATATAAAATTATAAATATAGATTGCTATGTTTTACTCACTGAACTAAATATTCATGCAAATTCATGATACAAAACCATTTCCTGTTAGTTTCCATTACGCTAATGTTTCGAAATCCTAGATCGAAATAATTCACGTCTATTGATTTTAGCCATCTTATGTACATTTAAATAGATTGATTTTGTTTTTATGTATCTAAAAATTGCAAAATAATAATTATGAGGTGAAAGTGCTCTTATTTTCGATTTTTAATTACTAGATCTAGAGCTAAGCATTAAGTTATATGTTACATAGGTAAGGATTGAAAAAAATAACTTTACTTTTTATAATTACTTTACAAGACAACGCATTGTATAATATTTTTAAAAAGTTTGTTCACGACATTTTTTTTTGTAGTGTTTAAAGATCTCCAAATATAATATATATAGGTCTGTGTATGTAGCTTACTAAAAACAAAGTTTTTTTAAACACTTCCATTATTTTGTACACCGGATACACCAAAAAAGCTTGCTATTTATAGGTTTTCCGACATTTATGAAAATCTTTAATAGAAATGTAAAAAACAAATGTGCCCAATATGAAATTGTAATTTTTAAGATCCAAATGTGAAAGACGGTAGACGGCTAGACAGACCCAAGAAAACTTAGAGCTTTACCCCGAACTGTTCAAAGTTAAACAACAAATAGTTTGTATTTTGGGTTACCATTAGGAGTAATGGTTTTGTCTTCGATTTCTAAGCTTAAGGATTACTGTAGCAATTCTTATAACTAAGCTATTCCTGTTAAGAACTTATTTTGATACTTCTGATGCAGACAAAGGGAGCCGGGGGTCTTTTAAGTTGTTTTTTTTTCTCTTGCCTCGTGTGTCCCTCATTCTTCCAGATGGTCTCAATCTTTCTTCCAGATGGTCTCAATCTTTCTTCCAGATGGTCTCAATCTTTCTTCCAGATGGTCTCAATCTTTCTTCCAGATGGTCTCAATCTTTCTTCCAGATGGTCTCAATCATTCTTCGAAATGGTTTCAATCTTTCTTCCAGATGGTCTTAATCATTCTTCCAGATGGTCTCAATCATTCTTCCAGATGGTCTCAATCATATTTCAAGATGGTCTTAATCTTTCTTCCAGATGGTCTTAATCTTTCTTCCAGATGGTCTCAATCTTTCTTCCAGATGGTCTTAATCATTCTTCCAGATGGTCTCAATCATTCTTCCAGATGGTCTTAATCATTCTTCCAGATGGTCTCAATCATTCTTCCAGATGGCCTCAATCATTCTTCGAAATGGTCTCAATCATTCTTCCAGATGGTATCAATCATTCTTCCAGATGGTCTCAATCATTCTTCCAGATGGTCTCAATCATTCTTCCAGATGGTCTTAATCATTCTTCCAGATGGTCTCAATCATTCTTCCAGATGGTCTCAATCTTTCTTCCAGATGGTCTCAATCTTTCTTCCAGATGGTCTCAATCATTCTTCGAAATGGTCTCAATCTTTCTTCCAGATGGTCTTAATCATTCTTCCAGATGGTCTCAATCATATTTCCAGATGGTCTTAATCTTTCTTCCAGATGGTCTCAATCTTTCCTTTCTTCCAGATGGTCTTAATCTTTCTTCCAGATGGTCTCAATCTTTCTTCCAGATGGTCTTAATCATTCTTCCAGATGGTCTCAATCATTCTTCCAGATGGTCTTAATCATTCTTCCAGATGGTCTCAATCATTCTTCCATATGGTCTCAATCATTCTTCGAAATGGTCTCAATCATTCTTCCAGATGGTATCAATCATTCTTCCAGATGGTCTCAATCATTCTTCGAAATGGTCTCAATCATTCTTCCAGGTGGTCTCAATCATTCTTCGAAATGGTCTCAATCATTCTTCCAGGTGGTCTCAATCATTCTTCCAGGTGGTTTCAATCATTCTTACAGGTGTTCTCAATCATTCTTCCAGATGGTCTCAATCATTCTTCCAGGTGGTCTCAATCATTCTTACAGTTTGTATCAATCATTCGAACAGATGGTCGCAATCATTCTTCCAGATGGTCTCAATCATTCTTCCAGATAGTCTCAATCATTCTTCCAGATAGTCTCAATCATTCTTCCAGATGGTCTCAATCATTCTTCCAGATAGTCTCAATCATTCTTCCAGATGGTCTCAATCATTCTTCCAGATGGTCTCAATCATTCTTCCAGATAGTCTCAATCATTCTTCTGGGCTTCTGTTCTTGTTTTTCTATTTCATTACTCACTCTTTCTCTCTCATTATCTCTCTCATCTCTCTCTCTCATCTCTCTCTCTCATTCTCTCTCTCTCATTATCTCTCTCTTTCATCTCTCTCCCTCTCTCATTCTCTCTCTCTCTCATTCTCTCTCTCATTCTCGCTCTCATTCTCGCTCTCTCTCATTTTCTCTCTCTTTCTCTCATTATTTCTCTTTCTTTCATTATCTCTCCCTCTCTCTCATTCACTCTTTCTCATTATCTCTCTTTCTCTCTCTCTCATTATTTCTCTCTCTCTCTCTCACTTTCTCTTTAACACACTCTTTATCTTATGCTTTCTTTACAATCTCTTAACTCTAGTGAAGGATGATGGTACCTGTGTAATGTTAACATTTACCCTTAAACTAAAACCAATGAGACAGTCTATGATTAGCGCTGCATAGGGGAGACAACATTGAATTAAGATTTTCAAGATGAACTATTTACTATTATAGCCACACCAACAACAACTACAATAGTAAAAGAAGACAAGACAGTTTTGAAGGCAAAACAATTTGATATCCTCCCCTCTAAAGAACAAAAAGTCTCAAGCTAAAGAAGGAAACACGCACGCACGCACGCACTCGCAAAGGGACACACTTTATTAATCTCACCATCTCTCGTGAGATTCTTCTAATTGCAATTTTTGGCTTTGCTCTGATGCCCAGGTCAAGACATATTAAGAGCAATATCCTTGGCGGCATATTGTACACAAGTACCACTGTGTCAGTGAATGTGTCGGGAAGGGTGTGTCGGGAAGGGTGAGGTGGGAAGGAAGCGTGCGTGTGTGTGTGTGTGTCTTAGGGAGGCTAGAAGTGCTGGGTCAGGGTTGACAAGGCCGAGTCACGTGACTGCACCATCACGTGGCTGTTTTCAACATTGTCATAGCACACCCATTTTCTCTCATTCTTGACATGCCTCGACTCAGAATTTTAAAGAATAACCGAATGACATCTGCAATGATCTGATATTATAAAGTGTGACATCTGCAATGACATGACATTACAACGTGTGACATCTGCAATGATATGAAATTACAAAATGTGACATCTGCAATATGACATTACAAAGAGTGGCATCTGTAATGACATGACATTACAAAGAATAGCATCTGCAATGACATGACATTACAAAGAGTGGCATCTGTAATGACATGACATTAAAAAGAGTGGCATCTGCAAAGACATGACATTACTTGGAGTTACATCTGCAGTATGACATTGCAAAGAGTGAAATCTGCAATGACATCATTCCAAAGAGTAATATCCCCAAAGACAAGACAATTCACACAGTGACATCTGCAATGGCATAACATTCCAAAGAGTGACATCTGCAAAGATTTGACATTCCAAATAGTGACATCTGCTCTTGAATTACGCTTGAACCTGGCTTGATTTGGCTACCTATGAAAGGGGCTTAAGGTTCGACACCCGACTGGGCAGAGTTGTGTTTACTGAGCACCTAAAGGCAGCACTGAAAACCTTCTCCCAGATAATGCCTCCCTCCCCCCACTGGTCCACAACTGAGATTGGACCATAGCGCTCTGTGCATGCTATAAGCATGAAAGTAGCCACATATAAAAGCTATTATTATTATTATTATCTGCAATGAGCCGCATGCCACACATGTTAATGACAACAGAAATTGAGATTAGGATGTCATAAGAGGATATACACAGATGACATGACCTTACAGTACCTATACCTGAGGCAGTTGATAACGCAAACAAGTCTAACACTTTAGGAATCCCTTTCTCTTGGTTACTTCCCTTTCTTATCTTTACTTTTCCAGACGCGATCAGAAATTGTAGGTTTCGATATCTTGCAAAAAGATGCTGCTGAAAAGTAGAGAATTTGGTTACGCGAACTGTCATGGCACCCTTACGACGGATTTAAGAGTAGGAGGGTCTTTTCGGAACATTTTCTGAGATAAAATTAAATCAATACATCAAGTAAGCTAATGTCGCGAATGTATACATTAATATATTTTTTTTTAAATAAGAGAAAGAACTGCACATTTACAGCTTGATCTAAATGCTATAAAATGTATTTCCCCTTTTCTATATCAAACAATATGAATTAATTATTATTATTATAGTTTTTATATAGCGCTACTTTCATGCCTAGAGCATGCTCAGAGCGCTTTGGTTCAATCTCATTTGTGGACCAGTAGGGGGGGGAGGGGGGTATCTAGGAGTTGGTTTTCCGTGCTGCCTTTAGGCGCTCAATTACCGCTAATTAATTAATTAAATGGTTAATTTTTCTATTCGTTTTTTCTATTAGTTTTGTCAGGGACAGTGAATACTTGTACAAAGTTTGAACTTGATCCGAGAATGGGAAGTGGGAGAAATGATGTGTACAAAATTTGTACCAGACAGACAGACAGACAGACAGACAGACTGATAGACAGACAGACGGATTGAGTGGATATAAGTTTTGTAATGATTAAAATTCACTAGATTAAACGAAAATGAATACACAATTAAGTACATCTATAACAGGTAAAAATATCTGTTTATTGTTTTTTTTAAAATTCAGAATACAAGACGTTGACTATCAAACATTACTTTCCAAGTAGGCTTAAGAGCCCACCTTGTGACGACGACCCTAAATTTGAACCCAGAAGATTATTCGTTGCTGCAGTTTGAGTTCCCGTGTTGGTCGTTGCCGTGAGGCCGCCTGTCAGGCCTCCAGTGAGTCCGCCCAACAGTCCACCACTGGACGTTGCAGCTGTGCCGGTGTTGGTCGAAGTCTGTCCACTAAGCAATGTTCCAAGCAACCCGGAGGTTTGAGCGTTGGTGAGAGAGCCAGTCGCACCGCTTCCTAACAGACCAGACAATGCCCCTGTTACCGTGTTGACCACGTTTCCGGTGCTGCCCCCGGTGCCCCCACCACCCAAAAGACCTGTTGCGGTGTTCAATAGGTCCCCAGCTGTTCCCGTCGCGGTGTTCACAACGCTTCCAACAGGGTTACCATTTAACAGGTTTCCAAGCGTTCCAGTCACTGTGTTGACAACGTTACCGGTGCCGCTTCCGGTCGCCCCACCACCCAACAGACCTGTTGCTGTGTTCAGTAGGTTCCCAGCTGTTCCAGTCACTGTGTTGACAACGTTCCCGGTGCCGCTTCCGGTCGCCCCACCACCCAACAGACCTGTTGCTGTGTTCAGTAGGTTCCCAGCTGTTCCAGTCACTGTGTTGACAACGTTCCCGGTGCCGCTTCCGGTCGCCCCACCACCCAACAGTTCTATTACCGTGTTCAATATGTTCCCAGTTGTTCCTGTTGCGGTGTTCAAGACACCACCTACTTTGTTACTGTTCAACACGCTCCCCAGAACATTAAGCGCCCCGTTCGTGTTTCCCCCTGTAAGATCGTTTAACACATTTCCCGTTAATCCCGTGATACCATTCAACAAGTTCCCGCCGGAGCCTCCGCTGAGCGCCCCCAGCAGGGAATTCACCAGATTTCCAGCACCACCAACGGCATCAGCGATGCAGTTAGTTCCGTTCTTTTTTGTGATTGTAGGGATCTGAACATTGGTCAATGGAACTGGAGCTGGGGTTGCAACATTCGGGCAACCTAAACAAGACAAAAATAATTACAATTATTGTCTTAACAGTCATAAAACAACAAAACAACAACAGCCCAAGTAATACAAACGTCGGATATAAATGTAGGCCATGTTGTGTAGTTACGTCCCCAAATGATGAAGTCAATTCTTTGGATCACTGACACAAGTTCCGGTTCAACATCTAGGGGAAGTCACGTGATCATTGATATGTTTTAGGATGATACTTGTATGCGTAATAGTCTCTTACAAAGGTCGCGGCCGAAGAAAGGTGCAGATGGCGAAGATAGAATTAAAATAGACCCATGATGAACAACGGCTGTGTCTGTATCAGTATTGGCAAATTATGCAGGTCGCAACTGGGTCTGCGTAGTCACGTAAAATACTCCACTCGTCCCTCAACTTCAGACTGTTATGTGTTAAAATCAATTTACAACATGAAAATCTAAAACAGCTTTTTAAAAAAAATAAAACAAAGATTTTATGAAGTGTAGTTGTATCAGTGATGTAATTATGTTTGTAATTCATCTAGCCTAACATTCATAAAATAGTGCAATTAGAAATATATTTACCTATTGTTTTTGTTTAGCGCAGTTTTATGCTATCTGTGTGAATGTTACCGTGATCGCTTTTAAGTGCATTTATAAAAAAAAAAGTGGAAAAGTTGAATTCGAACCCAGAGGGCTCAAGCCTCCTCAAGCCTATAAATGGATGTTCTATTTGTGGACCGGATTGTGTAGAAATACCCGGGCCGATTTTATTATTATTTTAACACCCAGTACGCCCCTGCTTTAAAAAGAAATGAACATTGAGTGATTAAACACATTCACTGCTATTTAACATTGACATTTGTATTTATTTTCCTTAATTATTGTACGAAATTACTATCAGCTTACTAGACACTTTTCATAGTAGGTTTTGGGTAGAAGTCTTGCTATAAACTTGACGTCAAGCAGTGTTCTCGGCAAAAGATGTCATTAAAGGTTTCGTTATGCACATCTTATACAACAAGTCGAGATGGTTGATATATAAACTGTTTAGTTTTATGTAGTGAAAGAGAAAGTGTTATGTCGTGAAAGAGAAAGTGTTATGTAGTGAAAGAGAAAGTGTTATGTAGTAAAAGAGAAAGTGTTGTGTAGTGAAAGAGAAAGTGTTGTGTAGTGAAAGAGAAAGTGTTATGCAGTGAAAGAGAAAGTGTTGTGTAGTGAAAGAGAAAGTGTTATGTAGTGAAAGAGAAAGTGTTGTGTAGTGAAAGAGACAGTGTTATGTAGTGAAAGAGAAAGTGTTGTGTAGTGAAAGAGACAGTGTTATGTAGTGAAAGAGAAAGTGTTGTGCAGTGAAAGAGAAAGTGTTGTGTAGTGAAAGAGACAGTGTTATGAAGTGAAAGAGAAAGTGTTGTGTAGTGAAAGAGAAAGTGTTGTGTAGTAAAAGAGAAAGTGAGGTAGACAGTGAAAAACGAACAGAGAGCAAAGAGTGTGTCACAGTGAGTGTGTGAAAGCTCAACATTTTAGTATCTGAGAGAGTGAGAGAGAGACAGAGACAGAGAGAGTGAGAGAGAGTGAGAGAGAGACACACACACACACAGAGTGAGAGAGAGAGTGAGAGAGAGAGACAGAGAGAGAGAGTGAGAGAGCGAGAGACAGAGATAGAGAGAGAGAGAGAGAGAGAGAGAGAGAGAGAGAGAGAGAGAGAAAGAGAGAGACGAGATAGAACTTGTACAAAGCATGAAATGACACAGCACGCCATTAGGGTAAACCGCAATCTGTCAACTAATCTATTAGCAGAGGAAGCCTTCAAGGCTAATTTGAGAAAAAAAAACCTAATCAATATACTTGTTTTCCATTTTTCGTTTATATTATACACTCATGTAATGATCTTATAAAAATTTATAAATAAGTATTTTTAATTAAGGATGTAATAATGTAAAGGGAACTAAGCCAGTCTGTTCCAATTCAGGCTTAAAAAACAAGTTATATTTGCTATTATTGTTCTTGATTTTTTTAATCTTTCGTTTACAAATATAACTTTCACGTTTGAAACTCTAGCTCATAGACATTTTAGGAAACTGACTTTCAAAGCATATATGAGTTACCATGTTACTCTAGTAAAATAATTGTATACTGTCGTGGAGGTTCCTTGTGGTACAGTCATCAAATATTGACAGTGCCTTTTAGCTAGCGCTAAATGAAGACATTTTTCTTAGTAATCGTAATTCTTGTTGCCATTTTTGCAATCCTTTTATTGAAGTCGCACATTCAGAGTGGGCAAAAACCTCAGGGTGGATATAGTTCTTGAAAACGGCTCTAACGATGTTCCGAGACATTTGGCAGTTGCTGCATATCGTAGGGAAAATAATTACTCGCTTATAGTAACTTTTGACCGTTATAATTTTTCAAAATATAAACAGAAATTAATTTGAGTATGGCTTTGGAACTAGGATTTGTTTAAAATCTTCAACAGACTCCTAGTATTTCCGCCTGTAGGCATTATTCATTGAAGAGTTTAATATTTGCACATCGTCTTCAAAGTCTAGATCTAAATGGCCATCATTTGAATGTTATAAAATCGAGTATACGTTTGCTCAACAAAGTTTTTTCCCGGGGGAGGAGGTGGGAACATCACGGGGTAAAAAATGTTCTTTTAATAAAAAAATCTCACATCCATTAAAGATTAAGAGTAAAATAATCGTTCTATTGTTGTATAAAGGAGATATTGACTTTTTAAACATTATCGTTGGTGTTTTTCTTATTTTTTGTTTTATTTCCGTTTTTTCCCTTGCTTTCTGCCCAGTCGTGATCAGAGAAACATGCCTTCTTGGAGCGACACTAGAGAATGCTGACCATGTCCTTCCAATACTTTTTCAAGAGACCCAAACAACATATTGGTCCCAGAAAATCACCTAAAGATAAACACTGTTTATGCTTGATCTGGAAACCGTCGTGCAGTTCATCTTAGACTTAGGATCTTTCAGTATAATAGTGAGAACTTGGAACTAGAAGAAAGTTCCAGCTAAGTCTATCATTTATTTTTGATACGGGGGTTTTACTTTAGTACTGTTTCGTCGTAATAATTCTCACCTTCGTCACTATATGCTGTCATGATACCGGTAGGTAAATACGTTAACGGTACTCCCCGTACAGCAGGTCCAATTGCGAGGACTAGATTGCCTTCCCCTTTTCGCTAACACAAAGACAGGTTTTATAATTAGGATTTCATTTACCATTTTTGATAACTTATATATCAACTCTTTCTGTCTGTCTTGTACACTTTTTGTACACATTATTTCTCGCACACCCATTTTTCGGATCCAAAAACCCCCCACAAAAATTGTTGTACCGAACAGAACATGAATCAATTTTAAAAAATGATTTAATTAACTATAGATAACTTATTATTTTTTAGGTATTAAAAAAGGGAAATAAATGTTAAGTATTAAGAGACACGTCTGAATGTGTGGAGTTATTTTCCTGATTAAGTGTTGTACACATTTCTATGCATTCAGACTTCGAGTCTAAGACTAGCCACATGTATATATGTAGTTTATAGTTTGTATACTGTTAGGTTCACTGTGAGCATTTTTACTATGCTATAGATTTCTTGTAAACTTACTACTGGTCTGTTGATTGTTCGTTTTGTGTCAGATTAAAAATATTGTTATATATAGAATATTTATTGTTAACTATGTACTATATGCTGTTTTTTTTGTAGCTGTGTTCTTTGTTCTATTTTAAGCTGTGTTCTTAAAGCTTATATTGTAGCTTTGTTCTTTGTACTGTAAACGTTGTTAAATCTGTGTACTGTGTAGTGTATCTTTGTTCTTTGTGCTGAGTATCGATCTGTATTATTTGATCAGTGTATTGTAGCTGTGCTCTTTAAGCTGTGTATTGTAGCCGTGTTTCTTACGCTGTGTTTTGTAGCTTTGTTCTTTGAACAGTGTAATGTGGCGGCAGTCTTTAAGCTGTGTCTTTTAAGCGTCGTTAAAGCTGTGTGTAGCTGTCCTCCTTAAACTGTGCATTGCAGCTGTGTCCTCTCAGCTGTGTATTGTAGCATTGCTTTTTGAACTTTGTATAGTAGTTGTGCTCTTTAAGTTATGAATAGAAGCTTTGTACTTTGAACTATGCATTGTAGCTGTGTTCCTTAAACTGTATATTGTAGCTGAATTCTTTACATTTAATAATTATTATATGTACTTCTAACGAACACTTATACTTTTATATGCTTAGACCTGTTTATGTCTACTGTCTGCCTATGCTAATTTTGTCTACATATGTTATACACTTGTTTTTCCCACACACCTGAGATTAAACCTGGCTGTAAGTTGTATGCACATCCTCCGTAGTCTTTCACGTCCAACACGCTCAAGCACAGCATCGGTGTTCTCCTCTGTCTGGTGGACGGGGTATCTGCAGCCACAGGAAGAGTGTCTTTGTTACATAAGGGGATTCACTTTTTGTCTTACTAACATTAATATTAAAATATACGGGATAAATATTATAATCACTTAGTAAAGGAGCATTATGTGTTTATTATGTTTGACAGATCTGAAGTTTGTGTGATAAAGAATTTATTCATCAATTTGGCTTGGACAATGGTCATCCACTTTTAAGATACGCTGAAGTATGTATGAAAAGTACAAGAGTAAAGCTCCCCTTTCAGACTTTGTAAAGGTCATCTGTTTCTGTGGCCTACAGTTAACGAGGGTGTCATGTGGCCTCACACCGACCAATCACCCTTTTTTCCCCCAACTAATGTCAGGTACCCATTAGAGCTGGGTGGACTCCCAGAGGCACTCAAAGATCCCGATATTCAAAATCACAGTCTTCACCAGGATTCGAACCTCGCGGTTTACCGCTAGGCCACCGCGAAAAACATAAATACCAACTGTTTTTGGAGAAAAAAAAGTATGGGATTGGTCCAAATGGAGACCAGGCATAGAGGAGGGGTCATCGATCGCGTGTGATGAACCTACCAGAAGTAAAAAAAAAAGAAGGCTGAAAACACTGCAGCGTCTGGTGATTACAAGTGACAATGCATGTGTTTCAAGGATTGACATCTTTAGTCAATCTGAGGAAAAGGAAAAGGATCGTCTGCCAAGATCTACAATGCCCCATTTAGGAATTTTATTATAATTGGTAAAAAACAAAACGAGACTTATTGTACTTTTAAAGACTTTTTTGTTTTTTCTGTAAATAAATATTTATACATTCACTTGGATGAGACTTAATTAAGTCTGTTTCTATAAATACATAAATTGTACAAAATATCTTATAAGAAACGTGACTCATGAGCCTCTTTAATTAAACACATTCAAGGGCGCATAGCCTCTTCAGCTTTAGCAGTAAACAAGAGATGTTTATCACGATCAATACTCAGTTCTATTGGTTTCAAGTGCAGTGGCTATCAGGTCGTTATGTATAACAATAGACAACAACAACATGCAAGACCAAATAAAAACGTTAGTAACAGTATGGTTGTTTTATTGACTTCAATGTTCATACTTAAGATGCTACAGTTTATAACGTACTAGACTAATAGTGTCTTTTCTATATAAATTATCTCGTGTTACTTTTTACCAAGGAGACCTGATAGAAGGTTTACACCGCCACCTGCCCCACCACCACCCAATAACCCACCCACAACACCAGTACCGCCAGTACCGCTACTGCCTGTTCCGCCCCCACCGCCCAGTATACCAGTCACTCCGCTCAACAAGCCTCCTCCACTTGATCCACCTGTGTTCGAGCCTCCACCACCGCCCAGCAAACCCGTTACTCCGCTCAACAAGCCTCCTCCACCGGTTCCACCTATGTTCGAACCTCCACCACCCAGGAGACCGGTCGCTCCACCTAACAAGCCTCCAGCGAGATTAGTCACTACACTCAAAGGCCCACCGCCGCCGCCTAACAGTCCGCTCAACAAGCCTCCGCCAGATCCGCCACTGTATGACGACCCTCCTCCAAGTAGACCTCCAAGTAGGCCCCCGTTACTCCCGCCAAGTATTCCATTTAACAGTCCTCCTCCAAGCAGACCCCCTAGAAGGCCACCGCCCCCGGATGCTGAAGCACCCCCACCTCCAAGAAGCCCACCCAGGAGGCTTATTATGGGCGTGAGTAGTTTCCCAATTCCCAGTATGTCCATTTCTATGCATAGCTGCATCAAATTTCTCTTGTCACGAGAACTTCCTGTAGACAATGACAAACAGAGTTAATGCCCTTCTTACTCAGGGAACACAACTCAACACAAAGTTAAAGTTACAGAAAAGTAACAAATCAGCAATGCCGATATTTACGACTTCAGTATTATCACATAACAATACATTGACATACTTAAAACATACTAGCCATATTTTAAATAAAACAACATTAACCGTTTAAAACTAAATCAAAATAATCTAAACTATGTTTTATATTATATTTATAAAATAAACTTTTCTCCATTTTTTCAACAAACTTTAAATTAAATTGTTTTTCATCTGCATTATATTTTCATACATTAGGCATACGATAGTGTTCATCCATTTGCAGTCCATTTAGTTAACCACGGTATGGTGTGGTCAGCAGAACGACTTACTGCATGTCTCTATTTGGAGATGCATCAGTCTAGACTTTAAATTTTAAATCATCTATAAAAATTCAGGTAGCTTCAATATGATGAGCCCTGTCAGCAATGAAGAGCTGAATTCTTTCTCTCCTAACTGACGATACCAGCGTTGATTCCACCAGAATGTGGTAAATAATTATGGAGAGAAAGAGTTAATGACTCCGCCATCTCGTTCCTAATTAAAAAACAACAACAATTGCCTTCTATCTGCATCACTAACTTCTACGGGTGTAGTTATAAAAAATTTGAAGCAATGACATTTAGGAAAGTGCCGACTTTCTCATTGCTTTTTTAACTCTATCAGAGCTCGAATGCTTGGCCTATAGATTGTACGCCAACTGTCATTCAATCGACCGCTGTTCACCAAAACGAGTACTGTATGCCAAGACAAAGACAAAACCTATCACAAGTAATAGTAATAGTATTAGCCAGAGAGATCATAACTGGCCGAGTAAAACCCAGCGTCACTGAAATAAATTTCATACAAGAAAAATATAGGTGTACACATTCTCCAAGCTAATGCAGAAAACTCTAGGCAAAGACCCCCTCCACCAATTTTCAGTTGATTTGAACAATTTTGTCAATCAGGAAAAAAAATGTTCATCAATACTTCAGGCGTATTTTAATGTTGAAAATTGTATTTAAAACTCTCCAAATGCTGGGTCGGAATTAAGTTTTTAGAGAGTAGACCTAACGCTTGAAGATTGCTTAACTACAGATACCGGATTTTTCCCCCTTGGTAGAGGACTTTGCTGTATTCTCTAGTTATTCTCTATTTTTTAGCCTTTGGGTTTGTGACATCGCCTTTGTGTCGATAGCTATGTTCTGTCCAACTCAGGATGTAACTAGAAACATTCTATGGATTTGATGTACATCAACAATCAGTACAATCTTTTCACTATTTACAGATCAAGATTTTCTTGCTGATGTCATCCTTTAGTGGAAGTAAAACGCAAAGGGAGATCGCCATAAGAGACCATCGTGAAGATGTTGCATAGTTTGTTTCTTGCTACACTTAATGCGGACAGCTTCTGATAGGGAAGAGAGTGAAGAGGCCTCTTGGCAGCTGACTGAAGCACACCACTTCTACGTCACAAATCAAGGTTCCAATGAGGACACTGTTTATGTTTTAAAACGTTCGGATGCTCTTTCAGAAATAAAGATAACTTTGCCCAAAACTACTTTAAACCTCCTTCAAGACGGCAAGGGATGGCGTTTTGAAAGACCCTAAGCCGCGAATATCGTAAAACAGTCTAGAGCTCATACGGCAAAACTTGCCAACCAGTTTATAAAGCAATTTACACTAGAATTTCAAGGCTGGGATTCGATTTTGGGATTTTTAAGGACTTACTAGAGTTCACACAACTCTAATGGGTCCCTGACTTACAGTAGGAAAAAAAAAGCTGTCGGTCGTTGTGCTGGCAACATAACACTCTCGTCATAGAAATGACCTTTACATCATCTGCCCTCATAGATTGCAAGTGAACCTTCACCGTTTACGCCCCTCCCCCCCCCCCCCATTTCACTTTAAGTAAAATAGCAATACAGAAAACCGAACTATCGTTTACTATTTCAACAAAATAAAACATTTTAGATGCATTCTTTCAATGCACAATTCGTCTCTTACCCGACTCCTCTTGTTTGGGATAAGCCTTACAGTTGGACTCGCAATGGTTCTCACAGAGATGCATCCATTCGGAAGGAAATCCAAAGCAAGCTTCACATACACCCGAGTCACACGGTATAGTCTTGAATCTCTCTTCCACTTCACTAGACAAACAAAATGAGTGCGAAAACAGAATTAAATTAGTAGTAAACTTTTACAAAATCAGAATACTTTTTGTTTAAAATAATATCGGAAACTAAGCATTCACACATTATTTGTTATTGAACAAGAAAACATTTTTTTTTAATTCTTTAAACAACAACAACAACAACAACAACAACAACAACAACAACAACAACAACAACAACAACAACAACAACAACAACAACAACAACAACAACAACAACAACAACAACAACAACAACAACAACAACAACAACAACAACAACAACAGCAACAACAACATTACCTTCTTTTTCTAACTTATTTGAGCGAATGTAGAGATCTACTAGACTTTATAGAATTCCTATTCCAGTGATAGGCCTTTAGTTTACTTAGAAGATGATGCTCAAAATGTTCCGGAACATTAATTTATTAAACTCTTCTTATCTTATCTTATAAAATAGAGACGTTACAGTAAAAAAAAAAAGATGATTAAAGAATAATGTCAACATGCGGGGATAAGTTTTTGTTGCTGGTTTTCTGGCCAGATTTAAATTTCTTGTTTGTTTTTTTTACTTTTAAAAATCATAACGGTGAAACGAAAGGGGTGTGGCTAAAGCATCCACGGGGGTGTGGCTAAAGCATCCACGGGGGTGTGGCTAAAGCATCCACGGGGTTGTGGCTAAAGCATCCACGGGGGTGTGGCTAAAGCATCCACGGGGTTGTGGCTAAAGCATCCACGAGAGTATGGCTAAAGCATCCACGGGGGTGTGACTGAAGCATCCACGGGGGTGTGGCTAAAGCATCCACGGGGGTGTGGCCATTAAGCTAGGGATTATTTTCCCAACGATTTACAGCAACTGTCACATTTCTAGAAAAATCGTTAGAGTCGTTTTCGAGATCCGTTAGGTTTTGCCCATCCAGGTTCCATGAAGGTATGGCTAATTTAATATATTCAGACACTGTCTCTGACCTGTATCAGTATCCAGAGCACTTACGGAGCATGAATAAAATTATAAAACCAGGAAAAAGTTGAATGAATAATCATTATTTATTTTATATTGGATGAATATCATAGTAAATCTACATCGATATGAAAAAGACTTCAATGTCCCCTTATTTTTTTTCAAGATAAATACAAAGCAATAAAAACTTTTTCCGCCTTTACTTTCAAAGGCAAATACAAAAATGATCAGATCTCATCTTTCAAGTTGCTTGGGGATGCAATGTTAATTAGAACTTGTCAAGGAATCCCTTATCAAAAGGGAGTAACCAGAAAGTGCAAGTCTTCAATCAAAGACTGGAAACAAGCTTAAAGCGGACGAAATCAGAATAGCAAAGGGGCAGAAGTAAAATGGAAAATGGATCATTTCCGGTTGCTTTAGTTTAAATAATTACCCACACAGCTATTTGCTTGCTTATACATATAATGAAGAGAGAATCATGGGAAAAAAATCACTGTGTGGAAGGGGGGGGGAATAAATCAACATATACAATCTCCATATCAGTACCACTCATTGTAGTACACCGATCGAGTCCTGGAACTTAACGTATGCGGTACATTAAGGGAGGTCCATTTATCGGATGTTCTTTAATAAGAACGTATTACATAAACAAGCAAAATTTAAATTAAGAGAAAATGGGAAAAACTACACATTTACAACTATATGTGTCAATATTGTACAATTTATTTCCCTTCTTCGATATCGAAACAAAAAAGTACCTATCATTAATTAACTAATTAGATATTTTTGAAATTTGATTTATGGTTTGTTAGCTACATTAAATAAGTTTGTAAAGTTTCAACTTGATCCGAGAATGGGTGTGAGAGAAATAACGTGTACAATTATCTAAGGGGATACAAACCCAACATGGTTAGCAATACCATTATTTATTTCCCTTGCTAGTATCAAACAAAAAAAAAAAGCAAATGTTGATAAATTATGCTTTTTTTAAGATGTTATAATAATTTTTGGAGCTTTTTAGCACTGTAGAATTACGTTTTCTAAGTTCTTCCGTTTGAAGCACAAATTAATACACATGACTTTTATTATTATTATTGAAGCACAAATTAATACACACGACTTTTATTATTATTATTGAAGCACAAATTAATACACACGACTTTTATTATTATTTTTGAAGCACAAATTAATACACACGACTTGTATTTTTTTTTTTCCAGTTTACGTCCTTGACATTGTTATAATCGTAACAATCTCCAATGAAAGAAAAGTTGACAATTTATATGCCTCTAGCTCAATTCTTTTATGCTTTGCTGCAATGAAATTATACATTTCAGCATCTTTTTTTTTTGTTTTGGACCCTAATTTTGTCATAGATGTTTTATTTTTGTTACATGGATGGCTGCCTGGTCGTGAGGTATGCGCACTGGACTTTCATTCAGATGTTCTTGATATTCCAAGGTTTATAACATGCCCGCTGCTGTCGTCCTGCGGGGGATTTGGTCTAGAATGAAATTAGCTTAAAATATGAGGGAACATCCGGAACATGTAAAACATGCAACGCTAAAAAGTCAATCTTCTTAATCTTTCTTTTTTTTTTTTAACAGCAAAAGAGTTGTTCCTCCAGACAAGTAGACACTCCAGTACTGAAGACTAAAACGTCAAGTAGCAATATTACATAAAACACTGGACCGTAACTTACAAATAGAAACAAGAAACATATCTGTAAAATACTTTTACAAAAATCCGCCATGTAATTGTTCCAAACATAAATCTAGAGTTTAGACTAAGAATAATTAATCTGAGGGATTAGAACTAGTTTAACCAATTAGTTTTGTTGAGCGCAATGTCATGCTTTTAGCTTTCTCTAAGTGCCAATTTTCTTAGTTTTGTAAAATGTTAACATGGTAATAATCGCCAAACTTGATCTATTATATGTATTTAATCTTGAGGAAAGCTCATAACATTTCAGTTTCAGAACTAAATTTGTTTTCAGATGAAAAAGTTTCATATGTACGGAATCTTCTGAATATTTCGTTCCGTAACTTAAAATTTGGTTTCAAATGCAAACATGCTGTCTTCCTCATCAGCTAAACCATACAAACGACTGTTTAATGTAATTTGTAGAATTAACTTTTTGATCTTCAAGACTTTGATCTTTTAAATGTGGGAATCGATTCAAATCTTTTTTTTTTTAATGTAAGAAACACAGTTTGAATTTCATGTTTAACTTGTGATATCATTGACAAAGCAAGAAATCAATATGTCCTTTCTCCTTACCATGCAGTTCTAGATTTAGGTCATTGAGATGTCATCAACTAAAAATGCTTAATTAAAAATTTCAGTTTTAGAGACACACAGAAGATGTCTTTTCCTCGAGCCACACGTCAATCTCTTCTAGAAAATCATGTGCGACATTTTGTAGTTCCCAAAATCTGAGAGTTAACGTACCTCGCAATCTTGGTGTATCGATGTATTTTATGTATACAGTGATATCTAGGAATAGGACAATCTAACATTCTATTGAATAAAAATTACAGTATCAGTAACTCTTACCAGTCATTGACGGCTTAGATTAATTTAGTTCACTTTATTTGATTGATGATTTCTAGCTTCAAATATGTCTGACCATCTGTTTCTTTTTCTTGAATTGACTTAAGGCTTAAAGTTCTTTTAAAATGTTGACATTATCATTATTTTGTTAATAATGAAAAGCTTAAATAGGTAAGAAAAAAGTTTCAAAGGCTAAGGAAAAATAATTCTATTGACATAGCAACAAATACCATGTAGCAATTAAACCAACATATTTTTTTTAATCTTTGGTCTTGGTATTATATACAATTTGGCAATTTGAGCGTACGTAATGGCCAGTATTTCTAAATTCCCATGAACCATTTCTGTTTCTAGAAATCGGTTATCATTTTTGCGAACCTGCTTTTTCTTGATTTTCTTCTCTGGGTGAAATGCGCCACTTATAAATGTGCAATGCGCCAATTTTGGTGCATGCCCCCATAGGTTGGCCACCCCAGAGCTAACCGCTAACGCACTTTGTTTTTAAACTCTTGATAACTATATACTGCAAGAAATAAAAAAATAGCGTAATAAAAAAAAAATAAAACTCATCAATAGAAATGCATCCCGACAAACCTGGCGTTTTGGAAGTCCACATTCTGGAAATGTTTCAAGTCCTTTAACCCTTTGGCAAGCGCGCCTTTTATGCCTTGCTCGATTCCTCTGGTCACAGCCAACTTGAAACTCTTGGAATCGCCCAGACTTCCTACGATGTCGTCGCCTGAAACTGAACTGAGCTCTATGGGGGCGGCCAGTGTAGAACAGATCAAGATGGCGGCAAGGCCACAGAGCAAGCTCTTCCTCATCTATAGAAATATAAAATACGTCGTCAAAGTTGTCTTCTAAATGGCACTCAAAGATAATATTCACAGTCAACCAGTATGGTAATAAAAGGCTTACCAGCCTACGACCCGCGGGCCATATCCGACCCTTTACTTCTTTCTTTTGTACACCGGATACAACAAAATAAAAAATGATAGCTATTAATGAACTTGTCTCTACGTAGGAAAATCTTCAATCGTGAAATAATTTTCTTTCTTTCATTTTATTTTTCTGTGTGTTTGCATGTTTGCGGAAATTCATAAAGCGTAAACAAAGTTGTATAAGACTATACAGGAAAAAAAGACCAGTTAATTAAGGGCATTATAATCCACATATTTAAAGTGAAGATAACTCTTACATTGTAACGTAGAAATTGCTCACCTTTGCTTTGATAGTTACATAAAAAAAAATCTTAAGAATGATTCTATCCAAGGTCCAAGCTCGTTAAACCATCAACTCTTTTCGCAACCACAGCCCTTCTCTCTCGAGTTCATTATTGAACAATCGTCGGTGACATGGTAAGCGTCAATGAAGTAGTTTTGTATTCAATTTGATAGATCTAGTGACTGGCGAAACGAGGTTTCTTGTATGTCAGTGACACCTTGTGTTGTCAGATATATTGAACCATTTTTTTGTATATTCTCGTCTCTGTTTAGATTTGATCTACATTTGTTTTCACGCGGGGATTATCCTGCGTAATAGGAGGTATCCTGTTACTTTGACTCTCTTTACTATTGGTGAGTTACGGGAACAGCTGACCCACTCGTACGTTTCTTCTCGAGTTTTATGATCAAAACCCCTCATTCCCAACCCCCTGTTAACCAAACAAACAAAAAAAGTAATTAACAGCGAATTTGTTCAGTGCAATTTTCGATACGCACGTTGGCTCAAGGGTTCTCAAAGAACATATATCCAGGGACAGAGAAAGCAAAATAAAAATGTAGATCGGAATCATTTATTTAATCGCCATACTAAAGCCTCACCAGGGCACGAAAAAAAAAAAAAGAAACAAAAAAAGGAAGCTTTAAATTACTTAAAAAAAAACGCAAACCTAATGACCATATCACAGCGTCCTTACAGCTCGCGAAGACTTTCCTTCAGGAAACAGTTATAGGAAAAAGAACAAAAGACAGACTGAGAAAGAAATGGAAAGACAACATAAAAGAATGGACAGTCCTATCATTGAAAACAAGTCTATTCCAGGCAAGCGTGGGAAGCGTGGTCGAGAGGCTAAGTACGTTTAAACTTGGCTTGGCTTGGCTACCTATGATGGGGTTGATCGACACCCGACTTGAGCAGAGTTGCGTTTACTGAGCGCCTAAAGGCAGCACGGAAAACCTTCTCCCAGATACCTCCTCTCCACCACTGGTCCACAAATGAGATTGGACCAAGGCGCTATGAACACGCTATAAGCATGAAAGTACCGCTATATAAAAGCCATAATTTATAAAAGACAGAGGAAAGAAGAAAAACGGTCGACAGACTAAGAAGCAGGTGAAGATAAAGGAATCATTAACTATTAGGGAGACTTTGTGACCTGACTGACCTAATTGATCACTAATCCATAAATTTTGCACTCTGACTGTTGGTTATGTTTTCTTGGGCAGTATGAGTGCTTAAAGCGACATAGTGGAGAGTCATGCAGAATACACCACAAATACTAATATTGCACTAAGCCTCTCTATGACTTTGGTCAACTCACATGTTAGGATTATTATTTTAGATGGGAAACGAACCGAACGAACATAGCACGAACCTCACTTACGACCGAACCAAACCGAACCCGAACTTTAAAACTGATCGTAACTAACCGAGCAGAGCGACCTTTCCTAAATGAATTAAGATTCGACAATATTCTTGTAAGATGATTTGACAGTTATTTGTAGTTCTTGAAATATTTCCTGTTGTCTTGATCTGGCCGTGTCCTTGACATCTTGTGTGTGCATCTTTACTTCATCATTTTGAATTGCCTTCTTTGTGTATCAACGCCAAGGGTGTCGTAGTATTTTATATTTGTGCGTTTATGAAATGGGAGATTCGAAGAAGCGAAAAGTAGACTCTGAATGTAGAAACAACCAGGAAAAGTTGGACAGATCTTTATCTTTTTGTGGATCATGAAAATAAGCCAGTTTTTTTTTTATAGAGCTGTTTGTGGCGGTTTTTAAACAATTTTTTCAGCATTATGAAATCCATAACATAAACAAATATCACAAATATGGCGGCATTCTTAGTTTTAGCCGTGAGGAAAAGATTGCTAAGTAATGCCTAGGGCCTAGAGATTAGAGGATTGACGAGAATATTTACCAAGAAGGGACAAGAAAATGAATAGGTGGTAAAGGCATGCTACAGAGTTGCTCACATTTTAAATAGTGAAATGAAGCCCTCTTTCGAAGGAGAATGCTTAAAAAGGGGGTTACTTACAGTGATGAAAAACAAAATGTGTCATGAAATTAAGAATGCAGTTGAAGCCGAATCCCCCTCTCGCATGACAATTAGAAATCTCAATTTAAAACTAAGAGATAGAGCAGCAGAGTTCGAAATGTGTTCTATTGATGCCGACCTATGTAATACCGCTCAATTCTTGGTGCTTTGTTTGGCAAGGTAAGAAAATCAATGTTAAAAATCACAGTAGAGAAAGCAGCTTTGAGAAGCGTGCATGTGACTTGCACTGGCAAAGAACTGTTCAAAGAAGTTTGCGACATCATTGAGGATGCATTAGTGGGTGTGACTACTGATGCCGCCAGAAGTATGGCTGGATGTCATAGCGAACTATCCACAAGTGTTATCAGAAAACGAATCAAGTAAAACGGAACCTCTGTGGCAATGTGTTGAATCAGAACCTTGGCGAGGATGTGACGTTTAGAAACAAGCAATGAACCTTTCACAACCTTTCTCACAATTTTCTGCAGAGCCCGAATATGAAGAGGTTCTATTTTGCAGTGAAGTGCACTGATAACGCATTGGAAAGGTTCTAGAACCTTTTTTGATATGAAACATTTAACTGAAACATTTTTATGGCGGAGAAATGAAAGTAAGTGCATCAATTTAACGAACCCTCCTGGTTCTGGGATTTGGCTTTTAAAAGTGACATCACATCGTACCTTAAATGAACTCAACAATAAATTACAAGAAAAACAAGTTGATTTCGCATTAACAGTTGACATTAGCGCCTTCTAAGCGAAATTTAAACTCTTAATTAAACAGGCAGAAAGGGGCAAAATCAATGTGGGGTAAGCGCTTCCCATACGAACATCTAGATTTCGTGCTTCGACCTGGTGTCTTATCAATGCAGTGGGGTTTTAAGAAGTTGATTCCTTCCTATATCCCATGAATTAGTGTTAGTACTATATCCAGGGGTCTTTAATACAAGTGGGTTATTGTGTGTGCAATTTGTTTTGTATCTTTTCGTGACACGGGTATCGGAAATGAAATTGAAACATGTACATAGTTTTGTTATTACCCAACAACATAACATCGAACTGAATCCGAACCTGAACTGTTGTTTGTGTGATGTTTTGTGAAATATTGTGTGTGAGATAGCACACTTAATGCGAGCCATATGAATTAATATTGTTTTTAAGATGATAGGCTATCTAATTTACTAATAATCCACTCCTTTCTCATAGAACAACCGTTAAGTCAAAATACATTTAAAAAAAAAAAAAACAAACGAAAAAAAAAACAAACAAACAAAAAAACACAAAAATAACCAAAACAAAAATACAGAAAAAAAATAAATAAAACAAAAACACAAATATAACAAAAAACAAAAAACAAAACAAAAAAAACGAAAAAAAAAAAGCCCGCATGTTCTCGCTGATATTTCCTGTGTTTGGGACCCCTCAACTCAAGAAAACATTAAGAAACTGGAACAGACACAAAATAGAGTAACACCTTTAGTAAAATCACTAAATTTAGAAAGCTTTCAGGACAGAAGACTCAAAAGTAAAGTAGCAATTATACATAAAATACTGAACCATAATCTTCAAATACAAAAACAAAATCTAACAAAAGACTCAAAAAGACTCATTCCATATGTTAGGACAAATTTGTACAAATGCTCCTTCTTTCCTAGTGCTATTAGAGCATGGAATGGGTTGCCTGAGCTAGCCAGGAAAACCACTGACTTAGCAGAATTTAGGTCATAGGTTAATATGCATTACTAAATGCATGAACAATAGGATGTAATCATCTACTTTTTAAAATAAAGTCTGTATTATATAAAATAAGATTAGAATCAGCTTTTTATTTTATGCATTAAATATTGACAATCAAGATAGGAAACTGAATTATATTTTTCAAGAATATAAGTCTGATACTTGTGTTTGGTGAGTAGCCAATGTGTGTACTCCTTCCGACGTGATGTCCAATAACCCTAACAACAACCGTAATTCATTTATACATGAAGTACTAACAGAAATCATTGTATGCTGCCTAAATTGAAAAAGAAATCCTAAAATGAATATACAACACTCCAAGTAATAGAGTACACTATACCGACATTCGAAGAACAAATGCACAAAAATATATTTAATATTATGAGTGATAATCTTAAACTTTCAAACAATTTTGTCTTCTATTTTTATACTCCCCCTCCCCCCACCCCACCAGTGAAGTTACAAGTAGATAGTTAACGAAATCGTTTCTATCGGAAGTCAAATTAACTTTGGTTCTTTTAAAATTATCCTCCCTGATATATTTCACCTGCTTAATAGAGACACGTAGAGACAGCATCCTGCTTACTTCCCTTAGCAACGATGCAATACGGCACACTATCGTACTGATTTTCCAGGAGACTTGAAGTAGGCCTACCTGGACACAAAGGGCACTTAAAGGTCTAGTTCTGACAGCTAAACTTAAAAGACAGCGTTCTGATTCCGAGTATGCCTTACACTGGGTAGCGAAAAGCACTGGGGAACTTACATTGATGTATTGGACTTACCAAGAAGAGATGGGACTCGAACCAAACTTTTAAAGTTCGGGTTCGGTTCGGTTTGATGACGAGTATAGTTTGGGTTCGGTTCGGTGAGATCTAATGTTCGGGTTTGGGTTCGGTTCGATGCTATAAAAAGGTAATAAAATCTATAGACATGTTATTTGTTAAATTCATGCTATTCATTAGGAAGTTTATACAAGACCAACTCCTGAAAAATTGCACTGCATAGATGAGACACGATGTCGAAGCACTAAATCTAGATGTTCGTATGTCAGGCGATTACGTACCACTGGTTTCGTCCCTTTCCGCCTGCTACATGAAAAGTTGCAATGTCGTTTAGAAGGCACATATGTCAGCTATTACGTTCGAAATCAATTCTTTTTTCTCAGTTTGTTGAGTAGATTTGGATATAATGTGATGTCTCTTTCTGTAAGTTTAAAATTGTTTTTCTTACCGCGAATAAGTAACAAGACTAGAGCGTTCTCAGATGTGTCGGTGGCAGTAGAAAAGATTTCAAACTCTGCTGCTCTATCTCTTCTTATTTTTTAATTTAAATATTTAACTGTCATGCAGATAGGGTGACGGCAACCACTGCATTCTTTTTTTCATTAAATTTTTTCCATTACTGATATGACCCCTTTTTTTACGCATTCGCCGTCGAAAAAGGACTTCATTTCACAACTGAATACTAGAGCAGCTTTATAGCATGCCCTTACTGCCGACTTATTTTCTTGTCCCGTCTTGGTAAATATTTTTGTCAATACTCTAATCTCTAGACATTAATAAGCAATCTTTTCCTCGCGGCTAAAACTAAGAATGCCGCCATATTTGTTTTTTTTAAATTCCAAAATGCTATTTAACGTTAAGTTCTATAGACACAGCCATATCGAGTACATTGTCTCATTTTTTATTCTCGACAAAACTGCCAAGATCTGTCCAACTTTTCTTGGTAGTTTCTATATTCAGAACCGACTTTTCTTGGTAGTTTCTATATTCAGAACCGACTTTTCTTGGTAGTTTCTATATTCAGAACCGACTTTTCTTGGTAGTTTCTATATTCAGAACCGACTTTTCTTGGTAGTTTCTATATTCAGAACCGACTTTTCTAGGTAGTTTCTATATTCAGAACCGACTTTTCTTGGTAGTTTCTATATTCAGAACCAACTTTTCTTGGTAGTTTCTATATTCAGAACCGACTTTTCTTGGTAGTTTCTATATTCAGAACCGACTTTTCTTGGTAGTTTCTATATTCAGAACCAACTTTTCTTGGTAGTTTCTATATTCAGAACCAACTTTTCTTGGTAGTTTCTATATTCAGAACCAACTTTTCTTGGTAGTTTCTATATTCAGAACCAACTTTTCTTGGTAATTTCTATATTCAGAACCAACTTTTCTTGGTAGTTTCTATATTCAGAACCAACTTTTCTTGGTAGTTTCTATATTCAGAACCAACTTTTCTTGGTAATTTTTATATTCAGAACCAACTTTTCTTGGTAGTTTCTATATTCAGAACCAACTTTTCTTGGTAATTTCTATATTCAGAACCAACTTTTCTTGGTAGTTTCTATATTCAGAACCGACTTTTCTTGGTAGTTTCTATATTCAGAACCGACTTTTCTTGGTAGTTTCTATATTCAGAACCAACTTTTCTTGGTAGTTTCTATATTCAGAACCAACTTTTCTTGGTAGTTTCTATATTCAGAACCGACTTTTCTTGGTAGTTTCTATATTCAGAACCAACTTTTCTTGGTAATTTCTATATTCAGAACCAACTTTTCTTGGTAGTTTCTATATTCAGAACCAACTTTTCTTGGTAATTTCTATATTCAGAACCAACTTTTCTTGGTAGTTTCTATATTCAGAACCAACTTTTCTTGGTAGTTTCTATATTCAGAACCAACTTTTCTTGGTAGTTTCTATATTCAGAACCAACTTTTCTTGGTAGTTTCTATATTCAGAACCAACTTTTCAAGGTAGTTTCTATATTCAGAACCAACTTTTCTTGGTAATTTCTATATTCAGAACCAACTTTTCTTGGTAGTTTCTATATTCAGAACCAACTTTTCTTGGTAATTTCTATATTCAGAACCAACTTTTCTTGGTAGTTTCTATATTCAGAACCAACTTTTCTTGGTAGTTTCTATATTCAGAACCAACTTTTCTTGGTAGTTTCTATATTCAGAACCAACTTTTCTTGGTAGTTTCTATATTCAGAACCAACTTTTCTTGGTAGTTTCTATATTCAGAACCAACTTTTCTTGGTAGTTTCTATATTCAGAACCAACTTTTCTTGGTAGTTTCTATATTCAGAACCAACTTTTCTTGGTAGTTTCTATATTCAGAACCAACTTTTCTTGGTAATTTCTATATTCAGAACCAACTTTTCTTGGTAGTTTCTATATTCAGAACCAACTTTTCTTGGTAATTTCTATATTCAGAACCAACTTTTCTTGGTAGTTTCTATATTCAGAACCAACTTTTCTTGGTAGTTTCTATATTCAGAACCAACTTTTCTTGGTAGTTTCTATATTCAGAACCAACTTTTCTTGGTAGTTTCTATATTCAGAACCAACTTTTCTTGGTAATTTCTATATTCAGAACCAACTTTTCTTGGTAGTTTCTATATTCAGAACCAACTTTTCTTGGTAGTTTCTATATTCAGAACCAACTTTTCTTGGTAGTTTCTATATTCAGAACCAACTTTTCTTGGTAGTTTCTATATTCAGAACCGACTTTTCTTGGTAGTTTCTATATTCAGAACCAACTTTTCTTGGTAGTTTCTATATTCAGAACCAACTTTTCTTGGTAATTTCTATATTCAGAACCAACTTTTCTTGGTAGTTTCTATATTCAGAACCAACTTTTCTTGGTAGTTTCTATATTCAGAACCAACTTTTCTTGGTAGTTTCTATATTCAGAACCAACTTTTCTTGGTAGTTTCTATATTTAGAACCAACTTTTCTTGGTAGTTTCTATATTCAGAACCAACTTTTCTTGGTAGTTTCTATATTCAGAACCAACTTTTCTTGGTAGTTTCTATATTCAGAACCAACTTTTCTTGGTAATTTCTATATTCAGAACCAACTTTTCTTGGTAGTTTCTATATTCAGAACCAACTTTTCTTGGTAGTTTCTATATTCAGAACCAACTTTTCTTGGTAGTTTCTATATTCAGAACCAGCTTTTTTTGGTAGTTTCTATATTCAGAACCAACTTTTCTTGGTAGTTTCTATATTCAGAACCAACTTTTCTTGGTAGTTTCTATATTCAGAACCAACTTTTCTTGGTAATTTCTATATTCAGAACCAACTTTTCTTGGTAGTTTCTATATTCAGAACCAACTTTTCTTGGTAGTTTCTATATTCAGAACCAACTTTTCTTGGTAGTTTCTATATTCAGAACCAACTTTTCTTGGTAGTTTCTATATTCAGAACCAACTTTCTTGGTAGTTTCTATATTCAGAACCAACTTTTCTTGGTAGTTTCTATATTCAGAACCAACTTTTCTTGGTAGTTTCTATATTCAGAACCAACTTTTCTTGGTAGTTTCTATATTCAGAACCAACTTTTCTTGGTAGTTTCTATATTCAGAACCAACTTTTCTTGGTAGTTTCTATATTCAGAACCAACTTTTCTTGGTAGTTTCTATATTCAGAACCAACTTTTCTTGGTAGTTTCTATATTCAGAACCAACTTTTCTTGGTAGTTTCTATATTCAGAACCAACTTTTCTTGGTAGTTTCTATATTCAGAACCAACTTTTCTTGGTAGTTTCTATATTCAGAACCAACTTTTCTTGGTAGTTTCTATATTCAGAACCAACTTTTCTTGGTAGTTTCTATATTCAGAACCAACTTTTCTTGGTAGTTTCTATATTCAGAACCGACTTTTCTTGGTAGTTTCTATATTCAGAACCAACTTTACGTTTCTTCGAATTTCCCTTTTCATTAACACACAAATATTCAACGTTACGGCACAACCCTTCGCGTTTGATACCCAAAGAACCACACAAAAATGATGCAGGACAAATGCACACACAAAATGTCGTTGTCACGGCCAGCTCAAGACAGTAGCAACATTTTCCAAGAATTAAAAATACCTGTCAAATCATGTCACTGAAAACTTAAGACTATTGCAAAATCTTGATTCAGTTCGGTTAAGGTAGAACAGTTCGCTCAGTTAGGTTCATACCGATCAGTTTTCAAGTTCAGTTTCGTTTGGGTCATAAGTGAGGTTTGAGATTTTCGCAGTTTGGTTCGGGATCGGTTTGTTTTCTAACTGTACTGCAAAGGTTTACATGTTTATGTTTGACAATTGTTATGTAGCTTCAAAGGAGATGTTTGTTGATGATGGAGCCACAAGGGCGATGTTTGTTGATAGTTAATATAGGATCAACCAGGGAGATGTTTATTGATGATGGAGCCACAAGGGCGATGTTTGTTGATAGTTAATATAGGATCAACCAGGGAGATGTTTATTAATGATGGAGCCACAAGGGCGATGTTTGTTGATAGTTAATATAGGATCAACCAGGGAGATGTTTATTGATGATGGAGCCACAAGGGCGATGTTTGTTGATAGTTAATATAGGAACAACCAGGGAGATGTTTATTGATGATGGAGCCACAAGGGCGATGTTTGTTGATAGTTAATATAGGATCAACCAGGGAGATGTTTATTGATGATGGAGCCACAAGGGCGATGTTTGTTGACAGTTAATATAGGATCAACCAGGCAAATGTTTATTGATGATGGAGCCACAAGGGCGATGTTTGTTGATAGTTAATATAGGATCAACTAGGCAGTAGTTTATTGATGATGGAGCCACAAGGGCGATGTTTGTTGATAGTTAACGCTGAGGCAAAAAGGGTGATGTTTATTGACGGTTTGTTGAAAGTAGATGCTAGAGCTACATTGGCCATGTTTGCTGACTGTTGATGCTGGAGCCACATGGGCCATGTTTGCTGATAACTGATGCTGACAATTGGTATAGCGACAAGAGGTTGAGAAACGCTGTTTTGCGTGAAATCAAGTTATGGATGAATCATCCGCGTTTCATCAAGTGACACTCATCCAGTGACCATGACCAGTTAATTTAATTTTTTTAAGCTTGATATTGAGAACAAACAAAGAAAGCAAACCAACGTAAAAAATACGGACCTCACTTAATCTCTGTTTCAGTTACATAAGGAAAATAAAACCAGCTCTCAGCTATCTAATCCTAGCTATTGACATCATATGTCACACCTACATCTGAGCTATTGCTAGATTTTCTGATCTATGTGTGAGTGTGCTTTAGTGTGAATGTGTGTGTGTAACTGTGTATGTAGGCGACTTAAGTCTGTGTGCATGTTTTCTATCGCGTTCATTAGAAAATCAAAGTAAAAAATCTTGTTAGGATTCGTCATTAGTTAACTTTTTTTTTTTTGCAGCGTACCCGTACCTCACTAGAGTGGAGACGCTGTTACTTTTGGATTTATTTCAGTTCAATTGAAAATGGTTTTGAATGAAGAACATTTTCTCTAGAGCAGAAAACAAAACAAAAAAATATATAAAACAAACAACAAAATAACATACAACAAAATAACAAAATACAAACAAAAAATATTAACCAACTGTAAGGATGTAATAACCCAAGACTTCTGTTCATTTTTAGCTTTGTTATCCAAAATCACTGCCAATAAACATCTTCGTCTACTGCAGCGGTTCTCAACCTTTTATGCTCGGCGACCCCTTTTTACAATCCCCCACTCTGCCGCGACCCTCCCCCTCCCCCGGCAGATACACACAGCAATAGAAGAATAGACAAAACAATCCATTTTTTTCGATGGTCTTTGGCGACCCCTGGCAAATCGTCAATCGACCCCCAAGGGGGTCGCGACCCACAGGTTGAGAACCCCTGGTCTACTGTGATTTCCTTTTGTTGATTAATAACCAATAACAACAATATGAGACCAAAAAAAACCCCAACACAAACAAACATACAAATAAGATGAATAAACTAAAAGCAAAAAAGCACCAAATTTTCACTACATACTATATGTCATTACTCTAAATGACTCTCAATGACTAAATGACTCTCAATGACCCTAAATGACTCTCAATGACCCTAAATGACTCTAAATAACCCTAAATGACCCTAAATGACTCTCAATGACCCTAAATGACTCTAAATGAATCTAAATGACATGAAATGACCCTAAATGACCTTAAATAACCTTAAATGATCCCAAATGACCCTAAATGACTCTAAACTGAGCTTTACAGTTGACTACTAAAAATATCTTATAGCTCTTTCTCTAACACATACACGAAACATTTATAATGTGAACAGTTGATCCTGGTATTCAATCGTTATTACCGCTAGTTACTTGCCCATTTACAACAAATAAAAAGAGTCGAGTACTTGAGTGAAAGTCTAGTATAGTGTCCTTATTAAAATTAATTTTGCTACAAACAGATAATCTCAGAAAATTTGATGATGTAGTGGTAAAACAAACGCAAAGATTGTCATAAACTAAAACAAGCAAACAGAAACAAAAAATTACGAACAAAGCTTATATAATGGGAAAAAAACAACAACCCGCTAATTACTGCCAGTTGTCTGAAAATTACAGGGTTTATCTCCGTTTCTGCTTTTCAAAATAAAAATTAATAATTGTTACTAAATGATTAAAGTAAAGTTCCCCTTTCAGACCTTGTGGTCTATAGGGCAGATGATGTAAAGGGCATCTGTTTCTGCGGCTTACGGTTAACGAGGGTGTCGTGTGGCCAGCACAACGACCAACCACCTTTACTTTTCCCCAACAAATGTCAGGTGCCCATTAGAGCTGGGTAAACTCATAGGCTCCCGAAGATACTGAAATTAAAAATCCCAGTCTTCTCCAGGATTCGAACACCAGGTCCCGGTTCTTAAGCCAAGCGCTTTACCACTCAGCCAGGCGCATCATACTAAATGATGAACTAATTGATTAATTTTTGTGTTCATTCGTGTATCGTCATCAAGTATAAATACTTATGCAAAATTTCAGCTAGATCCTAGAATGGGAAATGGGAGAAAAACTTGCTAAAATGTAGTAAGGGGATTAAATCCATATATATATTCCCATCACTTATTAAGTAGCATTTATTCCACTTGTTTCGATATCAAAAGAAATAATTAATCACCAATAATTAATTAACTAATAGGTTAATTGGTTAGTTGTTTTGATTGATTCTTGTTTTGTCAGGTTCAATGAATACCTGTGCAAAGTTTTAACTTGATCCGAGACTGGGAAATGAGAGAAAAAAACATGTTTAAACTTTGTACCAGAAAGACAGACAGACAGAGTGAGCTATTATATGCTTTGTAATAAAAAACACTCTCTCAACACAGAATGTTATTAAAAGTGTTTAATCCTTTCTTATACTACTTCCAGACCAGCTGATCAAAATGAATTGGACATGCACACACACTTCGAACACTACTGAGCTTGTAACAAGTCATTAAGTATACATTTCTTCTGTATATGTCTATAATACATTTAGATGTGATATCCGAGTCAATGTTGCTGAACAGTTTGTAGTTTGTATTGTCTTTACGTTGTCTTTAATAATGCTAATATCACATTAGATAACGAGTTGAACAGTGACTTTATAGTCATGAAAAGGTTCATTTATTTTCCTTTGAAACTCAACAAAGACCTCGCTGATTTACTAACGTGGCCTAGTTGGTTTGGGGACAGCTCTTTCCACAGGCTGAGAACCCTTCCGTTGGAGGCCAGTTCTTGCAACAGGTCGTTATTGTGAATAAGCGCTAGCTTGGTGTTGTAGAGAGAATGGGTGGGAAGATTTTGTGACTCGTTTTCGTTGATCATCACCACTATCACGTGACCTAGGCATAGAACAAAAAAAAAATACATAAAATTAGTATATTAAATTTAGTTTGTTAGTTCTGCTCTTCACTACAAATGTACTACTGGAGACAACTACAGCATATTACAAAACCATATAAAGAGATTATCACAAAAAAAAAAGAAAAAGAGAATGACAAACCAAGGTTTAACATAACTATATTACATTCGTCAAGCTCCTTCCTAGCAGTACAGTCCTTGAGACCAGTAATGTCTTATCATTCTCTTATGCCGACAGTTAACGATAGCATCATGTAGCCAGCACAACGATCGACGGATACTACTCAGTTAAGTTCGGGCATACAACAATATTAATCGGCATTTGTTCCATGCTCGGTGGTCAGGCGCATTGCACATCGACCACCGCTCGGAACTGTTTTCATCAGCAATTTTTCAATTTTAATTATCAAAATTATTGAGAAGCCAAAAAAAAAAAGTATCCGAAAGTATTTTTAATTATTTGATAATATAATTATAATCAAATCCAAATATTTTAATAATTACATTGCTAACCAAAAGCATAAAAGGGAGATAATTTTGTTTCTCAAATTTGAAGTCGGCTAGTTCCTTCCTCTGACATAATGAATATGAATAATTAATATCATAGTGTACAAAACAAACTTTGAAGAGAAATAGAATGTGTGTGTATATGTAAATAAGTGCGTGCTTGTGTGATTGTCGCAAGATATTGATAGTGTTCATTAACAAGATGTATCGTGTAAGGACGCAATCATCTTCTTTTTTAAAGTAACGCCGGTATTTTATAAAACAAGAATAATTGACGTCAGACCACAGTGGGAGTGATGATACTAGACTGACTTGTGCACTACGACTTGATCTGTATTTGTTGGCACTTGACTATTCTAGATTGAATGTTAATCGAAATCCGGCCTGATCATTACAATACAAAACTTGAAACAAAAAAGACTTGATATTATCAACATCTGTTCGTATCATTTCTCATAATAATCGATGTTTACACTCGAGCGACGAAAGTGTGCAATGCAATGTTATCGCATATGTCATAACGTCTTGGATTTAAAGCTGGCCTCCAACGGAATGGTTCTCAGCCTGTGGAAAGAGCTGTCCCAGAACCAACTAATACAAGGTTTGACTACAAACGTTGCAGCCATTATGTTATCACTTAACCCGTCGTGCAAAAGGGCCAAAACCTCAGAGAGCAAGGTAGATAGACTATGTCATTATAACGGAAATGAATAGATGCCATTTCAAGCAGCCGTTTGCTTTTCGCAATGCGCTCAGAAACCCCTTGGTTACCGACCTTCTGGGCATTTGCTACAAGTTTAATTTAAATCTAAAACTCCTGCAATAGTATAATAATAATCGCCTTTATATAGCGCTACTTTCAGGCTTATAGCATGCTCAGAGCGCTTTGGTCCAATCTCATTTGTGGACCAGTGGGGGGAGGGGGTATCTAGGAATAGAGAAGGCTCCTTACTCATATGCCAATAACTAAGCCCCCGAGGTTATCGAATGTTAATATTTCACCTTCAAGGTTCTCACTCAAATGTCAATATTTCACATCCCGAGGTTCTCAAATTTCAATATTTCGACCCCAGAGGTTTTCAAATAATAATAACTCCCCCCAGAGGCTCTCAAATGTCAATAATTCACCCCAGAGTTTGCCAAATGCCAATATGTCACCCCAGAGGTTATCAAAGACAGTAATTCACTCCCAGTGGTTCTCAAACACCATTTATACACCTCCAGATTCTGAAACGTAAATAACTCACCTCCAGAGGTTCTCAAATGCCGCAAGGTCATGAGCAGCTTGCTGCTTCGCTGTCCTTCATCGCTGCCCAGAGACGATTTGTCCTCTCCGTCGGGCGAGCAGTCCACCAAGACTATATACAGCTTGGCTCGCGGACAGCTCTGAAGAGATTCCACGGAATCAATGACGTAGCAGTATTTCATTGGCGCACTAGCGTCATCGGTGGCGCACTTGACCAGTGTCTCGGCCAAGTCCTCGTTGAGTTTCCAGGCACTTTTGTTTAGGCCAATCAGGCAGACGTCCTGTCTGTTGAAGCTTGTCATCTGCTTGACTAGCAATTGACTTCCGGAAGTGTTCTGTGGAACGAGAGATTGGCTAAATTAAACGGCATATAGAATGGCTTTCAAATAAGCGATTTTATCCTTAATATAATACATTGTTTTGTAATTAATCATTTGTTTATTTAATAACTTCCTCATTTGTGCTACAAATGTAATTGGGAAATTATGGCGAATCCAATTCTTTTTTACAAAGCTTCTAAGTGTATCAAACCATTATGTCTGTCTGTCTTTCTGTCTGGGTGGTAGGCGTTATTTCTTCCAGTTGCCAATCTCAGATCAAGTTGAACAACTTTGCACAATTATTCATTGTCGATGCCAACACACGAATCAATTTTTTAACCAATCAATAAGTAAATTTTTTAAATAAAGAAAATGTACAAATCTAAGGGGAGATAAGCCTTATAACGACAATTAGGTCGTTTGCTAATAATTTGAAACTATCGACTTTGTAAACTATAAACCTTTTATAAAAATACTTGTGTAGCTCAGTGACTAACAGATCGGCTTTCCATGATAGAGGCTCGAGAACTTAGACTTAAGCAATTTGTTTTAAAAATAGCTTTTGAAATAGCCTGGAAACCTTCTCCCAGATACGCCCCTCCCATACTGGTCCACAAGAGTGTTTGAACCCTAGCGCACTGGGCATGATACAAGGAAGACAGCTACACAAGTTGACTTAATACAAATATTTCCGATCGCTCGAATGTATACTTGTTAGTCTAGATATATGAGAAATTGCTCCATAGGTCCACACAGACTAATCCAATGTAAGCTTTTTTTTAAAGTTTTTTTTGTGTGTTACATTTTGCTTGTTTAATTACTCTTGTATAGCGTGTCTTCATGTGTTATAGCATGCCTCAATGCACTCTTGTCATATTTCTTGTATGAATATGTGGTTACAAGAGGTTTCTGTGGGAAGGTTTCGACGCTGTGTTTTGGGCTTTCAGCAAACACAACTCAGCTCTAGTCAAATCCAAATTAAAAATTCCTGGTCTACATCGAGATTCGAACTCGAGCCTCATTGGAGGAATCCAACTTAAGTCGTAGACTTTGCAACTGACTACTCACAATGGTGGACAAACTTTTAAGTACGGTACAACTGGCACCGTTCTGGTTGCTCAGGTCATGGCTCCCGTGTCGAGACTGATGTCCACTTTTGATGTTTAGTTTCGCTCTGAGGGTCAAAATAACCTGCCCAGCCACAAACACCAGGACCAGAAACCCGAGACACTCTGGAAATAAATATTAAATTTAGGGTAATAACAATAACAGTAACGTATAAGCCAAAGTGATCAGAAGTGATTAAAACACTTAGTTTAAAATCCTCCTCAAGGGCAGTTATGTGTTTCAACAAAAAGTTGCTGAGTTACAATCATTTAAACTATAACCGTTTCTTAAATTATAGATCATGATGTACAAATGTACAAAATACGCTAATGTAGTCATGCATGTTAACTAGAGGATACTTGTATCATTTTTCTGTCTCTGGTGGTTTCATTGGTTAGGTAGTATGTCTTTGATATTAAATAATATTTCTATTACTATTATTATATTTTTAGGTCAATCACTTTTCAATTGTTTATGATTTAATACTTGTGAATTATTAGAACTTACAAATAACAACCTATATAAAAAAAAGAAAGCCCACAAAAGAGGCACATAAAGCCCAAAAAAGAGGCAAAGAAAAGAGGCCTAAGGCCCAAGGATTGCTATGATGATAAAGCTAAAATTGAATAGCGCAAATTCTGAGGTTTCCTTTAAAAAAAAACAACTAGAGACTTAACACTCTTAAGTCATTGACTTTTCTGGCTGATTCAGGCAACCAGTTTCATGCTTCTATGGCATTAGGGAAGAAGGGAGCACTTTTGTCTTGATATAAGAACTGTTCATTTAGCTTTGTGTCTCTCTGTGTATTTTTTTTAGGTTTTGTATTTGTATATTATGGTTCAGTGTTTTATGTATTATTTGTACCTTACACCTTAAATGACATTTTAAACTTATTTTTTAAGCGAAATTTTAATTTTGTATGAATATACTATAAATTATCTAAAAGTGTATTCATTGTAACTAAAGATAATCTTAAAATTCAAACTTGGCAGCTGTGTTTAAACTGTGATTCAGATTTAACTAGTCAATTAGTAATTTGATATTGTAATATTTTATATTTACATTTTTTGTAACATAACATTGAACGCATGGTATCGATCTGTGCTGACCATTCAACGTCCTAGTTCAACATAATGTCCACTACAATCCTTCTAGTATTTCAAAGCCAATATCTACTAGTCACAATCAAAGACTCAAAAGATTTCGACCATCCCAGTGCAACAAAATGTGCACGTATGCGGTCAGAACTGTCTTCTCTTTGGTCCCGGTTTCTAGCCCGCCTCGACTCTCCAACGTAACCGGGGAAAGTTTGGGCTCAGATGTAATAATCTCCAATTCTGATGGAAAATACAAAACATAAAAAGTTTGGGCTCAGATGTAATAATCTCCAATTCTGAAGGAAAATACAAAGCATAAAAAGTTTGGGCTCAGATGTAATAATCTCCAATTCTGATGGAAAATACAAAACATAAAAAGTTTGGGCTCAGATGTAATAATCTTCAATTCTGAAGGAAAATACAAAACATAAAAAGTTTGGGCTCAGATGTAATAATCTCCAATTCTGATGGAAAATACAAAACATAAAAAGTTTGGGCTCAGATGTAATAATCTCCAATTCTGATGGAAAATACAAAACATAAAAAGTTTGGGCTCAGATGTAATAATCTTCAATTCTGAAGGAAAATACAAAACATAAAAAGTTTGGGCTCAGATGTAATAATCTTCAATTCTGAAGGAAAATAGAAAACAATAAAAAAAAATTCATATTGGTTTCAGGAAAGAAAATACTTCTCATCCAATCCTCCCCTGACCAGAAAGTAGACAGTACAGCGTAGTGCTTTGAATGTCCAATACAAATTGAAAGACATTCAAAATACTCCCCCCCCCCCTTAAGGAGTAGGGGCACTCGTAAACGTTATGCGACACCGCTTCCACTGACTTTTAACACCTAGAAAGATAATTTGCCCTGAAAAAGTTTGCACCGTGTCGTTCTATCTGGGTGTACTGTGGCATTTTACGTCCCGAGAGACGATCTTTTCCCTTTGTAACTTTTTGTGTGTCTCAAGAGGCCAATCCTTGATGTACAGCTGCGGTTGGGCATATGTAATCGCCAGGTGCCTTTGCCTTTTCACCCTTCTTTCTGCTTCTGTTGTGTATGGTATCTACAATCCGGGACCCTTCCTTTAAGCTCGGTCTCCATGTGGACCCATCCATTGCCACTTTTTCCCAGCTGGTAGTGTCAATTTTGAAGAGCTTCATGTCGCGTTTACAAACTTTACATACAACCGTATACCGTAAATGTGGGCGACCAGCAGCTTCCCTGCCTTCTATTGGATCGCTATTTAGAATGTCTTGTGGAAGTCGACCAGAACCTTCTGGAATTCTATGAACGTGGTCAAGCCAGCCAAGACGTCTGCTACTGATAACACAGCGGATGCCCTGGCACCCTGCTCTTCGCGTAGCACTTCCTCATTGGTTATTTTATCTTGCCACCTTATTTATATCTCTGGGTATACACTGTGCTAAAATGAATTTCTTCAGAGCTTTTTAGCCCCCATCATGGGTTGTCTCGTTCTCTGGTCTAATCCGTTTCTTCTCAGGATATAAACCTATTCGTATTTTCTAATAACCATCAGATTTTTATTGACATACAGATCTATATTTACTTTTCTAAAATCATAATACGAACAATTCTCCATCATTTTAAAATACAACGCAATATATTACAATAGATTAAAAGACATCACCAAACATCAGAAAAAGATCACGTTGCTCATCTCAATATCATACATCCTCTACTAAATATCATACATCCTCTACTAAATATCATACATCCTCTACTAAATATCATACATCCTCTACTCAATATCAGCCTTACTTTAAATTATCAGAATAAAAAAAATGCACAATTACTCACCATTCAAATATGAAAGCAAATGCACTACTCACCACTAGAATAACTTCTTTAAATTATCAGACCAGTAACATACATAATAACGACAATCAGATTACATAACAAATTCTACCACTAAATATTTAAAATGAAAAGACATATTCAGTACTTACCATCGGAATACAGCCTGGAAGACACTTCAGATATCTGATCACTCAGCTTGTCTATCTTGTCTGATAGAAGTTTGATCGTGTAGGTAAAATTGTCTAGTTTCCGTTCCAGCTCCAAGTTGGAATAGGTTTGGTTGTTCACTTCTGCGGCTATTATCTGTGGACAGAAAACCAAACACGAGTTGAATTCATAACAAATATAATCTATCGTATTTATCATTTAACAGTTACTAACTGATACAGCCTATATGAAATTAAAAGTATGCCAGTTCCGCCAAAAAAAAAAAGGTACCAATCATCTTGTAGGCAAGACAAATATGTATTAATTGTGACCTTCCAGAGTCTAGATTTCAATATTATTAAATACTGCAACGGCGTTAAGGTTTGGTTCAGAGACAGAAATAGACAAAGGGAGGCAAACAAAGAGAAACATTTAAAAACCAACAAGAAGGGAAGTACGAGATATGAATCCTAACAGCATCTTGCAGGGAAAGCTGATAATTTTTTATTTATAAAACCTGACTTGGTAGGGCTGGATTTACGAAAGAGGAGGCTCTGAGCAGGATTTTTAAAGAGACTCCAATCTTCCTTTCAAAAACCTAAATAAAAATGCAATTTCCTAATGCCAGAGTAATGTACATGTGGTCATATATTTCAGTGTACACATAGTAGAAAGATGGACCAGCCTCTCTCTTGATATCCTGCTAAGAACAGTTGCAGACTGGGAAAAGTGGAGGAATTTGGTCAAGTGAACTGTTACAGCACCCTTACGACGAAGGTCAAGGGACAGATGATGAGGATAAAAAGGGGGAACCTCCACAAATTAAAAAAAAATCCTCTTTCATAAATGTGTATTAGGCTTTCGACAGCTGTACTGCTTACTCTCCAGGGTCTCTCGTAAATTCAACCACGTGACCCTGAGCCTGTATATTATGGATGGTGCAGAGATTAACTTGCTTTTTTTTTTGTGTGCACATTACAGTATGCATAATTCCGTATTATACACTTCCCGAGTACGCATTCTACATATATATATATAGTGTTAGGTCAGTAAGGTCTTGCTCCCGGTCTAGGAAGGTTGGACGTTGCATCCTGGACTGGTGTTTATATATGTATATAACATGAAAGTCGATGGACTGGTGATTGTTGATTAATAATATTTGAGAGTTGATTCCATTATGTGCTTATTGAATATTTAAGTATTATTCATATTTCATTGGATATCTATTGTTGGAGTTTCAGTGTATCTAGTAGTAATTGTTCTTATGTGAGTAACTAAGCAAGTATTAATAAGTGTAATTGAGTATTCATACCCCTAACGAGCCAAGTCAAGAAACATAAGAACAAGAGCCAAGCATATATAATTTGAACCCTGACAGGTGTCTATCATTTTTCAAACCATTTAACTTTACAAAATACAGAAGCTCTAATGTGATTGATATGGATTGTTTATGCGTGTTTGTCTAGGCGGATGAATTCTGATGTAGACCCAACACTGGATTAAAATTTATGTAGATGAGAGAAACATAAGGAATGGGTGGGGGTGGGGGGCTAACCGCTGATGAAAGACAGTTGAAGTCAGAGACATGGTACGAGAGACACAATCAACTTATGTCGGATACCCATCAGAACTGGGTGAACTCAGAGGCGCCCTAAAGATCCCGAAAGCAAAAATCCCAGTCTTTACCAAGATTCGAACATGTATCCCTCGGTTAAGTAGCCAAACTCTTAACCACTAAGCCATAGCGCTTCCTATTATTTCAATGGGACTTGTACATTTAAATCTAAAAGCAGGAAATATTTTGGAATAAAATTCAAGATTATATTGTTTAACGAAAGATTTGTGTCAAAGTTAAGTTATATGCCAACAAAGGTTATTTAAATTATCTGTGCGGTGCTACAACCAAACTCGCAATAACAACAGCAGTGATACAATATGTAGATTGTTCTGAAACTATTAATATATTTATTGTGATTCCAGCCGAAACAGAACACTATTGGGTTTCTTTTTGCTTTAATTATTGCCAAAAATAAAAGATGTAACTCACCCGAGCTACGGCCATAACACAGAAATATTGATTTAACTTTTCGCTAAGGACAATACAGCTCAGACTTTGTCCAGGGGCAAGAAACTCGTTACCATTAACACACATCACTAGCTCTCGGTTACCTCCCTTGCGACGACTTGCTCTTTGAAGGCCATCTCGATGAGTCTCAAACGGTGAGCCAAGTCAGACATCACAAACTGCCAAGGGCAAGACTCAGAAGAGGCGGGAACCAGCTCGTTCTTGATAGACTCGCAGACGACCATCGGCTTCTTGCTAGCAGACGTGAGAAGACCATACGCCACCAGAGAAATCAGAATGCCAGCAGACATGACACTGCATTATGAAACAAGAAAATTATATAAAAAATAATTATTAATAAAAACAAAGATAATACGAAGTGTAATTGTATAAATTAGTTTGGATCAGTCATGACAGTTATTAGAAACAGAATTACAACGGTAACTGGGCCCCGCGATGACCTGCTAACTACTTTAATGCAAACCAAAATTTTATGGCCGTATCACAAGGTGATCAAGGCTGGCAAAGACATTCCTTCAGGGAACAGTGCCAGTAAAAAAGAGAAAAAAAAAGGCAGACAACGTTAAAGAATGAACGGGCATGTCATTGGATAAAATTCCACCCAAGGAAAAAGACGGAGAGAAATAAAAAAAAAAACGGTCAACAGATCATGGGTGGTGCCCCAAATGTTCAATAGGAAAGGCGGTCAACAGATCATGGGTGGTGCACCAACTGTTCAATAGGAATGGCAGTCAACTCGTCATGGGTGGTGCACCAACTGTTCAATAGGAAAGGCGTTCAACAGATCATGGGTGGTGCACCAACTTTTCAATAGGAATGGCGGTCAACAGATCATGGGTGGTGCACCAACTGTTCAATAGGAAAGGCGTTCAACAGATCATGGGTGGTGCACCAACTTTTCAATAGGAATGGCGGTCAACACGTCATGGGTGGTGCACCAACTGTTCACTAGGAAAGGCGGTCAACACGTCATTGGTGGTGCACCAACTGTTCAATAGGAAAGGCGGTCAACAGATCATGGGTGGTGCCCCAACTGTTCAATAGGAAAGGCGGTCAACAGATCATGGGTGGTGCACCAACTGTTCAATAGAAATGGCGGTCAACAGATCATGGGTGGTGCACCAACTAATCAATAGGAATGGCGGTCAACAGATCATGGGTGGTGCACCAACTGTTCAATAGGAATGGCGGTCAACAGATCATGGGTGGTGCACCAACTGTTCAATAGGAAAGGCGGTCAACAGATCATGGGTGGTGCACCAACTGTTCAAGAGGAAAGGCGGTCAACAGATCATGGGTGGTGCACCAACTGTTCAATAGGAAAGGCGGTCAACAGATCATGGGTGGTGCACCAACTGTTCAAGAGGAAAGGCGGTCAACAGATCATGGGTGGTGCACCAACTGGTCAATTGGAATGGCGGTCAACAGATCATGGGTGGTGCACCAACTGTTCAATAGATAAGCGAAGATAAACACAGATAAAGTTCCACACACATTTCCCTTAAAAATAGTTTTCATCTATAGTGACAAATCTATAAAAATCTAGTTTTATGGTGTATCGGCGGTGTTAAAAAAAAATGTTTTTGATAAGTTTATTTAAATTCTTATTTTTTTTGTCAGCATTAAAATTCAATTTAGCATCATTGATTGCTTAGATTTTGTTGAAAATCACCAATAAAAACAGTAACACACATATTAATGTAAACATTGAGCTTCCAATAAAAATTCTAGAAAAACTACGTTTCCATTAGACAAGCGAAAGATTAATGGAATGAAAGCCAAAGACCATGACCAAAGAAATATAGATCTGGGTTTCTTGTATTTGTTGTTTTATTGTTTCCTGTTTTCTTTTCACAAGTCTTGAAGGATCAAGTTTTGTATCAGCATAAAGAGTTCATTCCCTTGAGTCAAGGGAAGTGACTGGCTAGAATAATAGCATTTCTCACCGAGGTAATTAGACTTCCGGTGACCTGACGTCACGTGGGATGTAAGCTCCACAACAAGTACAAGACACAAAGACATGGGAAGAAAGGAATCAGACAAAAGAATAATGGAAGAAAAGTTCAGAAGAAAAAAAAAAGAATTTCTATTCTATTATTATATTAGGCAGCAAGAATCCAAATCAATATTCGTGATAAGTTGAGTTGCATTAAACCCAATATAAAATCACACACCACTTCACATTTCTGGTATTGTAGCGAGTTCATATACTGTAAGCTACCTCATCATTGCAAGTTAATATGGGCATTGTGAGTTGTTTCCCTTTTGTAACTCTTTTCAAATGTTCTTATTTAATATCATCACTTCGAACTGGGAAAGGAGCTATTTTTAAATACAAATAATTTAAATAAATCTGAGTTGGACTAACACGTTGGTGACATGGGACCATAATAACAGGCCGCATTTTTTTTTGTACCAGACAATGCGATTTCTTAGATCAGTGGTGGGCAACCTTTTTCTATAGAGGGCCGCATTACAAAAACAATTGGGAATGGCGGGACGCATATATATATATATATATATATATATATATATATTGTTGTATATATATACAACTTAGAAAGATACTCTAGCTAACTGTGTAGAATGTCTTTTAATTCATAGTTACATTGTATTTTATTCACGTTTCTTTTTTTTTTCTACACTCCAGCTTGAGGAATTACAACAACAGCTAGCAACTTTTGAAACCAATTTTAAGATTTTTTTAAAATTTGCTGTTGTCTTTTAATATCACATTATCCTCAAAAATATACAGTTAAACTTAATGTGCAGTATTTTACTTTTTACACTCGTGCATTATGTTCCGGAACTGTGGAACTAGCTTACTAGTTGTTACCCTTGTGGCTGCTGTCAAATTACAGTCAGTCAACATTGACCAGTGAATATACTTGTTAAGTTTCCACAAAAAAATGCTTGTTCACTGAATGAGACAATATATGTTCCGGCAGTTAAAAGTCGGGACAAGCGAAACCTGCCCTCGTGAAGCATCACCAGAGAATGCTGACCATGTCCTTATCTTATCTTATCTTATATAATACAGACGTTACTTCAAAAAAGAAGATGATTACGTCCTACGCGTCATGCATTTAGTCATGCATATTAACCAATGACTTAAATTCTGCCAAGTCACTGGTTTTTCTGGCTAGCTCAGGCAACCCATTCCATGCTCTAATAGCAGTAGGGAAGAAGGAGTATTTGTACAAATTTGTCCTAGCATATGGGACGAGGAATGTGCCTTTATTTTTGTGTCTTTGAGAGTATTTTATTAAATTTTGTTTTTGTATTTGAAGATTATGGTTCAGTGTTTTATGTATAATTGCTACTTTACTTTTGAGTCTTCTGTCCTGAAGGCTTTCTAAATTTAGTGATTTTACTAATGGTGTTACCCTAGTCAAATGTGAATATTCGTTTGTTATGAATCTCACTGCTCTATTTTGTGTTTGTTCCAGTTTCTTAATGTTTTCTTGAGTTGAGGGGTCCCACACGGTGGATGCATATTCTATTATTGGCCTAACCAAGGTTAAATAACATTTTAGTTTTATGTTCTTATTTGATTTATAGAAATTTCTTTTAATAAACCCTAATGCTTTGTTGGATTTTTTTATAGTTTCATCAATATGTGGATTCCATGACAGTTTTTCATTTATTATAACACCTAGGTATTTTGAGTTTTTAGTCTGTGTTACTGGTTTGCCATGAATAAGATAAGTGGAATTAATTTGTTTAATTTTTTTTGTTACTCTTAACAACTGACATTTTTCTGGGTGGAAAGACATGCTCCAATTTGATTCCCATTTCTGTAATTCATCTAATTCTCTTTGTAAAATATATGTGTCTTGTTTTGTTTTTATTGTTCTATATATTATGCAATCGTCTGCAAATAATCTGACTTTTGTTCCTGAACTAATGCAATTTGGTAAATCATTTATGTAAATTAAAAATAGTAGTGGACCCAAGACTGTTCCTTGAGGTACACCTGAGTTTACTGTTATTGGTGTTGATTTAGAGCCATTTATTATTACAGTTTGTTCTCGCCCTATTAGAAAATCTTTAATCCACTGATGCAGTGGACCGTTAATGCCGAAATATTTTAATTTTTTAAGCAAACTATGGTGGTGAACTTTGTCAAAAGCCTTGGAAAAATCTAGTAAGATAGCATCTATTTGTTCACTATTATCTAAACCTTTTGAGAAATCATCAATTAGTCCTATTAGTTGTGTTTCACATGATCTATATTTCCTAAAGCCATGTTGGTATGGGGTGAGGACATTATGTTTGTCTAAGTGGTTTATGATGTTGCTACATATTATGTGTTCTAGTATTTTACATGTGATGCTGGTAAGTGATACTGGTCTGTAGTTTCCTGGATCAGATTTTTCTCCTTTTTTAAATAGGGGGGTGACATTAGCTTCTTTCCAGTCCTTTGGTACTCTGCCCTTGTTAAGCGATGCCTGAAAGAGTATTTTGAACACTGGGGCTAGCTCATTGCTTAGTTCTTTGAGTAATCTAGCTGGAATACCATCAGGTCCAGACGCTTTATTTGGTTTGGTGTTGGCTAATAGTTTTTTAATTCCATTTTCTTGTACTACTAAATCTTCTATGTTGTCTACTTGGTTCAAATTAAGAAATATGTCTTTGTCTCCTGGGGCTGAGAATGCTGATGCAAAGTATTTGTTTAGGATGTTTGCTTTAGTTTCATTATCATTATGTATTATGTTATGTTCATCTTTTAATGGCGCTATGCCTGTTGTTTCCATTTTCTTAGACTTAATGTATGACCATAGGTTTTTGTTGTTATCTTTAGATATTACATTGTTTATGTATTCACTCTGCAGCTGTCTGCTTACTTTTTGGGTTAGGTGTTTAATTTTTATATACTTTTTGTAAACTCTTTCTGCCTTGGTTTCTTTAAATTTTCTATATAGGTTTTCCTTCTGTTTACAAAGCTTCTTTAGTCTATTATTAAACCAGCATTTATTTATTTTGTTTGATGTGTATTTAGTTGGTGCATAAATGGTGCATACTAAATCCAGAGACCCGAACAAGACTCTGGCCCCAAAACCATCCTATATAACAGAGTCTATTCGAAGAACTGTCATCTCAGATATAGGATTATTGTTTTGAATTCTCCAACATGTAAAATGAGGACGAAGAAGAAGAAGAACAGATGTATGTGTACATAAATAGTGTGAGCAGCAGCAAGATTTTTTTTAGTGTAGAAATACAGCTTTAGGCACCCATAAGACTCACGTGGAAGTACTGAATGGAACTTCTCTTTGCTTGGAGTTATGTCCTCTGGAGCTGAATCAGCTTCTAGTGAGCTGATGGTTTTGCAAAATGTTTGTTGACGTCTTAAAATTTGCTTTTATAAATTGCACAATTAAGGAATCTAAGTGTTGCATTTTTCATCATATTACTACAGATAGTTTCACCTTTCAACAAAGGAAAATGACAAAACCTGTTTTCCTTTTCTTGCTTGTAGACATGGGAAGGCCTTGTTTGAAAAGATTTAACATGCATTTACATTTCATATGCAAACAACCAATTGCAATAGCACCTATAACAAAATCACGAAATCTGTCTTCCACTTTTCATTAGAAATATTGTTCACAAAGTCCAAGTTATGCTAGCGAAGTCTTTGGGTTGTTGTCTATCTTAATCGGAGCTACCTGTGGTTAATTTCCCTAGATCTTAAAAGTTCGACTACTGTGGGAAAGTTTCTATTGCGCTGAATGTGTGCACATAATGAATAGAACTTTTATGCAGCTATATGCAAACTTTCCTGTTTATAGTTTATGGTTGGGATATTTAAAAAAAAAATCTCAAAGATCGAGCTCCATCAGTTGTTGCACTTGCCATCTTGTTCCAAGCCTAATCAACACACAACACAGTTCTTTATAGCATTTAATAAATACTGATCAGAGATAGTGTCTTGAGTTGAATGTATTGATGTATAGCAGCGGTTCTCAACCTTTTAGGCTCGGCGACCCCTTTTTACAATCAACAAACTCTGCCGCGACCCCCCCCCCCCCCACACACACACATACAGCAATAGAGGAATAGACAATTACAATCCATATTTTCGATGGTCTTAGGCGACCCCTGGCAAATCGTCAATCGACCCCCCAAGGGGGTCGCGACCCACAGGCTGAGAACCCCTGATGTATAGCCAATAAGCATAGTCTTCGATTACTTGAACGTTTTCTATTGAGACAGTTTCAATCATTTATAAAGATATATTTGTAATATATTTGCATTTTTATTTGTATATACTGTGGGCACACCTGATTTCTGTAGGTGTCGGCGGGCCGCATAAAACACTCCGGCGGGCCGCATGTTGCCCGCGGGCCGTAATTTGCCCACCCCTGGCTTAGATTGTAAGTTAAGTTACAAAAGTTTCAATTTTGTATAATGTTCTCTGTAATCCAATATCTGATCACTCAAACAATATCGTGATACTGGAGCTACTACTTTAAGTTTAAATTTAAGACAAAGCAATTATTTTTGAAATACGTAAAAAACATTTATTCTAGAACTTGCAATCACTATGATGACGAATCATATATAAACAATTTAATTTCAATACATTTACAATGAGACCCCGAAACAGTGAACACATCTGCTCATATAATCTCTACTCTCTACAATCTATGTCTCACCTACAATATGCAAACAATCTAAACTTAATTTTTTTTAACCCTAACCCTAACCCTAAAAATTTCTTAATTACTTCTTAATTTTAAACAATTCGTAAACAATATTCATCTATGACCTTAGAACGCTATTACACTGTTCAAAAATCTAAAATAAACCAAAGATAAACAAGTTTGTTTTTCAAATATGACCTTTACAAATTTTACACCTTACGTGACAGTTGTAACTTGCTATATAATGGTAACTATGCAACAATGTCGTGATTAGTACAATTCTATATTTTTAGTCATCAAGTCTGATAACACTATTTCTGAAATGAGCAGGGGATATTTGATGACAATATGAACTTTTGATATCCGAATTGAAATCATGAAATCTAAAAGCACAAACCCAATACTGCAAACTAGAATACACAATAAGAAGTACATCTCAAAAATGAATCCACAGAAAAAGTTTAAAAGTTAAAAACGTATAGACCCTACTGTCAAGCTTATCGCGTTTTTTTTTAAAATTTATTTCGAAAATTTGAAGTGAACGATTGACGAAATTTTTAGTAACGGAAGTCAAATTCAATTTAGATTTGTAATTACCGCCCTTGATATATTTAGCTGTGTTGGTAGAAACTCGCAGCATTCATAGACAAAATGTGCAGAGTGATATTTTCATTATGTTCTCTGGTACCATGTTACGTTCTATTATGGTATTGCTTTCTGGACTGGTTACAATGTAAATAGTGGAGTGTTTCTCAAAACTTTGATAAGAGGCACACACAGCATGTACGTAAGAAACAGACATGATGGGTGATATTAATGATATTACAAGTGAGACGTGCTAGGTGCATCTAATTGTTAAGCAGGCACTAATTTTGACGTGTTTAGTTCAGACTAGTAGATGACCAGATGGCTACAGTATGGAGAGGTGATGAGATAGGGGTGTAGGGGAGGGTGTCACTACGAGGTTAGTTTGGTATTTATTGAGAGAGTCAATATTCTGAGGAAGAGAGGACTACCCCGAAGACTGGGGGGGGGGGGAATGGTAGGATGTACGTCATGAGTTAATGAATTAATTACTATGTGCATGCTGATGTCTCTATGAAATGAAATTAATATAATTGAAAGTAAATATACATTAATCCCTGTGTCAAACCTGGTGTCAGAGGCGGCCTTAGAAGTGCGCGGGACCCTGGGCTGTGCTAATGTGTCATATCAGGGCAACGAATATTTTGTACGATGGGCTGAAAGTGACAAATGATTCAAAAGATTCCCTTTATTGCGGGACCCTTACGGCGCCTGGCCTGGGGCGGTTGCCCCAATCGCCACCCCATAAGGCCGCCTGCGATGGTGTGTAAACTGTAAAGTACTTTATTCAAAACAGTGCAGTAGCTAGATCTAATTCAAACACGGTTTTCTTTTACAATCTCTTGAAGACTAATGCTTGGTTGTAGAAATCAAACATAGGGAAATGTTGCCTTGCTACACATATTAAACAAGAATAACAAAACAAAGTAAAAATTTAAAACAACTTAAAAGAAAATATTTTTAAATGTTAGCTCAAATTGGTATCGAACTCCTGATTTCGACACTTTGTACGAACGCTGCTATACACTAGGCCAGAGGGCATTGTATAATTGTGCAATTATTTATTGGTAGTTTCATTTTATATAGACATCTAGAACTAGATCTAGGCTAAAATTCTAGACATTTGGTTTAGAACTCTTAAGATCTAGTCTAGATCTACTTATAGATCTATAATCTAGATGTAATCTTAATTAGATTTATGTAAAAATGCTAGGAAAGCTCAGATAATCTATTAATAAATTTTAAACAACTTTAAAATTAATAAACAACTCAGTTATCTGTACACCAAGGCTGACTACGCTATGTTTTTTTTACCCAAATTTATAGCCAAATTTCTTTTTTTTTTTTTTTTACCTGGAAATATAACGGTCAAACTAGAATTTTCCTCGTGTGGTCAACGAGCTTGTGATTCTTTCCTCTGCTATATACAGCAACTGTTAAATTTCTAGGAACATCATTAGAGCCATTTTTGAGATCAGCATTTAAGTTCCACCCTTCACTTTTCACGAAGCTCTGACTAAAATAAAGGTATTTAAAAAAAACAAAAAACAAAACAGCACTTACCCGATTTTCCTGGAATGTATTGTGAATATATTAACGGTTGTAGTCCAGTGTCTGTTGAGCTCACCCCAGTCCATTTTGTCCCCAGTTTGTATTACATGTACCTAAACCAGAGTGAGCAGTCTTTGATGTGACCTTTCAATCTTACACTAAGAGAGATTTAAAAAAAACAACGGAATATAAGCCTAACCGAAACAATGAATAGATTATAGAAGATTACTTTAATCCCTTAGAATATTGAATAATACGGCCTGTGTACAAGTCCGAAGTTAAATGAGGAATGCAGTATTACCCGTGGCTGCGCAGCCCCAGCTGTGACCTTCATATTTTGCCACATGCAGGGCAAGCATAACCGTTGTCCGCCGGTGGCCGATTAAGATTTTCTTTTCATCGTCTCATGATATAGCAGGATACCATGTATATGATATTCTCGTAGTATTTTTAAATTGCAAAAGCATCTTCTAAAAATACTTCATTTTATTTCAATAATTCCTATGAATAGAAGCAGGTGAAAAGGGTGAAAGGGGTTTGAACGCCTGGTGTTAACAATCCAAAAGCATATGTGACACGGTCATAATGATAATAACTTTATTAATACATAAAAAAAGTCCACTTCCTGTATTTCTCTTGCACACCCAGAAATATTGCACTATGTCTTAACAACAAAATCTCACTTCTTATTATGAATGGTTCGTAAAATTAACATCTTTACGTATATGTTGTCAAACAAAGTGATATAACTGACGAAATGTATTCATGTGGGTGTTGATGTGTGGTCAAACTTTGTTTCTAACCAGGAGTATCATTTCTGTCAGTGCGTCATTTAATACGTACACATACACAGGAATGGAGAAGTCATAGTCAGCGTCGTCCCCGGACGAGTACAGAGAAAGGTGATGTTAGCATTAGTATTGTCCAGCGTTTTCCAAACTGAATAGGTGCACCACGAACTATTGAAATAATTAGCCAGTAGGCCAACACATTAATTAATTTCTCTACAAAAATAATCAAAGTGTTCCGATAAATATTCAGAATGTGCGAAGTGTTCCGTTTTAGGAAAAAGGTTGGGAACCACTTGATTTAGGCAGTAACATGTTTCGTAATGCTCTTCCTGCTTTTTTTTTCTCTCCTACCTTTTATAGTACGCATTCTCTCTTCTAACTTAATGTGATCTGCTTCTATGGCTGACGGCTAGCAAGAGTGTCAGGGAGATAGCAAGAGTGTCAGGGAGATAGCAAGAGTGTCAGGGAGATAGCAAGAGTGTCAGGGAGATAGCAAGAGTGTCAGGGAGATAGCAAGAGTGTCAGGGAGATAGCAAGAGTGTCAGGGAGATAGCAAGAGTGTCAGGGAGATAGCAAGAGTGTCAGGGAGATAGCAAGAGTGTCAGGGAGATAGCAAGAGTGTCAGGGAGATAGCAAGAGTGTCAGGGAGATAGCAAGAGTGTCAGGTAGATAGCAAGAGTGTCAGGGAGATAGCAAGAGTGTCAGGGAGATAGCAAGAGTGTCAGGGAGATAGCAAGAGTGTCAGGGAGATAGCAAGAGTGTCAGGGAGATAGCAAGAGTGTCAGGGAGATAGCAAGAGTGTCAGGGAGATAGCAAGAGTGTCAGGGAGATAGCAAGAGTGTCAGGGAGATAGCAAGAGTGTCAGGGAGATAGCAAGAGTGTCATGGAGATAGCAAGAGTGTCATGGAGTAGCAAGAGTGTCAGGGAGATAGCAAGAGTGTCAGGGAGATAGCAAAACGACTAGCCGCCTTTACTTTTCCCCATCCATTAGAGTTGGATTAACTCAGAGCGTCTGAATTATTCCGAATTTAAAAATCCTACTCTTTACCTAGATTCGAACCCTGGACCACTCATTCACTACGCCCCCTCTGTCTTATGTACCGCACAGTTACTCTGCTTAAAGACTACACATTTAATACATTTTAAAATTCTATAGAAATGTGAAAGCCAAATAATCGATTACACTGTAATGCAAGAGAATCCTCTCCAATGTTGAAATATGTTTCAAGTCTTAGAAAGAAAATATGTGAATTCTTGAAGTCGTTCTAAGCGAAATATTGATGTACAAACCTGCGAGTCTCTCATAATGTTCTGTTTGAGCCCATAGCAGAGAATCGCACACTTACTTCCCAGAAAGAATAACTACACACGCTGAAGCCAGTGTTAATGATGCCAGTATCCCCATGTTAAGTTTGTGCTTAGCCTGGCCCTGGCCAATACTGTCCGTCTAGCGAAAAAAAAACAACATAGCACAGTATGAAAAGAGTTAAAGAAAGTAAAGGGAACCAAGGGAACAGAACAAATACATCTCATCGGCTTCTGTGCCGGACATGAGGAGAAGGGGGACAATTCAGGGAATCAAAAAGAACTCAGGGGCGAACACAACAAATGATGCTTTAAATATTCATGGGGACAGCGGTAACCAAACTTGTGCCACACTAGTGTCTAGTTATAGGATGGGGGGAGGGGACAGATGGGGGGGGGGCTGAAAAGGTGCGGTCTATGTCCTTACGGTCATACTAATATTTAGGGTAAACACACACACAAATAGGGGTGGGTGGTAATAAAAATTGTAATTTCTGCGCATGAATTTTTAGACAAACATGACTGTGAAAAGTGTTATCTATAGACACAGAGGCGGCTTTAGCAGTATGGGGCGAGTATCATACGCAGGGCCCCTGGCGAGAGTTATATGTGGGCCCGTGAGCCATACTCGTAGGCTTTACATATTGTCCAAGGTAACGCTCACGCGTTCGTCGACCTCTACTGCTGTAGTAGAACCTAATATTGTTCCTAAAACATAGTACCTTACCTAGGTACTGTAGGCTACTGTTGACAATTTGACTACAATAGGTACTGTGTTGTCATTGATCTTAATGTTGGATTTCACTTGTAGAAATTTTATTTCCAGTCCTTTAATTTAGTGACCTTTTCAGCTCTAATGGGTGCCTGACCTTAGTTGGGGAAAGTAAAAGCGGTTGATCGTTTTCCTGGTCACACTCTGATGCTCGTTAACCGTTGGCCAAAGAAACAGATAACCTTATCATCTGCTCTATAGATCGCAAGATCTAAAAGCGGAACTTCACTTGACTTTAATCAACCTAACTTAGGATTCAGAAACAGTGGGCGTAAAAATCAGCAAACTAGATAATGGTAATTTCTGTTATCGCCTGGCCCCTTCATGGGAGGTTGCCCCAATAGCCACCCCTCAAGACAGCCTCTATGTAGAAACTTGGGATGTACAGCACAGATCTACATCTAAATACTTAACTAGTAACACCAATGGTTAAAAAAAACCCCATACAAGATGATTACGACCGCAGTAAATAGATATCTGAAGAAAAAAAAAGTATCACATTGAAGACCTTTCGTTCTATAGGGAAGGTCATGACCACGGCCGATGCTTATGTCATCACAAAGATCAACAGTCTTTACTTTAATTTTAAATTCCTATTATAAACAAACACCATTTTGCATGATTCCTTATTACTGATCTATTTATATTACAATATCCACAAAGTCAATGCATCCATGAACTTGCCTCGAAGGGGGATATACTTCCTTTCTTAGGGACTGGGCAATATTTCCTGATGTGGTGAGGGAGTTTTCGTGGCCTTCATTCAGTGTCTCAACAGGAACACACCACACGTTGACCTCGAGCACAATATCACGTGACGCTATAAAGAACTAATAAGTTGTAGATAAGAACGAAACATTGATCAAATTTAATTTTGAAAAAAACTTTTATTCCTTATCAACATTCAGTGTTTGTTTTCCTTTGAAATCACCACATGGGACATGTGTCACCAAAGTGTACAATCTGTGAGTAGAGCCTTCATCTTCGTTCCGCTGACAGGCATGTCTCACTCTAATTCTATGTGGAACATTCCTTCGGACCAGATGTGCTTGTTCAAGCGAATGTCGATTCTAACATCAGGAGTGCCCATCATTTTTTCAGCAAACTTTCTGATTTCTTTAATGGCACGAGGAGTGGAGGAACCCTCTTTTTAAATCCTACTCCGTGTAATGACCTCATTAGTAACAGTCTTCTTTTTTCTCTTTGCTTACTTGGGGGTGCCATTCTTAGGCTCAGAACAACGAGAGTTTTCCTTCAATTTTTTGAATATATCGAACATCAAATTTAAAGAAATGCTTTATATATATTTACAATCAATGAGGAGTAGAGTGGTGTAAAACTGTCTGAATATTTTAATGGAATGCATTTTATACAATTTCTTGGTTTACTGTTTTAAATATCAAATGGATGCCGAAAAATAGCAAAACACAAACATGTCCGTCCCAGCAGCTCGGTGCCATGAAATCGATCGGCGCCTCTCATAGATTTCATCTTCAATTGTCAATGTCAAGGATGATCACGTGACACAGGGACTCGCTACAGCACAGCGGGAGGGATTTATTGATCCCTCAATAAAAGAACGAAGCTAAGCGAAACACTAAAACTAGATTTCTACAAATAAGAAAAGTATTTATTCTTAATGTTTTTTTGTCATAAAAATATATGTGTCAGGAAAATCCACTGTTAATTTTGCGCTGTCCATTTGTCTGTCATGTTTTGATGTGAAAACTATTAAACAATCAAACACCCTGTGATAGAGCTCTATGACCCTCTTATGTTTTGCTTTCTTTTCAAAATCAACTACTTTGTTTAATTAAATAACACTAACCGTAACCCTAACCCACCAAACACGAACTATAAAAGTAGGGTTCGATACGCATCTCAAGTTTAGACCAATAGCTCGTAGCCAGGTCACATACCCCTACTTCCCACAGGTTGTGACGTTGCAGAAAGAAAAGGGTATATTGGTGAATGTTTACATGATCGTTTTTTTTTAAAGCATTAAACAAATCTTTACTAAGGGCTCAAGAGTCTTTAAGGGGACTAATTCAACTTAAACCACCACATCTGCCAAGTACGATTTATTTCCCTTATTCAAGATAACAAACAAAATAATTAATTACGAATAATAATAAATTAATTGGTTAATGTTTTTTTATTGAATCTTGTGTTGTCAGGTAAAAGAAATAATTGTGCGAAATTTCAGCTTAATCCGTGATTGCGTGTGGGAGAAACAACGTGTAGAAACTTGACAAATCTCTCCGTAATTATTTACCACATTCTGGTGGAATCAACGCTGGCATAATCAGTTAGGAGAGAAAGAGTTAATTTAAGCTTAACAAAAAAAAAGTATGCACCTTTCTGATTTAAAACTAGAATCAATGAACAGTCAATATCTCGTTCCTACCAACTAGGAAAAACCTTTTCCACAGTTCGCTTGTCTTTGCCTTGTCTCTATTCGGCCTCGGGTACCATATTTTAGACTCAAAGAAAAGACTTAGACCGCCGGTGGACAACGGCTTTGTCTGCAGTGATGCGAAAAAATATTTCGCAACTGGGTTTGTGTAGTCATGTGAAACACTGCAATCATCCTTTATCTTCGGAATCAAGACAGCGCCATATATTCGAAAACAACTTAGACAGGTCCGTTTGGTTCCGTTGGACAGGAGTTTTTAATTTTTTCACTTCTATATCACGAACGACGACTCTACTATCATGCAAGAAAACATTTCCATTTGATTGGAGGATGAAAAGTGGAAGAGAAATGAGTAAAAAAACGTAATAAGGGAAATAACTTTACACATTCAGCCCCATTTCTTACTATAAGCAACATTTATTTCCCTTGTTTGATACCAACAAAATAATTATTTACCAATAATTGTTTTTTTTTTTAATTGCTTCATGTTTTGTTTAGTCCAACAAATAATTGTACAAAGTTTCGGCTTGATCCGAGAATGGATGTGGACGAACGAACGTGTACCTAGATTGTACCACACTGGCAGAAAATGCAAAGAGCAGAACCTAAGCCTATACGCCGCCTTTGTGGACCTCACCCAAGGCTTTCGACATAGTCAGTCGCGATGGTTTGTGGGGGATTTTGGCTAGGCTGGGATGCCCACCTACGTTCTTATCAATTCTCAAGCAGTTTCATGTGAGACGAAAACGCCAGATTAGACACAATGGTGACCTGTCTGACCACTTCCCAATAGAAAATGGCGTGAAGCAGGGCTTTGTACTTGCTCTTACTCTATTCGCTATCTTCTTTGGTGTAATGCTGGGCCAAATGAGGCAGAGATTGCACGACGTCATCTACGTCAGGTTTTCTTCGGACGGCAATGTGTTCAATCTTCAACGTCTACTATCCCATACAAAAACAAAGGAGATGGTCATAATGAAGCTTCTCTATGCCGATGATTGCGCCCTGCTAGCTCACAATGAACATGATCTCCAGAACGCGGTCAGTGAATTTGCATACTCTGCCGCCTCTTTTGGTTTGTCTTTAAACCTCGGGAAAACAGAAGTGATGTTCCAGAAGTCGACCAATAAAAGCCCCAAGGATCACCGTAAACAGACAGCCACTTAATGTGGTAGACCACTTCACATATCTGGGTAGTATAGTGTCAAATGACGCCTCTTTTTTTTAAGGGAAGTTGATAACCGTCTGGCCAAGGCCAGTAGCGCTTTTGGACTCCTTAAGGCGAGAGTTCGACGGAATAAATCGCTCTTCCTGCCTACAAAAATCATCAAACGAGACAGCTGGAAGTCACTCTCAAAAGCCGCGGGATACACATTTGAGACCAAAAGAAAATCCGCTACCGAGGACAGACGCAGACGGCGAAAAGAAAATCTAAATGGACCACTTGCGGACAATGGTTATGCTTGCCCTGAAAATGACAAAATATGTAGGTCACAGCTGGGGCTGCACCGCCACGGAGAACACTGCATTCAACACTAATCTCCGGACTCGAAGACAAGTCTTATTATTAATATTATAAGCTATATGTAAATTTTGAAGTACAGGACAGAATCGACGACATTCGATATTTTTGCGCGATACTCTAATGCATTTGCTGCCAGTTACGGGAATTCCCAGACTTTAATGTAGGCAACATTTTCCTTTCAATTTCCAACTTTTGGTACCCATGATGAGAATGCACTCTAATACAGTAGGAATTAAAAAACAAAAAAACAAAAACATTTCCTGCACATCACTAGCAGCCTTCTACACATAAACCTTTCTCAATATTTACCATTTAAACTTCTAACACTTGAAACAAATTTTATTTTTGAGTTTTTTAAAAAGTATCTTGTTTTAAATTACTATTTCGATTGTCTACATTTCTGCAATGTGATTGTCAAAGTTTACACGTTAAAGACAGAAAAGAAAGGAATTTTAAAAAATTGTATTTGTACTTTTAAATTGTTCAGAGCTCTCTGGTCGTTTGGATTCCAGTTACCCGTCGCCTCAGCGTGGCGCCTTCGGTGGAAACGTCTAGTATTGGAACTAGATAGGCTAAGCACGAATAGCGAACCAGGCCCCTGGGTGAGCTTTTTTTTTTTTATCTCACTTGGGGTAGGGATGGAACAAGCAGCCCGCACCCCAGTCCAAAAAGTCCGCCACTCCGTTCCACAAAATGGCCGTATTAGCTGGAGTGGCGGTTGCCGCACGGAACAGTGGCGGTACAGTATAGGAATATGAGGCAATCTCCCCGTAGTTAGCGCTGTTCTCGGCCACTTATAGCGAGTGGGGTCTAGGAACAGTGGCGGTACAGTATAGGAATATGAGGCAATCTCCCCGTAGTTAGCGCTGTTCTCGGCCACTTATAGCGAGTGGGGTCCAGGAACAGTGGCGGTACAGTATAGGAATATGAGGCAATCTCCCCGTAGTTAGCGCTGTTCTCGGCCACTTATAGCGAGTGGGGTCCAGGAACAGTGGCGGTACAGTATAGGAATATGAGGCAATCTCCCCGTAGTTAACGCTGTTCTCGGCCACTTATAGCGAGTGGGGTCCAGGAACAGTGGCGGTGACAGTATAGGAATATGAGGCAATCTCCCCGTAGTTAGCGCTGTTCTCGGCCACTTATAGCGAGTGGGGTCCAGGAACAGTGGCGGTGACAGTATAGGAATATGAGGCAATCTCCCCGTAGTTAGCGCTGTTCTCGGCCACTTATAGCAAGTGGGGTCCAGGAACAGTGGCGGTTACAGTATAGGAATATGAGGCAATCTCCCCGTAGTTAGCGCTGTTCTCGGCCATTTATAGCGAGTGGGGTCCAGGAACAGTGGCGGTGACAGTATAGGAATATGAGGCAATCTCCCCGTAGTTAGCGCTGTTCTCGGCCACTTATAGCGAGTGGGGTCCAGGAACAGTGGCGGTACAGTATAGGAATATGAGGCAATCTCCCCGTAGTTAGCGCTGTTCTCGGCCACTTATAGCGAGTGGGGTCCAGGAACAGTGGCGGTGACAGTATAGGAATATGATGCAATCTCCCCGTAGTTAGCGCTGTTCTCGGCCACTTATAGCGAGTGGGGTCCAGGAACAGTGGCGGTGACAGTATAGGAATATGAGGCAATCTCCCCGTAGTTAGCGCTGTTCTCGGCCACTTATAGCGAGTGGGGTCCAGGAACAGTGGCGGTGACAGTATAGGAATATGAGGCAATCTCCCCGTAGTTAGCGCTGTTCTCGGCCACTTATAGCGAGTGGGGTCTAGGAACAGTGGCGGTTACAGTATAGGAATATGAGGCAATCTCCCCGTAGTTAGCGCTGTTCTCGGCCACTTATAGCGAGTGGGGTCCAGGAACAGTGGCGGTACAGTATAGGAATATGAGGCAATCTCCCCGTAGTTAGCGCTGTTCTCGGCCACTTATAGCGAGTGGGGTCCAGGAACAGTGGCGGTGACAGTATAGGAATATGATGCAATCTCCCCGTAGTTAGCGCTGTTCTCGGCCACTTATAGCGAGTGGGGTCCAGGAACAGTGGCGGTGACAGTATAGGAATATGAGGCAATCTCCCCGTAGTTAGCGCTGTTCTCGGCCACTTATAGCGAGTGGGGTCCAGGAACAGTGGCGGTGACAGTATAGGAATATGAGGCAATCTCCCCGTAGTTAGCGCTGTTCTCGGCCACTTATAGCGAGTGGGGTCCAGGAACAGTGGCGGTTACAGTATAGGAATATGAGGCAATCTCCCCGTAGTTAGCGCTGTTCTCGGCCACTTATAGCGAGTGGGGTCCAGGAACAGTGGCGGTACAGTATAGGAATATGAGGCAATCTCCCCGTAGTTAGCGCTGTTCTCGGCCACTTATAGCGAGTGGGGTCCAGGAACAGTGGCGGTGACAGTATAGGAATATGAGGCAATCTCCCCGTAGGTCCAGAAATGGGGACGGTGCTCCGTGTACGTCGTACGGCCCCTTATGCCCAGTCATTATGGCCATCACTGCTGGGAGCCCTCAAACATGACAGTGGTGAAGAGCCCTATGTCCTGGCCTGGTTAACAAACATATGGATAATGGCACCTATGGCGCCGATTCCCTATTGGACTTCATCGAAGTTAGACGGTTCGGACTGTCGTAATGATGGCCCTGAGTTTGAAACCTGCCAGCTGCTATCCATTGTCGACTTGCATGGGTCTGGATTAAGGACGACCTCAGAGATTAGGGTTATGGACTCTGCCTGAAGTGGCCGAGATTAACGTCTCAATCTGCAGGGGTCTGAATTAAGGACTCGACTTGCTGGGGTCTGGATTAAGGATTTGACTTGCAGAGCTCTGAATTGAGGACTTTACTTGAAGTGGTCTGGATTAAGGATTTGATCAGCAGGGTCTGAATTGAGGACTTGACCTTTACTTCTGAAGGAACTCACGAAACTTGTCAACAAAACAACCGCGTGGTTTTGATCCTTTTCATAAATGGAAAACTTCGAGAACTCGACAACCCTCCAGGTGACATGTGAGAAGACAGAATGAAGTTGATTGGTTTAATAAGACGATCAACCAGCATCACGTCGCTTACCCTCTTCACCGTAATTTTACGTCAGAATGGCAAAATTGTTTCAATAGTTTTGCTAAAAGAAATAAATATAAGTTTTAGAGTAACACTGATAAAGTCTTTAGATCTGCAACAATACTTTTAGTAAAATGAACGATTGTGCACAGGGGCCATCACAATGACTTCAAACCTTGACCATAATACAAAATGTGCACGACTTTGATCAGAGAGCTAAAATAGACACAATGAGTCTGCGGGTTAGAAATGAAGAACTTCAATAATCCTAGCCTTTCTACTACTCAGTGCAATATTTGATGGAAGATTAATTCATAAACTGCGGAAGTGTTGACAGGTGTGGAGACATGTGGCAAAGGTAATTATCTATTAGCCACATGTTTAAAGCTAATTCAACACTTGAGTGGTGAAATGTTTATCGATTTTGAGATAGATGCAGTGAAAGCAAACTGTCAAGACAAGGATGCTAGACTTATTTTAATCAAAGAAATGAAATTTTAACCTGCTATAAAAGAAACACTGTTTGTAGGGGATTTGTACACCAGTCTTCGGAGCTTCAAAACAACATCCAGTGATTTACCTAGAACAAGTAAGACAAAATAAAAGTAAGTTTTGTTTGAAATTCTGTATTTAATATACTGGTACTGCTTAATTGTACCCTTCAAATTAGTTTACATTCTATTTCTTTAATTATTATTATAATTATTTAATTATTACTCAGCGGTAAACTTCCCAGTAAAGACATGTCAGGGCTTAAACTGGATGCCTGCTTAGTCGTCTGGAAAGAGCTCACGAATATCGTCCCGATAATCCCGGGCTCCAACTCTGCCCACTGCCATTCCTCGTAATCCATCGCGAGTAACATCTGAAAATGTTAAACAAAGTAACATATGCAATTTATTAGTGAAAGTCAAATCGTACAAAATAGTTATTAGTCAAAATAATTCAGTAGATCTTTGCAACTATAAAAAATGATAGTGATATGGGTGCTTAGTCGTATGGTATGACCGCTGGACTGTTGTCTCGATAGATTCGGGTTCGAACTCTGCCAGAAACCATCCCCAGAAGTCATGCGGGTGCTCTGGGCTACGATTCTATTCTGAAGGAATTTCTGAAAAATGTAAAACAAACACAAATTATTTTTGTTTTTAATTATATTATTTATTACAATACCTCTACTCAATTCAGAACTCCATGAAACCTGAAGGTTGGAAGATGGAGGGTGCAATCTGGACACGGATCTCAAAAATGGCTCTAAAGATTTTCCTATAAATTCAACAGTCGATGAATATCGCTGAGAAAAGAATTAATAGCTCGCTTGCCACACGAGGAAAACTCAAGTTTGACCGTTATAATTGTTGAAAATAAAAACAAAGATTTCAATTCAATTAGAGAACGGGAAAAGTGTGCGCATCGTGTCTTCTAAGTCTCGATCTAAAGGGCCAGTCATTGGATAATTATAAAGTTTAATAGATCTATACATTCACTTAGCCAGGAGTCTTTTTAGGGGGAAGTACCCGGGGGGGGGGGAAGGATTGAGTAAAAAAAAATGTTTCGTTTTTTTTAAAATCTAAAATTCATTCACAGTTATTAAGAGAAAAACAATCGCTCTATAACTTGAATAAAGGAGTTACTGACTTTAAAAAAAAAAGTATTATTGATCTTTTTGTTATTATAAATGATTTTAGGGATGTAAACTTAGAGATGTACCATAAATAATATAGATCTGCCATCTCGAATCCCTAAGCTTGTTGCCTTTAAATATTCCAAAAAAAATTATCTTGCAAAAAAAAAAACCGTAGATCTGTATGAAACAGGAAGGTATTTTATTTCTGGCTAATATTCCGAAATTGTTATTTCCTTTTTTTTTTGGGTGTAAAATTTCTCTTGTTCAAATACTTTCTTTTGTTTCTTTTATTCTTTCAGATGTTGAACGTCGTCAGCCTTGTCGTCCTGAGTCTCGCTCTTGGATCAGTTTTGTGCTTTACAAGAAATCCCAGAGAAGCTGAAACTGAAGAAAACTTTGCCAGGCGTACTCTTTCCCTGAATCTGCCGCAACAAACTGTGCGAACAGCGACTGGTATTGTTGGTAGTCTTCCATTCGTAGGAGATATAGCAAGGAACTCTATCGGCAGTGCGGTTGCAAATCTTCCACTTGATAATCTCCCGAGTATCCCGATCAGTACACTCCAAGGTCTACTCGGTGGAATACCTATTGCCGGTGGACTCGGAGGTACTTTGCTAGGCACTGTTCAAGGTTTAACTGATGCAAGTGGAGCCTTTTCTAACAGGTTGGGATATTGAGGAGCGAAAAAAAATGAAAGCATTTCAACATACGAACCGTATAGCGACGCAATTAACTTGATGAACAAAATATAATTAAAAAAAATGAAATATATTCTAAGTTTTTTCGTGTTAAATTTTCTTTTCATATTTAATCTTTTTTAGCGACCTCTGAAAGGGTAATAGCCGCTATTAGGTTTTTGTGTACTGTCTGTGGGTCTCTCTCTGTCCTTCCTACCTGCTTAGATCGAAAACACTAGAAAAAAATTAAACGAGCAAAATTATAAAAAAAGGTTTAAAAAACAAAGCTTATATAATAAGTGTAGTTGTATCAATTAGTATGGATCAGCAATGTAATTAAATTTGTAAAAGATGTAGATAAACAGTAAGAAAGACAGACAGACAAATTAAATTTATTTAAGCTTTATCAAAACTACGAGAATATCCCAATCAGTGCAGTCCAAGGGCTACTCGGTGGAATACTTGTTTCCTGTGACCTTGCAGGTAATGTGCTGGGCACTGTTCAAGGTTTGACTGATACTGGTGGTTCAGGTGTAACATATTGGTATAAGGTTGATCACTTGATTTGTGATTAACTGAATTGACTTTTTAGTTGTCTAGTTTGTTAGTTATTCTGATAAATAGATTTTCTGAATTAGAGAAGAGAGATCTAACATATTGGTATTATATGTACCTTTGCACACTAGCGCGTCAGTGCAACACCGCTTGTGTTTACGTAATAATGGGTTCCTAATATGTCTTTCCCATAGACTTATATATACTATATCAATACTGGACATGGAGATTTTTTAACACAAAAAAAGTCGTAAATTTTTTTTAGAAAGTTGCATCAAGGCGTTGTTCTGTAAAGTAGTTAAAAGAAGTAAATTTTGTATTTTTTTTCAACCCCTAACCTATGTAACATACAATTTATTTTTAGATCTAGATCTAGTAATTGAACATCAAAAATAAGAGTACTCTCGTGTCATAATTATTATTTTGCAATTTTTAGATACATAATCTAGAAAGATTAGGTAATCAATCTATTTAAATGAACATAAGATGATTTAAATCAACTTCTATTATTTCCATCTAGAATTTTTGAAACATTATCTTAATGGAAACAAACAGGAAATGGCTTGGTTTCATATATTTGCGTGAATATCCGAGAAATAATTTTGCATTATTTCTAAACTTTGAAAACTAAAGATCATTACTTTTCTAAGACAGAAAAGATTGATTGGGGCGCATAGACATGGCTAAATATAAACTGGCCGAAGGAAGTAACTTCATGTAGCTTGAAAACATGTACATCTATTGTATTCGGATTTCCGAATTCTGAAAAATTGCATGATCTTCATTCTAAGAGATTAAACAAAACTACACTGCCTTCTTATTTACAATATATATAGGTGTGTGGCTGAAATAGATATGAATACTTAACTTTTATACTGCTCATAAATGCTGCATAATAAAGTACACAAAATTGCAAGTCACAAATTTTGGTTTCATAAAACTCTTTTATCGGCAAGTCTATATTTATTTATGTCTATGTTGGGGCAACTCCCCTTAGAGCCTGATAAAAGAGTTTACTAACATAAAAATCTATATATGTATAGGTCTGTGAATCGATCAATCGCGGATAAGAATTTATTTCCGGTTTCCAGTCAAGATATAATATATAAGTCTATGGTCTTTCCTTTTAAACACTAGTTTGTTATTTGTGTAACACAAATATTCTACAGTAGGTCTATGTCTTAACAATGGACTTATCGGCGGCCTACTGTAACAGCACGACATGTTGTAGAAAAGTACTTTAAGTAAATAGATCAAATTAGAAAACGTATAGCCACGCTATTAATTTGAAGAACTAAATATAATAAAAGATGAAATATATTCTAAGTTGTTTTTTTGTTATTACAAAGCCTATATCAACTCACTCTGTCTGTCTGTCTGGTAAAATATTTGTACCCATTATTTCTCCGGCACGCAATCTCGGATCAAGCAGACATTTTTTCACATATATTTCTTGTACCTGAAAAAACAAGAATCAATAAAAAAAAAAGTAACCAACTAGTTAATTAACTATTTTGTTTGGTATTTCGAACAAGGGAATGAATATATACTTGACTGAAGTGGTGGTATAAGCTGAATTAGTCCTCTTTTTACTTTGTAAGTCGCCGCTTTAAGGCTTGAAGCTAACAATAGATAACTAGAAAACCTTTTTTCATTAGTGATTCGCTGGTAGAGTGGTTAATGTATTGGCTTGAGAAGGATGAGTAGGATTTAGTCCTCGAATTCAGGTCGTATACTTTTTAAAAATATATAAATACATTTGAAAAGCGATCACCAAAATACCCCCTTTTTTCTCCATCTACCTCTTTCAAAAGTCCCAGGCAAGTGATTAGGATCATAGCGTATTGAGAAAGGTAAAAGATAAACAAAAACAAATGGTACAAATATTTCTAATCGCTTCGAAGTAAACGTTCTGAGTCTACACAAAGATTTGACCTCGATAATTAGCGATACGACTTATGGCACTCAGACACAGGGGCGGAATGGGTGTCAAAATCGTCTCGGGCATTTATTTACCATAAGTTGTATATCATGATGATAAAAGAAATAAAATAAGATAAGATAAGATAAGATAGATCAACTGCCTTCACTTTTCCCCCAACCAATGTCAGGTACCCATTAGAGCAAGGTGGATCCCGAAATTAAAAACCACACTCACACCAGGATTCGAAAGCCAAGCACTTGACCACTCAGCCACCGCGCCTCTTGTCTACGTATATCGTCTATTGCATGATTTCGGAAAAATAGATTAGATTAAATAAGTATGACACTGGATACGACGCTCAAACGTCACTTTTATAAGATAAAATTATAGAATCTTAATCGAATACGTACCATAATGACATACTTGAGCCCCTTTAGTTCTCCGTTGTCTGTTCTGTTGCATGCCTGCTTCCGATATATCACTGATGGCCCAGTGTGTTACTAATTCTAAACCATCCCCTAGACACCAAACAAGCCACACATACAAGCTATACATGAGGGCCATCACGAATCTGTCTCTAAGATATTACCGATCTACGTTTTTTATGTACCGTCGACGAGTTACTATGGAAATCCTCGACTAGTCCCAACTTCTACGCATCCAACTATTGCATTACAACAGTCATAATAGTCGTTCTGTAGTGTAAAAAAATAAATAATAAATAAATAAAATAAGCGAAACGACAGTTCTTACAAATGCTGCTTCTTCTCTAATGCCATTAGAGACTGGAATGTGTTGCCTGAATCAGCCAGGAAAACTAACGACTTAGCAAAGTTTAAATCACTGATTAGCATGCATGACTAGATTGACACATGAAATGATTTGGGCGTAATTATCTTCTTTTTTTAAATTAACGCCTGTAATATATATATATATAAAATAACATAGCGAACTTTGTAGAAATGTCTAATCTGAGTCTGTATATCTTGTACTGTTCAGCCAATATAGGCTGCGTGTTTCTGCACGCGTCAAATTACTAGCGCGTTTTTGATTACAGACATGTAGACAATAATACAACTCCACAAATAGAGTGAACAACCAAAAGGCGAACGAAGTATCACTATTTAATTAACAAACTGGAGCAGTCTAGTCTCAGTCACTATCACGTACAATGTTACCTCTATGAAGTCTAGCCTCAACTGTCCGTTAAATCTCGCTAAGCTACAGTCTCGCTTTGGATTTATGTCGTCCAATTTATGCGTTCACTATCAGTCACCTAAAGTGCGTCTCTACACCTTACAGGTTTCGCTTTTTTCTTTGTCCCGCAGACTTTCTTTTAGCCAGGAAAATCTTAACCTGCGTGGGGAAAATACGCACAATTCCAATCCGAAATTTAAAACTGTAGTGGTTAAAAAGAACTTACCAATTAGTCTCCCGGAGACGAAACTCTCATTTGTCTCATTAAAAATATTTCATTATGACACATGCTTAACAATAAGTTGTTTTTTTTTGGACGGTCTATTTAGCATATTCAGCTTGTGCATGGTGCGATTCACTTAAATAATGCATTGAGCAAAATGTGTATGCTTAGGCAACGCACGTATAAGAATACGTTTCAGTGGCACACACAAATGTATACGCCATTGATCAATTACCTCATCTTGTGCTAGAACAGGATGTCAGTATTTTAGAACCGCTATATTCTATTTATCTCCGAAAAAAAGGGCAATATTTGATGGAAGATAAAATTCATAGGCTATGGTAGTGTGGACAGACGCGGAGACATGTGGCGAGGGTAATTAGCTGCTACCCACATGTTAGGAGCTAATTTAACACTAGACTGGTGAAATGTCTATTCATTTATAAAGATAGATGCATTTAATGGAAAACTGTCAAGACAATTATACTGGAATTCATTAAAGAAAAGACATTTTGACATGGTATAAAATAAGCTGAGCTTGTATGTGATATATGCAAAAATCCTTGGAGCTTTCAAAACATACTTACATAACTACGCCACGTCAAAAGACAAAGTATATTTTTTACATTACAATAATATATATATAGTAATAATTACTTTTATCATTGACTTTCTGACTTTTTATTGCCATTATTGCAATTTTTGTATTCTTTAATGTGATGCTATTGTTTTTAGAGGATGTGCCGAAGATGTAAAATAAATGTATTTTATACATCTTATCTTTATACATTCTTACATCTACATTCTTACATTCCTCCATTTATTTATATACCATATATTTTTTCTTTCATTTGTTTTCTACTTTCTTTGTTTCTTATAATATTTTTCTTTCTTTTAAGCCTTCCTTTTTTCTCCCTGTCTTTCTTTCTTATGTTTCTGTTCTTAGTATTTATTCTTTCTTTCCGTTTTAAACGCATTCTGTCTTTTTTTATGCTATGCTTATTTTTCAATTCTGTCTTTCTTCTATTGCTTATCATTCAGATTGTTTTCTTCCATTCAATTTTTAAAATACCTCTATTCAAGTCACTCCTTCATAGAGGGTGGGCGGACGCTGTTCTAAACAAAATGGCTCTATCGATTTTCCCTAGAAATTTAACAGTTGATATATATCGCTGAGAAAAGAATCACAAGCTCGTTGGTCACATGGGGAAACTTTAGTTACACCGTTATAATTTTTCAAAGTAAAAATAAATACATATCAATTTGGCTAGAGATTAAATCTAGGTCTAGATCCTACAACGGTTTCGAAAGGACTATTGCGTTCTTGAAAGGACTCTCGCGTTCGGGAATTTCCAAAAGGAAGGCTTTATTGATTCAAGAGTTTTTCGCATTGCCTTCTAAGGCGCTTTGGCTGAGCGGTAAAGCGCTTGGCTTCCGAAACGGGATCCTGGGTTTAAATTCTGGTGAAGACTGGGATTTTAAATTTAGGGATCTTTGGGCTTCTCTGAGTCCACCTAGCTCTAATGAGCTGACATTAATTGGGGAAAAGTAAAGGCGGTTGGTCGTTGTGCTTTCCACATGACACCATTGTTAACCGTAGGCCACAGAAACAGATGACCTTTCCATCATCTGACCTATAGACCACAAGGTCTGAAAGCGGAGTTTTTCTTTTACTTCTAAGTCTAGATCTAAAAGCTTATCGTTGTAACATTAACAGGTGTACTACTAGATCAATACATTCGCTTAATTGAAATTCCAGACATAGCAATAGGGGGAAGGGGCGGGGTAATTTAAAAAAAAATCTCACGTTCATTAATTTTTAAGAGAAAACAATCGCTCAATAAGTTGCATAAGGGAGACATTGTCTTTTTCTTTTTTTTTAAAGCATTTTAACTCTCTCTCTCTCCTAATTGACGATACCAACGTTGATTCCACCAGAATGTGGTAAATAATTATGGACAGAAAGAGTTAAATATTTTTCTTGATTATTCTTCCTTTTTTTTATGTCTATTTATGTTTTTATTATTTAACTAACTAACGTTGACTCTCCCAGAATGTGGTACATAATTACGGAGAGAAAGAGTTAAAATTACTCGTTCTTTTCATGCTTCCAGTTTCCATTCTTTCTATCATAAAAAATTTCTTTAGTGTTATCGTCTGTATCTCCAGTTGGGGCATGAGCGTTTATGAATGTCATGTAGAATTTCCCTCTTACACGTAGTAGGCAGAGTCTATCAGTTATTAGTTTAACTCCAATGACATATTGTTTATTATGGCCGGAACACCCTCTTTTTTTTCTTTTTTAATTTGTAATCAACAGATACATGTTAACGAGCAAGATAACATAACTTTTTTAGCCGTGAATTAGTGTGTAACAATTTTACGGTCCGCTTTCTCTATCATTCTCTCTCTCTTTTCTTCTCTCTCTCTTTCGTTCTCTGGAACCCCCATTTTGGTTTTTTAACCCCCACTTCGTAATTTTTTCTGACATAGACTTTTGACTTGATTTGGAAAAAAACGCGCTTCCTATTGCGCCGACACATACACGCACTCATATTTTGGGCCGGTTCATTAAAGTAGTCCCTTATCCGTTCTCCCCCCGGCCAAAAAACAAAAGTTAGTCCTTTGGACAGTCTAGGTCTTTTCTTCGGCTTTTCAGTTCAATCGAAAAAAAAAAAAAAACAGAAAAAGACTCTAGACCTATCTTATTAATGCTGTTAGGGCTGGCTTTGTCTAAAAGGAAGTGGTAATGACGTAAGGCATTTTAAAATAACTTGAATAAGGGAAGAAGAAAAAAAAAATTGCTTTAAAAGTACGTAATTCGTTATTTTTTTAAAAAATGCCTTAGATGTGGACTGTGGCCTTTTGTGAAAATACCGAAAATAAAATACAAAGGCTTGATAGAGAGCTAGCGGTTTTTCAAGAACAGCGGTCCTCAGGTTAGGAGTCTGTCGTAAAACCATTCTCAGTGAGCGTCTAGGGAGTAAAAGGAACCTGTGTACAAAATTCCATGCAGATCTGTACAACGGTTTAAGAGATCTCTTGATGAATGAGTGATATTTTACAAATATAAAGTAGATAATTTTCAGTTGCTCAGGTCTGGTTAATGAAAGTTTATTCTTGTTCGCTTTCCTTTCTAATGTTATGTTTTTGAAATAATATTTTTATTTCAACATTTGTCACCAGATGTTTAACGGCGTCAGCCTTGTCGTCCTGAGTCTCGCTCTTGGATCAGTCTTGTGCTTTACAAGGAATCGCAGAGCAGCTGAAACCGAGGAAGACTTTTCCAAGTATACTCTTTCCCTAAGTCAGCACCTGATTCCCTGGAACACAAATTTAGATATTTTTAACTCTCTTTTTCCAAGTGTAGACAATGCACTAAAGAATGCTTTGATAACGGAAACGAATGCGGATGGAAGTGTTCCTCTTGTTGGAGATTTGCTAGAGAGTACTTCAAATAACCCTCCCAATGTTTTCAAAAGTCTTTTCGGTGCTTTATCTTTCAACAGTGGTGCTCCGAGTAATGTGCTGGGCGATGTTTAGGTTCCGTCTGATTCCCAAGGTGCAGGTCAACGTCTTGCCATTGTGCATTTCATGGAACAAAATAGATGCCAAGGATAATACATGAAACACAGATTCAATAGGAAAATGTCTAGAATGCAATAAATATGTAAACCGAAAGTAATAAAACTAATAACATAATATCACCTAGGTAGTTTGTTCATATCTCTCTTCATTTTTCATTATTAATGAATTTGATTGCTTAAAAAAACAACAAAAAAAAAAAAAACGAGATTTCAATAAGTCCATACAAACTCTGTGGGGGTCCAAAATGGATCCGCTTATGTTTAATAAGATTTCTGGATATTCTGGCTAGAAAATTAATTGTAATATAATTAAGAAAGAAAACCATTGGGCGTTTATCATATGTGTTTTATCTCTTTAATACAGAAAGAACAACCTGCTATCTATAATTATATTTCTGGACCTTTTGTAAAGAAAATTAAATGTAATAAGTCAGAGTGACTTCAAATAATACTTTGATTTTGACTATTTTAACAATTAAAAACTAACGGAGTTATCTGTTATCTACTTTAAGACTTTTGGACATTATGGAAAGTAATTATGTAACATAATTCAGTTTGAGATATTTAAACATTCATGTGTCGTTAATTTCTTCCTTTAAATATGGAACAACCTATAAGGGAGAATGATTTTTTTTTTGGCCTTTTCACTTTTTGGCAAGAAATTTATTTGAAATGGAATATAAATATTATTTTGGAGTGTTTGGGGGCAGGCAAGAAAATCAAATGTAATATAAGTCTGAAAAGCTGTATACACTGAAGAGTTTCCCAGAGGATCTTGTATGGAGAAATACACCTTCGTTGATGTCGGTGTAAGTATAATACAGTAGATTGGTGTCACGAGTCGAGTCTGTGACCTATTTCGACCAGTTTCTAGAAGCGAGGTCAAACCAGTGCAAGTGTCCAGCGTAAACAAGTTAATTTTAGGTATCCAATCAAAGAAAGGGGTTAAGGAAAAAAATAGCACACGTCATCTTCTAGAAGGTCAAAGTTACTAAAATATTTAGGGGAGAAGTTTCCATGATTCTGGAATGTACGATTTAGAAAGGTATACATTAGGGGAAAGTCAGTTAGACGGGGTCCTCGCTTAGTAGTGGTTCTTGTAGAGCGATGGTCCTCGCTTAGTTATCGCTTAAGTCCTCTCTTACTAAAGGTTTAGTTAAGTTTTGTGATATTAGCAGGTCCATTTAATTAAAGTTTTATTAGTTGAAGTAATATTATCTGAAGTTATATTACTTGAAGTTGAAGTTGAAGTGATACTAAGTGAAGTTTCATGTATCTTTAAGTTTTATTTATGAAGTATCAAGTCAAATTGTTGTTAAATTGAGAAGTTAATTTGATGTGAAAGTTGAAGAAGTATTATTAAAGATGTTTGGAAGAAAATACAAAGATGTTTCTTCACTTCATTGAGTTCTCAAGTTTGATAGTATAATCCCCGGCAAGTTTGATCATCAAAGTTAGAAACGAATATGCCAAACAGAATAGTTGCGAGCACACATCCCTGCCTGACACCGCTGATGACCTCAAAAAGTGCATGATGGGATTCATTATATTTCACTGCACATGTTGTTTAGAAATATTCAATTAATTTTATTAGTTTGAAGAGAACACTTCTGCTGACCTTTTCAAAGACTTTCGTCAGATCAACAAATACGGTTGACTAAAGTGGATATGTGGAATGTAAAACAATATGAGTTACCTCAAAGAGGAATCTTGCCAAGAGATGTAACTTGAAAAAAATATGTCTGAAATTTATTGCGACAGATGTTTACTGCCCTTGAAGAAACTAAGAGAGGAAAGAATTCCACCAATGATGCTTAGATTACTTAGACTTAAGTCCTCCCGCGCCGTTCGGCGCATTGGGCGGCAAGCTGTCTTCACAAAGATCTGCCACTGGCAGTGTCTGAAGCATCCACCCATCTGGTTAATTTTCTTCATGTTTCAAGTTTGTCGTTTCTGTAGCAATTGTGGTTCTACAGGGTGGGGTCGCTAGCCCCACACCAAACCCTCCACCTTACTCACCCGGGCTTTGGACCGGCAGACGGCGGAGTAGAAGTTTAGATTAGCGTTTCTTACAGGAAGATAAATTAATTTTTGAACGACATATCTACAAATGTTTCCAAAGCTCTACTAGTATTTAATAAAAGACTGTGCTCATCGGAAATGGATACTGTTTACATGTGATGCGTCTGCATAAATAATGATCAGATCGTATTGAAGAAAGCAAGCGAAATAAAAAAAAAATCCTTTAAAACAAAACAAGCAAAGCATATCTTAGGGGAAAAATTCCACATTGACAACTAATCTCTCAATAATTTGAAAGTTATTTCCCTTGTTCTATATCCAACAAATTAATTAATTACCAATACCTAATTGATTTAATGTTTTTATTAATGTTTTGTTAGGTACAATTAAATAATAAAAAAAAAATAAGTTTAAACTTTCAAGAATAGTGTGGGTAAAGAATTATGCAAGGGGACAAAATCCTACATGTTTACCCATATTTGTCAACACTGAAGAGTTATTTCCTTTTTGGTATTAAACAAAGATGTATATGTAACATAAATTAATTGACTTGTTGGTTAGTTTTGTTTTTATTGTGCAAAGTTTCAACTTTATTCGAGAATGGCTGTTGGAGAAATAATGTGTTCTTATATAATACAGACGTTACTTCAGACAAGCAGATGGCTAACAGGGCGTGAACAACTTTTTTTCTTAAAGGAAGTGGGGTGGGGGTGGGGTGAAGTGTACTGAAAAAGTTTTGGAGACAATGACATCGTTTATTTCCTCAAGTATTACTCTTAAGACAGTTTGAAGTTATTGTAATGTTTTTTTTTTAAATGTAAATCTTGCCTAGCACCTGATTCTCTCTCTTTCACACACACACATGTACGCACACAGACTACAGCTCAGATTCATGAACAACATACATTTTTGAAATAGAAAATGCGGTTTCGTAAAGAAATTCATTTCCAAAAGTAATATATCTAATTCTAATTTTGGTAACTAATCTTTGATAACTGTTTATTTGTAGTCCATTAATCATCTCTTACTAAACCAATAGCAGTTTTCACCTTTCGGGACAACTACAACAAGACACGAAACTGGAAATAACTTATTGACTTATGAGACTTAAAGTTTCAACCATCATGTTGTCTTTTCTTAACGCTTTTATTAATTCACTCTATACCGTTCTTGTGTGTTTATAAGTTTACAATGGAAGTCTCGACCACTGCTACTCATTCAATCATTAAATTTTGCATACAAGCTCATGATTAGTGAAATACATGAATCAATATAAAAAAAAATTGACCAATTAGTCAATCCATTAGTCCTGTTTGATTTTTTAAAAGTTTTATTTAAAAAATGTACTAAGCAAAGTGGTGATAAGTCTTGTGTAGACAATAAGCCAATTAAACGCACCCAACGCTTTAATTTTTCTACTACAATAATTTTAGGATAAATATGTAGTGAAACTGATCAAATTAAAAAAAAATCTAACTTTCATCTGTACACCGTTCTACCCTGTCTATCAATAATTTTGCACTAATTTTCCAGCTCAGTGAAGCAAGAACTTCTTTTGCCTAGGTGACATATATACTGGTGTAAATCTAAGGCAGGCAACTCAACGAAGTTCTACAGTAAATAAATAAGTCACTAGGAGGATGCGGTCCGCACAGGGTGACACCCTTAAATGGGTGACACCCAAGTGGTAAAAATTATATCTTAGCAAAAGAAGACATAAAAAATCTCTAGATATAAACTCAAACATGTCTAGACACATATACCTTACTAATCTAGATCTATATACTTTATTTTAGGCCTTATTGTATTTTTTTTTTTTTTGATGGTACAAATGTCTAAAATTTTACAGTACGTACTTAAAAGGGAGATAAGAAGGGGTCTTTCTTTTAAAAACTAACAAAAATCGCTTGTATTCGCATTGTAGTTATCTTATACTTTAGTATGAATCAGATAAAACTGACATTAGCACCACCTTTTAACAAATGAAAATAGAAATTTAAGTGACTTTATTTCATCTTCTAAGTAGAGCCTTTCTACCTTAATAAGAAGATCGATTGAAAAGGTTCTTTTAAAGAAAACATTTTAATGCCTCTTCATCAACGCAATTCTATAATCTACCTTCTGATTACTGCAGAACGAACCAATGTCTCCCGACTAACTCACCATCGTACTATTTACCTTTTTTGCGTTGCATTTCTTTCTTTGTCTAATCATTCTATAGGATGGCTAGATCTAGCTAAGGCAAAGTTGAAAGTAACTTATTTAGAAACATTTATAAATGTAATATTGAAAATGTCTTAAACTGCAAAGATTAAGGATGAGTGCAGTGTTTCACATGACTACACAAGCTCAGTGGCGACCTGCATATTTTCCCACATCTAATGCAGACAAGGCCGTTATCCGCCGACTGTCTATTTAAGTTTTCTTTCCGTCTTTTGCACATGTCTTCAGTTAATACCTTTCTTTGGGTCTCAAATGCGTGTCCCGCGGCCTTTGTGAGAGCTCTCCAACTGTCTCTTTCAGAGTCCATCTGCTGCCAACTACTTTCCTCTATGCCAGTGAGGGTGAAATGGCGGATGAGTTGATCTTTATAGCGCTTACGGAGGGGCACCTCTGTTACACCGTTTACTTTAAGCTTGCCAAAGAAGATCGCCTTTGGCATGCAGTCGTCTCCCATGGGAGATAGGTGTTCGACCCAGCGCAGCTGTCGAATGATGAATAATCTTTAGCTCGCCAAAGAAGATCGCCTTTGGCATACATTCGTCTCCCATGGGAGATAGTTAATTAGTGCACTATACTGCCCTCACTGGCCTCCAGCAGAACATAGTTATTTATATTTTAGTTTTACCAGCGTAAGGCCATTACGGTGCGAATGCATCTTTGATGGAAGCGTTTGAAAAGTCTTAAAGGCCTCTATAGAGCACTCAGATCTCGTAGCCATACATCAGTGTGGTGAGATCCACTGCTTTCTAAAGATTGATTTTTGTTGCTTGGTAAAAAGACATGTTCCGCCATACTCTCAGTTTGAGGCGATCAAAAGCTCTGTTGGTCTTTACGAGATGGTTTTTTATTTCTCTGGAGAGCCACCGCATCGTTGGACACTGTGCTGCCTAGGTAAGTAATGGGATCAGCAACATTAAGGCGATGGCCATTCACATTGATTTGTGGATCTGGGTTAGTTCCCGATGGGGACCTCTGAAGCATGACCTCCATTTTTATTTTTAGGTTGATGAACAGACCAAACGCTGCACAACCTCGTGACCAATCGTCATAAAAGGCCTCAACACTGACCGGCGACGTCACAACCTGTAGGCAGTTTAGACCAATAGATCGTTGCAACGTTGAACAGACCTGTGACGTGGCAGCGAGCTAGTGGTCTTCACTGCCCACAGGTTGCGACTTTGCATGTCAGTGTTGAGGCTTTCCTAAGTCTCGAAAAGCCTCAGCAAAATTATAAATGATATATAAAACATCAGCTTCTTCACCTTCACCCATCCCTTAGTTTGTTGGACCGTTGAGAACCACACAAGATCTGTTGACTGTCTTTCTCCATTTCTCTCCGTATTTAGACTTGGATAGAATCTCTTTCACTGGCAGCCCGGTCCATTCTTTTACTTTCTCTGTCTGCATCTTCTTCTTTTTCTTGGTACTGTTCCCTGAAGGAAGGTCTTTTGCGAGACCCGAAGATCTTGTAATATGACCATAGAGTTTTAGTTTGCGTTTTTTTTTTTTACATTAGTTAGCAGGTCATCTTGGCATCCAATCACTGTAGTAACCCTGTCTCTAATCTCTTCCTTTGTGATGCGGTCTTTTAATGTGATACCTAGGATCTTTCTGTAGCATCTCAATTACATTGCTAGGATCCGCATCTCTGGCTCTGCGTATAAATAAATGATAAAAAAACAACTCACAAGTGAACAACAGAATTCTAAAGACAAAAAATACGTTTGTAGGCCCCATATACCTTTATAGAGGCGCGGTGGCTGAGCGGTAAACCGCTTGGCTCCCGAACCGAGGTACCGGGTTCGAATCCTGAAGACTCGGATTTTTTAATTTCGGGATCTTTATGCGCATCAATGTCCACCAAGCTCTAATGGGTACCTGACGTTATTAGGGAAAAGTAAAGGCGGTTGGTCGTTGTGCTGGCTACATGACACCCTCATTTACCATAGGCCACAGAAAAAAATGACCCATAGATCGCAAGGTATGAAAAAGAAATAAATAAAATATACCTTTAGCCTGCGCAAAGTATAATTTTAATTTTTAAATAAATATCTTCTTTTTTTTAAACTCAAGAAATCGTATTTTAAAATATGAATACACATGAGTAGATTTAATTTTAAATAGATTCTTCAAACTAGTCACCACCGAAAAATTAAAAGATGCAGAAACATTTGGGCTATATATAGTCCTATTGAGACTGTCATGTGTAGGCCCCTATAATGAGGATATGTTAAAAGTGCGCGCTATAAAAGTAGTATTCTACTTATGATTTTATAATGATCCATTGACACTTTTTCTATCGTGACCTTAACAGCAAATTTTTTGTGCCAATGCGCGAATCTATGAATGAAGCTTGAGTTATTAATGAAGAGGTCAATGACCTTTAAAAAAAAAACTTACCTCCCTGAAGTTTTTTATTGAAAAGTGGTGTTATTTAAAAAAAATCTGCTTGCATATATAATTTTAAAAATTAGATGGTTCACTTTCGGAAAAGAAAAAAAAGTAGCCGTTGCATCAGAACTTTGAATGATCTAAAATATCATGATGTCCGATTTTCATTTTCTCTTCTAGTTTCTGAGATCTAAAGGGGATGGACGGACAGACAGACGGACAGACAGGCCACATAAAACTAATAGCGTCTTTTCCCCTTTCGGGGGCCGCTAATATTGTGCTACTTAAAAGAGGTTTTAGAAAACTGAATGAAAATAACATCTGCTTGTTTTGAAATATTGCGGTACTCCAGACGAACTTGACCAGAGATCATAAAAATTCGATCTTTGTATCTTAATTTCAAATGAGTGTCAGTTCAAAGTTTATAATGAGATTATTATATTTTGTTGTCTTTGTTTTTTTACTTCGGTACCGAGAAGATCAATTAAAATCATTTTTTTTCTTTTACTTCGGACGAATGTATGAGTACGTCTACTAGTTGGTTTTATCAATAGCTCACGAACACCTATTTAAGCCTCGCGAAGCCCTACTGAAAGGGTCCCAAGCATTAGGCCTTCGCAAGGTACAGGTAAATCTTTCCTTAGGGAATCCAGCACCCTGGACTCGGCCAAGATTCTATGCCAAAGATTTAATTTGAAACACCATCAGCTGATAGTTTATATAGAAGCCTGAAAGCTAGATATTTCTTAAAGGCAACATTATAAACTGAATGATAAGAATATTTGCGATGATGAATATATTACTGATGATCTGCGGCTGGTAAACCCCTAAGATAAAGGCACATTCCTCATTCCTTTTGCTAGGACGAATTTGTACAAATGCTCCTTCTTCCCTAGTTCTATTAGTGCATGGAATGGGTTGCCTGAGTCAGCCAGAAAAGTCAATGACTTAGCAGAATTTAAGTCATTAGTTTACATGCATGACTCCTTTTTTAAAGCAGCGTCTGTATTGTATAAGATAAGAAAGTGTTTCGAGGAATACACTTTGAGTAAACATTGCTATAGTACCTTCCATTTGTTAACCGTAAATAAGTTACATCATTTTATCATTCAAAAACTTCTAATACATATATATCCATATCATCATAATTACACAATTACGTTTTTTTTAAAATTTTGGACTATCCCTTTGGGGATTAAATTATTTAAAACCTAAATTAACAAAGTTATAATGACATAAAATTAAATCTTTGGCATAAAATCTTAGACGAGTTCAAGGATTCTCGATTCCCTAACGAAAGCATTATATCTTACGAAGAAAGTCTAATACTTGTCACCCTTTTTGAAACACCGTCTGCTGATATAGAAGCCTGAATGCTAAATATTTCTTAAAGGCTACACTATACGCTGCAGGAAAAGAATATTTGCAATGATGAATGTATTACTGATGAGCCTCGTCGGGTACATTACAATGAACAGTGTTAATGACCTGAACAATAAAAAAAAAAGGTTGCAAAGACAGTTTATGTCAAACTCAAAATCGGCCCCCGAAGTGGTCCACCAAGGCTGGTAAAAAGGCGGGTTTCAATATTATCAGAATGAAATTCAATGAAAGAAAAATTACAGAAAAGAATGGAGAAAAAAGGTTAATAGATCTTGTGTGGTGCCCAAGCGGTCCAGCAGACCAAAGGATAGGTGAAAGTGAATGTGAAGTTAGATGTGAACCTGGCCTAACTTATGACTTATAATGAATATCTAATTGATCTAATTGTTTAGTAAAGGGTCAATGTCTTATTCCTCTAGAAAAAAACATTTCCGTAAAAAACAAAATCCCCATTGTTGTGTTTCATAGACTACATTGGACACTACGATTCACGTGATAATATGAAAAACTACTTATTAATTGTTGTTTTAAATTATGTCCATCTTATATGCATACTAAATAATTTTTTTCTCTTTAAAAAAATAGTAAACATTTCTGCAGTCCAATACGACGGTCTCGCCATCCCCCTTATAGTATGAATGTCGTACCGGAATTATTTGTTTATGCTATTCGCTTGATTATTGTCACAAAGTTTATATCAACTGTGTCTGGTAATAAAGCTTAGACACGTTATTTCTCCCACGACCATTCTCGGACCAAGTTGAAACTTTAAACAATTACCTATTGTGTCAAAATACGAATCAATATAAAAAAAAACATAAATCAATAAATTATTGGTAATTAACTATTTACTATTATACGGAAAAGTGGAAATACGTTCTATAATATTTAGAGATATAGTTGCTAGTGAGGGGTTATTTCCTTTAGATCAACTTTTTGTTTTTTTAAGTATTTTTTATGTTTTGCGTGTTAGTAATTAAATTTCCTTTCATGTCAGATGAGGGATGTCAGCATTCTTGTTTTGTTGACCATAGCTTTTGGATGGTCTGTGGTCAGTGCTAAAAAGGAGGAAGATACCATAAGTACTACCAGCGCCACCAGCTTCTATCGCTGTACAGATTGAAGGGCGACATGAACATCAACGACGGACTAGGAGAAAGAAACGTTTTTTTTCATGGCAGGACTTTGTGGGGACTTCCAGAGATGGAGCTGAATGTGGTCTGACATAATGTAACAAGGTGAAGTTTCATTGTCCTGACATGATGTAACAAGGTGAAGTTTCATTGTCCTGACATGATGTAACAAGGTGAAGTTTCATTGTCCTGACATGATGTAACAAGGTGAAGTTTCATTGTCCTGACATGATGTAACAAGGTGAAGTTTCATTGTCCTGACATGATGTAACAAGGTGAAGTTTCATTGTCCTGACATGATGTAACAAGGTGAAGTTTCATTGTCCTGACATGATGTAACAAGGTGAAGTTTCATTGTCCTGACATGATGTAACAAGGTGAAGTTTCATTGTCCTGACATGATGTAACAAGGTGAAGTTTCATTGTCCTGACATGATGTAACAAGGTTAAGTTTCATTGTCCTGACATGATGTAACAAGGTGAAGTTTCATTGTCCTGACATGATGTAACAAGGTGAAGTTTCATTGTCCTGACATGATGTAACAAGGTGAAGTTTCATTGTCCTGACATGATGTAACAAGGTGAAGTTTCATTGTCCTGACATGATGTAACAAGGTGAAGTTTCATTGTCCTGACATGATGTAACAAGGTGAAGTTTCATTGTCCTGACATGATGTAACAAGGTGAAGTTTCATTGTCCTGACATGATGTAACAAGGTGAAGTTTCATTGTCCTGACATGATGTAACAAGGTGAAGTTTCATTGTCCTGACATGATGTAACAAGGTAAAGTTTCATTGTCCTGACATGATGTAACAAGTGAAGTTTCATTGTCCTGACATGATGTAACAAGTGAAGTTTCATTGTCCTGACATGATGTAACAAGGTGAAGTTTCATTGTCCTGACATGATGTAACAAGGTGAAGTTTCATTGTCCTGACATGATGTAACAAGGTGAAGTTTCATTGTCCTGACATGATGTAACAAGGTGAAGTTTCATTGTCCTGACATGATGTAACAAGGTGAAGTTTCATTGTCCTGACATGATGTAACAAGGTGAAGTTTCATTGTCCTGACATGATGTAACAAGGTGAAGTTTCATTGTCCTGACATGATGTAACAAGGTGAAGTTTCATTGTCCTGACATGATGTAACAAGGTTAAGTTTCATTGTCCTGACATGATGTAACAAGGTGAAGTTTCATTGTCCTGACATGATGTAACAAGGTGAAGTTTCATTGTCCTGACATGATGTAACAAGGTGAAGTTTCATTGTCCTGACATGATGTAACAAGGTGAAGTTTCATTGTCCTGACATGATGTAACAAGGTGAAGTTTCATTGTCCTGACATGATGTAACAAGGTGAAGTTTCATTGTCCTGACATGATGTAACAAGGTGAAGTTTCATTGTCCTGACATGATGTAACAAGGTGAAGTTTCATTGTCCTGACATGATGTAACAAGGTGAAGTTTCATTGTCCTGACATGATGTAACAAGGTAAAGTTTCATTGTCCTGACATGATGTAACAAGTGAAGTTTCATTGTCCTGACATGATGTAACAAGTGAAGTTTCATTGTCCTGACATGATGTAACAAGGTGAAGTTTCATTGTCCTGACATGATGTAACAAGGTGAAGTTTCATTGTCCTGACATGATGTAACAAGGTGAAGTTTCATTGTCCTGACATGATGTAACAAGGTGAAGTTTCATTGTCCTGACATGATGTAACAAGGTGAAGTTTCATTGTCCTGACATGATGTAACAAGGTGAAGTTTCATTGTCCTGACATGATGTAACAAGGTGAAGTTTCATTGTCCTGACATGATGTAACAAGGTGAAGTTTCATTGTCCTGACATGATGTAACAAGGTGAAGTTTCATTGTCCTGACATGATGTAACAAGGTGAAGTTTCATTGTCCTGACATGATGTAACAAGGTGAAGTTTCATTGTCCTGACATGATGTAACAAGTGAAGTTTCATTGTCCTGACATGATGTAACAAGTGAAGTTTCATTGTCCTGACATGATGTAACAAGGTGAAGTTTCATTGTCCTGACATGATGTAACAAGGTGAAGTTTCATTGTCCTGACATGATGTAACAAGGTGAAGTTTCATTGTCCTGACATGATGTAACAAGTGAAGTTTCATTGTCCTGACAATGTTACTGTTACAGATGAGGCCGACTTTTCGAATTTGTAATCAATAAAAGCAAACTGTTGTCCTTTGTTTCTAACTTAATCCTTATTCTAATTTTCATCAATCTTGTATGTTTAGTCTTAGTAAAGACAATCAAGTAAGGATGGATGGAAATAGCATGTAAAATCGTCAACTATTGAACAGAAATAACTATAGACATTCTATTGTTACTATTATATTAAAATGACTCAATAGTAAGACGAGTAGCAGTTGGGTTTAATTGGGTATTTCCTTAGTGACGCGACAGTACATTTAAAAGTTAGAAGGGAAATAGGTAAAGAAAGTAACACGGAGGAGAGACCAATAGTCTGTTTATAGTGAATCTGGACCACGTCCCACTGTGCACTTATTTCTGTAATTAATTATTAATTATTTAAAAAGGCTGAATTATTTTATTATATATTATTGTTTGTTCTTTTGGAGATTGGTTATTTAAGAACTCGCAGATAATATCTCAATAAACAGATTGTGACGCATCTCCGTTACTTAACAACACTATCTGAACAACATGTCTTATCTTAACTTATCTTATCTTATCTTATATATTGCAGACGTCACTTCAAAAGAAAGAAGAAAATTACGTCATGAAAGTAAATCAATGGCAGAAACTATGCCTAGTCGTTGGTTTTCCTGGCTGATTCAGGCAACCCATTGCATTCTCTAATAAAACTAGGGAAGAAAGAGCACTTGTGCGAATTTGTTCTTGTATATGGAATAAGAAATGTGTCTAGATCGTTGTGTCTTTCTGAGTATTTCATTAGGTTTTGTTTTTCTATTTGTATGTTATGGTTTGGTGTTTTATATTATAACTATGTTGTTGATTACAGCAAGTGAGAAAAAAAGGGAACCATTTGCGTGGGTGTGCTTTCTAATGAAACCTCTAGGAAATGGAAATATGAGGGTTGGAAGACTTTTTTTTTTTTACACAAATAGTCCAAACAAACACTCTCATCTATGACATATTGAAAGAACACTATTGTTAATTAATGAATACACGACTAAATAGGTAGTTTGGGGGCACGGTGGCTAAGTGGTTAAGCGCTTGGCTTCTCAAACCTGGGGTCCTGGGTTCAAATCTAGGTTAAGACCGGGATTTTGAATATCGGTATTTTTAAGGCACTCCTGAGTCCACCCAACTCTAATGGGTAAAGTTGTGGGAAGTAAAGGCGGTCGCTTCTTGTGCACGTTAACAGGTGGCTAAAGAAATAGATGACCTTAACCTCACCTGCCCTATCTGCTTCCAGTTTAGATCAAAGAAACTAAAAAAGAAAATGAAAATCTGACATCATGATAATTTAGGTCTTTCAAACTTCTGAGGCAATGGTTCCTTTGTTCTTTTCTGAAAGCGATTTATTAAATTTTTAAAAATTATCTACGCAAGCAGATTTTTCATTAAAAAAAAATTAACAAGGCTTGTCTTCGTCCAAAGATTAATGAGGAATGTAGTATTTCCTGTGGCTGCGCAGCCTCAGCTGTGACCTACATATTTTGCTACATACAGGGCAAGCATAACCATTGTCCGCAAGTGGTCGATTTAGATTTTCTTTTCGACGTCTGCGTCCGTCCTCGGCAGCGGATTTTCTTTTGGTCTATTAAAAAAATACACTATTTTTAAATGTCAAACTTCAGGGGATGCAAGTTTTTAAAAAGCTCACGGACTTCTTCATCTATAAAAATGGTTTCATTCATACATTGCCGCATAGGCAAAAAAAAAATAAAAATTGGCATCTAAAGCCACATTGTGAAAGTACTTAACTTAATCTGTTAATGACCATTAAAAAAATCAACTTTTAAGGTACACAAAAATAACAACATAAATATGTTAACAAGCTTTCCATTCAAAATCGCTTTGGAATAAATAAAAAGTTCCGTCTTCCAGATTTCAAAGTTGCAAAGTTTCAACAAAGACAAAATATATTGTTACGAATCTCACTATCCAGGCTCTCTGCAAACTGCACCATACACCACCAACTTAAAGAACTTGACAACTCAGGGCTCCAAAGTAACGTAACACTTTAATAGTTGAATAAATAACAGCCAATACTGTACAATTGGCAAAACGTACACTGTACAAATATGTCTCCGATAACACCGTACCGCCGTATCAACTCTTGCACTGGCCTCTCCGTCTCGTTCCGGACTTGCACTGGGTTCAACAGTTCAGGACTGACTTCACACACTGGGCTCGCTGTGTCGGACTCGATCGCAGAACGAGATCAAGACGTCAATCGTCTCAACTGTACTTGACATTACTCCGCACTGAACCGTCTTAATGCTCCGTACAGAACCACACCGTTGAACTGTGCTGTAGTCGACCGTGTTCTGAACCCCTGCCGTGAACCACCTCTCGTGAACCACTTTGACTGGACACCTCCGCTCTTTATATAGGGTCCCTACTGGCCTTCTAGAACCGGACGGAACATCGTTCGACGTTTCTAGCTTCGTTACCTGACTACATCTCTCGTGACGCTCCTTAGGTCTGTTCACGACGGCGATTCTTCCCGAGCCATCCTGTTGACACTCAACTCGGCTGACCGTCGTAACTCGTCACGGTTGACCGCTCGTCTAGCGCTGGCCTGGGGCGATTTGCGTTGGCTGACTACACTCACACCACTACCTCCATCTGTGCCACCACCAGGTTTATAACAATATATATATATATATAAAGTAAACTATCTTCAACTCCGAAGGAACATCTGAATTATGTAAAACATTTTACAAACAAGCATATATATATATATCTTTGACGCTTTGGTTTTCAACAGATAGAATGTTTGACCTGAATGTCTGTCCTATAGCCGATCTCAAATAGTTCTCAATTTGAATAATTTCCATTTGTATAAACTTCTTTCAAATGAACATTTAAAACTTAGTAAAAGTAAAGTGCTGATAGAGATTCCTTGGAATGCCAAAGCATATCATTTGGAATTAAGAGAAGTTCTGGCTACCTTTCAACGTTTTCAAGACGTTTGCTACCAGTAGATGTGTTCTCAGCGTTTATAATGCTATAACAATTTCTCTGTAAACATGAACAATCGTAGCAGAAACCAGTCATTGAGTCTAATAAATCGACCATGCACATAAACTTTGACAATTTGTTCTCTTTTTGAATAAGCTAGTCCGGCATCTCGAAATTTTTCTTCAGATAATTTTATCTTGTTTCTATATAGTTTTTGTATTTAAAAACAAGATTGATTTCATTGGACAAGAACATTATAAAAAGCTCAAGCGCTACTAGCTAGGCCACCATTCTGATAATAGTTAACCCTTTAGTTTGAAAGAAAATGTTGGTGCAACCCATATGACAAAATACAGTGTGTGGTAAAAAACAAAACCAGTAGTCTTTATATATACATAATGACATTCAAATGCAAGTAGTTTCAAATCGGTACCTGGGCCCCAATATGGTCAAGAGCCATGGGCCCAAGCGTAAAGAAACTCACACTTGCCTTGGTACATCACATAATTTGGGCCTCTAATGGTGTAGGGTCCGGACTCATTGAACCCTTTCGCCACTGACGCTATCATTTTTTTTAGAACCGCTATATTCCGAGTAACTCCTAAAAGAGGGGAATATTTGATGGAAGATAAATTCATAAACCATGGAAGTGTGGACAGATGTGGAGACATGTGGCGAGGGTAATTAGCTGTTAGCCACATGTTAAGAGCTAAATTAACACCAGACTATTGAAATGCTTATAGAGTTCGATACATGTGCAGTGACAGCAAACTGTAAAGACAATGATGCTAGACTAACTTTAATCAAGAAATGACATTTTACCTTGCTATAAAATGAGCTGAGTTGTATGTAAGGTATGCATCAGACTCTGAAGCAGGAAACACACAACAGTGTTATTAAACTACAAGCTAACAAAAAAAAGGTAACTTTTGAAAACATTTTCTAGATAATTATTTAGAGTTTACTTTAATCGCTTAGCTTTCTGACTCTTTCTGCAATTTCTCTATTTTGTATTTTTCTCTTCGTTGCTATAATTCTACTTTTTCTTTGTTTCTTTTTCTCTTTGTATTCATTCTTTTTTCTCTTTGTAAATGACATTTTCTATTTATTTCATTCGATTCTTTTATTTCTTTGCTTTCATCGCTGTTTGTTGTGCGGTCTTACCATCGTATTTCCATGGTGGAATGCAAACATCTTTGGTGAATGCGTAGAAGTAGTCTTAGTTGCTTTCTGTATAATACCCATCTCTCAGATCCATAAAGAAGAGTTAAAAGAACCACTGAGGGATAGACACAGACTATTGTTGGCAGGTAAAGCGATTCATTCCGCCAAACCTCGCCTACAGGCGTCCAAAAGCGCAACTGGCCCTGGACAGATTGTTATCGAATTCCCTTGTAAGCGAGGCGTCATTTGATACTATGCTCCCTAGGTATGTGAAGTGGTCTTCCACGTTAAGGGGCTGTCAATTTACGGTGATCTTTGGGGCTGAGTATGTTTTATTGGGTGACTTCTGAAATGCGAATTCGTTGACCCATCATTACGCCAAACAAGATAACGAATAGAGTAGGCTAGTAGTGCGCAATCATTGGCTTAGAAAAGCTACGATATGACCATTTCATTTGTTTTTCTATGGGATAGTAGAAGTCAAAGATTGAACATATTGCCGTCTGAACAAAACCTGATGTAGATGCCTTCGTGCAATTTTGAACCAGCATTACACCAAAGAAGATAGAATAGGAGAAAGTACACAGTCCTTCTTCACGCCATTTTCTATTTGGGAATTGATCCGACAGGTCACCATTGTGTCTGGCCTGTTTGTCCCCCTTGAAACTGCTTGAGAATGGATAGAAACGTAGGTGGTCATCCGAGCCTGGTCAAAACCCTTTATGAAACATGCGACTGACCGTGTCGAAAGCCTTAGTCAGGTCCACAAAGGCAGCGTATAGGTTTATATTGTATACTAGACTTAAATCTAGTCTGATATCAAGACTAAGTCTACGAGTCTATAGCGAGACTGCCTAGAGTTACAGTCTAGAGTAAATTCTGATTATCTTAGATTCTGTTTTTACTATATTTATAATCTATCTTATCTTATCTTATATAATACAGACGTTACTTCAAAAAAGAAGATGATTACGTCCTACGCGTCATGCATTTAGTCATGCATATTAACCAATGACTTAAATTCTGCCAAGTCACTGGTTTTTCTGGCTAGCTCAGGCAACCCAATCCATGCTCTAATAGCACTAGGGAAGAAGGAGTATTTGTACAAATTTGTCCTAGCATATGGGACGAGGAATGTGCCTTTATTTTTGTGTCTTTCAGAGTATTTTATTAAATTTTGTTTTTGTATTTGAAGATTATGGTTCAGTGTTTTATGTATGATTGCTACTTTACTTTTGAGTCTTCTGTCCTGAAGGCTTTCTAAATTTAGTGATTTTACTAATGGTGTTACCCTAGTCAAATGTGAATATTCGTTTGTTATGAATCTCACTGCTCTATTTTGTGTTTGTTCCAGTTTCTTAATGTTTTCTTGAGTTGAGGGGTCCCACACGGTGGATGCATATTCTATTATTGGCCTAACCAAGGTTAAATAACATTTTAGTTTTATGTTCTTATTTGATTTATAGAAATTTCTTTTAATAAACCCTAATGCTTTGTTGGATTTTTTTATAGTTTCATCAATATGTGGATTCCATGACAGTTTTTCATTTATTATAACACCTAGGTATTTTGAGTTTTTAGTCTGTGTTACTGGTTTGCCATGAATAAGATAAGTGGAATTAATTTGTTTTAGTTTTTTTGTTACTCTTAACAACTGACATTTTTCTGGGTGGAAAGACATGCTCCAATTTGATTCCCATTTCTGTAATTCCTCTAATTCTCTTTGTAAAATATCTGTGTCTTGTTTTGTTTTTATTGTTCTATATATTATGCAATCGTCTGCAAATAATCTGACTTTTGTTCCTGAACTAATGCAATTTGGTAAATCATTTATGATTCTATAGTTAGCATATAATAGTAAGTTTTTGATTCGAATTCGACTTAAATATTTATGATTATGTAGATTACAGATTCTAACTAGATTTTAGAGATCTATGAGTACAGGACACGCTTATGGCATTTGTGAGATCAATTTTTCAAAGCAACTATAAATACCCGATATATACTTAAATCTAACTCTAGATGTAGACTTGGATCTATTTCGAAATCTAGACTTAGATCTAGTTCTAGACCTAGACTTAGATCTTGAATCTAGATATAGATTAAAACTAGGTCTAGATCTGTCTAGATCTAGAACTAGATCTAGAATCTTGATATAGAATCTACTATATCTAGACTAGAACTCGTATGAATTGACACGTTTAATCTTACAATTACTAGACCTAAGCTAATTTTCTGATCATGAATAGTAGGCCTTTTGGTACCGGGTAATGCCATTGCTAATGGTGTACTATGCTGTTCGTATCCGATTAATTTGTTAATTATTTGTTTGTGTAAAATGGTGTATCGAAAAATGCAGGGTACTTGAAATAAGCTAGACCTAAAAAAAAATACACAGATCTTGGGTAAAAGACTCATCAAAAAAGCACTGTAAATGTATAGTTCCACACGCTTATTTTAGGTCTTTTCTTTTGATAGCCGCTATCAAGTTTGATCCCAACTCCCTGTATTTTTTGTGCAGAATATTATTCTCTATTAGGTACACTTAAATTTACAGCCCAATAATGTTAATTGAATTTAAAATGAGAAGGAGATATGCCAAATATATAAATGGAACAAGTTACTTCCGGCTCAATTGACTAATTCTAGTTTTAAACCAAAGACACGAAACTTGCCCGCTCAATATCGACCATTAGAGTTGCCCAGGTCTGGCAAATGTAATTTGGTTTTTTTTGGCTGCTTTTATCTTTAACTTTTGCTTTTGAAATATTTTTTTTTTTTAAAGAAAGCTTGTATTAGCTCACTCTGTCTGTCTGGTAAAAAATTTGATCATGTTTTTTTTCTGTCATTCCCCATTCTAAGATTAAGCTGAAACTTTGCAAAATTATTCATTGAACCTGACAGGACATGAATCAATAAAAAAAATTAACCAATGAGTTAATTTTTTTTTTGGTAACTACTTTTGTTGTTTGGAATTCTGCATAATTGTTCATAGACGATGACAATACACGAATCCATTCAAAAATTAGTTAATTAGTTAATAATTTAGTACTGATAAATTAATTTTGTTTTATATAGCAGAGAAAGAGATAAATCTTTTAATTTTGAGACATGATAATATTGTGCGTTTTTTTTTTTCTTAAATAAGAGTTATTGTTTAAAAGTACTTTTTTTTGTTCTATTTCTTTTTTTATTGCTTGTTTATTTATTTTTCCAGATGTTTAACGTCATCAGCCTTGTCGTCATGAGCATCGCTCTTGGATCAGTCTTTTGTTTTGCTCCCAGAGCAGCTGAAACCGAGGAAGACTTTGCCAGGCGTACTCTTTCCCAAAATCTGGCCCAATCTTTGCGATTAGGAGCTGGTACTGTTGATAGTCTCCCATTAGTTGGCGGTCTATCAGCAAATATCATAAACAGTGTCCCTGACGTGCTTGGGACTGTTCCGTTTTCTGGAGGACTGTCACAGATTCCTTTAAATAACGCGATCAGTTCAGTTCAAAGTGTAGCCAGTAGGATACCTGTTGCAGGTAATGTGCTGGGCGCTTTTCAAGGTCTGAGCGATGCAAAAGGACTCCTTGGCGATTTATTATTACAGTAATTGATGTAGAGAAGAAAAAAAAAGTACTTCACCATAAATAGATCCAATTAGAAACTGTACTGTGGCGCCACTAGCATGTAGACTAAAAAAATAAACAATCAGATAATATCAGCCAAGTAGCTTGTTTATATCGTTGCCTCGTCTTATTTATATTGTTCATTCTCTTTGTTACTTCATGATGGTAGACGGGCTGTAAACAAGAACACACACAGACACTCTGTGGCGGATTTCAACGGATACGATAGTGAGGTCTAGATATTCTGGTTAGAAAAATTAATGCAAAATAAGTCAGAAGATCAATTTCAAACAACCAAATGACGATGACTTGTTTTATCACTTAAATACAAAAAATACCCCCCCCCCCAAAAAAAAAAGTCATGGTAGATGTACACAGATATGCAAAGGAAGAGTAGAATATAAAATTCCACCCAAACAGCTTTTAGCCAAAATTAGGCAAAATTAGATCTCTTAATAGCCCTTCCAGTTTAATAACTCTAACGTGACAGACAGACCAAAATAAAATAAAATAATAGTATTTTTTTTTCCATCTTCAGGGACCACAAAATAATAATAACAATAATATAACAATTTTGTTTTTAAACCATTTGGGGGATCGACGTATTTACACTTATTTACACGTATTTACACGTATATACACATATTTACATTACTTACACGTATATACACGTATTTACAGTCGGAATCTATTTATTTATTTAGAATTATCTCTAGGTAACTATTGCCTTAGCCCTTGAGTTTAAATTCAAGTCGCTCTTTTTTTTGTTATTAATTACATTTAAAAAGAAATTACCTCTCTTTTCCAACTGGTCCAATCAAGTGATTGGATAATAGCTTTTTGAGAAAGCTTAAAGAATGAAATTGCCTAAGCAAAAACAATTGGTAAAAAAAATAATCTTTTTTGCACAGATTTACTAAATATATAATATTTCGAGATATTTGGGCGCCTCTGAGTCCACCCAGTTCTAATAGGTACCTGACATTAGTTGGGAAAAACTAAAGGCGGTTGGTCGTTGTGCTGGCCACATGACATCCTGGTTAACCGTAGGCCAAAGAAACAGACGACCCTAACATCATCTGCCCTTATAGACCACAAGGTCTGAAAGAAAAACTTTACTTTTTAATTTGTTTAAAGATATATTACAATTTTACTGACATGACTGATCCAAACTAATTGATACAACTACGCTGAATATAAGCCATATTTTTAAAAACATTATTTTTTTTTACTTTGTTTGTTTTTAAGTGCTTCCGAATTTAGATAAGAGGATCCTTGCCATGGAATCAAGATGCTACGAAAGAATTTTACCAACATCTAAAAAAAATGCATCACAAATTAGAAAATCTAATAGAAGGATCACAAAGGCTATAGGGTCCCCAAAAAAGAAAGTAAAAACTATAGCTAAGCATATAGAGTCATATCAAGAGATTCACGTGGCTCGCCTAAACATTTCTGTCGACTACAATTAATAGAGAAGTAGAGGAAAAAAAGATGCGATTTAAAAAACTATAGCAAAGAATTGACGGGCCTGTTGTTATGGAGAATGTGTGCGTGTTTTTGTGGTTGAAGAGATTCTGTTATGAACACGAGTAAGTTTATTGCTGTTGAGGTTATCAATATGTAATTGAAAGTTGAAATTTGGTGAGACAAGTCGATGCACGAGGAGTTGAAGTCGCACACCGACAGCAGTACGTTTGTCTTGTAATGAATTGATAATTGAACGCGTAGAAGTTGGGACTAAAAGGGGATTTCTTTTGTTACGTGACGATACATTAAAAACTTAGAAAGGAAATAGCTTGGACACAGATTAACAGAGAAAAAACCTACTTCTTAGCGCTTCGAATGAGTCTTGTGTTCTATGTCTAGCAACGTAAACTGTGCCCTTATTTTGTGAATAAAATGTTATATTTTAAAGAGGCCGTTATATTTAAGTAAATCTGTTGAGCACAGGGAAGATTTCAATATATTGAGCCCCGGTCAGAATTTTGTGAAGGCCCCTATACACTTTGAGGAATGATTAAATAAAAATCCACTCATTAAATACAAATACTGATATCTAAAAGCATAACATATTATAAAAAAAAAGAAAATACGAACATTTGTAAATGATTATAAATTTTCATTCCTTTAAAAAAAAATCCAATTATTTAATATACTCATTTTAGTAACAAAAATGTTAATTTTTAGGGTTTACATAATGTAGTAAATCTGGAGTACGATCGCACTATAAGCAGACAATTTTTAACCACGACAGTTACCTACTGTAGATTTTAAGTATTGTCGGTAAAAATGGGAAAATATTATATAATATTATAAACTAGAGTTGCTGATCAGCCGAAATATGGATTTTTTCTCTCCTGTAAGGTCCGTTTCTTATGGAGTCCCCTGGTCAATAGCCCGCCCTCATTCTCTTAAATCCGGCCCCGGTTGAGTGTTCTGTTTTGTAATGTGCTCATTTAAGTATCATATAGAATATTTGGAAGTCGCGACACCAACATCTTTCAGTCACAGCGGCGACACCTCAAGAGTCTGTAGAAGTTTTGAAGTGAGGTATAGTTTTTTTTTTCAAATTATAGATGCACCATTATTCCACAAAGAAGTCGAATGCTTTTTATATTGTTAATAAGAGTAACAGTTAAGTTTTCTTCATGTTCACCATTAATTAAGTTATACGCCTACATTGGTTTAGCTGCACTTGCTGAATAGCAGGTGACAGTATTTTGGGGCAAGAAAAACAAACGAAGAATCTTGCCAAGGGAAGTAGCTAGACAAAAACTATTAAAGTGTATTGCAATCTCTGCTTGCTGCCCTTGATTTGAATAAATAAATAAAAAATTCGCCAGCTACTTTTCGGGGTTTGGGTTGTAGTCATAGATGCCTACATGCCAAAATGAAAATGTGTATTCCCAGACCTGGAAATGTGTATTTTGAGGTGCAAATGTGTATTTTTCTAAATATAAAGAAATGCGGTTTGCACGCTGAACTGTCGTTCGGATTTATCGATGGTCTCGGGTTCAAACCCTGCCCGCTCCCATCCCCCGTCGTCCTGCGGGAGGTTTGGGCTAGGTAGTAAACTATCTTCAACTCTGAAGGAACATCCGAAACATGTCAAACAAACAAACAAACAAACAAAGACTAAAAATCATTCAAGCATGTAACATATAGGAAATGCAGCAATCCAAAAGTTAACACAACATAAAGTTAGATAGGACAATTTGTACTTTTATTAAAATATTGACACACTCAGTCTTTGTCATCTTAATAGACTTTTCTAGAATATGTAAGAGTGTTGCCATTCTTGTCACAATGCAATAATTTTATGATCCTAATACCTCTATATAGTGTTTTCTACATTCCATAATTAATAGAAGCAACAGAAAATGCATTCAAAAGAATGGAAATTTTTGTGAAATAAGACTTAAACCAGATGTAATGGTTTGCTTAACTGGATCAGTGACATCTAATTCTATAAAAGTAGTTTTGTTTATATGCAATTTCTCCTGGAATTATTTTATCACATTTTGAAAGAGTTCAGATTTTCTTTTTTCAGACCATTCTTTGCAGAGTTAGCAATGAAAGCATTGACATCCTCTACAATTACTTATAACAAACATTTAAAGATTTTTTTCAGGCAGATAATCTTAATTAGTCATTGAAATTGTTTCTAATATAAAAGCTAAGCTATTGAGTCTGATGAAAAGCTGTAGGATAAAGCTATTTATTCTGGTTTCTGGTACTAGAAGTTGTTTTATAAAACAAACAGATGTATTGAAGAAGGGCTAAAACACTCAGCTTTCAGTGCCCCTTGATTTCATTCTTTGAATTTAAGCCTTCACAAGTAATGGAACCTAGCTAGTTGCTAGTGACTTTAACAGTAGCTTTCGATCTGCCACAGAAGAAACGTTATGTATCAGGGAACATCAGTTTATCACGCTAAGAGAGAGAGATTAAGCTCAACCAATATTCCTTCTATTAAAACCTCGGCCCTTCTCACTTTCCTCTCAAAAGAACTCTTTCCTTAATTTGGTGGTTTACAGAGAATCAAATCTAGAGATTATTTATGTTACCCTGAAGCTAAAGTAGCCATGTCGGAACATTATTAAATTAGTAATAGATTAGAGATTAATAGAGTAACATTAATAAATCTGTGCGATTAAAAATAAATATATTTATATTTTAAAAAAAATGAAAATAGGACATCCTGACAATTTGGACCTTTCAAAAATAGAAAAATTGGGCTAGATTTATACCTATCAGCTATAAGCTAAGAACAAACATTGAATAATCCACCTAATCATCTAGATATAGAAATATAGACTATAGATCCTAGGTACTTTGACAATATTTTTTTTATTAACAAAATAAAAAAAAATCAAGTTCTTAAGTGCTGGATATAAGGATTACAGTGACACCAATTATCTTTTTATGTCAAAAGGAAGAGAAGTTTTGGGCATTTTTGTGTATAAAATTGGCCTATAAAAATGTCTGAAAAATTGTGATAAAAAAATTAATTCACTTGTCTTTATTTCGTCATAACCTTGTAACCATGATAGATAGCAGCTTGAAATTTGGAGTTCTACTTCATTATCTGTTTCTCAGATTCCTTCCTTGTTTTAGGTTCTATGCTAACTATAACGTTTGGTGGAATAAAACAATGTCAAGAATTTAAAACGTTAGGTTTCGTAAAAATACGAAATAGAAATCTCCAATAATAAAGCGAGCTGTGTGATCGAATTGGAAAGTGCGCTTCATTTGAATATTGATAGTATATTTCTTCTTCTTCTTCTTCTTCCTCGTTCTCTTTGTTATGTTGGAGTGTTCAGATGACTAGACCAATACATGAGATGAACTGCGCAGTGGTTTCCAAATCAGGGAGCTCTCCATATAGTTTTCTTTCTATTGGGGTGATTTGGGGCCAGTGTCTTGTACGGGCCTCTTGGTATATTTCTAAAAATCCATTTGTATGGCGCAACTTTCATTTGCAGGCATGCTCAGTACGCTGTACTCAAATATATTAATCCAAATTGAGGAGATGTACGTATCTGGGAGTTTTCCGTGCTGTTTTATTTAAGGTCATCAGTTCACGCAGCTCTGCTTTCATGGGAACTCTATTCCGAATTCTTATTCCAGAAGAGTTACAAGAGTCTTATTATTGATGACGTACGCCTGTTTGTTTTAAGTGAAAAATAACACCAAATGATTTTTTGAAATTTTATTACTTTAAACGATCAAAAGAAGACCATGGCTTGAATTTTGTTTCTAACACAAACTCTCTCTGTAAACTTGTTGTTTTAAGCGCAATTTCATGCTTATAGTTTTCTCAATACGCTCTGATCCTATCACTTGTGTAGACCGTTTGGAATGGGGTGGGAGGACAATGAATGGGTATTTGGGTGATCGCTTTAAAAAAAAATAAATGAATAAATAAATAAATTAAAAATATATAAAAAAATACATAAATAAATAAATAAATAAATAAATATATATATTGTCAGGGGTTCTAATTATATATATATATACATGCTGCTGCTGCTTGTCTCTAGTTCTTGTTGTATTTCTTAACTTGGTTCCCGTGGCTCACTAAGGGTTTCTTGAATATTAAATAATACTTGCTTGATATTTTCTTAATTATAATTCATCAATACTTGCTTACCTCTTAATATACATCAACTCTAACTCCTTATATTCATGAATATCGATAATACTTTAATACTTAATAAAGCACACAATTATATCACTCGTATGAAATAGTAATACACTAAACACCAGTCCATCAACTTATAAACATATAAATGCATGAATACCAGTCCAGGAAGTAAACGTCCAACCTTCCTGGACCGGGAGCAAGACCTTACTGACTTAACACATTCTCTCGCACATTCAACGAAGACTTAATCATTCGAATTCATAACAAGGGGATATAACAATCACATCAAAATATCAAACTAGCATTCATTCTCGCCATACCTCTCCCTGACATCCCCCCTCTCACGATATGACTGTTATTAGATAACAGTCATTCAAATATATACATAAATATACATACATACACACACTGTGTCATACACATACTTATATACATATATATAAACATATATATCTACACACAAATGTATATATTGTACATTAAAGTGAAATAGCCCTTATTAACCTAACAAATAGTGCTGGATTTACATATAAGCACCATAAGCTATAAATTGGGACCGCCACATGCCTGGGGGCCCCTCTAATATTGTTTTTAGGTAAAAGAAATATAGTAAATCGTCTTATGTTGACTACACAAGGGCCCAATATCTCCAATAGCTAAGGGCCTTAACCAGTCTAAATCCGGTTCAGAAAGTCAATAAGCACTGAGCATAGCAGTTATATTAATATGTAACACAATCTTTTGACTACGGACTAACTTCTTATATATTGTGTAGGATTTGATGAAGGCTGAAAGGTGTTAGTGTCATAGTGTCAAGACTACTTGAACGATTTACTTGACAACGCAAAAGTTATTAGTACTACTCTAAGAAATATATTTGGTGACATTAGCACAAAGACATGTCATATTCTCTTGGCCGAATTCGTACTATGTAGAAGAGTGGAGGTTCTAAAACTGAGCGCACATCTAAGACATGAACATTAAGAAGCAAAGATGGAAATAACTATTTATACTTATACTCACTAATTCACATTCAGGTATACATATAGGTCAACGTCCAGGCGCCGTCCCTCAAGGGGCCGCTACATAACTGGCGTGTCCCGCACGGTTAGCCTGATACAGCATACGGGGCCCCAGTGGTGCAAATTTCGGCCGCGTTTCTAGTCCGATAGTTCGGAGTGCCCGTGTCTATTTTAGCTTTAGACTTCAGTTGTCGAGTCCCACCCCCTGTCGGATGGGATAGCGGGAAGGAGGAACTCGCTGCCCTATTCAGGCTGGTGAAGGGGAACTTTTGATCGCTTTCGCTGGCCTTAGTGTTCCAAGTGAGACGCACAACACTACTAGACAATTTCAGATGGTACACATACAAACATAGTGAGACGAGACTAACAGACACGAACACAAGAATATATAGACACAGAAAGACATACACATACACGAACACGCTGACATAGACAAGTGTAGAAACAAACACTTGTAGAAACCTAGACATACACAGAGAAAGTCTTGATATGTTAAAAAAAACCATAGAAACAGAATTCCGCAAAAACAGACATACGACAGAGACACTACGTACGTACTGAGAAACTCACAGAAAGATGCATAATTAAAGATTATTTTACTATTTTAAAGAAGATGGGTTGTAGATGTATGCTAGTTTAATGTGAATTAAAAATTAGTTAAGATTTGTACTAATGTAAAAACACAACAACGGCTCTAAAACAACTTATAGAAAAAAGTTCATCAGAACACGTGCAGTACTCGCAACAGCAGCAGGTTGTTGTTTATTCTCGAAAGAAAATTTGAGTCGCTCAGTTGAGTTAAGTTGAGTTGAGTTGCCTGAACACTGACCTGCAACGTCGCAACCTGTGGGCAGTTTAGACCAATAGCTCGCTTGTGACAGGTCTGTACGACATGGCAACGAGCTGCTGATCTTCTCTACTCACAGGGTTGTAACGTCTCAGTTTAGTGTTGAGGCCTACTATGACGATTGGACTTGCTCAGACCCTCACTCGAATAGAGTTTTAAGAGGAGGATGATCAGCACCGATAGAATACAACAATAAGAGCAATACAACAATAAGAGCAATACAACAATAAGAGCAATACAACAATGTAGCTAAAACATAACTCATCACAATAGTAAAGCATCTATATATATACTTCTCTTCTTCCCTCAACAGTTTAAACGAGTATTAAGGAGTAAAGAAAAGATCACTCTGCGGATAGTCCACGAAAAAACAAGAGGGAGGGGGGAGAACACGTAGTCACAAAATGGCAGGGCAGGACCGTTGCAATATCACTCTTTTTTTTATATTTCTACCTGATGTTAAAAAAAGGGGTCGGGAGTAATCTACTCTGCAGTAACTATCAAAGCGACAGAGCACGCTCAAGAGTTTGGACACAATGGAAAGATCACTCTTTTATTTTTGCAACTCGGACGGAGGGAGCTATCCTAGGTAATTTAGGAGTGAAAAACAAAGACAATTTTTGTCAGTATATTTCAGGAGATATGGTATCAGTTTTCAAAAGATTTTAATAATTTCCGGATATTTCCAGGACTTTTTCTTTTTTTTTTACAATTTAAGGAGATTTCCATCGACAGGATGGCCGCGGGAAATCTGTTATAAATTATAAAATGGTTTAATTGATTAATTTATACACCTAAAATTAGCTCGGGTCCTATAAAAGTGGTACATACATATATATTCAACATAAATGAATAACAGCACCAGGGACCAAGTTTGTATACAGAAAAGTAGTTAATTAAAATGCTACGAAAATAAGGGCATGCGCCTACCGAGGCTCGAACCTATGACTCTGGATTCGACACCACCGTCTAGCGATAACGCACCCAGCGAAAGAAACCTCTAGACCATCGGAATGTCCAAAAAAAAAATTCTTCTGATCCAGAGTCATTTCGCCCGTATGCAAATTACCACCCCAGTGGTCAAAGGTCACAAGCCCCAGCAAGCCCCTCCCCCACCCTCGCAGCATCCGATCACTAACATAGAGACACAGACAGCCGTTAGGCATGTATTACAAAACGATGGCTCTATCTAATTGTATATCTCTCACAAAGACTAGTGGACAACATAAACACATTATATATGTGGGTACGAGCAATAATGCTGTAAACGTAAACATAAAGTTGAAGCTAGGTGCTGAAACAAATGATACATACATATATTAAACATAAATGAATAATTTAACCCTCGCAGCATCCGATCACGTTTGTCTAATACATGCCTAACGGCTGTCTGTGTCTATATCTAGGAATTGGTCTTCCGTGCTGCTTTTAGGAGCTCACTAAACGCAACTCTGCCCGAGTCGGGTGTCGAACCTCGAGCCCCCCTTCTAGGTAGCCAAGACAAGCCAAGTTCAAGCGCACTTAGCCTCTCGACCACGCTTACCACAACATATCATCACATTATTAACAACACTAAAACGACAAAACTACAACACATCAAATTTAGAACAAAAACATAAAGGGGATGCAATTACAACAAAAACCGACCTAATAACAATCATTCTTGTAACTTGTATCTGATTACTATTCAAAAGTTAATCTCCGGAAACAGCTGCTGACTATTTCACACAAAGTATCTCCAGGAGACAGAGATTATTATGTTTAGTCGTTGCCATACGTCGCAATATCACGCCCTCTGTCAGGTCAACAACTCTTTACACCGATAACTTAAGTCACTAATTACACTGAAACTACAATAAATACCTTATAGGGAACGATGTGGAAGTGAAGACCAAAGTTTCAGTCAGTATTGAAGTTTGTTTTTCATACAAACATCTAGTAAACCTTTAAAAGGTATGTCTCTTTTTTTATCGTTATAGACTTTATCTTATATTTTACAGACGTTACTTTCAAAAAGATAATTACGTTCTTCGCAGGAGTTTCACTAAATTCATTTAGTCTTTAAGAATGCCTCAGTCAATGGTTGTATGTTACTTATTTATTATAGTTTTATATAAGGTGCATGAGCACTTGAAGAATGGAATAATCAAATTTTAAAAAGTTCTTCTGTTTGTTGTACAAATAGTTTAAATTAGTTAATTAGGAGGAAGCATTAGACTCCCAAACAGTAAGACATGTCTAACAAACAGATGGGCAGCTAACTTAGTGGTAGTAAAGACAATTTTATACAACGAACAACTGTCAGGAATTGAAGTATCCTTTTTATTTAGTTGACAATTGTGACGTTCACTGTATCTGAGCGCCTAAAGGCAGCATGGAAAACCTTCTCCTAGATTCCCCCTTCCCTCACTGGTCCACAAATGAGATTGGACTATATCGCTCTGAGCATGTTATAAGCATGAAAGTCGCGCTATCTAAAATTTTATTATTATTATTATTATTATTATTATTTTTATTATTATTATATTCTACTAGCAGATCCGCGGCGTAGCATACGCCACTATTTAGTGACGGGTGAACACTTCCTGAAAGACACAGTTGTCCGAATGGGTTTGGTCAAACGACTGTGTGTGCATGCCTGAAGAGCGAGGAGGGGCGGGTTCGTGCTGGAGGGGGCGGGTAGGAGGATTAGAGAGTTAGTGTGGGTGCGTGGTGCATGGTTGGTTGATGTAGAGAATTTTATAAACAGATGACAGGTAAGTAAAAATTTCCAATACCGGTACGTTTTCTACGTTCTGTTAGAAATGTAGATTATTAAGCATCTTAATCTAAACACCAAGCAGCACGGCTTGGAAGGAGGTATGGCAGTGGACAGGGCTGGAGTTGAAATGTCGACGGTCTGAAAGACACACTACTAATCCAGGTAGCCATTCAAAATGAAAGTGATAGATAATACTTTTTTGGAAAGGGCGATTACTATTGCTCCTTTTTAGAAAGAAGAGAAAAATGTTTTGTACACCAAGGACAGATCAAGAGTTAAACATTAGGATCTAGGCGTCAACCTATCCGATAGCCTAGTATTAAACATTCCTATCCGATAGCCTAGTATTAAACATTCCTATCCGATAGCCTAGTATTAAACATTCCTATCCGATAGCCTAGTATTAAACATTCCTATCCGATAGCCTAGTATTAAACATTCCTATTCGATAGCCTAGTATTAAACATTCCTATCCGATAGCCTAGTATTAAACATTCCTATTCGATTCGATTATTAAACATTGATACCAAAGAATTCCATTGAGTTTGCCTAATATAAGGTGACCTAAAGTGTAAAATCGTTTGCTATTTAAATGAAGAAAAAGACTTTATGACTTTATATATATATATAGATATATTATAGTAGTTGAGTTCTCTCGCTAATACAAATGTTGTCTTATTTAAACAGCGTCTATGCTTTAATGATTTCTATTTTTCCTTTTAAGATGCGTCAAGTCATCATTTTAGTTGTGGTTAGTGCCGTAGTAGGATCTGCCATGTGCTACGCCAGGCACCCTAGAGCATTATTTGAGAACCTTGAGGATGATATTGCCAAGCGAGGTCTGCTGGGAAATCTTCCACTAGTCGGAGACGTCCTACAGGGAACAGTAAGTGGCTTGGTCAACAAAGTTGAACCCCTTCCTCAAAATCTGCTCAGAAATCCTTTTGGCACTTTGAAAAGCGTTACAGGAGAGATCCCCGTTGTTGGACCTTTAACCTACGGAGTTCTCAACACCGTCGCGGATGTCGCTGGCGGCCTTCCGATCGTCGGCGGACTGGCTCAGGACTTGGTGAGCAACCCACTTGGAACCGTTCAAAACTTTGCCAGCCAGCTGCCCATTGTTGGCGGATCAGTCAACGGACTTCTTAATACTGCTGATGGTATAGTTGACCCGCAAGGGGCACTTTTTAGCCTTCTGAACCAGATTCTCAACAATGTTGTTTGATGTTTTTTTTGTAATGAAGATTAAGAAAAAAACAACTCTTGGTCTTAACTTAAAACAGATAAGCCTACGTCAGCTTATATATTATTAGATTATATAATTATTATATAATATATATTTTAAATTGTAAGTCTACTTAAAGATTATATAATTAAACGTTACAAAAGCAAGGCAACATTATTTGGTTTTACAAAGTTTATATAAACTCGTTTTGTCTGTCTGTGTGTCTGTCTGTCTAGCCAAAAGCTTGCACACGTTATTTCCGCAACACCCATTTTCGGATCTGAAATTTTGCACAATTATTACTATTATCAGACAACACAAGAATCAATCAAAATTTAATTTAACCAATTAATTAAATAACTATTGGTAATAAATTACTTTGTTTGATATTTCAAACAAGGGAAAGAAAAAGTAGTTGACTGAAGTGGTGGTATAAGCTGAATTAGTCCTCTTTTTATAAGGCTGCCGTGTCCGGCTTAGCGAACACAGAGATTAAATAAAAAAAAGAGATAACAATCGTCCATGTTTATAGGCTGTTCGCTAGCAGAATGGTGACCACGCTGGCTTGAGAAGCATGAGATAGCTTTAGCCAACAACATCGAATTGAATTATATTTAATATTATAAATGCATTTTAGCGGCCCCCGAAAGGAGAAAAGACGCTATTAGTTTTGTGTGGCCTGTCTGTCCATCCGTCCGTCTCGTTTACATCTCAGAAACTTGAAGAGAAAATGAAAATCGGACATCATAATAATTCAGATAATTCAAAGTTCTGATTCAACGGCTACATTTTTTTTTCCGGAAAAGATCCATCTAATTTTTAAAATTATCTATGCACCTCTTTTCAATGAAAAACTTCAAAGGAGGTGAGATTTCTAAAACGTTGACAGACTTCTTCATTAATAAATCAAGAATCATTCATAGATTTGCGCATCGGTACAAAAAATTTGCATATAAGGTCACAATGTAAAAAGTATTAATGAATCATTATGGAATATATTTTCCATTTATTAACTAACTCATGGAATAGAGTACTGATTCAAATGTTGTTTATTTAAAAATACTTTTAATACGAACCTGTTTTAGTTAAAATAAAAAAACAAACTACTTTTAAAGCGCGCAGTTTTGACATATTGTCATTATACACTTGACAACAATCTAAATTAGACTCAATAGAGGTTAGATTTAGACCTAGATTTAGATTTAAATGTATTTGGACAAAATTTACATCTATAAATTATTAAGGAAATAGTTTATTTTCTTACAGCTTAGGGGTGCAGCCTGGGCGGTAAATTTGCGAGTGCTGGGCTGCCCACACGTCCACACTCGCCTCTCTTCCATACTGACAGGGTCCAAGATGTTGGAAGCCCCTTGCAAAATGTGGATTATTTTTAATGTACAGTGTACTGTTGAACTTTTGTCTTTTCTCATATATACATCTGCTTATTCGAGTTCTCTTTCCATTAAAACGTACAACTACAAATCAATGTTTTAGTTATATATTTTATTAGAATATGTAATATTTTGTCAACTTAGAGTTTAAAGGTAAAGCAAAATTAATAGTTAAATTTGGGATACAACATTCCCTTGGAATAAATAGTTACATATAAAAGATACTTTTGAAAAATACACGGCTATATTGATTGAAATATAATCCTTAATTTCAATCAATTATTTTACTAATTTTCAAAGAGTTACAATTTACCCGGTGGCGCGGGTGATGTGGTCTTTAATGTGATTCCTTAGATCTTCTGTAGCAACTCAGTTCCATTGCTAGGATCCTCCTCTCTTGCTCCAAGACTCGCAATCATATTAGGAATGTGGCCATGACCAGGGAGCGCATATGTTCACTCAAAACAATATTGAAAGACAAAGGTAAAGCTTTCGACAAGCTTTTTTACAATGGAGGCAACAGGCGAAATTATCATTTCGTCTTTTGAAAATGAAGTCATGTTGGATTAGTTATATAATTAAATTTGTTACAGATCTAGAGTAACAATAATAGATGTAGATCTAGAATAAACCTAGAACTAGTCTAGAAATCTAGATCTAGTCTAGCGTCACTAGGGGGTGCGAAGGGTGCCGGCGCACCGGGTGAATCCGTTTTGGGGATAAAAACCAAGTTGAAAAAAATTGCAAATGCAGACAAATCGGGAAAGATAATTATATTAAAATCTCTAGCTATATGCCCAAACATTGCCTAGACACGTCTTGATGGTAGTTTAAGTTTTAATGACAGAAAAACAAAGCCCAACGTTATAGTATTTATGTGTTAAAGTATAACAAAGGAAACATGTTCAGGTGATGTTAAGTCTGTTACAAACTTTAATTAAATGTTGAAATATCATTGTAAAATTTGCAATTTTACATTTAAATAAATGTCATCAACAGTGGGATTTTATAATAGCATTGACATTCGTATTACATTTGAGTAAAATCAAACATGAGTAGGTAATCAGCCAATAGCAGATCCAGAACTTTGGAGTGGGGGGGGGCGATTTTTTTCCAAACCCTAACCCTAACACTGAGTAAACCTTAACCCTATGCATAAACGTGGGTACAGCATATATATATATATATATATATATATATATATATATATATATATATATATATATATATATATATATATATATATAAGAATAAATAAAGCAGTGTTTCTCAACCTTCGGCGAAAAAATAAAAAAGTCATGTTGATGCCTTTCTCTTGCAAGCTTGGGGGCCTGTGAGATTCCCCAGTGGGGTTCGGGGCGACGCAAAAAGCGATTTCTTGCTTTATTCACAGAAGAAACGCATTCTCCTGACATTTATAGCTCATTATTTATCAGTGGGGATTTTTTAAACCGTAAACCATATCCTCTTTGAATGTCCCTCCCTACTCCACCTTAGGCACACCCTACTTCCACTACAGCCCAACATAACCAACACCCTGTACGGCAGTGCTGAACAACTAAAGAAAACAGCACACTTTTTTTCCTTGGCACAGTCTGCAAAAGAGCTGACAGCTCAGCAGTAATAAAGCTGTCTAGAAGAAGAAGAGAAGAAGAATCAGTAGGGTTCGCACTTTCTTGCATTCTTCACTGCATAAACACATTCTCCTTACATCCACAGGTCACTATTTATCAGTGGGGTTTGTGTCGAAGCCCAATCACGAAAAGCGTTTTCTTGCATTCTTCACTAAAGAAACGCATTCTCCTGACCTAAAGCTCATTATTCATCCTATTAGAAAGGACCTTTTGAATAATGTTGAAAAATATTCTAATATAAATTTGTAGGCCATTAATACATTGCAAATAAAACCGATTTGTTCCTTAAAAAGATAAGATACCCAACATCTTTAGATTAAGGCTTTGAGGATCGCAGCCGAAAAAAAATTATTCGATAAATAATATTCAATAAAATTCAAACATAAATTGTGAGTTATAGTCCAAAATTTATTTAACTAGAAAAATATCAGATAGAGTAAAGGTTGTAAAGAGGCGACTAGGAAAAGATTATTTGGGTTTAGAGCTCATCTCAATCGTGACTCTTATACTGAAAATTTTCGTTTGAATTAAAACTTTTCCAAAGCAAAGTGTTTCTTAAAATAATTATGATAAATTCATGTGAAATTACACAAACTCTGTCTGGAAAGGGGAGGGGGCGATAGAGTGAAAATGATTAATCTTCACTCCTTTTTATAATTTCTGCTAATGATTGCATTTGACATTAAAGAATAGAGTTGGGGCGACTCGATATAAGAATATAATTTTATAGCATGTATAAATTATATTAGTGACAGATTTTTTTTATTTTGTAATTTCTTACTTATAATACAAAAAGAAAAAGTATTTGTTTGTCCCATGGGGGGAAGGTGATTGCATGTATCGCCCCTCCCACCTAGTACAACACTTTTTCATTTTATATTTACTAATGATAAAATTTGAGATTAGAGTGTGGTGCAACATAATATACAATGGGTTCACGTAGTTTATATTATATACATAATCAACTAATTTTTGTTCACATACAATGATTTCTCCATAAAAATAGGACCGCCCCCCCCACTCAGAGGGCTAAAGTGGGGAGGCAGTACATGCAATCGCCCCCCCCCCCCCACCCCACCGAATCGGCAAAAATACCTGAAGGAAAGCGACATAATATAACATTTATATATTAATTAAACTAATTTTGTTCACAGCTATGATTTCTCCGAAAAGTAGGACCGCCCCCCCCCCACTCAAAGGGTTTAGGTGGGAAGGGCAGTAGAGATATTCGATCCCCATCACATCGGCCAACAGGGGAACGACATAATATAAAGATCAGTTAAAATACCAATAACAAGTTTTAATCATATAGATATTCAATTGATTCTGTTAGCAAGCTGTGATTTCTACATATAAGTTGGACCGCCCCACACTTGAAAGTTTTTAGGGGGGGGCGGAATTGATGCCATTGCCCCCTCCCGACCCCACCATATCGACCAACATACTAGAAATCATCTAAAAATAGTTTAAAACATAAATAATTAGTATATATTATTAACATAAGTAATACATTCGTATACAAATTGTGTGAATTCTATACTAAAATCGTCCGGTCTGGGAGGTTTCCATTCTGTTTTTCTATTTATTCTAGAAGAGCTAGAAGAGTATTAACAAAGACGAAGTGTTGTCCTGTTTGCATTTATGTGAAAAATGTTTTTTTTTTACAATTTTATTACTTAAATGAATGATCAAAACAAGATTATGGCTTACATTTTCCTGACCCATTTATAACGTCGATGTGGGTCGCCTCTCAAACTGTCTTTGTAATCTTGTTAATTGATAGTCTAGATCTATTACAAATTTAATTACATAACTGATCCAAACAAATTGATACACTTAGAAAGCAATCGACCCTCACAAAACGGATGTTTCATTTGTGAAATGTATAGCAAGGGTCATTAGTTATTGTTATCACTATTTGTTAACTTTCAAACGATTGTAATTCTCTGATACTGAAAATCTAACAGGAATTATATAATGTCAACTGTCATTAGTATTGGTTTTAAAAACGCTTTTAGGCAATAGTTGTATAGAAAAAAAATTGATTTAGTGGAGTCCCGATTGTCAGAAATGATTGGGATCCCACCCATTTCGAATAAACGAATATTTCGGATTAAGCAAAATTCTTACAAAAATAAACATAATAATGAAACACAACGTGTAATGACATAAACTGGTAAAGGATATAGTAATAAGATAAGTGTTCTTTATTTTATCTTTCTGAAACCATTTCTGTTTATAAAATGCATAGCAAGAGAGTGAAATGTTGTTTTCTATATAACTGTATTAGATAATAAAAAAGAGTATCGTTGTGTTACAGCCATGCAAAATGATGCAGTTTATCGCAAATAACTAAGCTAAATAATATTAACATATACTTACGGGAAAAAAATATTTTGCAATAATTACCAAGCATTAATATTTTATTGTAGCAATAGTCTAGTTAATTAATCGTCTTAAGGTAGCCTGCGGATCCTACGATGTACAGAAATAATAACGCATGCAGGTATAGGTAGGTGACAGTTTAAAACAACTTACCTACCCTAAAGTCTTTCATTTAAAAGTGATGTATTTTTATGGAAAATCTGCATGATTAGTTAATTTTCAAAATTAAATGGCCCACTTAAGGAAAAAAAAACACAACGGTCGGACAGAAATATCAAACAAAGATAATAGCGGCTATTCCCTTTCCTTTTCGCTTAAAATGTCAACATATCTATTAATAATAAACAGTAAGGCGTATGTATGTATGTATGTATGTATGTATGTATGCTCCGAATAGAAATCTATAATATTAATTTTACCAGGTAAAAATTGGTAGAAATGTTCCTTGGGTACTAACAGGATTTGTAACGTATGTATGGTAACCCTAAAACAAATTTAAGACTTCAAAAAAAAAAAGTTTCTCAACTCTATTAAAGCTATAGTATAGATCAGGGGTCGGCAACCCTTTGAGTCGGAAAAGCCAAAAATTACAATTTACAAAATTTTTAAATTTTAAAGAGCCACAACGTTTTTTTTTTGGAACTTGGGAAGGTATACATGACAAAAGGGTCAACTTATGCTGTCTTTTATGTTGCAAACCTCATCTATAGCAAGTGACAAGACAGAAGAATATTGAATATCTTCCACCTGCAAATATGTTACATTTGTTACATTTGAAGACATTTTAGCTCTTCTATCTTGTACTGTTTTGTCTTTAATTTTTTTCAATTTTTTTTTTTTTAAATCATGAAAATATTTTCCAGATTGCTTGTAGATTGTTTCTAACTTTGAGAAGATAATTCGCTTCTAACTCATTTACCTGAAACAATAAACTATACGTCACAGCCAAAAGCGAATTAAAGCGTACATAGAAGCATTAGACGACGGCGTCATTCAAGAGCTTCCGACGGACTGATTACAATGACGACGCGTGTAATGGGGGAGGAGTGTGGTGAGAAGCGAGTACAATGGGCTGAATGATTAAACGATACAGAACTTTTGAAAAACAAAATTCGATACAATAAATAATATTTGCGTATGGAACGAAAGAGCCGCAGCTTCACATCCAAAGAGCCGCATGTGGCTCGCGAGACGCAGGTTGCGGACCCCGGGTATAGGTCACGCATGTGCAGAGAGGAAAATCTCGAGATCGAAAGTAGTCCTATTCAAGAAAACATAGATCTAATTTTTTACTTTTACACATGAACATAAAAATTAGAGCCTATTCATTTCATTATTTAATGAAAATTAACCTTCAAATTTGAAAACATTTTATTTACATAAAATCGTTGGCTCTAAATGTCAATAGCTTTGAACGTCTTGACATACTTTTCCGCAGCTCGGGACACCATTTGCGTCGCCTAGTGATACAAATGAAATGAACGTCAGAGGTCATAATATCGCGCATTATAAAGGCATATTATTAAACTACTAAGCTACTTACGTAATATAATTTACTTTCCATTTTATTTTTTAAAGCATTTAAGCCTACAGCTACCGATTCGGTCTAATAAAGTCTTTATTAACAATTTACTTTTTTCTTTCATTTTTACTTATGCGCATTTAGACCTCTTAACATAGCTACAAATATACATTTACCGTGTTGACTAACATTTTTCATTCATCATATCGCGCACTGAAAGGTCACGCATAAGCAAAAAAACTGAAAAGCTTTAGCGTGTTGACCTATATACTGATGTAGATCTAGGTCAACAAAAGCTTAAAGTATATAGTGGCTTGATCTCCATGAATAAGTGACATTGTCCCTGTTCATTCATAGACGCTGCCAGCTTGAGATTTAACAAAGGTTGAATTGATTGTGCTTTCAAAGTTACAGATTTATAATTGTACACTGTTCTGCTCCCTCTTAGTTTTTCTTTTTCGATTCTAATACATATTAACTCCAAATAATTTGTTGTCACCTGTTGCACTGCTCAATAGAGTAACTGTGTAATTGTGAAGCTGACAAGATCATGCAATAACTCAACCATATCCATAACAATGCCTTTGTGACTGGACATTCCATCCATAGACTCGGAGCGTTGTGATTGGTCCTTGCATAGATTCATCTGAATATATTCAAACCAACGTTAATTAATTTTAAATCTTTATACGAAATATGAGCCTTATATCGCTTGTTAATCGGTTAGTGTGTAGGTCCCTATCAACGATAAAGTAACGGTGAGCTAGCAATGTTTGGCTGCACTCTGGAGCTAGTGTCATTGGGCCTTGCTTTTTTCTCTAGCGCTTTTCTTCTGCCAGCGCTGTTCTCTTTTCCTCAGCTATTTGTGCGCCTGTTTTAATAGCGCGACGCCATGAGGCTCTGTTGTTTTTTTCTTTTGCGCTTCATCTAACTCAGATCCCAATCGCAGATGAATCCAAGCTAATACAGCAGCAGATTATTGAAATAGCCACAAACTCGGAACTTTGACCAATGTTTGTAAAAGGATACCACAAATTCTGATTACAATTACATATCCAAATTTTAGATCCTACATTATGTAGACAGATGTTGTTGAGTGTTTTCTCATCTTCTTATTTGGTACAAAGTGGATTCAGTGCCTTGTTCAAAAACCTCATCACAAATAAAAGAAACCGACTGGTGGAGTATGCAGCGCTCCCTCAGACCACCAAGCTGTCGAAAAGGATGGACAGAGAGCGTTTTATTTTTGTCACTGAAAGTTGAGAAACACTGCTTCCAATTGATATATATATATATATATATATATATATATATATATATATATATATATATATATATATATATATATATATATATATATATTATGTATATGTTTGTGTGCGTATGTATTAAGGTTAGGGTTTACTCGCGGATAGGGTTAAAAAAAATACATAAACCCCTACTCATAAGTTCTGGGTATTAAAGACTTGTTTGAATAAAGATTCTATAAGTAGATTTGCAATTGATAATGTCTATTAGCTATTTAACTTAACCTTTCTAGTTTTCTTTTAATGTTTATGTTTTTTCATTTTTTTACAAGGATAATTTACTGTATATATCTCAGAATGTGCATTTGTTTAAATACTGGATATAGTGCTTGGCGCAAGGGCTCTTTCCAGTAAGAACCTATTCTAGGGTACAATAAACGTCTTCCGAAATAATGAAGGGTCGGAATGTAAAAAAAAAAAAAGATTAATTAAGTACACACACACAGATATATATATATTATAATATTTATTTATTACTTAATATGTATGATCGGGTAGGAGAACAAAATCCCATGCCTCCCCCCACCAAAACAAAACAAAAAAATCCTGACTACGCCGACTGTGCACTCAGATCTGACAAAAATGTACTATGATACAACCAGTAAGGACTCCTCCCGATAGTCCTGGTAACACGTGGACTTCCAATCTCTCGACAACACGAACAAGTCGGACTAAAAGTTAATCGAGGTTTAGTTTATTGCTTCTAATAATGAATCCTACTTTCTGTCAAGTCAATGACTCTTGATCTGAATAACTAAGTCCCTTAATTAAACTATAGTCACTATAAAAGATGTTTACTCTGTTGATAATGATATTGCAGCTCCACGAACTCTGAAGGAAACTATTTCCTGTTTGTATATTGAGATAGCTCAGAAGGTAAGTTTTATTTCATATTTGCAAACTTTGCTTAATCATAAATATCGTACATTAAAAAATGCTTCTTTTTAAAAAAGGATTACTGCATTATTTGTCCGTCTCTCGCTCCTTCTCTCTGTCTCTCTCACTCTTTCTCTCTCTCTCTCTCTCTCTCTCTCTGAATATATAAAAGTATTAAACACCGGATTCACCCATTGATTTGTTTTTATGGTGTTTATTTTATTTTTAACCAGTAAAAGACAAACTACTGCTGATGACAGACATAGACGAAGAAAAGAGAACCTAAATCAAATACCGCCCACAACGGTTATGTCCAATGTTGATATGACAAAATATGTAGGTTGCAGCTTGGACCTACATATTCACATGAAATACTGTATTCGTAATTAATCTTCGGACTCGAAGTAAAGCCATATTATTATTTCGACAAGTAAGCTCCGCCCATTTTCATTTCTAATTTCAACAAATCGTCCTGAATCCATTTTTCTTTTAAATTGCGTTTTTCACACAGTGCCGCTCTCTCACATAGTATTCTGGCAGCAGCCTCACACACCTCTTTTCAATTCCAGTGAAATGGCCGGTATTCTGACGTTTCTGAAACATACTTTTGGCACGTACATTTTAGTATCTTTTGCTTGGAACAACGCCATCGACTCACAACTATAACTACTTTTGGCTCTTTATTCCAATACCAGTTTTCTCTCTTCGCCCGGTTATCATGTTTAATCCACTCATCGTCTGATATGCGATTTAGACTGTTGTCTCTAAGGTACTGAGTACAAAATCTGCATCTCCGCGTTTTTGGGCTTGGATGTTACAAGCTTCAATACTGAAGTAACATCAAAAACATGTAAAACATTAGCTGTCACCTTAATATTTTGAAGGAAGCGCTGTGGCTGAGTAGTAAAGCGCTTGGCTTCCAGACCAGAAGGTTCGTGGTTCGAATCCTGATGAAAACTGGTATTTTTAATTTCGGGATCTTACGGGCACCCCTGAGTCCACCCTAGCTCTAATGAATACCTGACATTAGTTGGGGAAAATAAAAGACGGTTGGTTGTTGTGCTGGCCACATGCCACTCTCTTTAACCGTGGGCCACAGAAACAGATTACCTTTTACATCATTTGCCCTATAGACACAACCAACGAGTTGAAATAATGTACTTGATTTTTATTTTTCTACAGATGCGCAGCCTTATTCTTGTAGTGGTCATGAATGTTGCCTTCGGGTCAGTAATGTCCTTCACAAGGCAACCCAGATCTGCAGATGCAGAGGACGATCTTGCTAGGCGCGCTCTCCTTGGCGATCTGCTCGGAAATGTTCTCGGCGGCCCTGTAGGTGGCGTGGTCGACAAGGCCGAAGCAATTTCTCCAAAATCTGCTACAAAATCCTTTGGGAACTGTGAAGAATGTCGTTGGTAGACTTCCCCTGGTAGGGGGTCTAGCCAACAATCTCCTGAACACTGTGACTGATGTAGCAGGAAGTCTTCCAGTCGTTGGAGGCCTAACCAAGAGTTTGCTGAACAACCCGTTAGGTACAGTGCAGGGTGTCACGGGTGAGCTTCCAATCGTTGGTGGCGTTACTAGCAGTCTTCTAGGTACTGCTCAAGGTCTAACTGATCAAAAAGGTCCAGTTCTAGGACTTTTGAATGGCCTTCTTGGTAATGTGCTATAAATGTATAATCCTTAATGTAATGTCTGATTACAACAATATATATTCAAAATGTGGGACAGTACTTTTGCTAGCAAGAAAATATGACAATTTAGATATTTTGTCTGTTTGTTTTTGTCCAAAACAGTGAAAATGAGAGTTTTAACGTAAATGTTTTCTTAAAATGTGCTATGTTGTTTCATTTACAATGATTTTTTCTGACAAATTTCTTGTGGAAAATATTCCTTCAGAGTTGCAGTGAGTAACTTGGGTTCCGAAACGAGGGGTCCCGGGCTCAACTCGCGAGATTTTTTAATTTCTGATCTTTAGACCGCCTCTGAGTCCAGCCATCTCTAATCGGTACCTCACATTAGCTTGGGAAAGTTAAATATCGTTGTGCTGGCCACATGATACCTTCGTTCAGAAACATATGACCTTTACCCCATTTGCCTCATAGATCACAAAGTCTAAATATGCACACTTACAGGTGCAAAGGCCAAAGAATACACTTTATTTCCCCCTTCAATTATTCAGCATTGTTCTAAATGTGGTTGACAAAATTAACATTGACGTCGTGATTTCAGGATGCGCAAACAATCCGACCTTTGAACTTTGAGGAAGAACTGGCAATAAATTGTCTTAGGAAGCAAAGAATCCTATGGGCTTCTTTTTGGATTAGAAGACAGTAAAAAACTGACTTAACTAGCTTAACTAAAATGTATAAAATGTTAATTTAACTAGAATCAATGACTATGTTTGATACACAGCGCGATAGTGTGATGCCAGATCAAGCGCAAATCTGAATCCTTTCTATCATGGGCGTACCAGGATTTTTTTTTCGGGGGGGGGGGTTTCTCTCCCCCCCCCCCGCGAAAAAATATATTCATATGTATGTATGTGTGTTTGTGTACATAATCTTTATTACATTCTGACCCATCATTCTTTCGGAAGACGCTTATTATGCCCTAGAACAGGTTCTTCCTGGAGATAGGGGGAAAATTGTAGACCCCCGCCATTGCCAGCAAAGGGGTCTGGGGGAGCGCCGCCGCCAAGCACTATTACTGATATTGAAAGCCAACAAAATGCATATTCTGATGTATCTACAGTGCATTTTCCTGCTAAGTTTTATTTCAAAAATCTAATGTGCTATTCTTACTGACTTACAACCTCTTACTCCGTTCAGCGCATTTGCCATCAAGCTGTTTCCACAAAATCTGTCACTGGTAATGTCTGAAGCCTCTTTCCACCTGCTCTGAGGACCTCCATGAATGTGTGGCGCCAAGTTGTACTAGGATGTCATCTTAACTCTTCTTATGCCTAATTCATTTTGTCGGAGAACATGTCCCGCAAACCTCATGCGACGCTCTGTCACAATCTTACTAAGGGGTCGACTCCCAGTTCGGCATAGGATTTCCTTGATTTACACCCGATCTCTATAACTGACTTGACTTCTAAAATCTGTTCTAGCCATCTTTGTTGAGCCACATTTAGTGTTTTTCAATTTCGGCAGATGACTATTCACTGCACTTTATTAATTGAGCCCCGCAACTGGTAGAAATGTGTAGCCTCTCTTGAATACGCTCTTGGAATTAAGTGATTTTAGTTTGCTTTAGATTTTATATTGAAAAAAAGTGAAATTTTATCGTCAAAATCACCTGTTGGGGGTTTTAAACTAAAAAATCTCTGGAGTTATGTTTTTTTTTAAATTCAAAACCCCATTTAGCTACGGTAATAGAATTTAGTAACAGTAGTTTGCTTTAGTATAATATTGAGGATAGTGGTTTTCCACCTCAAAACGCTCTGTAGGGAGATTTTAAACTCAAAACCATCTGGAGGGGTTTTAAACTTTTAAAAAGGCCATCTGTAGGAGAGGGATTTAAACTCAAAACCCCCAATTGTCTTGGCTGCGCTCAAATAATTTTATTGTGTAATTAGCTTTTTTTTATATTGAAGAGAATTTTTTTAGCATCAAACCACTCTAAAGGGGGCTTTAAACTCAACGCTCATAGCAACGCTCATAGCATTTTTAGTGCGTAATTTGCTTTTTTTCTTACATTGAAGATGTATTTTTTATCTTCAAACCCCGCCTACGGGGGGTTAAAACTCAAAACCCTTTGGCTACGCTCATAGATTTCTGAGTGTGTAAATTTCTTTTTTTTATATTGAAGAGGTATTTTTTAGTTTAAAACTCCACTGCAGGAGAGTTTAAACTCAAAACCCCTTTGAATACTCTCAACACATGTTGAGTGTATAATTTGATTTGTTTTTAATATTAAAGACGTATTTTTTACCTTCAAACCTCACTGAAGGGGGGGGGGGTTAAACTCAAAACTGAGTCAAAATCCATTTAGCTACGCTCATACATTTTGAGTGCGTCATTTGTGTTTTTTTTATACTGGGTATTGAAGACGTATTTTTTAGCTTCAATTCCTACTGAAGAGGGGGTGGGGGATAACTCAAAACGCCTTTGGCTACACTCATAGAATTTTGAGTGTGTAATTTTCTTTTTTTTTTATTTTGAAGAGGGGGTTTATCGTAAATTTTGGAGGGGGTTTAAAAATGAAAATCTTCATTAACTGTGCTCGTGAAATTTGGGTGTTTGAAGTTTGCATTTTTTTTGTTTTGTGGGGGGGGGGGGGTAAACTCAAAAGAGTGGAATTTAACTACGAAAATCCCTGGTAGGGGTTTTTAAACTCGAACCCCCCTGGTAGGGATTTTAAAATCAAACCCCCCTGTTAGGGGGTTTTAAACTCAAAACTTCCTTTGCTGTGCTAGAGCAAGTGATAGTTTAGTCTCAAAATCTCACCTAAAATAAACAAAATCAAAGCAAAAAATCAGTCTTTGAATTCCGATCCCCCCCTACGGGAGGGGGGATTTCATTTCGGGGGGAGGTTTAAACCCCACCCCCCCTGGCTACGCCCATGCTTTCTATTAATTATATAATTTCATAAAAGCACAAGGTCTTAGTATTTTACAGGCAAAGTATCAAAGCAATATTAAAGAGTATAAAAATAAAAGAATTAAAAAAAAAACCTAAGCTAAGAAAACTTTGCTATTTCAAATTTTAAAAAAAATTTTTAAGGATAAAAAGGAATTCAATTTACAATATCATTGTACAATTTATTGGATTGAAAATGTTTTCACATTTGTAGACGTTGAAGAAATAAGATGTATGTTTTACAATCTCTCATTTTATTAAGAGAAATAATAGACAGGAAGTACAAACACATACTTATTTACCATACAATTCTTATATTTATACATTTATGTGAATCTTATGACAGCACATGTACATATTATTATGATTAATTTCAACCTAATCTAAATAACTTCTATTGCACTATATAACAAGACATTAACAATTCCTGTTACGAGTGGTACTAATATGCTACTTTGACCATTGTCATCTTTTTTTTTGTTTACAAAGCTTATATCACCTCACTCCGTCTGCTAAAATTTTGCACGATTATTTTTTTTAACTGACAACACATGAATCAATGAACAAAATTAATCAATAAATTTAATTAGTATTGGTAATAAACTATTGTGCTTGGATCAGAATTAGTCCCCTTTTTAGTATTTTGCTTGTTTTATTTTTGTGTGCAATTTCTGAAAACCAATCGAGTTTAGTGTTCCTAGTAATAGATGCGATTATAGATAGTGATTAAATGAATCATCTCTATTCTATATTGTTCCTGACATTATCACAGTGTTGAGTGTTGTTTATATCGGAACAACTTTAATGTTTGCAATATATGGATTGACTTAATTTCCAGAAAATATTGGAATTGTAATGAACCTTTACAAAGAGACATGGAAATCGTCATCACAGGCAGCAAAAAACATAAATAGATTCTTTATGTGCTCAGTGTATTGATAAAAGAAATATAGGTAAACTAACATTGTCACAAAGCATTTTTTTCCCACTTTTTATTTTTACAAAGCTTCTATTAACTCACTCTTTCTATTGTCTGTCCATCTGTCTGTCTGGTAAAAAGTTTGGACACCTTATTTCTTCCAAATCCATTCTCGGATCAAGTTGAAACTTTGCACAATTATTCATGGGCGTAGACAATATATGAATCAATGTAATAAAAAAATATAACTAATTAGTCAATTAATTGCGGTTTAATTAACATTGTGTTTGATATTAAAAATGAAATTAAACCTTTGGTATTCACAGATGTAAATAAATTTGTGGGGCTGTGTACCCTTTAATAATTGTATATGTTATTTCTCCCAGACTGAATCTCGGATCAAGTTGTAACTTTAAACAATTATTTTTTCTACCAAAAAAACCCCAACAAGAATCGATTAAATAAATGAACCAGTTAGTCAATTTATTATTTGGTAATTACCCGGGCATGCTACCCTGCCTCATAGTGGTGCCCGGACGGAAACGATCATAAGGGGAAACGACTAGGCTAAAGGGTAGCAAAACAAGACTCACGTTGGGGGGTGCGAGAACATCCTCATTGCACTGTACGGAGTTGTAAAAAAGCTCCCACAACCTTGTCACAATCCAGGCGCTGTTCCTCAAGGGGCCGTTACATAAACGGCGTGTCCCGCATAGTTAGCCTGGTATAGAAAAAGAAAAATGCCGCGAGTCTGAATCTGACCCACCCGTCAGTGTACACTGTTCTCATTCAGGCTGGTGAGAGGGAGCTCTTGTTCACTATGCTGGGTTAGAGTTCCAGGAGCTGAAGGCTCAACTCTACCTGACAGTTTAAGAAGAAGAATCGGTAATTAATTATGTCCTTGATATCGAATAAGGGCAGTGTTTAAGAGGGGTGGATGAGTGGGACTTCTTCTGGTGTGTGTCCTATTCTTAGTTGGAAGATTGTAGATTGCTCTTTGCGGGAGAGGGAGTTAATACCATCAACCGCTAACTTGTACATTTTAATATAGCACAATATTTGAAACAGAAAATAACATATTTCCTTTTGTAAAAAAATCGTTGTTAAATTTTTAATCAAATGAATGAAACAACTGTGTGCTCAAAACATAAGCTCCGTCACTTCCGGTGCAAGTGGGTGTGTCATAAGTGGACCACTGTAATTTCTTATCATCATTGCCCTCTTTATGTGTTTCAATGTAATGACCCACGGACAAATGTTTGTAATAGCCGTGTGGATGAAATATTAAAATGACCAGATTTTCTTTGGCAGCCTCCTGGTCACCGAAGTATTTATCAAACGCAGTCTCCCAAGCGTCGATGAAAGTGTCCACACATTTCTCTAGTTTTTCGGCCAGAGTGACGTCACACGTGACGCAAAGCAGTTTGCACAGGTCTTTGGTCATGTCACTGGAGGCCAGACGTAAGCCTTTGATGGATGTGACCTTGCTTGATTCACTGTCGTAGAAGAGCTCACACGACGTATGCTGAGCTTCAAGGTCATCAAACACCACGTGACTGGCTGTAACCACTCGGATCAGCCACCAGAATTCGCTTGGAGCGGACGATGTTTTACAAGTTTCACACGGACAACTTTCTTGACCTTTGGTCACTTCCTCAACTCGTCCTGTACCAAACACGGTTTTATCTTGCACGTCATCTGGCCATGAGTAGGGTGTCTCGATTCCAGGCCAATGTTCTGGTCTGTTAGGACTGATGGCAGAGACTTTTATTCTGACAACTAAAGTACTTAAAGCGATGACCAAATTGTATATTTCTTGGCTCTGATAAGACTGGGGTAAACTCTCTATAGAAAAACTTTGAATCGGGATAAAAGAGCTATGTTCAGGTTGCTTAGTACAATTCAAAAATTCATATTTCTCTTTTCTCACGTTTTCCTCAAAAATATCATTACTTCCATTTACATCTGTAAAATAGAAAAAAAATTGCTTCAGTTGATCGTTAGAAGACATAATTCATTGATACTGAGTTACGTCTTACAGTTTGAAAAGAGGCGCAAGATACGTCAGATGTCCTAAATCAATATTTAAATATAAATGAATAAAAACTATTCGGTATTGTGTGTTTCTATGGTGACGATGAAAAAAAAAGGGCTTGGCTGCTGGTTTTGCAGTGTGAATGATGCAAGATAAGCGGTACTATCTTGGGTACGACAGACCACTCCAGAATGCCGAGTGTTTTAATAGTTAGTTAGATTTGTTTGAATTAAAATTAAAAAAATAATTATCTGACGTTGAAATTGTTTATACTTATATTTAGAAATGTTCACGAAGAAGTTATTAAATTTATTTTCATACTAGTCAACCCACGGCGTAGCATACGCCACTATTTTGCAGGGCCGTCCTTAGGCCACTGCTACCTATGCGACCGCAATGGGCTCCGCACTTTCATAGGCGTAAATTACTAAATTAAACCATTTTATAACGTATCACAAATTTATCGCGGCTACCAAGAGCTCCTGGAAATCTCCTAAAATTGCAAAATATACATTAAAAGTCCTGGAAATCTATGGAAAATATTGAAATGTTTAGAAAACTCATACAAATCTCATGAAATATATAAACAAAATTGTCATTTTGGGGTGTCATTCAATATGGAAAACGCCAATCCTATGCGCAATAAAAAAAGGCATTATGCAATACCCGTAATTATGGAATTCGGTGAAAGAAGCTTTTCGCGCCTCAAACTAATGAAGAATTACTTGAGGTCAACAATTCTCGTAGATGGATTGAAAAATTTGATAATTTTTGCTAATGAGCGTAATCTATGTAGGAAAAATTTATGATATACTGTATGATCTCTCTACGAGCAAGGCTCGTAAAGAAATTCTGTACGTAGTAAAGAATGAATAAAATGCAAAGACGAATTTATTTTCTAATACAAATTCTTAATTTTCACTTATTATCCGTATCCCTACCCAAACTTGGCCCCTCAAAATCCGTTTCGCATAGGCCCCCACATGGTTAAGTCCGGCCCTGCTATTTAATGAAGGGTGAATACTACTTGTTTCCCCCCCCCCCATCTTTTTTTTTCGCCGGTTAATTTACGTGGGGTAACTCTAGTTCGACTTGAAGAAATAAAAGAGTGATCTTTCCATTACTTCTTCGTGTCTAAACTGTTGAGTCATGAAGAGAATTATATGTATATATATATTTGTAAATTGAAATATAATACTAATACGCCAAAAGCGGTTTGGTGCTACAAGTCAACGACCGTCGTTAACAGACATGCAGGAGATACTGAAACATGCTCAGTCTTCGGCTTTGTGAGCACAAAATGGCGCTAGTGAAAGAATAGAAACGCCTTTTCAGCCCCAATTATAAAAATGATGTAGCTTAAAAAATATTGCTAGAATTTAGCTGGTCAATTATTTTAATACAATTGTTCATTATCTCTGACTAAAATCTTTGCTATTCACTCCACAGAAATAATAAGCTCCATTTGGTCTAGCAAAAAAAAAAGAAATTTTTATAATTAATAAAAAAATACTCATTGAAATAGATGTATGATAATTCATATATATTTTTATGTACTAGATTATAGCTCTTATATACTCTCAATCTCAACATATTATCAATATGTCATTTATTTAATAATATACCACATTATACACAAAAGAAACACAATGACCGCTTCTCTCTAAGATCAGACGACAACTCGACCCATCATTCCTCATTCTGTTCCAGAACGAGACTGATTTGCTCGTCTATCTTAACACCTATTTATAATTATTAATTAACCACACATGAAGTGGTGTCCTTTTTGAAAAAAAAACAAACTCTGTCAAACTATTTAGATTCAGTATATTATGAT